>CM028129.1:795282500-796482500 GCA_016271365.2 Neoceratodus forsteri | reverse complement strand
CTTCTCTTATAAATGTCTCAGTTGTTAGTTTAGTTTATTTGTTCGACAAAACAGCCTCTACAAAAATCAAAATATATTTCATATAAAATTACAAATTACAAAATATGATTATAGTACACCATAATACTTTTGTTAAATAACAACACATAAATACAAAATAAAAGTCCATTATTTCAGAAACATCTGCAAAAAGGTCTCATTCCACAATATTTTCTGGCTACTCATATTATAACTTATCACATTATTGCACTAATTTTTTTCCTTATTTTTTCGATACTCAAAAGGTAAGTTGTTAGAGCTTTTAAGGCACAAATATATTCTGTATACAACAAGATCACAGTCAGTTCTTGGTAGTTCATTCACAATTGTTCCACTCTATCAACTTTAAATAATGTCTGCAACAATAATTTTCTAGGTTTAATATACCATTCGCATAGCAAAATCACATGTTGTAGATCTTCTCTCCCCCCAAATCTGTCAATCACATCCCTTGGATGCAGTCATGTCCTTATTGTATCTCTTGACCAAGACCTTATTATTAAGGACTTCAAACTTATATCTGATAATGACAGATTTTATCTTTGGGTCTGTCAAACATTCAGGATAAAACTGTAAGTTCTCATTATTTTGGTTATTATTCTCAAACCAATGAGAGTGTCTAGAGTTTACGATCCAGATTCCATCCTGTTCTACCCAATATCTTCTGACCCTTTTACGTACATAAGACTTATATTGTAAACTCAGAGTAATTTCTCTATCCACATTGGTTTTCAATAATTTTAGATTATATTTTTCCAATAACAGATAAATATTCTTGAGCTGGGGGAAATAAAACATTCTAGAGCAAGCCACTTTTCTTTCTCTGCTAAACACATTTTTACAATTCTAGCTTGTGGGAGTCTGGTCAGTTGAATTCAAAATGTCAATTTTCTTCTGTCCATTGGGGCTTGTATGTTCTCAAGGCCCAGTTCCACCTTTATATATGCACAGGGAAAAGAAGTGGGAATGGTAATAGCTTTTCTTAGAAATTTATATACTGGGACTATACGTTTCTCCCTGTTTTTTCTATATCCCATATTTCTGAGTCATATGCAATCTGTGGGACATACTTTGCTCTTATTGCCTCAAATAAAGGCTTTACAGCCAGACCTCCACACATGTGATTGAACTTCCCTAGTGCAATTGCTGTCTTTCTTGCTGTTGTCAACAGTTTCTCTAGGTGTTTATTCCAATTGTTCCTAGTTGAGTAGCAAATGCCTAAATATGTATAACTGTGCATCATGCTCAAGGTATCTGTACCTAATTCCCATTTACTGGAAGCCTTTCCACTACCAAACACAGAGATTTGAGTTTTATTAGTATTAACCTGCAGCTTAAGTACTTTGGCTTTCCTGTCTAGGATATCAATCTTTTTTTGTAAGCCTTTTTTAGATAAGGAAAACAATATCACATTGTCCGCAAAGGCTAGTACCAGGCAGATCTTATCCAAAATGTTTGGGGTATCAGAATCTAAATTTTCAATAGCTTTCAGCAAGTTATCCAAATATAATAAAAATAATATGGGAGCAAGGACGCAACCTTGTATCACTCCCTTATTTACTTTTATTAAATTTGACAAATTCCCAATCTGACTAATCCTTACTTTTGCTCAAGTCTGATCATAGAGCCTACTAATTATATATATCAAATCTTTATTGATTCCTTTCCCTTCTAGAGTTTTCCAAAGAATTGATCTATCAACAGTGCCAAATGCTGATCAAAAGTCTACAAATAATATGTCTAATTTTTGCTTCTGCAGTACTGTATATTTTTCAAGTAAATGGGGAAAAATAAAACACTGATCTAGAGTATTAAATCCTGTCCTAAAACTTGCCTGATAGGGGCTCAGTCCTCCACATTTATCTATCTCTATTATTAATTTGTCCAACAAAATCTTTGACAATATTTTTTTAGCTGACATCCAACAAGATTATGTGCCTGTACATTGTGGGATCTTTGACACTGCCCTTTTTTTTGTATGAGCACTATGAAAGCTCAATGCCATGATTCTGGAATGTAATCCTCCTGTACAAGTTTGTTAAAAAGAGTTGTGAGGAGGTCCACCCAAAATGTTGGGTTAGTCAAATATATCTCTGCCAGCATGGAATATGGGTCTGGTGCCTTATTCCTTTTTTGTATCTTTACTGCAAAATAAACTTCTTATCTGGTAATTGTTAGAGTTCCATTACCATGGTTAGTGTAATAAACCTGTTGTTCTGATTGATCATAATAAAATACTAAAGAAATAAGCTTTCCATACAGTACCTAGGATAAAAATGTCCTGGATATTTTTAAATTATGCTGTTCCCTTAGCAACCATCAGCCAAAGTTTTTTAACATCACTAATTTGTATAATTTGTAGCATTTCTTGCCATTTATCACAATAATACTGCCTTTTTTTCCCTTTAAGGAACAGTCTGTATTATTTCTGTTCTTTATTTAATTGTACAAACATTTGCTTGTTTTAGAGCATCTAGTCTTTCTAATTATTGCTGTCAATAAATGTTTCAGTACTTTCTGCTTAACAACCCATCACGGCTATAGGCCTGTTCTTATTCATTGCCCCCTCACTCTTCCTTTTAAGTCTTTTCATTACCCTTTCATAAATTATTTTGAAACAATGCATCACAATGTATATAGCTTCAGCTTCTTTTGCTCAGTTTGTTATAACATCATAAGAAGGGACCTGTGGGGCCATGAAAGCTTGTTTACTATATCATCTTTGTACAAGACATATGTTAATCCAGTAAAAGGTAATAGACTATCCAGTAACTTATGTGTTCCAGTTCAATGCATGGCTAAAGATATGGTACAGGGAGGAGGGATTTTAGTTCTTCAGGGACTGGGGCCTGACCTGCTGAGATTTGAAGGTGTTCAAAGAGATGGCTTGCTTCCCAGCGAGTAGGGTAAGAGGGTTCTTACAGAAAGATAGCCACAACTCATAGCTAGTTTAAACCATGAAGGGGGAAGTCAGTGTGGCAAGGTACACAACTAATGTCATGAAATTGGGGTGGGTTGCTAACCTCCCTCAACCAAGCAATGAAACAGAGGCAACCCTATACTTGCTAAAGGGAAGAAGAAGGCATGGCCAGTTGTTGGAGAATAATGTGCACAAATGCAAGGAGTGTTGTTGGTTGGTTGCAGAAGGAAACATTGACCAGGTAGCTGCCACTGAGAAGTGGGCAACCTCAAACCACAAATAGGACATGTCCATAACAGGATACCCCCTGCTTAGAAAAGAAAAAAAAAAGAGTAAGATAAATGGTGTAGTGCTGTACAGAAAGGGAGGGATAGAAGCAACAGTAAGACAGCCTGGGGAACTCTGAAAACTAGAAACCCTGTAGGTAGTAGCAGCAGCAAGGAACAGAAGGCAAATTAGGACTGGTGTGGTCTACAGACCACCAGGCCAGTACCAGGGGGTGGATAAAGAACTGGGCGATATGCTAAGGAAGGTGGACAGTCTAGAGGAGGTAATAGTAGTAGGGAACTTTAATATGCTAGATGTGGACTTGAAAGTTCTGATCATGGCATGTGCTAGAAACCAGGTCCTGGTAGATGCATACCAAGAGGCATGTCTAGTAAAACTGGTGAAGAGCCTGACAAGGGAAGAGGCTCGGATGTATCTGGCACTCACCAAGATTGACAGGATAAAGAAAAAGTAAAAGGATCTTAAGCATTCAGCAACCCGAAATAATGAGATCGGAGGTCCAAAAAGTGACTGCCAGAGGAGAAAATACAGTAAAGGTATAAGATTTCAAGAAGGCAGAGTTTGATAGGATCAGGGAACTGCTGAAAAACATGGAGAGAATAGAGTAGCCAAAAAGGATAGAGGAAAATGGGAAGCAATTAAAAAAGGCACGCTAGAGGCAGTAGGAAGTACAGTTGGGAGGTTATCAAAGGGAAAAAGGTTGAGAGGACCATTGTGGTTCATGGCAAAGGGAAAGAGGGTGGTAAGAGGCCAGACAATAGTGTTTACAAAATATAAAGAATGCCAAAAGGGGGAGGATAGCCAGGGAAGAGCACATTGGAGCAGCAAAAGTAGCTAAGCTCGAAAGAAGGTCTGAAATCCCAAGGTGGAAATAGTACTCCATCTATTAATGTGGGTGAACTAAGGGGATAAGTCATTCTTGAAGAACATCCAGAAGAAGTGAAAGATCATAGGGGAAAGGGTGAGGCTTAAGAAAGAGGAAGGATGGGAGGAGAGGGACAAAGGAAAAGCAGAGATGCTGAACAAATACTTGTGTTTGGTATTACTTAGGGAGAAGGATGACCCACTGCTGGAATGTTGGTTGAGGAGGGAAGGAGAAGGGGGTGGGTGAACCAGCAGTATGGGCATACTGATGAGGGAAAGGGTTTTAGAGAAGCTGAAAGGGCTGAAAGTCAATGAATCTATGTCATCTGTTGGCTTACTTTCTGGGATGCTCAAGAAGGCTACAGGAGTTATAGCAAAGCCACTTGCAGACAAGTTCAACTCCTCACTGGACACAGGGGTGGTCCTAGGGACTTAAGGACAGCAGATATGATCACTCCGCACAAGACTATAAGGAAAGGTGAGCCTGGGATGTACTAACTAGCCAGTCTGATGTCTATAGTGGGAACGTATTCCTTGTTTAGGACTACACTCTGCTTTCTGTTACTTAGCCAATTTTTCACCCACCTTGTGATTATTCCCCATGTCACCTAGCTTCTGGTCATGGCATGTACAAGGAACCATGTCCCGGTAGATGCATGCGAGGAGGCGTTCCTAGTACAACTGATCCAGAGTCTGACAACTGAAAGGGCACTGCTGGATCTGGTGCTCATGCTCACCAACAGTGAAATGTTTAAAAATGTAGAGGAACTTCTAGGATCCAACAGCCATAAGTCAGTATGACTATAGATCCAAATAGAGACCATCAAAGGGGCAAATAAGACCATACAAACATATGAATTAGCCAGCAGAATTATGCCCTCTGGTCTATCTAGTCTGCTCATTGTGCAGGATTCACAGCTCAGGCTGTTGTCCCTGCACCCCCCTCATGGTCCTTTCCATTACTCTCTTACTCCCCTCCCATGACCTTTACCCTCCCCCTGTATCTATCCCAGTCCCCCTTGAAGATGCCCACTGTCCTTGCTGTGATTACCTCTCCTGGCAGTGCATTCCAGTTGGTCACTACCCTTTCTGTGAAGAAGTATCTCCTAACCTCTTTTCGGAACACCCCCCCAACTTAAGGCTGTGATCCCTCTTACATTTGCTGTAGCTTTGTCTGAAGAGGCCCTCCTCATTCACCTTATTAATCCCTTTCAAGTACTTGAAGGTTTCAATCATGTCTCCCCTCTTCCTCCTGTCCTCCAGGGAGTACATGTTCAGGGCCCTCAGTCTCTCCTCGTACATTTTACCCTGCTGCCTCTCAATCATCTCCATAGCCCTCCTCTGAACTATCTCCATCAGGCTGATATCGTTGTGAAGGCGAGGGTGCTAGAACTACACCATATACTCCAGATGCCACCTCACTAGAGACTTGTACAAGGGCAATACCACCTCCTGTCTCCTGCTGCTGATTCCCCTGACTATGCACCCCAACATCCTGTTTGCCTTTGCCACTGCCTTCTTGAACTGCATAGAGTGCTTCAGTTCACTAGAAATCATCACTTCCAGATCTTTCTCCCCCTCTGTGGGAAATACCCTGGCCCCTCTCAGGTAGTACTCTGTCTTGGGGATTTTGGCTCCAATGTGCATAACTTTGCACTTCTTGTCACTGAAACTCAGTTGTCAGATCCTGGGCCACCTTTCAAGTCTTCCTAGATCCTCTTTAAGGTCTTGCATCTCTTCTGTTGAGTTCACCCTCCCACAGAGCTTGGTGTCATCCATGAACAGACACATTTTGTCCTTGATGCTGTCCCCCCATATCATTAATGAAAACATTGAATAGCACTGTCCCTAGCACCGAGCTCTGTAGGACACCACTTGTGATTACACTGGTACTAGACAACATTCCTTGTACCATCACTTTCTGGGTCCTGTTCCCTAAACAGTTTTCCTCCCATCTAACCATCTTCTCTCTGACTTTGAGGTCTGCCACCTTTCTGTTCAGCTTCCTGTGGGGGTACAGAGTCAAAGGCCTTGCTGAAATCCAGGCAAAGAATGTCCACCACTTGGCCTCTGTCCACTGTTCTAGTTACCCAGTCAAAGAAGTCAATCAGCTTCATTTGACAAGACCTCTCTCCCATAAATCCATGCTACCTTGCATCCTGGAGACCATATTTCTCCAAGTACTCTATAAATCTCTTCTTCATTATGGTCTCCATAAGCTTTCACACTATTGAACTTAGACTGATCAATCTGTACTTCTCTGAGTGGTCCCTGGGATCACACTGTGGAGTGGCATCACAGGTGCTGTCCTCCAGTCCTGTGGTACCATGCCTGATTCCAGTGAACAACTGAACAGATCCACCAGTAGCTCTGCAAGCTCCCTTATCAGTTCATTCAGCACCCTAGGGTGTATTCCATCTGGGCCTGGTGATTTGTCAATCTTCAAAGCTAACAACCCTTTTTTCACTCTTTCCCCTTCTATTGCCTCATCTGTACCCTTCCCCCTTCAGGTCCCTTTCCCCCCTATCAGCACCAGTCTGTCTTTTTCCTATATGAAGACAGATCAGAAGTATTTATTCATTAACTTGGCCTTCTCCTTATTTTCCTCCACCCACCCATCTTCACTTCTTAGCCTAACTATCCCATCTTTCTTGTCTCTCTTATCATGTATCAGAAGAAATCCTTCTCCCCCTCCAAATACCCTTCACTTGTTACAATTCTTTCTGTGCCTTTGCTCTCTGAACTGCTCTTTCCACCTCCTTCACCAGTCCCAGGCAATTTTCTCTGTCTTCCTCACTTTTGGTCCTCATGAATTTCCTATAGGCCAGCCTCTTGTTCCTTTCTGCCTGGGCTACCTCAGAGCTGAACCAGATGGGTGCTGTGATCTTTGAGTTCTTCTCATTATACCTAGCACACTCCTTCACTGTAGCTCCTAATCCTTCCTTAATAATAGACCATTTCTGGTTAACTCCATAGTTGTTTTAATTTTCACTAGGTGCCTTTTCAGTGCCTCTCTCATTCTCCTAAATTCCACCCTCCTAAAGTCCAGGATTTTGGTCTTAGTGGGGACACTCTCCTTGCCCATGTCCAGCCATAACCACACTGAACGATGATCACTTTGACCCAGTGGCTCCATTACCATTATATTTTGTATGTGATCTCCATTTGTGAACACAAGGTTAAGGGTGGGTTCAGTGGCACCTTGAGTCAGGAACCCATTCTGAATGATGGGAATGATGGTACACAGGGTCATGCACCTGGTGCATTCTTTAGGAAGAAAACATCAAGGGGTGCGCCACATTGTGGTACACATTGGCACCAATTATCTGGTGGAGAATAGGGTGAAGGAAGTGCAATCTAGATACAGGGAGTTGGCAAGAATTATTTAGATTCCCAAGCACTAGGAGTTCACCAGAAGATGAGAGGCAGGAAATGGTTTAGCAGGTGGCAGGACGATAGTCAGGCTTGGCTTTTGAGGAGCAGTAAATGCCACAGATAAAAATGAGAACTGAGTAGGGGAAAGAGGGTCTACAGAGAAAAAGTTAATGGGAAGAAGGGATGGCAGAATGGCATGCAACATCAGAGTTAAGTCTATGATGTGAAGTATTGAAGATCCCCACTGTCACCATTTCCATGGACCTGTATGTGAACCATATAATCAGAGAGTTAAACTTCTGTATCACTGATTCAGGCAGACAGTCAAGTTTCCATAATGACCAAGACATCAGGATTGGCCAGCCTGGTGGTGCTAATGGTTGAGGCGCTGGACACTACACCTCGCTCTACACCGCCAACCTAGGTTTGGGAATGGGCCTGGGTCATCAGGGGTCTGCTGAGGGGATGAAGGAGTTTGATTGAGCCACTGTTTGGTAGCTCTCCTCTCCTCTCCTAGGGAGGGCTGGGTGCCATTAAGTGCTTGATGTAAGTCATGTCACAGCACTGCTCCCTTCCTGGACTTCGGTCCTTCATGCTGATGTCCAGTTGGGGTGGGATTAGGGACTACACAGTTACCTACACAATCATGTAAAATCCCAACCCCACTGCTGTGCAGCATGATCCCCGAAAGGGGGGATGGGTGCTATGGATTGGCGGTATGCCACCACCAAGCCTGGGCCAGTGAGAGGGTGAAAAAATTTACTATAAAAAAAAAAGACAACACGATTGTAGTGTATGACCCAAAGCTTTGTTGGTCAAGTTTGGGGCAATAGACTCCTGGCATCTACATGAAAAATGCTCAGCCCCTTGGGAAGAGTGGGCAGAGGAAGAGAGGGATGACCAGTGTTTATCTCAACATTGTCCAACAGCAGTAGTAGAAGGGTTATAAGGAGCATAAGGGTGTGAGACTTGTGCTTCCAAACAGGTACCAGGGAACAAAGGGGTTCAGTGGTTATAGGGAATGATTGCAGTAGAGCATCAATATTGCTAGAAGGAGAGGAGAGGGGGCCAAGGTAGATGAGGAAGGGAAGGGGAAGAAAGGTGAAAAGAATCAGGAGAAGGGATAGTGGAGTGGGGATATGGGAAGTAAGATAGAGTGAAAAGTGAGGGGGAAGGACAGAAGGAGTACACAGGACAAAATGGGGAAACCCAAAAAGGAAGGGGTGATGCAGAGGCAGTATCAGTTGGTGAGCTCCAGTGAAGGATGCAAGTTATATTGTAGCTAGTCAACAGGGAGCAGGAGAACCCCGGATAAGCTTAGCAGTCAAAACAAGTACAACTTATTTAAATGCAGATGCTAGGAGCAGGTTTAGCTACCAAAATATGAATTACTAGAGCTGATGTGAATGCAAATTCAGCCAGTACAAACAAGTATTGTAGTCAGCTCAAACTAATGAATTCATAGGAACAAAGTAACATAATTTAAATTAAACAGACCCGAGGAGCTAGCTAAGCTATAACAGTGCAAGAGAAATGCAATCAAACTAAGCAGACTATGAATGGGCAAGGGAAGCAAAAACTGAGCTAAGAAGAGCTAACTACAGTATGCAGATACAGTGCAGCAGTAGCATCATACAGGGAATGAAATTAGTGAATACCAGTTTGAGTAGTCAGGTGATGCTAGTGTGCAAATACAAATGATTCAGCAAACAAGAACATATCTTACATCAGAAGATAAAGCACCTGATTTACATCTTTATTATTTGAGACGCAGAGCCCAGCAATTTGCAAAATGATTTGTTACACAAACAGAAAGACATTACATTTCAGAATGTGTTGAAATTGAATGTGATGTAGTAAAACTCTAATATAAAGTGAAGATCTCTTTTATTTGCAAAACTTAAGCAAACCTTTACAAAATGCAATACTAAGAGATTCTGTTTGCCAGATATCCCAAGAATCAAACTTGCTACAACATTTGCAAGAGTCAATGCTAGAGCCTCTGTGGTTCAATCATTACCTAGTACTAAATGGGAATGTGATAATTCACTAATAAGTCATGACAGGGCATGGATTTTTGGGGGGACTGACCCACACCTTATATGTTGTGTCATGAGGTATAGCCAAGTAATATCCCAATGACCCATGTTCTGGTACACCTTCTTGCAATTATACATTGGACACATGTAAAATCAATTTAAATGTGTTTAATTATGTTTTGTTTTGCTTTTTATAAATGCCCTTTCTGTAGGTTATTGCAGGAGTCTTTGGGGTATAGGAAGGCAAGCACGCTCTACAAATTTCTGAGCAGTTTAATTACTGTATGTGTATGTCCCAAACCATATGCCTTTTTCTAACCATTAATCATTGTAATCTGAAGTGGAAACCACTGCTGCATTTGATTTTGTCCACTGAATACTGTCTATGTCTGTTTAATGTTCTGTTATTTAGGGCATGGCTATAAGTGTACACACTGAGATTAGAAGAGACTTCTTCTGGCAACAATCTGATTTTTTTTTTTTAAATCCATACACAATAATACATGACAACACATAACAGGGCACCAAGGGAAGTAGCAGTTGGAGAGAGTGTCTGTAATAGGGGAATTCCTGGCAGCACTCCTAGGTTAAAATAATTTCAAGAACTGATAGATTAATACACTATATTTATTTGTAACCAACATTTTATACATTGTTTAAAGAAATCATAGTAAAAGTGTACCAAACTTCAGAAATCATCTATTTACTGTTAAAGAAATAACAAAAAATGTTGTCAGATACATTCAAACTAAACCAAAAATATCAACTTTTTACAATTTTATACTAAACACACTACGTGAAGAAGTAGAGGAAAACCTAGGGTGGGTGCTGTAGACTTTAGGTCTTGACACTGGTGCATGGGCTTGAAAAGATATATGAGTCTGGTAAGGGTGAAGTGCCCAGAGATGGAGTGAACTCCATCTGGGCACTCTGAACTCTGACAATTACCGCATGATGTGCTTGGCAGCAGCACAAAGGGGCTTTCCTCAGCCTGCCCACCGGTATTGGCTGTCAATCTCCTTAAATTCACTGGCCAAGGAAGCATCTCAAATTCTGATTCCTTGAGAATAAAGTAGGCATATCTCCTACCTAAATCAGCAGCTAAACATGTGGCACTAGAGCCCTCACCATCCTCAGCATCACTGGCAGCATCTTTTCTCTTTCTAGGAGCAAGCGATTTTGGTCCTGCTCCTGAAAAGAGAAAAGATGTGGGAGGCATCTTTTCTTTTATTAGGAACAGGACCAAAATTGCCTCTAAAGTATAACACCCAGTCTGGGGAGATCCATAATGCTCCATAAAGCCAACATGAACTTCTCGGGAGGGGCAGCCCATTAGGATACTCTGTCCATCCCAGTTATCGCTTACACTCCTACACAATAAATGGTGAGCTGCACTAAATGACCTCAAACTCCAAAATCCCCAGGGTCTTCATGGCTGTTCTGGTGTCTGTCCCTGATAGCAGCCAGATGACCAGTTAATTCCATTGTTCTCACAAACACTGGATCCATAGATAGCTGCTACTAATGAGGGGTCCCTGACTCCACAGGTGGCCTGGCAAGTGACCTGAGCCAGGAGTACCCCAAGGCACACCTGCTCCTTCATATCACTATGCCATCTTGCCATACATCTGCCAGCACCAAATAACTGGCACTCTAGCTCCACCCACTGGCAGAGACTCCACCAGTCGTCAGACTCTGTGGTCAGGTTATTTAGTAAACAATTCATCTCCCTCTACCGACAGGAGAGGATTGTTACATTACATAATTTTTATTACACTCCTATACAAATGCATAAAATGGGTATTAAACGAATGCTAATTGCCCTGAATGTAGAAGCAGTGATCAATTCTTACTTCACCTACTTTGCCATTGTCACGTGATACGGGATTTTTGATCTCAAGACAGATCCTTTTTTTTATGGTCCTGCCATGCACTGGATAGGATTGGGATGTACAAATGTGTGGTAGGCCTTTTTACTGGAATTCAAAATCTAAAAAAGGAAATCAAACATTCTGTAGCCTTGGTCTCAGTTACTGCAAAACATGTTATTCTAAGGCTATGGATTGATAACAGAGTGCCAACATTAGCAGAATGAGATTTTAATTAATAGAAGCTCTCAAGCTTGAAAGGCGTGCTCATGTTATCAGGAACAACAGTAAAGCTTTGGAACTGAAGTGGAATTTCTTATATAAACTCATGACTTCCCCAAGGAACATGTCATATAACTAGCTCTTTGCTTTTATTTCCTAAATCTTACCTCTTTTTTCTTTCTTCTTTATATATTTTTGTCTGTCATCTTTGCCTTTGTCTTTTAAAAAACTGACTGTATAATTTTGTTTCCATAGTTCTTTTTTTATCCCTGTCATAATTCCATTGCAGAGATATACCCTGTTCCCTAGGGATATACCCTGATCAGGACATTGTCTCCTACTCCCACTACATCCTTACTGCAGTCTAACTTTCCCCATGGTTTCACCTCCATGGCAGGTGCTCTAGGTGGAGGGTCATCTTCCTCCTGAGGCAGTTCACTGTATGAAATAGGATTCAGTGGTATTTGGGCTAGGATGCAGAGGACCTGGGAGCTAGGCCATCATACAAATGGAGTGAAGATGTTTCCCTTTGTATACCAGTCCCTCTCTCCCTTCTTCACTTAGCATGGCATGGTATGGTATGGCGTGGGCAGAGCCTTCACTGATGTCCACGGTAGCACACAGCACCCTCAGTCTATAATGTGCATCCCAGTAGCAGCTGTTGTGATCTGGCTTGCCTCTGAAGTAGCTTCCCATGCTCACTCTTGAACTTGGGTCACCTGCACAGCAATTCGATTATCCTGATGATACATTTTTTACTTATACAATTCATTCAAGTTCTGGTAACAATATGAGATTTTTGAGAAAGCAGCTCAAAATATATATATATATATATATATATATATATATATATATATATACATACTGTACATGGTTGTATTTTTTTATTTGTTTCCTTATTTCATATTGTATAAGATATAGGGACATTATTAAAACATCTGACTTGCATGCAAGGCTCCAGGTAAGATTTTTGTGGATGAGCACTGTACTCCTAATTTTGAAAGTGAGGTGAATCAAATCAAATTCAGATGTGTACAAATGTCTGGTTGGAGCTGAGCGAGGAGTACATTTTTTAAAACAATGTGGCTTATTTTCTAGATAAGAATTGAGTAGGTACCAACAATGCTCCACATAATGTTAGCAGGTAGGAGTAATTTACTCACCAGTTTTAAAATATAGTACATAAAACAAAATTGGAATGGGTAGGCGTGCTGTAAATATGGGAAAAAATTATCCTTTTGAATCAATGGTTATCTTATCAAGCACTATTCTTTGGAGTGTGTAATATTTTTTCTATATACATTTTAGCACCTGCTCTACCCCTGGCTGCCCTGTTCTAACTGACCCTCCACTCAGCCCCATCACCCCAGCTCCTCTAGGACTTACCTTCACCTGTGCCCACTGCCACAGAGCTGTGGCAGTGCCTGGCCACTTGGTGTGGAGCCTGTGGAGAGTCGGTTGTCATCCTCGGCCTGGGGTGTTTTTCTTCTTTTTCTCCCTTTCCCTTTGCTGGGGTGCACACATAAGTGTGCATGAGTGGAGATGCAGGTATGCTGCAAAAGGCCTGCAGCACACTCTTTTTGTTGGCACCCTGCAGTTCCATACTACCCTCTGGTCTCCACCTGGAGGCAGCTGTTTGGCAGGAACACCAGTCCTTCCTCCCCAAGAGAGTAGAGCAGTCCTTCAGATGCTTGATCCTCTGCCTCCCTGGCTGACCTCCAGCAACCCACTTGCAACATGAATATGGATCGCTGATATGACAGTAGGTAAGATGAGGATTCCTCAGCTCTCCACAGCACTGGGCCAGCAGAAGTGTGAACCATTTATAAATGTTTGGTGAGTATCGCTACTCATTGTAAAAAATTTTTAGGAGTATTTCCTCAAATGTGATGAGTGAAATAGGTCAGTACTCTGCTTATCTAGGGTCCTGCTTGTACATACATGTTAAGCTGAATATGTATGTTCTTCTTCTGACAAACGTATGCAATGCACAACTCTGTATTTTTATAAAACCAATAAAAACTAATTCAGAAAAAAAGCATAGAATTAAGAAATCTTGGTTGCGGGTTGTCATGCATGGAGAAATATGTAGCACGAGTCCTGGTAATGGAGGGCAGTTGCTTATAGTCGCAATGGGGGATGGGAGGGTGAGAATCCTGCAGGTCAGTGACTGCTGGCTGGTGACCCCCAGTTTATAGTTCTACATATTCCATACTGCTCCTGTTCACTTCTGCTCTTCTGTGCACCACTGTTGTGCACCTTGATAGGGGAAACATGTTTTAAAATTCAGTTTCGTGCATCAAACGATGAGACGTTATGGAGTTAGTGTGCCATTCTGTTTGCTGCTCAGCAGTGCTACCGCCAACCCCCACTGTGTGTTTTAACTTAAACATGTATTCTTTTTTACAGTATAAAGTTTGTAAGAATTTTTGTTGAGGTTGGCAGGATGTAGAAGAGTTTTGGTGTTTCAAGGTATATTAAACAGCTTATTTTGTAATAAACAAGCATTTGGCAATATCGAATGTTGTCTTGCTGGCGTTGGCATTGGTAGTGCAAGAGTTAGAGAGACACATACTAGGAATGGCAGTGAAGTATAGAACTGACATGAACTCCACCCACCCTGCAGAAAGTGGCATGGATTGGGGTGTGCCTTTGGGTCACTGGCCATAACACTAATGCCATTTCACTTCACCCTACCCTGCAGACTTTGAAAAGTGTTGCATTGTGCCTTGGGGTCATCAGACCTTACGTTCACCCCATTTCATAAGGAAGTATGTTGAGATAGTTGCAGCATAGGAGAATGGGGTGAACTCTGGAGCCAAAGAGTCCAAGGCACACCTGGATGCCTGTCAGTGGCTGCAGGGTGGGGGTGCAATGGCGTGAGCATTACAGCCAGCAATCCAAAGGCACACTCTGAGGCCTGTTAATCTATACAGGGTGGGATGTTATGGTTAGAAACCCTAATGCCCTGGGCATTTGTTGGTATTCGCACTCCAAATTTTCAATGTGGCCTTTTTGTGACCCCATCTCATGAAAGCATGTAGGACCTCTGCTTATGAACAGTGTCCCTGTGATTTTGTTAATGTGTCCCAAACATTGATTTCCCACAGTGACCACACCATTCTGCACCACATAAAAATGTCAGCTGCATCATTCACAAGGAAGTGTGAAGAGATGGCAATGTTGACAATCTGGAGTGAAAATATTAAAAATACTTGACGTTACAAGCGTGCATGAAAACTAGGCAACACACACTCGTACCAGACTGTCTTTTTGAATTCTTTCACCAAATTTTTAACATAGGCATTTTGGGATCTCTGCTCATGAACAGTGGCAGTATGATTATCTTAATTTGTCCAGAATGTTATTTTCCCACAGCGACCATGCCATTGTGTGCCAGATGTGCAAAACCACATTTTGGGTAGGATGTGAAAAATGACAGCTGTACTGTTCATAAGAAGGTGTCAAAAATGGTGATGCTGAACATCTGGAGTGAAAATATTAAATGTTTTCAAACTTATGACGGTGTGTGGAAACTGCGCAATGCACATTTGTAACATGGTCATTTTGTGGAATTTTTTCACCAAATTTTCAACTTAGGCATTTTGGGACCTCTGCTCATGAACAGTGTTACTGTGATTTTCACACTCTGTCCTGAACATTGTTTTCCTACAGCGACTGCACCACTGTGCGTCGGATGTATGAAAACTCATTTTGGGCATGATGTGTGAAATGACAACTGCACTGTTCATAAGGAGCTATGAAAAAATGACAGTGTTGAAAATCTGGAGCAAAAATATTAAAAATTCTTGAAGTTGCAAGCGTGCGTGAGAACTGGGCAATGCACACTCATAACACAGTAATTGTTTGGATTTTTTTCACCAAATTTGCAACATAGGCTTTTTGGGAGCCCACCTCATGAACAGTGGCACTGTCATTTTGTTAATCGGTCCTGAAAGGTGATTTTGTGCAGTGACCACAAAATCACCTTTTGGGACTGAATAACCCCACGACAGTGCCTGAATTCATGAGGAGGGGTCCCAATAACCCCATGTTGAAAATTTGGTGTTGGAATTCCTCAAAATGCCCAAGATACGCACCAAAGCTAAAAAACCCTATTTATGCCATTATACAGCTTACCGGCATTTCTTCAGTTTGTGGTCGGCTTTGAAGAGGGCAGAGGTGTTCCCAGTCCACTGAAGATCATCATGCCAGACTCTGGAGGTAAGTATGGGGTGAGTGGGGTGTGGGGAGGTGGGGTGCACAGAGGGTGGTTGCAGGTTGGGGGTGGGGGCCACCAACTGCCAGCGAGGGACCATTTTGTTTGTTTCAGGTAAAAAAATAATAATCACTGTGGTCTGTTTTCTGTTTTTTTTAACAGGTTGTGGCCACACTGGGGTGGGCTTCCAGTGTGGGCGTGGTACACAAGCGGGGCAGAGCCAGGAAAATGGCCGGAAGGGGGAAATGCCGACAGGTGGATTGGGCACCCCCCCATCAGCAAGGCTGTCTGACTTTGGAGGCATGATTAATGCTGAGGGGGATTGGGCACTCCCCCACAGCACACCATAGCAGGGAAGGGGGCACATATGCCAACAGGGGGATTGGGCACCCCCAAAGTTGGTTACAGAGGGACTGTGAGGGCAGGTGGTGAGCTGCCACCCGCCATGTTTATTGAAATGTTACACCGCACAGGCACGACCTGCAATAAGGTGGAGCACCCTCATAGCAGTGGCTAAAAGATTTGAATGTGGTGGCACAGCTTTTGCATTGCTGTCATAGACAGCGTGCAATCTAATCTCAATATTTGCTCTCAGTTTCCTTTAATTTCTATTGTCTCCTGTTTTTTCTGGTACAGCATTACCATACCCAGATCTGCTGAATATGAAAACTTACATGCTACTGCTTTTTTTTGTGCCCTCCTTGGCCTTGTTCCAACTATCCCTTCCCATTGCTCCCCATACTCCCCCAGTCATCCCCAACTATCAGCCCCAGCAGGAGAGCTGGTGCAAATCTGAAAGAGAGAGAGAGACAAAAGATAGAAAATATAATAAGCAAACATTTTCATATAACTGTGCAACTACCAACACTTATATACAAATATTATAAAACAATAATTTAATCCAGCAAGGGTATTCAAAGATTGTATTTTAGCTAAGAAGGGCATTACAAATAACAGGATGGCTTTTTATTTGGGGGGGGGGGATTATGATCTTTTTAGGAATGGTTTGATTTCCAGTCTACCATTCAAACCTCTACCTTCTAAGCCCTTTAGTGCATAAATCCAGTACTGTTCACATTTTATTAATAAGTTATCATAGTTACTTCCTCTTCATGAAAGGAATGTTTTTTTTTCCAGATCAATGAATTCAAAACAGTGTTCACTTCTATTATTTGCTCTGAAAATATGTAGGGCTAATGCATTTCTTAAATCCCCATTCTCAATTGCTCTATTGTGTTCCCCTCTGTACAATTTGATAGCTCTTTTTGTTTTGCCTATGTAAAATGCACTGCATTTACATAGGGCCATATAAATAAGACCACAGGTAACACAAGTCATGAATCCCCTTACTGTGTTTTCCTTATTGGTAATGGGGTGTTTGAAAGTTAATACTTGGAACAAGAACTGCGGCACAAGGAGGTCCAGAAAAGAACCCGAACTGGCTAAAAAGATTTAAGGCAATAATAGTATACCTTTTTTAGCTGATAGAAGGCATTTCTAGCTCTCCGTTAGGCTTTGCTAGAGAACCAGCATGCAGCCACAGCCTCTCTCTCCTCAAGGCAAGGAATGCAGTGTTCAGCCTAAGTTTGTGACAGATCAGCACTCTGACACCTCTCGCATGTCCAGACTTCGTACTAGTCCTCCTCCTGAGCATCCTGAATTCTTTCACCATTAAGTACACCCTGATTTAGGTTCTTTGCAACATATAGTAAGAGAACAGAACAAGCATTTGTCAATGCCGAACGTTAGCGTGCAGGTATCTGCAGTGGTGTTTGGCACTTATGGTACTTTATGTTCAGCACTTCTCATTGCAATACTGGATAAAATAATGACCTGCAGTTCATAAGCCTGCACAGGGTGGACCAAAGGAAACAACCATATTTAGATCAGGCATGTGAAAACAGCACCCCCCCACCCCCAATTCAGCAGAACAACATTTATAAATAACAGCCTGAAAAGGCTGTAGGGCAGGGCCAAAAGAAGTAAGTTATTCAGATGGGGCAGGCATGTGAAAACAGCAAATTGCCAAAGTCCTATTGACTTTCATTCCCAGCAGCAGTGCATTCATTGACAGCCCAGTTGAATGAGTGTCCCAGAAGAAAAGTAGCAAAACAACATCACTCTCCACACAGACCAGATCAGAAGCAGCAACATACAGATGAGACAGCAATTTGTTATATTTTTTTTTTTAAACAGCTGAGCAGCTCCTCTGTAAATTGGGCTCATAAGTAGTCAACTGATTCACAACTCCTACAGGTTACTACTCCCATTTGTTATGGCAGTCTTGCATACTGTAAATCACTTTCTAGTGGGGGGGGTGTGTGCCTTGAATTTCAAAAGGATATCAACCTTACAATAGCTAATAAATGTCATGTCCCTGGAGGTTTCCAGCCCAATACCTGTTAAAAACAACAATACAAGGACTGTCCATGTTCATGTTTTATTAAGCTATCAACTTGAACTGAAAAATGTCATACTGTACTGTCAGCATATGACAAACAGAGAACACCACATTTCAGACCAATATATATATATATGTATTTTTTTATTTTATTTTAGTCTTTGGTAACCGGGTAAGGCCCACTAGGCACAAGTGCCTGTTTTCAGTGGGTGACCTGGGAGCACTGGGCGGTTAAGTGACTTGCTCAGAGTCACACAGTATGCAAGTGGAGGTTGTGAGAATCAGACTCAGGTCTGGTCTGCTGGAAGTTCACACCTCATTCCTCTAACCTCTAGGCTATACTGCCAACCCAAATGAATGTATACAGCCAAATAAAATATATAAAGATCTCCTATCAACTATGCTTACTTGCAAATCATGTCAAGTGCTAGTTAGGAAATGCTCTGGGACATCATAGTATTGGATAACATGCTAGAATCTGTTAACTTCATTCTTGGGATTCTTGGGAATCCCGTGGGAATCCCCCCCCAAACTTATGTTGTAGAGAAAAGGGAAACTGTTTAACCAGGAAAGGCACAGTAAGCTGAAGTTTGTTTCTAGTGTGACCTGGGAGCATAAGGAAGTTAAGTGACTTGCTTGGGGTGGAGGTCACACAGTATGGAAGTGGGGGCTTGTAGGCTATAGGATTCAAATCATCCAAGTGTACAGGTTTGCAGCTCATGGAACTAAGTCAGTGACACCATTGAATGCAATGCACCCTAGTGTAAGAGAACCGGGTTTGTTTCAAGCAGAATTTTATTGCCCTGCTCCAGTTGAGTCAGGTAGCACTGCTGAGGCTCTAGGGGAAGGAAAGCTAGCTGAAGAAGAGCACAAACACCTGCTACGGGATCTGGAAAAGCATCATGGACATTGTGGGTGAAGTCGCACTATTCTGCCCCTCCCCCAGGCCACTTCTGGGTGAATGGATTCTGGAGATGAGCCAGAAGACAGTATAGTGCAGTGGTTTAAGGCTCTGAGCTGTAAACCTGGAGATGTGGGTTTGAATCCCACAGCCCCCACTTACGTACTGTGTGACCCTAAGCAAGTCACTTAACTTCCTTGTGCTCTCAGATCACCCCTGCAAACAAGATTCAACCTAATGTGTCTCTGCTGGTTAAAAAAAAAAGATGGGTGAGACAGAGGCCATGTGCTGGGGGGGAGGAGTCTGATTAGCAATCGACTGTCACCGTCTACCCTCACTGTCTACCCTCACATCACTACTTCAAGGAGCACTAACTACATCGGGCTCTCCTACTGTGCAGATCACAGAGCTGCAGTCTGTTGAGACATTTCCCAGAACAGCTGCTGCTTCTATGCCCACAGTATGGGGGTGCTGCCCCATGGGGTTGCAGCCCGGCCTGTGTGGATGCCAAGCAGGCTCAGAAGAAAGGCAAATTCATCAGGTAAAGTCTGTGCAGGAGGGCAAGAAGGAGTTACAGCTGAAGAGTAAAAAAAAATGACTATAAAGGTTCCATTCTGAAACCTGTAGGGTGGGGGTGAGGGGTTAAGAACAGAATGTGCGTGTCTCCAGGTCAATCACGAGGGACTCACCCTAAAATAGTTGTAAATACAGTAGAATCTGCTTAAATGCACACCCATTTTGCAGCAAGAAAATGTGTATTTAAGCGGAATGTGCATTTATCAGAACTTCTATGTTTATAATGCAACATAAAGAAAATGGCTAAGACCTGACACTGAAATGGCATTCCACATTAATTTAACTTAAAATGTTGAAAATGTTAAAATGTGCTACTGTGCAGCATTGACAAATAACTTAATGAAGCACAATGCTATAAATAAAATATCAAAGCTGCTCATCCCGTCCTCATTATCTGTATTGCTTGTTGACACAAAAAAGTATATGATCTTAGTCTGTTTGCAAATGTTCAGTGCCAGCTGAGTGATACAGGGTGTTAAATGTTGCTTCACCACTGCTTAGAATAATCTGTGCACTTAAAAGGTGCTAACTACCTTGGGAGAGATGTGTTGGTGAACTGTGAAACTGTGCATTTAGCTGAAATGTGCACTTATCCAGTGTGCACTTAACAGATTGTTTTTGCACTATGTGAAAAGTAAAACAATTGGGAAACAGGAAGAGTGTGCACTTATCAGAAATGTGCACTTATCCGATGTGCACTTAAGTGGAATCCACTGTTTACACTTTTGCACCACTTGTTATCATTCTCATTGGCCTAATGACTACAATTCACTCTCTACCCCTCCCCAGTTATTCACCACTAAAACCTACAACTCTCTAGTTAAAAAGAAGAAAGCAGAAAAATGAAGTTTGCAAAGTAATGCGTCTGGCTCTGAAGACTGCAATCTAACTGCATGCCTTTAAAGTATCCCCATTTTCAGGGTCTCTGATTTTTTCCATGTTTCTCCCAGCTCAAGTGAATAAAAGTACAAACTGTTCTTCTTGCTTTTTAATGAGTTAAGCAGGGCATTTTTTAACCATTACATGCTTGACTAGTTGCATACGGGTCTGTGATAACAGCGAATGCCTAAAGGCGATCTCCATTATCGCACAGTCAGAGTGCCGAAAAGCTTTTCGGCACTCTGACAACCCTGGTGCACAGAACAATGGCACCAGGAGATATTTTTAATGCTTTCTGTGGGGGGGGGGGCTGCACCCCCCACACCTCCCTGTTGTGGAGGGCTTCACCCCCCACACCCCCTGACTTAAGGATTCTCAACTCCAGGGAGGTGCATGTCGGGGGAGGTGAAAGCATTAAAAAAAATAAAGGTTCGGGCCAAGCGCAATAAAATTGCACCAGCACCCGGAACCTCAGCCACCCCAGACAGTAGTTAACGCTCATTGCCACAACTCAACTCTGCAATCCACCACAGCACCACCCCCTACAGCCTCTCCACCCCTCCCAGCCCACGCTAACCGTGCTTGCTCCCACCCCCCGTTGCCCAGTTCACACACCCCCTCATCCAGTCACCCTACCTTCCCATTGCCATGAGGGATTGCGCCAGGAAGGTGTCACCATTATGGACGATGCCCTTCCTCATGTGCCCACCTCACGAGATACCAATGCATACTATCCAGCCCAATGATTCTTACTGGTCAAAATAGGAGTTCTCCCTCATTTGCGAGATAGTGATCTGGAAGTTTTACAACTGTGTACAACACCCTTTGTAGCTTCTCAACAGCTACACAAGTATTTCAAATACACAAGTGTCCCTTTTCAAATGACTGTTCTCAGAGTCACACCATAACAGCCCACTGCCCTTTTCCAAATCACTCAAATGCATGGTGCAGCACCACCTTCCCCCGCCTTACTGGACCAGGCTGCCAACAGCCCCTCAGCTTTGTACTCAGGAGTGTGAATGTATTCAATCCAGCCTCCACTGACCCCGGACCCGCTCCTCCCCCTCCAGTGCTTCCCTTCATGCCTTTTGCCCTACTCACCTCTGGGGCTATTGTCCACTGGCACTCTCCGCTGCCACCTATCCATGCCCGGCGGTGGCTCCAAAACATTCTTCTATCCCTTCCCTGGTGCTCCTCATGCCACCATCTTCAACTCACCTCAAGAACCAGGGGAGTCAGTAGCGAAGACCCGCCTCTTAGAGTTCGTCATGGCCCATGCATTGGCCACCTTTGAACTCCATCGGGGTGAGATGCAGCCTATGATCCACCTTCATTTGCTAATGGATCACTCAATCTGCAGAAGTAACAGCCACCCACCTATCCAAGCATTCTGATTCAACAGGGTAATTGACAGGTAGTGCATCATGGTGGCTCACAAGATGCTTGAGAACACAAAAATCATTTGCTTTAGTTTGAGTGCAATACTTCTTAATCAACACGATACTAAAGTTAGCAACATATTCAGCTAGTTCCTTAGTGGTATGCTGAAATTGATTTCTTATTGAAGTCAGTATTTATTTAACCACTTTCAACATCTTATTCTCAAGCCAGTTTCTTATTCATAACTTAAAGAGCAGGTATTCACTTTATTTGTGTTCTTTACTTTTCAGGTTTCATGCTGTCCTGTTTAATAAAGAGAATTGCCCTAACATCAGTGGTGTGTTTTTTTTTTCTTTTCTTACTTCACTTGTATTGCATGTTACTTACAAATAGGGAAAACTGACCTGTTTTTTTAAAAAAATCACCACTGACTAGAATGCAGAATCAGCAGTAAAAGTGACATGAATTAAAGGTAGAACTCCGTTGATTCTGCTGGTGGCCACTATGCACCTGTTTGATTATTGTGGCGCCCCCTACCTGCTCGTCCCCTGTGATTGTGGCTGACAGTTGAGGAATAGTGCGAGCAGAGTAGTTCTCCATAAGATGTAAAACACTGCAAAGTCAGGATCTACTCAGAAGGCATAATTATATTTCTGATGTTAGGTAGTGCAGTCAGTTTTAAGAGACCGATCTTCCATTAGTAAATTCTATTAAAATTCGTTGTCCCTTCAGTCACCACAGGATAGTGGAAGTGCCAATTTAAAATTATGGCTTGTAATACACTCTATAGTTAGTGTAAATATACTTGATTCTGTGGATAAATTCAATGTATGAAAAGGTCCTAATGATTGTAAATATCAAGCATATTGCTGACATTGCTGGGGGTGTCATGAGAGAGAAGAGAGAGAGAGAGAGAGAGAGAACAAGAGAGAGCTTGAAAAAGTGTTCTATTGATTCCATGGACCTATGAGGCAATGATGCATTACATTTTTTATATTGTATTCTCTCCTGGTAACACACACTGTTGTCAAAGCTGCCCATTCTTATTGAAGAGCGTACAGTTTTCCCATTTACAGTAGCTCAGCACATTTTGTTGAATGAGTACACTGGCTGCTTTCATGTGCCCCCTTCTGGCTCTTAGCAAATTATTTTTTTTTTTTTTGTGTGTCTGTTACTATGGGTGCTGGAAGATAGTAAAAACTGAGGAGGCTGAGGATCAGAAGAGCACTTATTGGAGTACAATGGGCACTTTTTCTAAAACAGTTTTTGCCATACCGAAATACATTACATGCACGTTTATGATGATGATCATAATGTTAAGAATGAAGTTATACCATATAGGGATATTTAATACAGTATATTAAGAGCTCAGCTGTCAACCCATTTCCTCCAATAGCTCCATCTGAAATCTGAAACATCCATTGCTTAACCTGATACAATGGCTGCCCAGGTGAAAATGAAAGATGGCATAGGAATATTGGCATTATCAGTCTCAAGCATACCGTCTTCACACAAAGGGGTTAGGAGTTTTTGGTTCTACTAACTTCTGGATAGAAATTAGTAGGTAAGCCCAACCACCAGTGACAAGGTGAACTTTTGAGGTTGGGGAAATAATATTTCTAGTGCCTTGCAGTTTGCTATTCTGCTAATAAATATTACAGTGTCCTCCCTTACTGCAATACTCTTCCCTTGGTTACACCTGGAAACCAGCTTCTTCTCAATGTACCAGATAGATCACAGGGAGGTTAAGCAAAGGGTAGTTAAGTGAGTTAGTCAACATCACACAATAAGTAGAACAGTGGTGGTACCCCGATCTGAGTCCTTCACTTCACAGCTCTGCTCTAACCACTAGACTAAACAGCCTGTACTGGGTACTGGGCATCTACCCTCTATAATTTACCTTTACTGGGCAGCCCACTGAACAAAATTGTGTAGTTGGCCTCCTGTCAGTCTTCCATCCCTCCTGACACTCTATTAGATGCCCTCTTTCTCCCACCATTCTGCCAACCTATATGCCTGAAGCATCTTCCTCCCTTCCCCAATACCTGATTCCAGTACTTGACATGGATAGGGTCTGGTGAGAAGCAAACTCAGTAGTTCAGTACTTTTATTCCAGGTTAGCCCAGTCACCACTGCCCCTTCTCCAGCAGCTTTCTACTGTCTAAGTAGTTGAGTGGTGCACTGATGTTTGCAACGTGGTACACACAGTTTCTTTGTTGTATAAGCAAGCAAGCAGTAAACAGTAAGGGATCCCAGATGAAGAGATTGATGAGCTCCTATTGACAAGACATGGATGCCAATCTTTCCTCCCACAGACACAGTCAGAGCTTCACTAACCAGTGCCATACAAACAGCACATTTTAAATATATAAACTATGGAATAAATCCCACAATCTCCACTTGCATACTGTATGACTTGGTTTTCTATAATACAAGATGTCACGATCCATAATGTTTCAGTCAGAACTGATAACAATAACATACTGTATCCTAGGGGCTTTGACATATTTTTCTGGGTTAATAATGAAATGCTGAAGTTTGCTGCCTTCACAGTATTTGGGCCAGGCCCCTGCTGCCATCCAAAGGGAGTAGACATCGATAGGCTGTGTTGAACTGATTGTAACAGACTGTTTAAACCACTTTGTAACATGGCAATTTTTCATGTCTCTGAATGCAGCATTGTGATATGATGAAACACAGTTCGTGATACAAAATGAAGTGGACATTAATTCTGTAGTAATGCCCACTTTATTTTGTAGTACTAACAATGTCCACATTAGAAGTGCTAGCTGAGTGTACAATAATGAATTTCCCACCCAGCGGTCATTGTTGCATCATCGTGAATCGTACAGTTATAGTGATAGCAACAGAGTCAAAGAGTCAGAGGCTGTAACAAATACCTTCAAATCCAAGGTGGTGGTCTACTGAAAACTAATCAATCAATCAATCAATCAAAATCTTTATTTAACCAGGTGAACACCATTGAGCAATGTTCATTTTCAAGATGGACCTGGACAATATATAATCATAATGTACACAAGGATTACAACAACCAACAATATAAAATGTAATTGAGCAGAAATGGTTGCCATGATTCTGATAACAGTAGCATGGCAGGCACAATAGTAATTAAAAACATATAAGAAGTCACAGTGATCAAATAATATGTACACAATGGCTTGGAGGAAACCAGAGGAAGGAAGAAGGGGTCAAGGATGCTGTATAAGGTTATTAAGAAGATTTTGACAAGGGGTTGGGAGGAGGAGGGAGGAAGAAGAGGGAAGGAAGTAGAGGATATGAAGGAGGGAGACCCAAGGATAATCTACAGAATACCAGGGACCATTGTTATAGCCAAGTGGATTTTGTACAGACTCCATGTTGGGGGTGGAAGGGGAGGTCATTCTCAGCTTAAGGGTACAACTGTTGGATATGGTTACAATAACATATAAAAGTGGCAACCAAAAGGAAGGAATGAAAGGGAAGGTGAAATACAGTAGGAGACGGAAGGGGGAAGGAAACAGGAGGGGGAAGAGGGTGTTAATGGGATAGCATGTAGCTGGCACTAAATCCACTCCTAAGGATATGACAAGGATCAAGGGAAGCAATTACAGGATTCTTTAAAGGAACACGCATATAATGTTTTGAAAGCTGTTAAAGTAATGGGGTGGACCAATTTCAATGATTTTTGCAGCTTATTTCATAATAGAGGTAGCATGTAACTTATAGAAGCCCTGCCAAATCATGATTTGACCTTGGGCACCATCAGAGAAATAGAGGAGGCACTTCTCAACACGTACTTGCCTATCGTACTTAGTGGAAGCCAGTCCAAAATACAGTGGGGCAGTTTCTTGGTAATTGCTCTACAGGTACAGAAGGTGGAGTTTCTCTGTCACCTGTACATAAGGGAAGACCATTCCACAGCTAAGTATAAGGAACAGTGGTGTGTTGAATACTGAAGACCAGTAATAAGCCTTAGAGCTCTGTGGTAGAGCATGTCAAGCTTTGCAAGCTCTGTGGAAGGACTGTGACTGTAGAGAAAATTTGCATAGTCCAGAAGGGGAAAGGAAGGTGGTTTGGACCAGTCTCATCTTGGCATCCCTCGAAAGGAGATATTTAATTCTATAAAAGAGACCAAGTCTATGTCTGAGCATTTTTATCAGTTCTTCTATGTGGTCCTTTTAGGAAAGTCTATGACTGATCCAGCCCCCCCCAGATATTTGAGCTTTGTTACAAATTGCAAGGGTTCGCCTAGGAGTATAAGGATCGGGGGTGTCATTAGAGGGGTGGCTGCATGGAAACAGGGTGAAAAGATCACCACCTTAGATTTGCTGGCATTTAGGAGTAGTTTCTGGTTTAGAAGCTGTAGCTGCAGCTGGATGAAGTCTTGTTGTAGGTCACTACATGCTGCTCAGGGGGGCGGTCTGCTGATATGCAACACCATGTCATCTGCAAAGAGGTGTATGTTGGCCTCTTTGATACTGACATCAATTCTGTTAATGTAAATTGTGAAAAGCAGGGGACCCAAAATAGAGCCCTGTGGAACACCTCTATATACAGGATTAAAAGGAGAGAGTTCCCCTTCTGCTTTTACCTGCTGAAACTGACCAACGAGATAGTTAGAAAACCATCTCAGTGATGATTGATCTAGGCCAATCTTATGGAGGGATGAAAGAAGCAAGCTGTGATCAACAGTATCAAATGCCTTACTCAGGTCTAAAAATACTGCACAAACAAAATTATTGGCATACAACTGACACTGCCAGTAGTTGGTCACTTTAGCAAGTGCCAACATGGTACTGTGTTGTGGTCTAAAACCTGATTGTAGTGGATTAAGTACTTTTGCAGAATCTAAGTAATTTCTGAGCTGACCACTCACAATTTTTTCCAGTAGTTTGGACAGAAAGGGAGAAAGGAGATTGGCCTGTAGTTATTAAGATCAGTGGGGTGTCTGGATTTGAAGAGCGGAATCACATGGACGGTTTTCCATATAGGAGGGTGGTCACCCTGCAAGAGAGATAGATTAAAAAGATGTGTAAGTGGCACAGCCAGGACCTGATAACTAATTTTCAGGACAAAAAGGTCAATGAGGTCAGCTCCAGTGCTTTTATTAGTATCCAGCTGTGAGAGAAGGTCTTCGACCTCCTTCAAGGATACCAGCTACAGTGAGAACATAGAGCTAGTAACAGGGACCTCTTGATCATGTGCACCAAGCTGAGAGCAGAGATTATTGGCAGGTGAAGCATCAAATGCGAGACCTGCAGTAGCAAAGTGATTGTTGTGATACTCAAGGATAATAGACCTATCAGAGACAGTGGTCTTACCAACGATAATTTTTGTAGGTAGGAAATTTCCAGAAGTGTGACCTCTTATATCTTTTAAGGTTTTCCAAAATTTGGATGGACACTTTGAGGAGGAGTCAGGTTCCATGCGATAAAAGTTAGCCTTTGCCTCTCTGGCTATCTTGGTGCAGAGGTTTCTTGTCCTTCTAAATGACATTCAGTCAGCTTCACACTTGGTTTTCTGGGCTGTTTTCCAAAGCACGTCTCTATTCCGCAATGTGGTCTTCAGCTCCTCCGTAAACCATCAGCATGATTTATTTTTGGTGTGGACTTTAGCCAGAGGTGAATGCTTATCCAGTGCCCTTAATACAGTTTCATGAAATATATCATATGCCGTCTTCACCAGTTTTGCTAGGTAGAAGTCCTGCCAAAGCAAGGAGACTCTTAGCTCTCTGATGAAAGCATGAGAATCAAAGTTACTTCGACACCTCTTAGTAGTAAATTTGGAAGCTGATGTAGATTTTGGGATGGCTCTTATGCATGTGATAACACAGTGGTCACTAATATCTGGTGCACCCCTTCAGGTTGACACCCCGTCGGCGAAACACGAAAAAGACCATTATGGCAATAATCACTTTAATGGTCCTTTTTCCATGTTTTGCTTTCCCCCAGTGTTCTGCCCCTTCCCCGGACCAACTCTGACCTGGAATTGATAATCCTATGTGGGCTGTGGGGGGCAGAGCCCCACCTACAGAAAACACTTGTTGAATGGGGGCACAATACCTGTGTTGGTATTGTGCCATCGCTGTGCAGGAGGTCAGCATTTTCACTGTCGACCTCCCTTGGTGCTTCCACTAATATCAGAGAAAAATGTACCAGCATAAGAAAATAAGTGAGGTTTACTTATTACAATGCAATCCAGCAGAGTGCTATGATTTGGATTCTTCTTATTTGAGTGAGTAGCTTCATTAATGAGTTGTGACAGCCCAAATGTGTCACAGATAGCTTTAAGAGGTGTGGAGGCACTACAAAACCAGTCCTGATTGAAGTCTCCTAAAATTATGAACTCAGAAGGTAAGGATGCCAGGATATTACTTAGGTGGTTCAAGAGCTGTAATCCTACAGATGGCGGCCTATAGCATCCTACTACATAAAACAAGACCGTGGAAGAAATATCAATTTTGAGAGACAGACTTTCAAATTCTTTTTGGATAGAGGTCGAGTCAATGACAGATACAGGAAATTTATCCTTAATGTTAATGGCAACTCCACCACCTCTAGACTGCCTGCCAGTTCTAAACAGGGAGTAGGAGGGAATGTTCACCTCACGATCAGATGTTCCAGGTCTAAGCCATGATTCTGTGACCCCTAAGACATCAGGTGTGGTATGACAGACCCAAGCCTGAATGGAGGTAGATTTCTTTAGAAGGCTACATGCATTGACATGTATAAAGCTCATACCTTTAAGCCTAGGAAGATCAGCAGGACGAGATAGTTGCTGGAGAACCAGGGTTCAGTTTGACATTTCCTGAGCACAGCAATAGGAGGAGCAGCAGCTTCTTGATAGCCCTAGGAGAAATCTAAGTGCTCTAGACCATTCTCATTTGCAGGGATTATTGGAAGGAATTGATGTGTCCCTAAAACTACTGCCAAGTTGACCTAACATCACTAGGATTAAGCCCCTAGTCATGTAAAGCATGGGGAACAACAGGACATAAGTGGAAGGTGCCATGCCCTTTAGAACTGATAGTGCAATTAGTACCAGCCCACCAAGGGGGATATAAGGACAGATCCAGTATGGGGAACTTGAAGGCACATATGTACTGATTAGAGTAGTCGAAAGTGTCCTGGCAGTCCACTGTGTTACTATTTATGGATGTACCACTGTGTGACAGCTAAGATACCATAAGAAGATGTAGGCAACATAGTAGGAGAAGGGACACACTGAATAACAAGTAAATAGCCTGCATTATCATGCCTGGTCACATGTAAGGCTTAGGAGTCCCTGGTTTGGATAGCAGAAGACAGGCACTAGAGTGGTTCTTCGGTAAATCCACACAGTGGGGTGGTGTGGTTAATATTTGACTACCCCAGTCTCGCTTGCACATGAAGTGGCAGGGTGTATATGAGATAACCCGTGCTCAACTACCATAGCCAGTTGGGTTACCTGTTAGCAGGCCATGGTAATTCTTGGTGTAAATTTAGTTTGGTGATAAAGGAGTGACTAACAAATCATAATAAACAGACAGACCTGGCAACTGTATGTTGCCTTTTAAGAATAACTGAAACAAATCACTAGTAAGGCAGAAAGCCAATAAGAGATAGGATGTGGAAAGTAGGCGGGGTTTAGGTATATTTAAGGTGGCCTAGGGAGGTGGTGGGGGAGTGGGCCGAAAACCCAGAAGGCTAGGAGGATACCTGGGGAAAAGGGGACAGACAGGAATTAGTTATAGTCAGGAGCAGTGGGAGGGTTCATACAGTACACAAAAAGGCTGTTTCACTGAAAGGAGCTAAATCAGTAAGGGGTGGGTCACAGACAGCAAGCAAGGCACCAGCAGTGCCTGCAAGCTGAACAAAAGAAGAGTGGTTGGGTGCAGGCAAAGAAACAGAAGAAGAAAGAGAAAAAATAAATAAATAAAGATTAAAAAGTTAACCAGGCAGATTCTTATTTCAGCGGAGTCAGAATTCGAACATTTTATACAATATCCTGACTGAGACTAATATATCTAACACAGAGTTCTTACCTACAAACTTAGAGCTCTAACAGAGGAAATAAAAAAGGTATCAATGTACAAGACTCCATTTACAAAAGAAAGGAGAGAATTTGGCTTCAAGTCAGATGCAGCCATGGCACACAAAACAGTTTCAGGTCTTAGCAGGATTTTTGTTTCTTTTCCCACCACAAAGGCAAAGTCAAAAGTTGTGCAGGAAGGAGAAACAAAAGCAATGCAGCAGTCAATTCTGTTGTGGAAATTAATGCAGAGCTGTGGTAGGATTTGGAGCAGAGTCCGGTTTCAGGAGAGCTTAGGAAAAAAGTTGGGCTAAGAGGTTGGGCCAATCAGAGAGCACCAAGTTGGCAAGCAGCTAAAGAGGGCAAGTCCCTGGGAAGGCGCTTAATTTCAAAGAATAAAATAAATTGGATATGAAACCTTCATGGCTACGCAAGAGCAGGTGTGCTGTTTCCAAAAGCTGTACCTGTAGCTGGGACTCGGTGGAGGGTGGCAGCAGGCTCCTCATGCCATGGGGCGCTGGCAGTTCAGTCTGAGCCTCGGACCTGGTACCAGCCCAGAGGGCTAGGAGGATGCCTGTAGCTGGGAATCAATGGCAGGTGCCGGCAGGCCCCTCACGCCATGGGGCACTGGTGGTTCAGTCTGAGCCTTGGACCTGGTACTAGCCCAGAGGGCTAGGAGAACACCTGTAGCTGGGACTTGGTGGTGGGTGGCAGCAGGCTCTTTGTGCTGTGGGGTGCTGACAGTTCAGTCTGAGCCTCGAAGACAAAGGAATAAATCCCAAAATGTTAAAATGTTTTGTTGAGCTAAATCACAGAGTTTTGTTGTTGATCGCAGCACTATGTTAATGACTGCTCCCATAATACTTTGCAGAGCAATACAGTTAAAAACAAGGATGTTACAATCATTTTTATTAAAGAACAACCACTTCTGAGAGAAAATGATTGTAACAGCATTAAAGTTCAAGAATCTACATGTGTCAGTGGTAGCAGCCACAATACTGAAAGGTGTTAAATGTATGAAAACCCATTCTAGTGAGTGAAAAAAAAATGTAACAAATGAAAATTAGCATGTGTGTCGTCATTTCAAATCATCATCTTTCCACTTAATTTTTGTAGTGCTTGCCATGTTACAAGCTCGTTAATGAACTCCAGAGTCAGGCTGTACTAGGGAATTAATGCCGGTTGGTGGTTATTTTTCAACCGGGCATCAATTCCTAGTAGAAACTCCCTCATCTGTCATACATTAATGCTTACATATACTATAGCAGTCTATTTCTAAAAAGAGGACTCAAAGCAATTAATGAAAGCACACCAGACTGTTTAAACATGTCCATTATATTCTCTGAAGCAGCCTATTTCTAAGAAGAGGACTAAAAAAATAATTAATGAAAGCACATCAGACTGTATAAAAATCAAACCACTATATACTAGCAGCCTATTTCTAAAAAGAAGACTCAAAAGCAATTAATGAAAGCACACATAAACAATTGAATTTCATTAGGAACAATTGTTTTTCCTCAAAGAGACAATGCATTTATTGACTTGCCAAATATTAAAGGAAAACTCCACCCTCATATCTTCTAAATGTTGTTTGTTTCCATGTCAATGGACAACTCTTTTCATGTAGCTGTTAAGGATGTATACAAATGCTTTAGTCTGATTTACAGTTTATACTAGGCCCTGTGACTACCCTGGGAGTCTCCATTTCATGGCTGTTGAAATCTCATTGTCCTTGAGAGCTGCATTAGCATATGAGAACATGATGTCAGAGCACCCATTTATACCATGTATCTATATACTGAAAGAATAAATACCCTGCAAAAACTCTCTGGAAACTCATAAACTGAATGGAGTTTAAAGGGTAAAAACTTGCATTATAACTCAGATAGTTTACAAAGGTCTTTGAAGGTAACTGTGGTATTTCACACCCTTTGCAGCTTGTTTCTTTTAAGACTAATTAAGCAGGCAGGCATACTGGGGAGTTTAAAGGGTGATTATGCATCATGTTTTCATACGCTAATGCAGCTCTCAGGGACAATAAAATTTCAACAACCACAAAATGGAGACTCCCAGTGCAGTCACAGGGCCTTGTATGAAATGTAAAAATAGACAAAAGCATTTGCATACATCCTTAACAGCTACAACAAAAGAGTTGTCTATTGATATGGAAACAAATAACATTTCGAAGATATAAGCATGTAGTTTTCCTTTAAGCATAGCAATGAAGTCTGAAAACTGGTATTTATGTCCTGTACTTCAATGTATGTGAAATTATATTGCATTATAAGTTATTTCACTCCATGCAAGGGCCGGGGTCTGGTTCAACTGTTACAACAGTTACATGATACACTGTAAGGTATGCATTGTTCTATAACTATTTAGGAAAACAGAGAATTTGCCTAAATAATATATTACATTATACATTTCAAAACAAGACACTTGGGGGAAATTATACTATGATTTACCATCTAATATGCACTGCAGTGAGTACTGTGTGGCATGTCTTGCTGATTCAGCTTATCATCACATTTCTGCATTTCACTGGAAGAACAAAAACATTTATTTTGAAAGAGAGCATGCAGTAATTAGGTATTTGTCAGTTACTGTCTGCCAGCTGCTGATCATCACCCACAAAGGTCTAGAGGACTAGTGCAGGGACTGGTGAAGGTGGCAGCATAGCAGCCAGGTGGTCACCCACCTCATAAAAAAAATGGCTCTCGTGCCCCTGTGGTGTGGACCATCCAACCTCCTAGTTATTATCCAATGTATTACCAACCTAACCAGAAAGAATAATAATAAAATTAATGAAGGTACTTGTTGGTTGTGTTGCAATAATAGCAGCAGAGGAGCAGCCGAGCAGCTACAGGCAGCAGGTTTGACAGCCCCAATAATCAGAATGTTCTTTTCTTCGGACTGCCCGGTTCTTCTTCTGAGGTCTTGACCAATCCATCCCATTACCATAACCTGTCTGGGGCAGGTCCAACCCAGTAGCTTTTGAAGGTCAGTGAGCCAGCAATTTTAGCAAAGCAACAACATGCCAACAGCCACAGCACTTCTACTAACTGTCTCCACACTGACCTACACTACAGTCCCAGGCCCTGAGGCTCCTAGAGACTGTCACAGACAGGGCAGAATGGACTGGACTTCTGACTCAATGGGCAGGAAAGTGTCAAAGGAGAGAGCCTGGCTGGCTGGTGGGAGGGTGGCGGGTGGCTATAGCTGTGCTACAGGCAGGGACTGTCAGCCTGTGTCAGAACCAGAACTCCTCGCACCTGAATCTCTGCCATTGCTGATTGCTTTGTAGTCAGAGAGTGAGTCAGGGAATGAGGGAGAGGGGAGGACAGCAGCAGAGGGAGGAAGTGGGAGGGATTTCTTTGCAGCCAGATGGTGAGCCGGGAATGAGGAAGCAGGGAGGACAGCGGCAGAGGGAGGAAGCAGGAGGGGTTTCTTTGCAGCCAGAGGGTGATCCTGGGAGCAAGGGAGCACAGCAGAGGAAGGAAGTGGGAGGGAATTTCTTTCACAGTCAGTCTCACAGACATGCAGGAGGGCTGGAGACAAGGGTGACATCAATATGCTAAATAGACACATGTTACCACCGCTGACTGCATCGGTGGTTTTCTTCAAACTGAAGACCACTGCAGCCGTACTGCTATCATAGACAGTTTGCCCATCCATTGGTGTGTAAGGGACGTGCCCACTACATGGAGCACTGCATTGGGCAGGACAGGCACACACCTCCAAAAAGTCATACTGTCCCAAAACATTCCTTGTGCATCTGCACAAGCAAATGCAAAAAGGGGAATTAAAAGCAAACTCTTAAGAAATTAGTAGAATGTCAGCTGGTGTCCCTTTCCTAAAAAATGCAAAACAGAAGCATCCAACAGCTATCCCAGTGAAAAAAAAAATGCAAAACAGAATTATCCAACAGCTATCCCAGAGAAAAAAATGAAGGATAATTTAGAACTAAGTTAATCAAGAATACCTAGTAAATTAATTAAGAGTTATAAACTTAAAATAACATGAAAACTAGCAGTACTGTAACAAAGCTCCATTAAAGATATCAATTAAACTGGATAATGGATAATAAATAATAAATAATGCCCCATGCTCATTTTGGTGGGATCTTTAAAGGTTGAATGTGGAATGAATTCTGTGGTTATGACTAGCAATTCACTGAGAGAACAACCATGGTGAGTACAAGAGAAGACAAGTGGGGGACAAAGATAAGATCAATGAGAGACATAAGAGATAAGATCTACCAATGTGGTGCAACCTTCTGAATGGTCACCCCTTTGACACCAGGAGCTAAGAAACCACAGTCCTACCTGGAGGCAGTTTAGATGTCAGAGAGCATCTGCTATTCTCAAAAGAAATGTTTTCCCCCCATGTAATGAAACATGTCATGCAGGTGCTTTTGGAGTAGCAGATGCTCCCAAATTCCCACAACCTTGAAAATATAATTGTAACCAATTTTTCACTGTGCATGATTAGGCTCTCTAGCTTTTCTAAATCGCCCATTTTCTTCACCTTGCTAATCCAAGCTGCATGGGGGACAAAAGTTTAATCTTGCCACCCTTGAGATAGTAATCATTTTGTAGCCACCATTGCTATACAGCATTATTGGATTAAATGTCCATTCATATTGGAAATGGAGCTTGTATCTTCTCATAAACAGATTTGTGGTTTATGCAGAATTTTATTTCAAGTACTTTATGAACACTGTCTAGGACTTCTAACCAGAAATTATGAACAACATACCACTGTACCCTCATTGGTGACATGTTCACTACCTGCCTCCCGAGGCCCACACATTGTCTTTGGCTGCATGCTTCTCCTTCTTCTCCTTTGCCCCACTGGAGAGGCAAAGAGACCCCTGAGAGGGATACAGCCAACATAGACACCAGAGAGACACACTTGGATCTGGTGGTGGATGACACCCTTGAGAGTGAGTCTGAAAGGTAGAAAAGTAACACAATATGGGACCTCAAAGAGTGAGGCTCCTGGAGATATGGATGGTGGCAAAAAAAAGAACAGTTGTTGAATGTATGCCAATAATCCACCAACAGATGGTTTGGACCAGGGTGTAATGAACTCTCCCTTTTGGGCTGTAACTGCTGTTAGAGAGTTGTCAGCATTTTGTCTTTCAGCTGCCACCACCTGAGTCCCCCAGGACATTTACCCTCCCTTGCACAGAGCTGTGAGGTCACCACAGGTCAGATTTGGTAGAGTGCTCTCTGGCTGACTGATGCCAGACAGAGATTCCTCTTTGCCAGTGGAAATAATACAGTTACATTTCCAAAAAAAGCCACAGTGACTACTTTTATGTAAATAGATTCTTTATTGCAAAATTCAGGTTTCAAAATAACAGGATATATTCAGTACCAAAGAGAGAAAATACACTTTTACAGGAAAACAAATAAATGGTCTTGAATAACAGGTGACAGAAAGGAAAATACTGTGGACTAATTTAGTCTACAAAACACTTGCCTTTCAAGTACTCTCAGAGAGAACTATACACCTAATCTATCTCTACGTCTCCCCCATATGAGCTAGAATGCATGCTATGTCTTACCAGGAATGTTCCTTAAGGCTAAATGCACACAGAAAGCCCTGTTTGTAATTAAACCTCTGAATTTATAGCCTAAGCTGAAACCCTGTCTGATTAGGTTGTTTTGAAATCCACCAAACATTTTAAATCCTGCAACAAGTTTGTGTTCAATTGCTCTAATCAGCTTAAAACCTATGTGTGTCCAACCAGGTCAGTTCTGCACCTAGTCTTAATCAAATGCTCCAATCACTTTAAAATCTGGTGTGTGTATGTGTTTATGTGTGTGTGTGTGTGTGTGTCCTCCTTTGACACTCTCTGAGATTTATCACACTGTACAGAAGTGTTGCCTGCCAGTAATGTAGAATCCAAATGTTTTTTCCATTTTTGTTAGAATGACAGGCAGAACCTCTGTGGTGAGAATAATGAAGAGTAGAAAAATAGTTTCACTAACATAGGTAGTTAACTAATCAGTTTTCATTCCTGTCACACAGAGTTGAAAAGAAAGTAGGGTGCATCTCGAATATAACTCGAGCACCTTTCTTACTGTAATCAGCTAAAACTCACTCCAGGGCCATGGTGGGCCTTTAACCCTCATTGGTTCAGTGCTGCCAACTACTAGCAAGCCACTTGTAGAGATCGCAGCCCTGATGGAAGATATTCTGTCCAGGAAGAATGAAACAAGCTCTTCACAATTCAGGGGATAGGTTATTGTGTTATGATTTAATGCACGATAACCATCTTCTAAACAAACTCAATTTAACATTCAAAAATAATAATAAAGTTATCAGAGGTCACCAGCTACAGCTAAGAGCTAACAAATTTATGCAGAAAAAAGAAGGGCTTTTTTAAAGCAGAGCATGGTGAACACCTGGAATCGACTCCCAGTGGAAGTTATACTTAATAAAGACAAAAAGCAATTCAAAAGGAACCTTGATAAGTGTATTTTAAATGGAAACAACTTATCATATTATGGGTAATGGTCAGGAGAACATATGGACACCCACCACCTTTTCAGCTCCTTACACCTTAGTATCTTGTATTTCTCTTCTAGTCTGCCCAGTCTGCCCATTTCTGCCTTCAATCCCCAGCCCCATCACCCACCTTCCCTGGTATTCACCTCTACTATTTACTCTTAACCATAATCCAGTGGATGAGTTCCAGGGTTGGTGGTACAGGGGCTGTAAAGTTGCCAGTATCATCCTGCAGACTAGAGGTTTTTCCTCCATGTGCTCCCCATGAGGTTGGCTGGCATACAATGATGCCTGCATGCGCGTGCACACACACACACATGAATGGTGGCATGCAAGTATGCTTCCAACATCCAGCTCACTTCCCAGATGCATGCCCACTTATGCTGACACCCAGCGTGTGCCAGAAGTCCCTCACTTCTAAGGAAGAGGGGCATTCCATTGGTTGCTTCCTCTTCTGGCCAGCCCTTGAGCAACTCAAGCCCATTCCAAAATCCTGGTCACAGCATAACAAGTAATAGTGCCAGCGCTTTGCTACCATGCCGCCACAGTACAGGATATCTATTTATTCTTTGTCAGCTGAGTACAGTATACTGGGAACCAGCCCATTTACTAAGGAAACCAAGAACACCAGAACAGTACATACATCAAAACAAAAGTGTAAAATGTGCATAAAAGAAAAAAAAAGAAAAAAATTCAATTATGACAGTTACATTTGAACTGCTCCAATAAGTTAAATTTTAGTCTCTTGTTAAGTATCCTAAGAGTCTCTGCTTCTGATATATGCAGCGGGAGAGAGTCCCAGATCTTAGGAGCCATATACTTGAAATTCTTAACCATTTTATAGGCAAGAAAGTATAAGAACCAGAGAAAAACTACGAAAGGCAGTTTTGTTTTCCTTGTTTTCTCCTACAACTGATAAAGAGTACATGTTGAATATTTTTTGTCAAAAAAATATTTTTGTACATCCTAAGGACATGGCAGTATCTCTTTTATAGCTACCACCAGTCAGAGATGGAAATGAGCTTCAGCTATTGGTGAGCATACACAACTTTCCTACTGCTTAACACAGCTCTGTAACAAAAACAAATTTGAGACTTCAAGAAAATCTGTACACAGTATGCTACTGGCAAAATGTTGACAGCTGGTATAGAAAGCTTAAGGACTTATAGTAACAGAAAAAAATGAAACGCACATACAAAACATATCCTTCTACAGTATAAAAAAGTATAATCCAGAAACATCAATGGGAAATAGTAACATACAATATACAGTAGTAACACAGTATTGTGGTGACAGAATGTATTTCAAGTTTATCTTGTCAGTCCCTCCTGTTGCACAGCAGTTATTTTACCACTTTTGATTATGGACACAGCTTAGCTGAAATGCCACCCATACTCATGCTGTTTAACCCTCATTACCATTCTCCCTAAGAAATCTGTTAAGTTGTGCATTAAAAGCCTGAGCAATGCTAGCTTCCACAACCTCACTGGGTAATCAATTAGACATGACAACCATCTTCTGTGTGAAGTAATGCTTTCTAATGTTCTGCCATATCTTACATCTCCCTTCAGTTTGAAGCATACATCTGCTAGTTCTGCTAGCAGCCCCAAGCTCAAACATTTGTCTGTCCTCCATCCTGTCCATTCATTTTGCTATTTGGAACATCACAATAATGTTCATTCTCAGACTTCTCTTCTCTAGGCTAAACAATTTGAATTCAGTCTCTCCTCCTACTTCTTGACACCTAGGCCCCTAACTAACTTGATGGTTCTGTGCTAGATGCTCCCAATCTCTTAAATGTCCTTTCTGTGCTGTGGTAGTAACCAGAGCTGGACACGCTACTACAGGGTTAGTTTATTCACCCATTCAGCACCCTTCCAAGGCACAACCTTATAGTTTAGATCAACAATATAAAAATAAACAATGCACAGACTGGACAGACTTAGATTAGGCAAGACAAGGACTGCTTATCTACACCACACATTACTCCAGGGGAAGTCTAACCAAGGTCATGTACAAGAGGAAGATCACCTCCCTTGACCTGCTCCTTAACCCCTTCTTATTGTACACTAACACTGTGTTTGGTCTCTAGAGTGTGGCAGCACATTGCTGCAAGACATCAGGTTACTGTCAACAATTACTCACAGATCCATCTCATTGTTGTGCTGTCCATAACTACACCACATAGGGTGTGATACAACCCTGATTCCTTCCTCCTAGGTATAGTACATTGTGTTTCTCCATATTATGACTAAGCACCAAATTCTTGGTCCAGTCTCCCCATGTGTGCAGCTTCCCCTGTACTGAATGGCCCACTGTACTCTGTCCACACTTTCCGCCAATTTAGTGTCATCAACAAACTTCAGCAGCCTGCTGCTGACCCTGTCCTTCAGGTCATTCATAAATATGTTACAGAGCAATGACCCAGCACTGACCCTTGGGTACTCCCCTCAGAACATGCCTCTACTCTAAATGGTGAGCATTCACAACAGCTGTCTGCTTCTGCCATCAGTCAACTGATGGTCCACCTCCTATACACAGCATGGGTCCTATATTGCATTAGTTTCTGCATGGGTTTTCCATGTGGCACAGTGTCAAAGGCCTTGCTGAAGTCCAGATAAAATATATCCACCATATTACCCTTTTCACCTCTCTGACTACCTCCTTGAAGTTGGCAAAATGTGGGTTGGATTGTACTCCTTTTGTGAAGCCATGTTGTATGTTAGTGAGCAGTCCATACTCTTCAGAATGCTGAACCACCACATCTTTTATCATTAACACATACACTTTGCCAAACACCAAAGTAAGGCTCATAGGTATGTAGTACATGGGTCTCACTTTCCTCCCTTTTGGTATAGGGGATGATCATGCCACTTGTCATTTTCCAGTCATCTGGCACTGTCCCTGTCTTCAAGGGGCCCAGCCAGAGTCCTTTTTAACTTCACTATTACTCCTAGTGGATATCATGTGAACTATGACAGGATAGAGTATATCTGGGCAGCAAAGATAGCTATGAAAGGGAGCATTCATGCATGAGACAAACAACAGTTTCAAACTTCAACGCAAGTTGCATTTTATTTAGAAGAATATTTTAATCTCTGGGTCATTACATTTGAGGACCTCAAGGTGGCAGGGCAGTGTTACAGAACAGTGGGTAAGGCTAGTGGAATGCTGGGTTGCATAGGGAGTTGTATCTCCAGCAGGAGGAGGGAGGTGATGTTGCCATTATATTGCTCGGTGGTGTGGCCACACCTAGAGTACTGTGTTACATTTTGGAGACTGAACCTCAGAAAGGAGATAGGGTAGAGGTGGTCCAGAGTAGGGCAATTAAAATATTGCGTGTCTGCACAAGAGGCCCTAAGAAGAGAGACTGTGTGATTTCAACATATACACCCTTGAAGAAAGAGAAAGAGAGACAGAGATATGACAGACACCTAGAAGTACCTCAAAGGGTTGAATAAGGTACAGGTAGGGAGTCTCTTTCAAATGAGAACAAGCACCAGGAGCAGGGGGATGCAATGAAGTTGGGGGGAGGTGGATTCAAGAGTGATGGAAGAAATATTTCTTCATTAAAAGAGCAGCAGATGCCTGGAATAAATTACCAGTGGAAGTGGTGGAGGCTAGAACAGTGGGGGGCTTTCAAACATGCATAGAATAGACATAGGGGTATATTAGATAGGCTGCATGGAGACCAGATAGGTTCTGCAGAGACAGAATAGGTATGGAACATCAGGGCAGACTAGGTGGGATAAGCACTCCTTTCCCGCCATCAAATTCTATGTTTCTATGCATCTATACACCTTGACCATCCTGTGGCCATAGAAGTGGTATGGCCAGGCCATCAGAATGGACTCGAGGAACTGGCACAGTTGAGGGGACATGGTGAGCCCAGTGGTGCTGGTAGGACCAAAAATGGTGGTAGCACACCATGATTGAATCTGTGTCCAGCATCATAGTAGAACTACGTGCTCTTGGTGCTGCTGGCACAAGATATCTGGCAGGTGAACAGCTATATGTGTTCAACAAATATGTCTATTGGTGGTCAGGCCCAGTTATTTTCACTTTGGTTACCTGTCCTCCTTCTTCACAATAGAGTCCTCTTTTACTTTAATCCCCCAAAAAAGAAAATAACAGCAGAATGTTTTTCAGGTGTGCCAGAAAACATACAATAGCTTTTAGCACCTCTTGTAGTCAGGGTTACTCTGTACTGCATTTACTATAGAGGCTACATTCACTCTGAGTAGTTCTGTTCTGATGTTGTTGGTGATGTCAGTGATAGGGCTAGCTTGGAGTAGGCAGGCAGACCATAGAACTGTTAGTTCTACAGTATGTTGCTAAGTCAACTTAATTAGCTCAGGCTGAGGCTTGTTTGTGTGACTGCAACTTGAGCAGGAAGCAATACAACTGCAGTCATTTATGTAGGGGGGTATACAGACATACACAAGAAAGACAAGCATTGGTGAATGCTTTCATCTTTGCTTCATGCTGTAGATTATTTGTTTGCTCTTTCTTATTACAACCTGTGATTCAGTTACTAAGTAGTGGCTAATACTGCACCAAACATCTAATTGTCTTCTTGATTCTTCCCTATTGCTGGATGTGCAATCAATACCAGAGAAATAAAGTCTGTCTGGGAGCCCTATGTCCAGTCATGTGAGCCTATAACTTAGTAGTATTAGTAGAGCAGTGTGACAGTATTCTGAGAGCCTGGGTTCAATTTCCAGCAAGTCACATTTATTTCTCATTACATATTATGTTGTGTAATAGAATATATAAAGGGAAGAGGGTAACTTTCCATAATATTATTTTTTTTTTTTTACAATTGATTTACTAAGGGAAGTCCAGCTAACATGCATGTGCTCGCTGGAGACCAGATGGAAGAGGAGGGATATGATAGAGACCTTCAAGTTTCTAAATTTAATTAACAAGGTGAACTGTGAGGAACATTTTGGCTTGAATACTAGCTTGCAGTCAAGGGGACATACATGAAAATTATCTGGGGGGCATTTCAAGAGGGATGTGAGGAAGTACTATTTTATAGAGAGGGTGTTGGAACAGTCTGCCAGCTGAGGTGGTGGGTGCAAAAACTGTTAGTGACTTCAAACATGGTTGGGACTGTATGAAGAGTATTGAGGTTGCTAGGGTGGGAGAACTAGGGTGGAGATTGGGGAAAGGACGGGGAGGTCTAGGACCCTGGAGGAATAATAGGTCTCATGGCTGAATAGGGAACTTGGGCAGATTGGATAGATCATTGGTCTTTTTTCTGCCATTATTGTCTATGTTTCTAAGTGGCATCTTGATTCCATTGGGGTCCTTTTTAATTTTTAGTCTTATGTTTCTTGCCTTCCAGGTCTGCCCAACAGCATGCTCCCCCATCATGGACCTTCTGACAAATTCACTGGCTATCCTTCACTTACACTGAACCCTATGGGTGGCTGGCCAGCTTTGTCAGTCATGCAAGAGCCTGCCTGTGGTATTGGCAATGAGAAGTCCAGCATCCCTTTTCCTCCAGATTTTCTTCTCTGGCCTGGAGTATTGGGATGTGTGTGCCAGCACACCATGGTATAGCCCTCCCCCTCACTAACATGCTCTCCTGCTGTGCTACTACCTGACTGCCTGGCCTCCAACAGGTAACAGTCCATACAGTGGGAACTAGTGTCCTCCCACCGAGGAGAGTTTCCACTGAGCACTCGATCCTTCCTCACCTCACTGGCTCTTCAAGTGACCTGCATATTCCCTAGCCTGGGTTGCCAGAGTGGAGGGCAGAAGTGCACCCGCTCCTCTGCTTGGCCATCTGTGGTCCTGTTTTCTTTTTTGTAACAATGTAGTTACCCAGGACTATTAGCTTAGTTGCAATATCTCATTTTCAGTAACTTGCTCAGGGTCACACAGTATTTAGATCAGCAGGTTTTACACCTGCAATCTTCAGGTTCCCAAAAGTGCTCCAACCACTATAGTAAACCTTTCTGTTGGAGGAAGGCACTGGGAAAAGACAGTGGCTGTCACCCATTTCATTTTTTGTTGTTGTAAATTTATTTACTAAGATTTGTCTGGCTAAGATTAGATTTTATTCATTTTTAAAATATATTTATTTAGAATAGTGCAGCTGAGATGCAACATCCCAGGTACATCATGCTGTGAGAATTTCTGTGAGGGGCACACCATTTAGCATTAATCTAAAAGGAACATTAAATGGTCTTTTTCCATGTTTCTTCAGCTCAAATGGTACTGTTTTGATGTGAACTTTGGAGGCATGTGCCCCTTCAAACTCTATGGGCATGACAACCCTGTAACATTGTATTTTTGGTGGGGTCCTACTTCTACTGTACCCATGTTTGCAGCTGGGTGTACTAGAGCTCCAGGAGATTACGTGATTTGCTTAGGGTTACATAGTGAATATTTCTCACTAGCAGCAACTGCACCTGCAATTTCCTGGTTCCTAACACTGCTTTAGCCATTAGACCACACTGCTTCTGGGTTGGGGGAGTAAAGATGGGGGGGGGGTCAAGAATGGCAAGAAATTGCTGGCAATGTTTTTTTTTTTCTTGTTTTCTTACAGTGCATTTCCACAGGATAGCCTAGCTGAGATGAGCATCTCATTTCCAGTGTGTCCCTGCTTCAACCCATTCTGTATGTATGTGTGTGTTTGGGGGAAGGGGGTTGACTGGGACACTCTGAAGTTAAGTAGCTCAGGGTCACACAGTGAGTATGTGGCTATAGTGGGGTTTGACTTTGCAATCTCCCAGTTCTCAACAGTTCTTTAACAGTTAAACCACAATGCCTTCTTTGTCAGCATGGGGGACAGGCAAAAGCCTGTTAAAGCTGTCATTTATTTATTTTTTTTTACAATTTCTGCACTCAGGATAGCCCAGCTGAGCTGTAGCATCTTGTTTTCAGTGAGATCCTGATTTTACCCATTTGTGCAATTTATTTATTGGTCCATGAAACCAATCCCTCTAGACACACCTAGAAACATGTGTTCATAACTTAGTCTGTCTTTCCTGGATGGCAAATTCAAAAAAAAAAAAAATAATAATAATAAACTTTACCCAGAATTCACCAACTGAGATGCAGTATTTCATTGTTTTTGGGCTACCACTTTTACCTATTGTTAAAATGTATTTTCTAAGGATTGGTCAGCTGACAGGCCACATTCCAGTTCCAGTGGGGTTCTACTACTACTCATTTCCATAACTGGGTAGAATGGAGCACTGGGAGCTTAAGTGACTTGCTCAGGGTCATGTAGTAAGTATTTAGTAATAAAGGTATATATCAATAATATCCAACAGCTTCTGTATAGCACACGCACATCTTTAAATTATATTCTTTAAATATGCAGTTTTACTTTATTTCATTCTTCTGCAGTGCAAGAGACATTAAAACACTACAAGATAAAGAAACTTTAAACATGATTCAATATCACACAAAATACCAGTCAAAATTCAAGGACTGTACATGTAAATGAAAGTCTCAAGGGACAATGAAACATGAATATCTACACTCTAATCATCTTCAGGTATTAAGGGTTTTATGTCAGATGTGATGTCCATGAAATTCCATATTTTTCTGACACACACACACAACTTTAACTTGCTTAAAGAAAGTATGTGCAGATCAAAGCAGTACCTTAGATATTATAATTTTTTTATACTTATATTTTATTCATTTTAAGGCATGCATAGCATAACATTCAACATTTAAGGAAACCCCAAGTGTCTGTATTAACATAAAAGAAAAACAAGTCCATATATTCTGGGAGGAAACAGTCATAGAACTAATTAGTAAAATGTCATAACCATTCAAGATAGACACAGAAAGGAAGATACACTTCCAAGTAAGATACAGACATAGCTAAACTTTAGATGTGAACATTCATTCTTTTTCAACCACTATGTTCCATTTCGTATGTTAGTCCCTTTTTTACTTGATTAAAAAAAGAAAAAAAAATAATCAAAAGACTAGCTAAATTACTACATGAGACAAATTCAAATCTGCAACAAATTTAACTTTATAATTATTATTCAAGTCCCTCTGTAATGGCAGCCAGCATAGACATCTTCTATCCTGAAGGGGTTGGTGATTCTCCTTCCCCATCTGGTTCTTTTTCATAATGAGCACATAAGAACAAAGTAATCTGATCAGTTTTCAAAGAATATAAAAGTTATGCTCTTGTAGATGATTCTCACTTTTGTGGGTGCCAACAGCTGAACCTGGGCACCAATTTCCATGACATCTTGTCGATAAGCAAGGAATTTCCTGTGGTATTGTTGGGTAGTAAACACAATGTCTGGGAAAACACTGGAACAGTACCCTTTATAGATTAAGTTGCATTTAATCCTAGACAGTTTGAGGATCAAGGGTAGGAATCACAAAACACTTTGAAGGGGGGAAAAATGCACAAGTCCCCCAAATTTGTGCAGTTGTGGAAAAAAAAGGGGGCAATTGCACTACATCATATACACAAAAAGCCTGCAGCTGTGAAAAAAATACACTGCGGACTGCGGAAAATACGCTGCTGCGGAAAATTTTTGCACAAAAAATGGCATTGTAAAGTATGGCATATCTCCTTAAAGGCTATTCTCAGCCACTGTTTTTCCACAGTTGTGGAAAAAATGTTGCACACATACTGCACCAAGGAGAGTGAGGCGTAACTCACCCGGAGCAAAAGGCAGTGCACTAACACTTAGGAACCAATCACAGTGGGGGTTCATGCACCAAACAACAGCAAACCTGAGGGCTGCATAGTAGTGCCAGTTGCTACACCAAAACTAGCACACATTTCCATTGAAAGGCAACAAAGCACAACCACGTGACCTTGTGCAACCCATAAAGGAGCCCCACAGGCAGTAGAGGCAGAGGTGATAACAGCCAGAAGTGTGTGCTATAGATGCAGGAGAAAGAAACACCTCAGAAACACAACCAACAGATACATATTGCCCCGGGAACAAGGTTCTGCTGGTACAGGTGGTGCTACCATGGTCCCAATTGTGGGACTGGCTCATTGCTTCACTGGGAGTGCTGTTTCTGCTGCAACATTTGCAAGACTGTCAAAGTTTCCTGCTCCACTTAATATGGATCACCTGCTGTTGTTCTGTCTTCTTGGCCTTTTATATTATTTCTGCAGCTATGGAAAACATGTTGCAGAATTTCAGCACTTGAAGAATTTTGCAACTCGCCTGTTTTGCAATTTTTACACTTGCAGAAATTTCAACTGAATATGCTGCACTTATATTTCTACAGTTTTGCATGCCTTTTTTCTGCACATGCAGATTTTTTTGCTCTCTTTGTGAATCTAGACCGAAATCTATTTGACTCAATTGCTATGGACACAAAAATAGTAACCTTGTTTTCTAGGTCCTCCTGGTTTCTCGAATTTCTCTTTGGGACTCTGAAGGCTTTAACATAAAGGGTAAATTATCTGATGGCAGATCATATACAGATACAAAAAGATCTTTAACAAGGTCTCTCACTGAATAAAATCCTTATCAAACTTAATTGGCAATCAGACAATTCTCAGATTCTTGTAATGAATTTGGTTCTCTAACATTTCAACTTTTTGGTTTATGTTGTAATTGTTCTTGGTTAATTCGTGATTAGTGACTTTCAGCACTTTTATTTTTCCAGTGATTAGATCAACAGATGCAGTATTTTGCTGTACTTGTTTTTGTACAATAGCTGTATTTTCTTTGTTTTGCTTTTCTTCTTTCTGTATAAAGTCAACTTTTTAATTCAGAGCCTCAGATTTTCTATCTATACATTGAATGCATTCTTATCTATAGAATTACCCATAGACTCCATTGTGTGCATTTTACTTTGTGTTTGCATTTGGGTTTGAACTTGCTGTGGTACTATAGGCTGCTGTAACACGCTAGTCTGCATTTCTCTCTGAGCTGCCAAGTTTGAATCACTACCAGACCCATCTTCTGGAACACACTCAGTGTGATGTATTTGATCTAGAGACTGCTTGGTGGGGGAAACCGAGGGCACCCCACTGATACTGATAGGTTTCTGCTTTACAATAGGATTATTCTGCTCATCCTTCGATGTGGAAACAGTCTTATCTGGGGAGCTTTCCATACCTGGAATAGATGCCTCTTGGGTTGAGATTCCAGGGCTGATTGCAGACTTTCCCCAATCTCTTGGGCTTGTCTCTGGTCAAAAATATTTCTCAAGAGGATGAATCCTTGATGAATATTCCTCAGATGAGGTACTCATTTTGTCTTTATGTTTCTCAGACATTGCAAGCAATTATTCCTAACTTAATATCAGCATCCTCAAAGCCCTAGCTATAGGTGTATGGCTCAGGTGGCCATCTGTTTTCCTCCTCCTGCAGCAGTCCAGCTCTGATCAGATATTATACATTTTTCAAGTATAATTACAGTTGTTTAAGAATAAGATTATGTTTATAAGAGTAATATAACAGTAGTATCATTATTTCAGTGATACTATATAAGGAATAATATATATGGATGACCATACACAATAAGCCTGTGTTTCTATTGAGGGGTTGAGATAACAGCATATACGGACCTCAAGAGCAAAGCTGGAAAGGTCTGTGTTGCTATCTCAACCCTGAGATGGAAACACAAGGTGAGTTGTGTATGGTCACCCATATTTTATTTTGTATAGTATTGGGTTTTAGTAAAAACAGTACTGTAGTAATTTTATTTTTGTCTCTATGTGGCACTGTTACAAAGCAGGTCATATTCTTTTTTTAATAATACGCATTTTGGCATAAATATGCCTTTATTACTTTATTATAATGGTGCTGTATCACCACTATAGGTAGGGCTGAGTAGGCTGTTTAATGTTAAATTGCTAATTCTGCACATTAATGACTTCATCAACGTTCAACAGCTTTGCACACAATTTTGCATGTGTGGTCTCAGGGACAAGATCTCTTGACATGTCAAGTTTTGTTCTAGTCAGATGTGCAGATTACATGATCTGGATAGTGAAAAAGGTGAAAAAATGAAAAATAATTGTTGTCATTTTTTTTGTCAGTGTCTAGTGATCAGACAGTTTAGAATTTTAGTCTGAAATTTTCAGGCTAGAAAGGGCTTGTGCCAGAGTGGTGTCTTTCATTAGTTTGGTTAAAAACTATTAATCTGTTCCAGAGTTATAAGGATATGAAATTGTGGTTCACAGCCTGTTCAGTATGGTCTTTTGGATAACTGTTTCATATGATAAAAATATTTGGCCTATACGAAAAAAACTCTTTTATATTGGGGTGATCTATTTTTGTGAGAAAAAAATATTTTTTTCATATGGCCACCATCTTGTTTCTTTTTTTCTTCAAAAAAGAAAAAGAAAAAAGAAATGATCAAAACCCATAAAAATGGTATCATGGAAATGGTATCATGTCAGGATCAAGCTGTTGATACAGCATGGTAAGAAACTTTGCTGTCATAATAGTGCATGGAGAAACCACAAAGATTTCTTTATTTCTGTATGATTTCTGACTGAGCTTGGTTGGGCAGTGTGTGTCGGAATGCTTTTTCCTTGTACAAAGTTTGTAATCACTAATTTGGCATGGAATCATGGAAACACACCAACACATGTATCTTGCTAACTGGGTCCCCATTAGGTGGATTCTGAAGTTACTTTTTGGAAAAATGACCCAGAAATGTGTTTTTAACACATTTAAAAAATATATTTTCATGAGTTGATTTTCTTTTTTCATATGGCTTTATGAAACAAGAATTGGCCATACAAAGCACGATTGCCTTCATATGAAAAAGAATTTGGACTTAGCTTTTTTTGCATTCTTTTTTGTATGCAGAGATAATTTTTCGTTAGTACCACACAATCTCACAAAAAAAAAGATTTCCTTCATATGAAAAAAGAATTTGGACTTAGGTTTTTTTCACATGTTTTTTTCATATGAATAAATCTTTTTTTGATGAGATTATGTCATTCTCACGAAAAAAGATTTCTTCATATGAAAAAAGAATTTGGATTTAGTTTTTTTCACTTTTTTTCATATGAAGGAACCTTTTTTGTGCCATTTTCAAGAGAAAAGATTCTGTTATATGAAAAAAGAATTTGGATTTATTTTTTTCCACATTCTTTTTTCTTATGAAGAAATCTTATTTGTGAGAGTGTGTTGTCCTCACGAAAAAAAGAATCTTTCACACAAAAAATAATTCAGACCTAGTTTTCATTGCACATGTCAACTTTAACAAGCCACAACTCTGTCAATATTTGCAGTTCAGAGACAACATATACATCAAAGGAAAGGTCTTAATGAGTACTACAATGCCCTACAAATAATTTAGGGTTCATTTAAGAAACAGTAAAAATTAAAACATGAAAATTCCCATGGGGATAACATTGCAGTTTTAACAAGCCATGCCCCTAAACATTCCTGGGGTACAATGTGCACCCCAACATTATCTGGAATATTCAGCATGGTGCCAAACCCATAATGAATGTCTGATCATCATCTAAAATGAATGAAAGGTGTATGTACTTTTCCACTAGAACCATAGCAAATTTCAGAGCAAACCAACAAAAATGTACAGACATATGGGTAAAAAATTGAAAAACACATTTTTGCCTATATACTGTACAATCAAGCACTGACTGTTAAAAGAGGCACTTAATATATTTTCCCATTTGAAGTGAGCCCACAAAAAAAAAAATTACAACCAAGCACATAAATTGCTTTTCTGGAGGCATGGAAGTGCACACCCAGATGCATGTATGCATCTATGGAGGGATGGAAGGGCAGGGCCCAGAGGGCCCTATGCTTCCCTAGACACATGGATGTGTTCACACAGGTTCCAAAGGGACCCGTGTGATAAGGATAGAATTATACTATCTCAAAAAGTAAGTAAATTCTTTGGAAAAACTGTGCTAATGCATCAGTTAGGGTTCAGATTAAATCAGCAAATGTATGGAAATGTGATGCTAGTGTTTCCAACCCTATCACCCCTCCCACAACCTGGAAGCAGCAAAAACACATTATGGTTTTGGCTGTCCTGAGTCTTGCCAAATCAGGCCTGGAGTCTTCCTTGGGGTTATCAACCCAAATGCTCACCCAATTCTTATATAGTTTACCCATCTGAGTTTATTTGCTCATGGAATGGAGTGTGTGTTAGGGTTGATAACCCTAAGGAAGACACCATGCCTGATTTGACATGATTCAGGACAGCCACAACCATAATGTTTTTTCCTTTTGCTACTTGCAGTGTGGGAGTGGGGTACCAGGGTTGAAAACCCTAGCACCACATATCCCTACTTTTGTTGTAGTTTAATCTGAACCCTAACTGGTGCATTAGTGCAGTTTTTTGCAAATAATTTTATTTATGCTTGTCTTTTGTTATATTGTTGGTGTTGTTGCTGACAGTGCCAAAGAGAATGAGTGAGAGGAAAGAGAGAGAGAGAGAGAGAGAGAGGCAGAGAGAGACAGAAAGAGAGGGAGAGATCAAACACTTGTAAGTAGGAGCACTGTGTGCTGTCATGATTACATTGAGTGGCTCTGGACACAAGACTGCCGCGCTAATTCCAGGTTTGGGAAGGAATCAATTTTAAAACTTTGGGACATTATTGTTATGCAGAAAGGTCAGATTCTGCTAATAGGGACATGTACTAATGAATAAATAAGGTATGACAGAAAATCTGGCAAATCATTGTAACCTCAGTGACTGAGGGTCAAAAAGGAAATGAAAGCGGGCAGGTGGCAGTCAGCATGAGCAGGGCACAGGTACTGTGATAATAGAATGTGCACCATAACTTTAGAATGTGCACAACACCTTTAGATCATGCACAATACTGTTAGACCATTCACAACAAGGTGTTTGAGGTGCCTGATTTCAATGCACAATAAACCCTAACCATATACTATAATATAATTATTGCAGACGTATGAGTTCCAGGATTACAAATTCTGCCTTTCAAGATTGCTACAATGCCTGCTTTAGGTAGACTCTTGCTAAATAAAATCTCTAAACACAATTTAGAGTTCTCCTAGTGTCATACTCCTTAAATCAAATCAAATCAATCTGTATTTATATAGCACCTTTCAATATCAAGGCACTGTACAAAATATAGCCACAATATACAAATTGCAATAATATAAATTTAAAATTCTGTCTGGGAACACCTGTGAAAATAAATACATTTTCAACATAGATTTAAAACTGCTGACGGTCAGGCATTCCCTTAACCAATGAGGTAAAGAATTCCATAGGCTTGGTGCTGCAAAAGAAAAAAGCACGAACTCCAGATGTTTTTAGATGAAACCTGGGAATCTCTAGCAATCCCTCATTGGTGGATCAGAGAGGATGACTGGGGATGTAGGGAACCAAGAGATCTTTCAGGTAGTTGGGTCCCTGTTCATGTAGGGTTTTAAAGGTAAGAAAACCTACCTTATAGGTGATCCGGCACTAAACTGGCAGCCAGTGCAGTCCGTGCAGCACAGGCGTTATGTGACTGGATCAAGAGGTACCAGTCAACAGTCTGGCTGCAGCGTTCTGCACTAGCTGCAGGTGGCGGATATCAACCCCAGACAACCCTAGGTAGAGGGCATTGCAGTAGTCAATATGAGTGGTAATGAAGGCATGAACCAGCATTGGAAGGTCATCTGGGAGAACCAGGTGCTTCACCCCGGGTGATATTCCTCAGATGATAAAATGAGGACTTAACCATGGCTGACACCTGAGATTTCAAAAAATGACACCCAGGTTCCGCACCCGATCTGAGGTAGTGAGCTGGGCACCATCAAGCCATAGGCCGGACATGTGCCCGGCCCCCAAAACCTGCCCCAGCGAGATCCGGGCCCACAACCAACACCTCAGTCTTATCTGGATTCAGTCTCAGCCAACTATAGCCCATCCAGTCTTTGGTCTCAGAGAGGTGATTATTTGGCACAGAGACCACATCAACCTGTCCGGGCACAAAAGACATATACAGCTGAGTGTCATCTATGTAGCAGTGAAAACTCAAGCTGTATTGTCTAATGATATCTCCCAATGGCTGCATATACACTGAGAACAACATGGGTGCCAATTTGGAGCCCTTTGGTACCCTGCAAGACAGAGGGAGGGCATCAGAGGAATAAATTCCAGTGACCACCCTCTGAAATCTGCCTGCGAGGAATGATCAAAACCATTCAAGGACTGTACCCAGCAGTCCGCAAAGTAACCGCAGGGTCTCCAAAAACACTCCATGGTCCACAGTGTTGAAAGCTGCTTAGAGATAGATAAGGACGAAGATGGTACTTCTGTATTACAGTTTGCTTATTCTGAAAAGTGTTGGTATCTCTTAGTTGATTTATAACTCAGTATTTCAAAGAATGCAGTTTTTGTCTATATTAATATCTAATTAATTATAATTCCCTTGCTGTGATAATGTATGTCCTTATCAACTGTTACATTCAGGCAAAAGTTTATTTACATTTGAACTGCTTGATTTAATTATTTTAATTAGCATTAAGTTCTTTGTATAAATGCCTCTCCTTCTAGCTTTTTTTATCACAGTACCTGACAAAAAGGCTTATGTGGCTTCCAAAGTTTACATGAAAAGTTTGTAAGTCAGGCAGGCCCACCATCATAGCAGCAGTACTACTTCTTGCAATGCTGATGACTGAGGTTCAGGATCAAACTCTAGGTTGTTGAAGGGCCTGCTGGGTGGAGAAAGATGAGCATATGATGCACTACAGTCCTGGTCAGGGGACAGAGGGATCTGGTGCCTGGAAGTACCCTGACCGCTAGTGGAGGCTAGAAGCAGACGTTGGGGACCAGTGCATCAGTTGTGATTGTTATACACAGTGGATATCTGTACATTGGGAGCACAAATGATATGCACTGATGTCATGACACATGTGCACCACCAGGGCTTCCACACACAAGAAGAAACACCTCCTTGATGATCTTACAGCATGATTACTGGGAGCCTGTGGCCCCCTCCTCCACATGAATGACACCTGATGTAAATCTCACCAGGGATTATAGGTTGATCTTGGTCTCTCCCCTAACCACTTGGGGGAGCCCTGTTATGAGGGGCAAGTTGAAAGGCCTCCACATGTGGGTTGTCAGGGGGATGCTGGGTGGGAGAAGGTGAGGGACTGTGGAGCCTGTGGGATGATCTAAGGGGTACATCCTTGCAGATGACAAAGTGCAAAAACAGAATAAAAAAATGCTAGTCAAAAAAAGGTATTACCACCAATTATTTTCCCTTTTGCATCAATTCTACTCTAACACAGCTGTACAAGTCTTCGTTATACAGCTGTTCTACAGGAACATCTTTTCCATAATGTCTTGGTGAATCAACAGTTTGTTTTCTGCATTTCAGCTGGGAAGTCTATGTTCTAGCAACAGCAGATAAAATAAGTAAGATGTATTGCCCTAAGAGGCAGGATGGGAAATTCAACTTTTTTACTTGGTACTCTGGCTGCCCTCCAGTAATATGAGAAAAAAAAGTAGGAAACAATAGGTACAGTCTTCTACAGTATTTTCATTGCATAATGTACAGCCAGAGTGGTTACTGTTTAAATGGTGCCTCAGGTGAATGTCTTTATTCCTCCGTCCCCCAGAGATAAACCAACATTGCAAACATGGTAATAAAACAAGCACATTGCAGTAGGATTCTCTCTGTTACCATTTCCCTTAAATGATGAATATCACTTCCACCATAAATTTTTATGGATAATGTCTTTAATTCAGAACAATATCATGGATAATGTTAGCTTTGGCATGCTGAACACATACAACCACACCAAGCATACAGCAACAGCAATAGCATCAACAACAAATTATCCAAACTGCTAATTTTAAATTGTACTACTAACATAAAGCCACACTCAGCTCTTCCATGAAATAATTAGTCAATGTGAATGATCACACTCTGTTATACACTAGAAGGAAAAAAAACTAGTTTTGCTATTTATGCCCACAGGGATTAAACAGTTGGTTAGAGACTCCTATTTCCTGATACAGTTCAGTTTGTCAGCCCCCAAACCAAGCATTTCAATGAACTGATGGAAATGGAGGCATAAAATATGGCAACATACTGTATATGGGCAGCTGAACTATTAAATGCTTGGCTCAATTTCCCTGATCATTGGGATGCCCATACATCTCCACAATAAATATATGGCTCTGCCTGAAGCCACATTTGGAAAAACTGCTAAGTGCTTTAGAAAGAGTAGATTGGCTGTAACCAGCATGTGACCAATGGAGCCACATGTGTGTGTGTGGGGTGTGTGTGTGTGTGTGTCCTTACCAACTGTAGTTAGGGAGGCCCCCACTATAACTGCCTTTAAGGCTCACCTGAAGACTTTCCTATTTCTGCAAGCTTTCGGGGTGTAATGTTGATTATCTGTATGTATTAATTTTAATTTATATATTTATGTGGTATGAAATGCTGTATAGTTTTGTGTGGCGCTCAGAGCCTCCGGGATTGGGCGTCTTTTTAAATAAACTTGCCTTTGCCTTTATGTGTGTATTTTTTCTTTCAGTGTACAACAGATTCATGCAATTGTATGCACTATAGCAATGAATCACATGTCTACTACTGCTTGGGGTGGGTATCAGGGTCACCCTACCTCATGTTTTTATTGTGTCTCATGTCAAATATATTTTAATTCCCTCAATTCATCTGTGGTTAGCACTTCCAGTGATGGGCTACATCATTAGCAGAGTAGTCTATGACTTCTAGACTGCTAACTCCTGTGATTAACATGTGGTCTTCCATGAGTGTCCTTGCATGCCATTTGTTGTATAATTGATGTTATGTGAGAGATGTCTGATGTGCTGAAATTGGCAATATATTGTGAATTGATTTGCATGTTATTATATTAGTCAAGAGTTTTTTTTTTATTACCAATGTATTGGCACCAATCAGTAATTGCACAATACTGGATAGCTGTGAGGCCAACTGAAAGTAAGTCTAAAGAGCAGTTGTCCTTCTAGATGATGAGCTGAACAAATAGTATTGATAGTCAAAACATAGCCAACTCACTTTTGTGTTGTCAAACAAGTTGTATTTAACATTTACTTCTCAACACCACTGGTGTGTTAGATGTAAAGAATAAGACACAACAAGGTGTGGTTTATGGCCTGATAAGAGCACTCCCCTGCTGTGCAGTTAGACACAAGGTGTTTACACCAAGTGTCTCTGGCACCTGGCAAGTGCTCTTATCAGGCCATAAACCACACCTCAGAGTGTCTTATTCTGCTTATAAAATGGGTTCCTGGTTAAAAAAAAGATAAAAAAATGATTAATAAATTCACATAAAAAGTGTAAATAAGGAAATATTTTAGAGAAAGGAGAAATTTAGTTCTTGACCTTCTACAGATATGGGCTGTGATTCTCTAATGTGCAGACTGCCTACATGCCGCAGAACTGGGGTGCATAGGCAACCCTACATAGGACTACCATGCACCGGACCCTCCTGTGACAATCACTACCAGCACACTAGCACACTGCATGCTGGATCAAATGGCCACACCAGCAGCTCTGCACTGGGGGAGGGATAGGGGCATTCAAGGGAGTGCACTCCATGTATCACCCAACCACAATGGCACTGCATGCTGTTTCAGGGCTAAATGCTGCATGTGGGGGGGGCACAGCATATTCATTGTGCCATTGACAAGGTGCTGCTGCTGGCCACAGTATAGTCATTGTGCCCCCCCAACAAGGTGCCACGCTGGCCACGGCACTGCATTGCTGACCCACACACCATGCTGTCCCTGCCTCATGGACCAGAGGTGGGGTTGGAGGCAGCCACCTGGACACTCACCTGGTGTCCATTAACAGTTGCTGTGCACAGCTACCAGAACCCCTGCATAGTGCATTGACTGCCTGGACATTTTCACAGATCTGCCCATGTGCACTAGTGCACCGGGGGAGGGTCCACAGATGGGAGTTGCATGGTGGCCAGCAATTGTTAATGCCAGCCACTACACACCTGTCCATGGGTGCGGAGCCGCATGGGCAGGTTATGCATGTTTTGCACATGAAACCTGCCCCTTGGAGAATCTCGACCACTGAGTAGGTTTTTAATGATAAAGACAGTAGAGGATGGTTGTGTCTGTTTCTCCCCCCCACACACACAAACAGGTTCTAGAATACTGAACCTGTAGAAATACCACATGAGGAAGAGGTGCTCAGGAAATATCCGATGAATGGTACTAGTAAAATTCCAGCACTCTCACCTCTGATAAAAACATTGGACAGCGAATGAACTTTTAAAATCACATCTATTATAAAATAAAAAAAAAGGTACCACAAGGTGAGCATACAGAATGAACTGATATGTTTTGGACATCTTAGTGTCCGTTATCAATGATCTAAAATACTGTGAAGTTTTTCTGAATTTAAAACATCAAGAGTTTCCATAAAACATGATGTCAGAATTACAAGACATTATTCTTTTCAATTATTTAAAAAAAATGCCCTAAATGTGAGAATTCATCATGTCCACACACTTAACAAGGACTTAACCAGATTGAATAACATTGCCTCATGTAAATGCCATTGCTACAAAGAAAAATAAATATGCAACCCTTTACATGTTAAAAATGTGGTTGATCCAGCCGATCATAAATTTGCCTTTCAGGCTGTAGATAAGGTTACACCAAATCCGATGGGAGGGGATTTTAATTCAATGGTACTTCATAGGGAATCATTTTGAATTTTTAATATTAAAGCAATGCAGAGGCCAGGTTTAAATGCACCTTTTGATATATAACCCTTTGATATATAACCCTTCCTTAAAAATAATAAAAAAAGCCAATAATAGGGAAAATTTAATGATAATGTTTATGGAGAAGGGAAAAGTCTGCCAGTATTATGTATTTTTATGCATAATCAAATAGTATATTTTTCCGTTTCCCATGTATTGAAAGGATTTTATGAAGGTGAAATTTTGCCATATTAATAGTGAAAGCGAAGTTCAGCAATGAATGCTCCATATAGTACAAAGGTTAGTTATGATGTAAGTCTGTCAGTTATCCATTGATTCAGCATGATTCCATTTGTGTACAGTCTCAATAAGATGGTTTTAGATATGAATAGGTTTATTAGAATGATTGAAATTTAAAACATGTAACGACGAAGTACATCAAATCTATTAGATGCAATGTGGGATAATTTATATTAGTAATTGAGGGAATGTTATTCAATGTGGTAAAGTCCTTGTTAAATGTGTGGATGTGATGAATTCTCACATTTTAGGATATGTTTTATTTTAAATAATTGAAAAGAGTAATCTCTTGTAATTATGATGTCATGTTTTATGTCATCACTTGATGTTTTAAATTTAGAACAATTTCATAGTGTTTTAGATCTTTGATAAAGGGCACTAAGATGTCTGAAATATATCAGATTATTCTGTATGCTCGCCTTGTGGTACCTTTTTTTAATTTTATAATAAATGTGATTTTAAAAGTTAATTCAATGTCTGATATTTTTATCACAGCCGAGAGAGCCAGAATTTTACTAGTACCAGGCTGTAGAATATGTTTTTATTTTTGTTTTCTTTCATGTTTTATGGCTGGCTGTCTTTGGTGACTTGTGAGAGAGTCATGCAGAGTACAGCGGCTGCGATCTGCCATACTAAAATCACTAGACAATGGTTGTGTATGTCCGCCCCCCATCACACAGAAATGGTCTCCGCACACAAATGCCCTCTACAATATGATTACTTTTTTAAAATGTGCATTATCAGGCTGAGTTTAGTTTTAAAAGTGCACGGTTTTAGTTGGAGCCAGTGGAAAGTGAGCATGTCCCTTACCAGCTGCCATACCTTTCCTTATCAAGACAGTGATGCTAACAGTTGCTGACAATAATGGGTGGGTAAGGCATTTGTAATGACTGAGGATAAAACAATACCACATTTTTTTGATTCATTTACTGCACAGAACATGTTTCTTTTGCAGGACTGAGGGGGAGATGATTGGGAACCCAACACTTAACAGTGTCAGCAGCCAGCAGCCAGTAAGAGTACTCCAGCAACTTGGGAACATGGATCAAAGGCCAATGATCTCTCTGCTGGTGTGTCCAGAGAGGCTGAAGAGGTACCAGTTGGCACAATATGTGCTCATAAGGACACAGCAAAAGGTACCTCAGCCAATCAAGTTCCAGAAGACTCCTTACCCATTTTATAAGTTTTATTTATTCACAAAGCACATAGTATGGCAGTTACATCTCAAGAAAAAAGTCAGGAAATATTGATGTGGCCTGCTTTACAATATTTGACAATTAGAAGGATGGATCATAGAATTAGCAACCCGGTTGTAATTTAATGAGGCTCCCAAGGAGGCCAGAGGTTGACATGAGGGGGGTAAGATAAAGCACCCCGTAGCTCCAGCATTTTGAGGATTTAGGAAATTGCATAGAGGAACATCAGAGTGAGGGGACCAAATCTATGTAAGTCTCCCATAATCTCTATACTACACATGACTTACCATTTATTTTATTTTTTGTTCTTTACAGTTTATTTTACTGAAAACTGCAACAACAAAAAACATATTTTTTAGGCTAAAACTCCCAATTTTAACTACTCTAAAACTGGTTATTTTCATTATGAAATAATTGCTGCTATTTTTGTGCAATGTGATGATTGCATGAAACTAAAATGATGCCAATTGGCCACAAAATGATTATTTCCAATAACAGTGAATTGGATGCTAATTATTTGGCATGCAATCAAGTTTTTGCAATTTCAGATGATTAGCACTTATGCACAAAATCCATCTAATGTGAAAATGACTAATTTTACAGTATTGTATGCCTTGGGACAAGATGTAACAGGCAGCAAACATTACCAATTATAGTATCACATTTACTAATTTAAAAAGCACAATAATATTCAGCAGTAATAAAGTTCTGTAACTCATTTTTAAGTAATGAAGTTTGTTAAGTTTCTTCTAATTGCTTCTGGCCCTGACACGGAGTAGCAGCACCCCTACCACCCTCCTGAAAAAAATTCTACAAGCACAGGGTACCACTAAGCTCTGTGATAGTGTAGTGGTGGTTGGCATGCTTTTTGCATAGCCCTGTGGCTACTTTGCTTGGTGATTCCCTGCCCTTTTCCCTACATTTTCACAAATGAGTTACTGATCATACAGGGAAAGGCTTGCAACTCCATTGGGACACAAAATGAATGAGTTAAACTAAAAGAATGTTGTGACCACTAAGCAAAAGTCCCTTGTGGCTGTATATATGGCAATTGATGTCATATTGACCATTTACACGGTTTATCTCTTTATAGCAAGTCTGAATGTTATACTGTATTTGTATTTATTTATTTTATGGGGAAAAGCTCCACTGAGTTGAGCTCATTTGCAAGGAGGTCCTGGGAAGGACTACATAAAGAAGGCAGTTCAAAAGAAACCCTTGAGGTACAGCAGGAGAACAACAGAATACAATATACTGCATGAGACACAATAGCTATAAGATACAGTAATGACTACAAATTTACAATAGTGAACAAAAGAGAGGGAAGTTATGTAGCATTAGGAAAGCTAATAGCATACAGAGAACAAATGTTCTCTGATGTATACATAAATATTCAAACATGGATATTTGTCAGAAGATGACGGCTGCAGGTGGCGTGAGGGAGTTGCTGCTGGAGACCTGTCCATGGAAAGACTTCCTCACTTAACTCATGATGTTTTAATAACATGAAGTTCTCAGCCTAACAATCAACTGGTAAAGCTAAGACAAGCAAAGATCAAAAAAATAAAAGTAACCTGGATTTGTGTATATGCAGGTCAGAACATTCTTGGAAACTCCTTTTGTTTCAGTGAAATCGCTGTGTCCGAAACTCCACGTGGAATTGGTAGTGTGGCTGATTTGGTGTTTTCAGAGCAGAATGAGTTACTGTGCTCATTTGCAGAGAAAAGGAGAGAAAACATATGTTTTTTTTAAGATAATAAGACTGTCCCATGCTGTGGATACAAAAAAACACTGACTTTAATTCATACAAGATAGTCGTATTACATAGTCGGTTATGACTGGGACACACTAGCAGCAAATACAGTGGCAATCATTTAAGTCTGCTATATTGTGAAATGCTTGAATGTTGACATGAATATGGAAGCTAAAACCAAGAGCTGCTGAAAGACAATCTAGTTATTTAACATCAGAGATTTTGAAGCAGGGTAAGAAAACAGTTATTAATATAAAATTGCCTCAGAATTTGATCCCCAAGAAACTGCAGCTGCAACAATTACAGCTGCCCCATACATTGGGAACTCAACAGTTAGACACTACAGATGCATTGTTATCTCCTGTATTCACTGCAGACTTACCTAACTTATTAAACCTAATTTTCTCCCGTAAGAATTTAATTACTGAGCTCGATATATGCGATAGGAAAAAAGAGTTTAAAGAAAAGACGTCACCGGACTTGCAGTTCCAAAGCGTATGTTCTAGCTAGAACTTTACAGATGAAGATGTTTTCTCTGCTTCTTTGTATCCTCAAGAAGACAACAATTTAGACTCAAATAATTACTTTAAAAAACAGATGGATTTGGTAATACTGACCTTATGATATCTGACATATAGCTTCCAGATGAATCACTGAAAGAGTTTGCAGCACAAAACTCTACAGCACAGCACTTAAAACAAGAAAAAAAAGTAGCTAAAATATTAGCTGAAACACCTCATTGGGCCAAAACCCAGAATTAACACCAAGTGAAGTTATATTTGCTCAAAATATAGTATCTGATAAATTGAATGAACTAGAGACAGAAAATCCTCTATCACAGCTGATGGAAGATGCTGTACCAGATAATAATAGAGATATGAATACTACCGAGAGCATGACTCAGATGAGAGACTTTACAAAAGACAGAGTAACACTGGGAAAAATAATGGAATTAGACTCTGATATTATATCAGAAATATCACCTTTATATGACATTTTTGCCAATTAAAGACCCTGAAAGTAAATTATAACTTTCTGATACAACTTTAAAGACAGAGATCCAGAAATAAGGAAAAAGACCAAGAGAGTCAAACATTCACAGACAGTAAAAAAATATTTCGAATATTACTGCAAATATTTCTAACTTAGGACAACTGAAGACAATTAATATTTATAAAGAGAAAGTTGATAATGAACAAGGTAAACAAATGAGATGCAATGAGCAAAATCTGAATAAAACTAATCTTTCTACTATCATTTGTGGAGATGTGGTTGCTTCACTAAGTTATCGGAGGCCCAAAATTCAAAGGTTGGCATGGGTGCAAATGGTTGTTTACCCGCACAAACCAGGTTTTGTGCCGCAGTGCAATATGCAAAAGGGGCAGCTGCAGGCACTATCAAGGCTAGTGCACACACATAAATAATGTATGTGGGTGGGCAAAGGGAGGGGTGGGGGCAGGAATGCCTGTGCAGCCCAAAATTCAGCACATTTGTGCTGCACAAAAGCGGTTAATGCAGTCAGTTTGAGCAGTGCAAATACTGCCGATCAAAACCCTGATTTACTTTGGGCAACCCTAGTGGCCAAATAACAACCATATTAGTGGTAGGGGAGCACACCTGCCCCCAGGTGGACAGTGGCACCCCCCACCCTCGAATCCCTAGTCCAGGTAGAGCATGTCATTATAAGTTCCTGGTGCCTAGTGGTCCCCCCAATCTCTGATCCCTGGTCCTGGTATGTCAGTATAAGTCCCCAGTGCCTAGTGGTCCTCCCACCCTCTGATCACAAGCCCAATAGTTAAAATGAAATTTTCTGGTGGCTAGTGGGCCCCCTTCCCTCTGATCACCAGCCATAGTCATGCATAAGGTTATCCTTGGTGCCTAGTGATCCTCACCCTCTGATTGCCATCCCATACCTATCAATAATATTCCCTGGTATACCACAGACACCCCACCCTCTAATCACTGGCTCCTAATGTATAAAATATATCCATGGTGCCCAGTGGTACCCCTGATTGCCAGCCACAGTAATTAAATAATAGTCCCTGGTGCCTAGTGGGCCACCACCCCACTGAGCACCAGCCCCTGCAATGAATAACTTTATCTCTGGGGCCTAGTGGTCCTCCTTCCCTCCAATCACCATGCCCAGTAAGTACATAATAGTCTCTGGTGCCTAGTGGGCACCCCCCCGACTGCTGGCCCTGTGCCATTCCAAAAAGTAACTACAGTAAAACATGTGCAGGACATACAAGAAAACCAAATGAAATAACTCCCAGTCCCTGACATCTAGAGGCAAACCCCAGCCACTGATCCCCATCCCCATATCACAGAAAATGCTCCCTGGCATCATGTGGTCCCTGATAAACCACCCTGGCAACACCTACCCCTCTTACCTTAGGCCGGAGGTTGGGGGGCCCACTAGGCACCAGGGACTTTTATGTACTTACTGAGGCTGACTGTGGCTAGTGATTGGAGGGAGGTGGGGTCCACTAGGCATTCTTTAATTACTAGGGCTAATGACTGGAGGATGGGAACCTGCTAGGCACCAGGGGCTATTGTTAATTTTTGGGGCTGGTGACCAGTGGAAGGGACAACCACTGGATACCAGGTCTATGTATTTATCTCAAGATGGGATGGTGGTCAGAGGGATAGGGGACCCCTGGGCCCAGCAGTCAGGAGAAGGAAGGCCACTGGGTATCAGGGATATCTTTTATACAGTACGGGATGGTGATCGTTGGGTGGGGAGACCACTAGAGACCAAGGACTTTCTGCTTCTTATGAGACCAGGCTACTGGGATGGGGCAGTGCTGCACAAGCCTGTAGCCACTTCTTATGCAAATGAGCTCATATGGGCATGCATGTAGCTTCATAGTGCCTTGTATGTAAAATGGGCTTATTTACATGGGGGCTTCTGAATATCATGCTGGAGCTCCTGGTGAAATCAGGTCTGGAGCACTCTTCCTTGCACTGCAGGATTCCATGTTGCGGTGGCACTGTTGGACTTAGTGCTGTGCCTATATGCCTCTATACTCAGTCACATAGCTTGGGTGCTCTATGTGACTGAAAATTGCATCCTCAGGGTCCTGGGCACTGGGCAAGCATAGTGCAAAACTTTGCACTCTGCTTTGCCCTTTTTTGAATATTGGGCCCCTAAAGTTAAATATGGAGGGAAGAAAGTACTTACAAGTGGGATCCAAACAAAGTTCATTTAATAGCCATGTCTCAAAAGAGGTAACAGCAGTACTTGTTCAACTCACCACTCAGGAATCAGAAGCTGAATCAGATCTCTCAGAAGGTGAAGAAATAGGGGACGACATGGTTGAAACAGGAAAAACTCATTATAACCAACTTTTGAGATTATACATGCAACGGAAAATGTCCTAGTTTAAGAACTATTTTGTGGAAAAATACTAATAAATCATCTATGCTTTACCCAGCTAGACTGAGAGTAAATTTAATTGGTCAAACTTTAACTTTCTGCACATCAGAAGAAGCAGAAAAAGAAATGCTACTCTGTGTCCTTCAAATGTTTTTTTAAATGATTGAACAAATGTGTTTTTCATTTTTTCTCATCATCATCATATATAAATAAGTGAACAGAAAGTAGTTGATGGCTTTGCTTTTCAATACTATTATTAAAATGAGAATTAATATAATATCCACCCTTGAAACGCGCCAGCCGTTGTGGACCTCATCATTAGGGCTCCAAACCCGCAAATCGTCAATTGGGTTTTATGCAGGGGGCTATGCCTTCCACACCTTCCTTGTGGGGCTCATGTTCTTCCCTCCCCTTTACTTAGGATTCTAACCCGGGTTGGACCTTTAGAGAGGGGGTGACGACTTTTGGGTTTGGCACTCTAATGACGGAGTGCACAACAGCCGGTGCTACAAGGGTGTGCAGTGAATATAATATGTTTACTCTGTGTTGGATATTTTATAACATTAATCATATTTAGAAGTTATAGGATAAATCTGAAACATTTCTAGATGACCTCAGATAAAAAGATAAAGTTTCAGGTGGGGAAGCAGACATTTAAATGAAATTGGGGGAATGCTCTTTGCTTATTTTTCTGTTTTGGTTATGATTCACACAACCTTTTTGGTGCAAACTTGCATTATATAAAAGTACTTTAGATTTAAATAAGCAAATTGTTTATGTGGGGGGATGCACACATGAAACTTAAAGAAATTACAGTGGTGACTAGTTTAGTCAAAATGCAGTCAAACATTTTTTTTTATTAAGAGGTGGGTGCTATGCTTAGACAAATATAAAGGTTGATTAAGTCTTCAAAATACATTAGGCAGATGCATAAACTAAAAATTGTGTGTGCCACATGGAAAGTAAATGGTGTCACTTCTCCTATTAAAAGGAATAAAAAAACATTGGCATATGCAAATAAAACACACACTAAAATCTATTTTTACAGGAGCTACATCTGTAAGAAAAAGAAGTTATAAAATAACATACTGCATGTGTGGGTCAAATATTCTATTCTATTCTATTTTTTAGGTACATCTAAAAGCAGGGGGTGTGCTATACTGATAAGGAAACATACTAACTTTGATTATATTGATAGCTACAAAGACAATGAATACAGAATAATTATGGTCAAAGCACAAGTACTAGGCAAAGGCCCGGATATTCAAAAGGGTTGCGCCATGCGCAACAGGGTTGCGCATGCACAAGTCCAAAAATGCACCATTTGCGATATTCAGAAGGAGGCAGTTGCGCCCACCGAAAACATACTGAGCAACAGCGCAATGCAAATGAAGACATGCGCAACCAAAGGGGTGGATCCATGCATAAAGAGCGCAATGCGATATTCAAAGACTTGCGCAATGCGGAACAGCCAGAAATTGCGCACTAGCGGAAATGAGCCAAAATAAAAAGGCTCAAGGAAGCAGCGCAAGAACGCTACAAGGATGCCAAATGGGGGAGAGAGAGAGACAGATAGACAGACAGACAGACAGACAGTGACAGGCTAGGGCAGGCAAGGCAAGCGTGGGCCATAGGCTGTAGAGGCCAGCGGGGGGTGCCTGGTGCAGTGGAAGTAGCAGTGAGGACAGCGGGGGTAACACAGCAACACCAGCCAGGGAGGGTCAGAAGCCAGGGAGATGGACAGTGCCAGCTTCCACATGGAAGCTGTAATGAGGGGGGTGAGAATGCATGCTGCAGGGGGACGTGGCCGTGGAAGAGACTGTCGGCGGTATGCCCCCAACAGGCAGTACCGTGCCCGCATCAGCTTTGAGCTGTACACAGATGTAGAGATCGTGGGCCAGTACCGCCTGAACAGGGCAATACTGAGACGGCTCTGTGAGCTGTGCAGTGATGTGATGCAGGCACCCTCACGACGGAGTCACGCTCTGTCGGTAGAGACCAAGGTGACAGCCTGCATGTGCCTGCTCACCACGGGCACCTTCCAGAGGCTGACAGGGGACACCACAGGCATCACACAGTCGGCCACATCACGCATCCTCACCCAATTCCTCAGTGCACTGCTGCCATATGCTGCGGAGTACATCTATTTCCCCAGCACCGCGGCAGAGTGTACAGCAAACATGCAGGAGTTCCACAGGGTAGCACGTATGCCTGGTGTGCTAGGGGCCATAGACTGCACCCATGTGGCCATTCGCACGCCACCTGGCCCCGATGGGGCTGCATATAGGAACAGAAAGGGCTTCTCCAGTGTTATCTGCCAGGTGGTGTGTGATGCCACTGGGCGCATAATCAATGTCTGTGCCACACACCCTGGCAGAGCACATGATGCCTTCATATGGTATCAGTCTGCACTGTGCCATCGATTTGAGAGTGGGGACATCCCCACAGGCCATCTAGTGGGTGAGTATGCATGTATGGAATGCAAACTCAGGGCAAGGGTGGGAATGCCACAGGTGCCATGGTAGTGGCACACAGGGATATGGGCAATATGGACCTGAACATGAGACTGATCTCCACTATCTCCACACAGGTGACAGCGGATACCCACTCCATCCCTGGCTGATCACACCGTACCGGCGCCCCATGACCCCATCGCAGCAACGTTATAATGAGGCACATGCTTCCACACGCAACATCATAGAGCGGGTGTTTGGGATGCTCAAGGCACGCTTCCGATGCCTAGACACCTCTGGCGGTGCCCTACAGTACAGCCCCCAAAAGGCCTGTGGGATATTCCTGGCCTGTTGCATCCTGCACAACATGGCCAAAGACTATGGGATAGCCCTACAGGTTGAAGAGGGGGACAGCAATGGGGACACCAGTGGCACCGGTGTTGATGGTGATGAGCAGCCCCCTAGGATGGCGGGACCCTGACTGATCCGGCAGGCCCAGCTGCACGGGACACCATCACAGAGAGCACTATGCAGAACACAGGTAAGTCAAGGGACAGTGCAACCAACACTGTCCATGAGCAAACCACAGGCACACAGGGTAACACATCAGGGGTGCATGATGGCCAGGGAAGTGGAAGGGTCCAGGCATGCAAACATACCATCAGGGAGGGGTGAACACTCATATGGACACACACACACCAGGCACAGAGCGTACATGGGCAGATGCATAGCACAGCAGAACCGACATTGCTAACACACAGAACCACCAACCACCCCCACCATCTGTACTGTCCAAGTACATGTGTCAGATGCTGGGCACCCTTGAAACTTGGTGTACAGTACAATGCAGGCATCATCATGCACACACACCTGTGGACAGCAGTTGGGAGGGTGTGCAGGTGATCCGTGTGTCGGCGTGTTGAGCAGAGCACCCAGCAGTGCACTTCCCACCATGACACACATTGCACACAGGGCAGCACCAGACAGGGCCCACACTGGGAGACAGATCAGTCATGTAGCACTGTCCCATGGCCACCGCAGATGCGTGGGCGGCCCCACCATGACCCAACAGCCCTGGCAGGCTGAGCAGGGGCCACATGGGGTGGCACTGTTGGACCACCAGGGGTCCCACTGCGTGAATGCGACCTTGCCTGCACAGGGGTCTGCAGCATGCTGAACAAACCTGCACCAGGGGTGCTCGGGATGGCCACAGCAGAACCCGGCATCGACAGGCCTGGTGTCGCATGATGCTGGGAATGGGGAGTGGAGAGTGAACTGTGTGGTACAGGGGCACCTGACTGTGTGCCCAATGCATCCACGACAGAGACCACTGTCTGGGTCAGCCTGTCAATGGCGGCGGTTACATCCGTCTGCATACGAACCAGCTCTGCATGGTCCAGAGCACACTCCCTGCTGTGCCACTTCACAGCCACAGACAGTGCCTCCATGGACATTGCAACCCGCCTCTGCTGCTGTACTGATTCCTGCAGCAGGCGGGTGTGCTCGTCCAATGGGTACTGTGCCCCAATGGCATCCTGTCCCCCAGGGTGTGGAAGGTCCTGATGCACAACACCCCTTGAGGGTGGGCGCTGTTCGCCAGGACCAGGAATGGGTGGATCAAAGGGCGGCGGACATGTGCCACCACTTGACACTGTACCCCCAGACCTGGTGGGTGACTGCTGCTGCTGGAGGAGGAGCCACTACCGCTATGCCCCAGGGTCCACTCGTTCCACCGCTGTGGCCGCAACAGTGCCAGACACCTGCACAGCCACCGGTCCTGCCCCACCGGTGCTGACAGGCACAGCCTGGGACTGTGCCAACATGCTGGTACACAAGTTGGAACCAGAAAGGCCCAGGGGCACGTGCTGGCCTGCTGTGTGTCCGTCATGGGACACACACCTATCACTGCCCATTGCAGTCCTTGCATCATCAATGGTGCAGGTATGTGCTACAGCCACAGTCACAGTGTGCTGGCATGCTTGCATGCCAGACTGCTGAGACACAGGCTGTACCCCACACCGAATCACTGACACCAGAGTTGGCGGCCCAGCATGCATGCTGCTGCAGTGCATGCTGGCTGGTGACAGAGGTGGATGGACCCTCCTCCATGTCCAGCAGGTCATCATCACTGCCTGGACCCACCACCACCGTCTCCTGAAGATGAACAGGATCTGTAACAGAAAGACAGTACATGTGAGTGCATGTGAACAACCTTCCCCCCCCCCCAACACCACCACCATGTCATACCGTGCAGTGATGGGCTTCCACCTGTCTGGAATCCACCTCCTGGTATGCCCTCAATAGCGCTCCGCTGCACTGATGCAGCCAGTCTCTCCTCAGCTGAGGTCAGCTCCAACACTGCTGGCTGGCCCCAGCCAGTGCCAGCACTTGCCACCCTGAAGGCTGCCACCTTCTCCTTCAACCTCCTGCGGTCTGTCCCCATCTTCTTCTTGCATTCCTGCATGGAGCACTGGTGGCTTCTGTGCAGGTTCACGACCCGAGCTACCCCCTCCCATGCAGCTGCACGGGACTGAGGGGTGCCCCTCCGCCCACTCAGTAGTGGCTCCTCCTCCAGGTAGGCCTGAAAGAGGGCCTCTGTCTCTGCTGGGGTAAAGTTGGGCCTCCTCCTACGCCCACCATCCTCACCCTCACCTTGTCTCTGCTCGGTCATGGTGATCTGTATGGGGGAAGTGGACACCTGTCACTGTGCAGTCTACAGCATTTTCCCATGACCATTGTCCAGAACATCACACAGCATGCAACTCACCTCACCTGCAGTACCATCTGGCCAGCGCAGCCCAATGTCGCACATTTATAGCGCAATGCATGCAAATTAGAGTGGCAACTATAATGAGATGCAAATCACGCCACTGCACCTTTGAATGGCTGATCAGATGATTTGCATGTGTCGGCTGAATATCACGAAGTTGCACTTTGCGCAATACGGTTGAGTCAGCTGAGCCAATGGTGCAGATCTGTGACTGTGTGGTACACTGCATTGCGCATGCCCAGATAGCTTAAGCAGGTGCCTGCCACACTGCTGACATGCTGTGCGCAATCGGCAATTCAGGCCATGGCCAACATTGTGCCAGTGGCGCCACAGCACTGGGCACTATATGGTGCTGTGGCACTACTGCGCAATAGTCCACTGTGGCACTGGTACGCAGGTGGTCAGTCACGCAGGATGCGTATACGTCAGATGGTGCTGTGCGTGGCCTTGCGTCATTCCCCATGACCTGGTGTCCGACCTTTGCCCCCTGGCGTTGTTCGGCTGCCATGTGTACGGCCCTATTGTGCTGTCTGGTGACAGCGCTATGTGAAGTGACGGCGCTGTTCGAACGTGATTGGAACCTATGGTGGTCTATTGCGCAACATCTCCACGTGGGGTTACGGCGCAGCGGGGCGCCATATTGCCTGCTGTAAAGTTGGTACCATGGCATGCAGGAGGGTAGTGCAATGGAGCCCCGTGGAAGTGGCCAACTTGGTGGCCCTGATGGAGCCCCACTGTGGGGCACTGTATGGTGATGTGACCCTCACCATTGCTATGACCCAGGTCTTGCAGCAAGTGGCCAGTGACCCGGTGGGGGTCACTGGGTGGTGCCAGTCAGCTGAGCAGTGCCGGCACTGGTACAGTGACCTCCGCAGGAGGGATCCTCATCTTCTGGAGCGGCTACGGTCACATGCCAGGAGGGGCGTGGTGCCTAGGCCAGGTGGGTGTACCATCTATGCACCTGTATTCTCTGTAGGGGTGTGAGTGTGTTTTGGTGGCTGTGCAAAGGTGATGGCTCTGCCATGATTGGCTGTGTTAGTGTGTGCAGGTGTGAGATGCATGGGCCTGGCTGTGTGGGCAGGCACTCTCACTGGGGCAGGGGGCAGTCTGCTTTGGAGTCACACTGATGTTTTTCTCAACATATGTCTCCCACAGGCCAGGATGTGAGGATGCAGGCACGGGGTGAGGAGGGCCGTGCCAGGGCCCCGGTGCAGGTCAGTGGTGCTGTGGGTGGTGCGCCCCAGCAGCAGCAGCAGCAGCAGCAGCGGCAGACCCAGCTGCTTGAGGAGTGTGAGTATCATTACTTCATGGATGCTATTGCATGCTGGGGGGGGCAAGACCACCAGCCATGCACAACACAACCATGCACAACACAGGTGACATGCATCACTGTCCAGTGTCACAGCACGTCTGTGTATGCATCACTGGTGGTCCATGCATGCACTGGGCACATAGCTGTGTAACTGGCATCACACCACATTGCCATGTCACTTGACAGCCTTGTTTGTGCTGTGATGGACATCGGCAGTGTGTGTGTGCAGTGGTGCACATAGCTGGTGCCGCCTGTTTGTGATGGCCATGCGCATGTTCACTGTGGGTGGGTGCATGCCATCACAGGTGGGGACATTGGGCTATATGGCTTGCAGGTTGGGTGGTGTTCAGGGTTGTGGTCAGTCACAGCCATTGACTGTGTTCCCATTTTCCTAGGCCTCACTGTTCTCAGGAGGATACAGCGGGAGATACGTGGGCTGACACAAGTGTCCCTAGACAACCAGGCCATCCTCAGGGACATCCGTAGACATGGCCTGTGGAGGAGGCATCACCGGGAACAGCGGCACCGGGCAGAGGAGGACCAGCCTGCTGGGTCTTAGGCCACATTACCCTTCCCACTTCACCCATCTCTACCACCCTGCCTTCCCTCTCCAAGTTGTTCATCCCTACCCCTTGCCCACCCCTACCTTGTACCCCTACCCCCCTTGTAAATAGTTATGGTTGATTGTTTTGTGCTTTACGTTTTGATATTACATTTATATTTTGATATGAATACTCTGTTGGTCTCTGATTTGCAGCTGGTTATGGTTGCTCAGTTGCAGTGGTGTACATGCCATCTAGGGTGGTATGGTCCTGGGTATATGTGTGTGTGTGTGTGTGTGCGCATGTGTGTGTGCATGGGGAGGTATCTCCAGCATGGCAGTGACTTTCTGTTGGTCTTGCCATCTGCTGCCACCCACTGCTGGGTGCACAAGGTGTGTCTGGCTTGTATGCTTCTCTGCTGCACGGGGTTGACATGTGCCAGGGGGGATGCATGGTTTCCTGCAGTGCCAGTCACTGCACATGGGTGGTGTCTTGGGGTCATGGTGCAGGGTGTGCTGTGCGTGCATGGGGGCTGATGTGCACTGTGGTTGTCAACCCCTGTGTGTGGCACCTCAGCCTGCCAGTGGTTGTGCTGGGGCATCATGGCTCTGCTGTGCTTTGTTGGCTTGTCCCCATGGGCCAGTAGATCATCCATCCCACCCCAGTGATGCTGTGCTTGGGTGTGCAGGTGTCTTGTTGGTTCTGCAGTGTGTTCCTGTGCCCATGTGGCATGTGGCTGGTGGTGGGCCCCAGCCTGCCTCCCTGGATGTGCAGTTCCATTGCTTTGGGGGGGCTCTGCTTGCGCTATGGCACCTCTGGACTGCTCAGCTGGGCTGCCCTGGTTGCGCTATAGCGCAACCTTTCTGCTCAGCTTCTCCTTCCTGGTTGTGCTATGGTGCAGTATGTGCAATATTCAGACGTTGGCTGCTTGCACAATTTGTTCTGCTCCATGTTTGAATATCGCGCCTGTTGCGCATATGCGCAATTGGTTTGTGCTTGCTCCTGCTGTTGCGCACATTTTGGGTGCAGTTTGAATATCTGGGCCAAAGAGTATATCTTCTCCTATAATAATAGTGGGTGATTTTAATGTATATTCAAATCAAAAATTAGATAAAACCTCAATTATAACAAAGAGGACAAAAGGAAAGCAGAATTATTTGAATTTTTTTAAATATTAATCTTACAGATACTTGTCGGGCTTGAAATCTAAACAAAAAATGATATGCATGTCATTCTAAATATTTACATACATTTTCTAAACTAGCCTATATATTATGTTCAGCTGCTATATCTACAGACTTTTTGAGAGAGGAATATTGATCCTATTCTAATATCGGGCAACTCAATAATTACTGTCACGTTTATAACAACCATATAAAAATAGAATAATGGATAGCTAAGTATGTATTACAAGGCAGTAATACCATCGAGAGGTTTTGGGGACTTGGTACCTCGAGAGCGAAGCTCGAGAGGTACCCAAAGTCCCCAAAACCTCGAGATGGTATTGCTGCCCAGAAATGCATACTTAGCTATCTGTTATTTTTTGTAATATATGGAGCCAGGAATAGTTTTTTCTTACCTTTGGTGCAGGCTGATGGGTTCTCTGTAGTAAAATCAGGAACAAGACGAAAAACCAGTAAAGCAGTCCAGAATTTAAAGTAGTTGAGGAGCCAATGATTGTGGCTAACAAAACATGAAACAGTTAAGTTTTAAATATTTTTTTTTGTTTAGCATGCAAGGTGTTCTAGTCGGAGTCTGAATCGGAGTACATGATGAATCGTCGCTTCTTTGGTGGGGGTGGTGACTTCCGGATGTTGATTGCAACGTTGCCAAAAAAATTGCAGTGGGAACCAAATATGTTTCCTGCAGTAGCGGAGATGTGTGAACTTTTGGAGGACATTTGTGTTGTCATTTCCTGTGGGACTGCAACGGAGTTAGTCGCTGTGTCAAGTCTGGGTTCTTGAAGCTCAGGAGATGCTGGAGGAGCAGTTGAAGTGCTGGGTTGTTCTCCAGAGAGGATGGCACATATTTTCTGTTGCTTAACCTCAGACAAGGTATTGTAATTGTTGATTGACTGGAATGTTTTATGGCCGGAGACTTGGGCTACATCAGTGGGAGGCACATTGGAGTCAATCAACATTTGTATAGCCGTTTTTCTTGTGCTATGGTTAGTAATGCATTTTTCTGGTAGGAGCCCTGCAGATTGTTGTAGCATTTTCATTATGTTATGACTTTTGTTCTCTCCAATTGACATGGCTCTGAACCATAAGCTGGTTGGTTTCAGCTTCAGATTTGGTGTTAAATAGAATGGAACATCAGGTTGTAGCATAGCAGGGGGCCTTTGTGTAGAATATTGTTAGTAGGCCCTTACTGTGTCTCTGCTTGGATTTGTGGTGTTGCGGTATAGCCAGGGGTGTACTGTTCTAATATCCCTTATGTTTATGCCAGTTCTAGTTTTTGTTTGGCGTTCATGGTACTCGAGGTAGTCATTTCCTTGGCTGTCTTTATTTAAAACTATGTCGCCCCACCAGAGGAGGTATTGCTCGCTTGTTCGTAGGGTGAAACATAGCCCTATATTGAAGAAAAGCATATGAAGGAGTGCTGTGGGGAGTCGTAACCTAGTGTGCCTGATGCTTACAGTAAGTTAATGTCTGTTTCAGTTAGAGCTTCTGCTTGTCTTGGCCGGTTACCCATTCTGATTTTTTTTTTATATTTTTGCTTAGCAGTTAGTGTCTCTAGGGTTTGATTGAAGACTGTTGAAAAACTTTGAAAAATTGATGTGGGATAATTAATTTTATGTAGGTGTCTGTCAGTGCTTCCCAGGACACCTCAGATTGTGCTTGGCTCATATTCAGAGCCGTCTTGCTTTTTTAAGAAGTACAGAAAGTTAGCGAGGATGGAGTCTAGCTGATCTATGGGGATAGTTTCAATGGATCGTGACTCACCTGGTTTTGTGAGGTATGTTTGCAGGAGTTTTAAGTTGAAATTCATTGTTTTAATAGTGTTAGGATTCTCCTGGTTTTGTACAAAAGATATTCTGTCTTCGGTGGTATTCGTGATATTAGCTTCCATTGTTTTGTGTTTGCTGTTACACAGTGACTGAGGAGCAGTGTTTCTGTGAAGAAACTGTTTTGAGTTTGAAACAGAGCTCATGCTTGAAGTGTCCAGGTGATTGCGCTCATGCTGCTGATTGCTTGTGATAATACTATCGTTCAGGATAGTATTATCAGTCTCCAACGATGGTATTATCACTTTGCCTACTGTTGTCTTACAAGGAATTTTTTGTATGGGATAGGATAGTATTATTTGCCTATCTCCATATATTACAAAATACTTATGCACCAATGGTCTTTTGATAACTCTTTACTTATAATACCAGAAGGTGTTTCCAATAGAAGAAAAGATACAACAGTTCTACTTTTTTAACTATAGTGGTGCTCAACAAATGATAGATCTTTGGATTATTTAAAGCAATAATAGGAGGAGCAATAATTTATTTTGAAGCAGACTATTGAAAAATCAACAGGACAGAAACACACAATTTTGAAAATCAAATATCAGAAATTGATATAAAACATCAACAAACAAATTAAAATATTGAAGTATTAAAGCTGGAAAAAGAAAAACATCTCAATAAAATACAGGATGTATTAAATCAGCAAATTACAAAAGATAGGAGATTATTAAAAACTAAGTTTTATTATAATGGTGACAAAAGTGGTAGACTGATAGCTTATACTTTAAAAAGACATAAAGGATAGAACATAAATATTAGGAATTAAAAATTCAGAAACTATGATAGTAAATAATGATAATCAAATGGGGACGCCTTTATTCATTAGTATATGACTATATATAGGATTGGAAACCTTTGCAAGTAACTTCACAACAAGTAGATCAGTATATACCCCAAACCAAGATATCAAAATTTGGACATATAGAAACAGTAATTTACAAAGGAAGATATAACAGAGGTTATAACAGAACTCCATAAAGATAAAACACCTGGATTAGACAGGTTAACATCCAAATTCTGTAGTATTTTCCATAATCTTTACTTCCCTAGTTGGAGCTGATAAGGCAGGAAATGTGTCTGCCTCAAAGTATTCCAAAACCTATGTTGGATGCATTAATTATTCTGATACATAATGAAGGTAAGAACAGAAAATTATAGACCTATTGCATTACTAAACATAGACTATAAAATTATAGCCACATTAATTGTCAAGAAGATAGAGGATGAGCTTTCAAGGGTCATCAGCCCCAACCAGACAGGTTTTGTTAAAGGTCAAACCATAAATGAAGGCTTAAGGAAAGTTCAGATTATCATATACTAAATAAAAATACCAAATCTGAATCAAAAGCTATTGCCTTAGTTGTTGTAAGACTTTTGACCTTTTACAATGACCTTTTATGATTAAAAGCCTAGAAAACATAGGTTTGCCAAAAACAGGATTAAACATTTTAAATCTTCGTATAGGCCACCTAAGACTTTGTTTAAGATAAATCAATTTAAAACATAACCAATGGAGAAGTTGAATGGGGTTTGACAGGGCTGTCCCCTCTCCCCAAGTACTGTTCATGATATAGTTGGAGATGTTATTACAACATATACACCATAATATACACCATAATCAACAAACATAAGGTCTTTCTATAAATGAAGAAACAGTAAAGATTAATGCATGCACTGGTGACCTTATGATATTTATTAAAATATGACTGCATCATACCAGTTTTATGGCAAGAAATAAACACATTTTCAAAGGTTTCAAACTATAAACTGAATGTCTAAATCAGGTATACTTCTTATAATAAAAATAGTGGATGATGTAACAATATTTTTTCAGGAAATGCAGTTAGAACCTTCTACCAAATAGCTGGGTATGCAACTTACCACAGATATATAGCAAACACTCAACAAGTAGCTGAATATAAAAATGAATAAAATAAGAAATCTTTTTGAAGATTGGCAATTTTTATCCCTTTCATTATGTGGTAGAAGAGATACTATTAAAATTATGATTTTACCTCATTTGTTATATTGTTTTCATGCTGCTATGGGAAAAATAGATACATCAAAATTAGTTATGATTAGAAATATTTTTAAGAACATTTGTTTAGAGGGTGCAGCCCACAAATTTCATGGGCTACATTAATTATTCCAAAACAGCAAGGTGGGATGGGATGCTCAGATCCCCAAACATATTTTACAGCAGTTAAAGCCTCCATAGCAGGGCAGTGGGCTTTTAAAAATGAATTTGAACATCCTACTTTAGCAATGCTATATAAGGTACAAAAGGACTGCACATTATCCAGTGTGTTGTTTCATCTGCAAGTAACTGGATCCAATAAAATATTTGTTTTTTCAGAAATTATTAATGCCATACTTTTGTTCTGCAATAATAATAATACAGTACTTCCACACTTATAGACAGAAACTGGTACATAATTGTTGGGCTCTTTAGACAGTTCTACTACTAACGTAATAAATAAATTGAGATATGCAGGCATCATTAGATGGTACCAATTTATAGATCCAGCTGGCTTATATTCCTACTATAAAGTTTAAAGATTAATACAAAAACTGGTGGGAATACAGGGTGCCAAATACATTTTTAAGAGAATTGCTGTTTGTGTTGGCTGGCAAATGATATATGATTGGACAACAATAATTCAAGATTTTAAAAAAATACAACTTTTTGCCTCCAAGAAATAATAAAGAATGTGTATGAAGAAAGAACTGTAGAGAGGCTGTAAAAGTTCTTAAAATGAGGAAAAATCTGGGTTTGAGGTAGTTTAGTGAATCTAACACAAACTTTCATGAATATAACTGGACACAAATATGGCAAACAGCTAACATACTGCATCGATTTGCTAAAAATAAAACTATACAATGCAAAATTATTTCATGGGCATTTATGACCCCTTTGAAACTACACAAAACAGGCTACAAGTCTGATATGAAATGGTGGCAGAAGAATTGCAATAATAAAGGAGATTTATATCATTTAGTTTTTGGGATGTCCATATATTAAAGAATGGTGGTATAATGTGTGCCAGGAGACACAAAAAAATTTGCATTTGGAAATACTATTTGATTTTGCTACATCTGTGCTTAATATTTTTTAACAAATAAGACTTACATCATCTCTCAGAAAATCTTTGCAGTAATTAACATAACTACAAAAAGAATAATCTTAGTAGACTGGAATGAGCCTGATTTTCAAACTTTTAATTTTGAAAAATAGCAGGCAAGTATGCTCAATACACTTTCTGTTGAAAAATTAAGGTTAAACTGTGCACAACTCATGAGCAAAATAGAAAACACATGGCAGCAAATAATCAAGATCTAACCACCTCCTCTGAGATTATGAAATTGTATGACTTATACAAGTATACAAATATTTGTATAACACTCACCTATTTGTTAGTAATAGTGTTGTGCTTTTTGTCCATATATCTACATTGATACATATAAAGAGCTAGCATACTGTACTACCTAAAACTAATATTAGTTTTTTTAAAGTAGTCAGCCATTAAATTTCATATCTGAGGTACCTTTCTTTTCCCTTTTTAGGACTGCAGTGGGTGGAGCCCTGCAGACCTCTTGCAAGCAGAACAAGGACTCCACTCTGACAAAACAACATTAAGGAGTTTCTTAACAATTGCCACCATGGTCTGTGAAGCACTCCACTGTAATAGGTGCTATTTTTCTTCTCACTGTGATAACAGCACATTAGGAGCTCCTTGGTGCTCCCGGACCCTGAGATCACTTAGTTGTGGTCCGGAGACACTAGGGCCACAGTGCAGAAGCTGTGAAACTATTTATTTAAAGAGTGGCAATGACCAATCTGGGATGAATATATACATACTAACGAGCTGCTCAAGCATATTAATTACCCTTATTAATGAGCAGATCATTATTATGTATATATACAATCCCTGAGTGGTCACTGGGGCTCTTTAAACAAATACTGTCATGGCTTCTGCACCACAGCCCTCATGTCTCTGGACCATAACTAAGTGAAGAACTCGGGGACTGGGAGCACTGGGGGAGCTCCTGATGTGATGCTACAGAGGTGAGAAAATGGATGCATGTCAAAGTGCATGTGTGGATCACCAGCTTGCACATTTGGTGTGGCTGCAAGTGGTTCCATGTCTGTGCTCCTCTGGTTTGTCACTGTTACCCCTGTTGTGAATTCAGCTGCAGCCCTATTGCTCTGGCCAGAGTTTGTTTAAATTAGAAGATTATTTACCTGATGTCTGTAGGTGTGATGCGTGAGACAGCACTCTGCCTGTCAGCTGACATATCTAGCTCTGTGTGCCCTCCTCTACTGCATCATCAGTATTGTGAACTGACTAACTGTGACATCACTGCTGCTTAGGAATAGCCACTCAGTGGCTGCCAAGGCAGTCAACTATGATGTTACTGTCAGTAAGATTGCAATGCTGATAATGTAGTTGAGGGGGGTATGGAGACTGATGTGTCAGCTGTCAGGTTAAGAGCTGTTCTGCACATCCAGCTTAATATTATCACTTAGAAGACTTTATAATGAGCAAACAGAAAAGGAAAAAAAAATACTTCAGAAATAAAAAGTTACAACTAACTACGTCTTACAATTAGAATTTTTTTCCTGTCTGCATGTTTTTGCTCCACTAGCTCTTTAATTCAAATGTTGTTACAAGAAACTATGGTAGATATGGATATTTTATTGATCACATGTAAGCTTTCATATGTTTTTCTCTTATGTTTGAATTGTTTGTTAAAAAAAATTAAAACTCTTTTGGAAAAGTTAACAGCAACAAAAATACCAATACTTGTCTGCACCAGATATTTGTCTGCAAGCAGGCTGTTACATACAGGCAGTACTGAGGGGTTGAAGCAGCATAGCTGTCCAGTGTGTGTTTTAGAACTGTTAATTGCCTGTATTGACATAGAGCCCTTCTACTTATCTGAGATCCCCCTGCTTTCTGTCAGTTCGTGGGGGACACTGGTGGGGTGCGACCCCTGAAATGAGTCAGTGTCTTGAACCAGGAGCAAACTAATGCTGAAATAACTAATTCCCTCAAATACTGTAGTCCCAGCCAAATCTGCTGTCAGGCACTACAGTGTGCTTTTAACTATGCTATACTGCACATTAAACTTTGTAACTGACCCAGGCTGGAGCATCAAACTGAAAGTCAGCAGAGTCCTACTTCCGGCCCTCCAAACTACTAAGCCTGGCACCTGTGTGAGTGGCACCTCTGGATATTTGTCTACAAGCAGGCTATTACATACAGACATTTTCAAGGGGCTGAAACAGCATAGCTGCATTGCGTGTGTTTTAAAACTGTTGTTCACATGAATGTAGATAGCTAGAAAGCCTGGGACAGATTTTCCAGGGGCAGTGCAGGGCCAGCATCAAGCCCTACACCCCCACACATATTTTCTGGCAGTGCACCAAATGGGTTTACTTCAACTGTCTCTGATTTTAGTAGGTCAGATGCAGTTGCATCAGCTTACCTGATTTATAGCAGCTTGTGCCAAATATTTGGTGCAAGCCTTGTAAGAAGGGTCCCAGAGATTGACATAAGCTAGACTACAAACACCTGGTCTAACTTGAAACAATTGCCACATGGGATGTCAAATTCCATTACATTGCCACCAGCCCGATGCGCCATTTCTTTGGTGCACCTGAGGCTGGAGGCAATAGGACCCCTCTGAAAATCTGTCTCCCTATATTTAGATAGATAGAGAGTCCTTCTACCTATCTGGGCTCATTTTGCTTTTAGTCAAGGCTTGTGGGATACTGGTGGAGTGTGAACCCTGAACTGGATGAGTGTCTTGAACCAGGAGTGAACTGGAGCTGAAATAACTATTTCCCTGAAATAGTACCAGCAAAATCTGCTGTCTGGGGCACTATAGTGTTAATTATTTTGTAACTGACCCAGGTGGGAGTGAGCAAACCAGAAGTCAAGAGAACCCTACTTCCCATCCTCCCACTACTAAACCTTGTGCCTGTGTGAGCAGCACCTCTGGATATTGTCTACAAGTAGGCTGTTGCATACAGGCAGTTCTAAGGGGCTGAAGCAGCATAGCTGCATAGTGTGTGTTTTAAAACTGTTAGTCACCAGTATTGACGTAGATAGAGAGCCTTTCTACCTTTCTGAGCATTCTCTGCTTTTAGTCAGGGCTTGTCAGACACTGGTGGAGCATGACCTCTGAACTGGGTCAGTGTTTTGAACCAGGAGTGAGCTGGTGCTGAAATAACTAACTCCCTGAAATAGTACCAGTGAAATCTGCTGTTTGAGGTAGTATAGTGTGATTTTAATTACACTACACTACAAATTAAACTTTGTAGCTGACCCAGGTGGGAATAGGTGAATTGTAAATTGTCAGAGCCCTACTTCCAATCCCCACCACCATTATACCCCACATGTGTGTGAGTGGCGGCAAGCACAGAGTAGTGGTGACACACAAGTAGAGGCAAGCATGTCTGCCAGCATCTGTAAAGGACAGTGCCTAGGTGATCCACCCTTTTCCTTGTAAATTTCAACCTCAGATAAGCCCAAACTTTATAAAAAAATGGACACTACATAAGATTTATTGGAGCTCCTGTGAAAAAAGGTGCAATAATAAAATACACAAAATGCCTTGGGCAGGATTTTTAAAACATGGCATAGGGCTTGCATCCAACCCTGCACCACAACACTTTGGTACTGGCATTGCATCAAATCCTTCACTGCAACTGCACCTGATTTTACAATCTTGGGTGCAGTTCCAACTGTTTACATGAAGTATGGCAGCTTGCCCCACATACAGTGCAGTCCAATTATAGTGGACAATGGGTTATAGTAGACAAAAATTAATTTCCCAAACCAAATATATCAAATATAATGCATTTTTCTCTGGTTATAATGGACAGAAATATTGCTTATAATGGACACTATGAGGCTATATGGGCATTTGCAGTGTTTTTTGGGGGGTGAGGTGGGGGAATGCAGAGCTGGTGAGGAGATTTGGCAAGTACAGAATTAAGGAGGAGGAGCTACAAAGATTAAATTTTAATTAACTAATCACACTAAAAGGAAATTATTTTATATTTCAGTAAAACCTTTACAGTACAATTGTCTTTGTTCTTACTGTCTTGGAACCTCAGCATCCAGCCACTAGAGCTACTATCTTTTTGTTACCATCTGCAATACATTTCCTTAAAATTCTCATGTTCTCTGACAGTTAAACACACATAATACAGAAATATATATGCTAGGCCGGATTCTGAGTATTCTATGAAGTTTTATAATATGTTGTTTCACTCTGTACCCCATCTCACATACATAGGCACACCTAACACATAGGCTCCACCTCCTCTGGATATAATGGACAGTGGATATTTTATTTATTTATTTATTTATTTATTTATTTATTTTTTTATTTCATTCTTGGATTGCAACCTTTGAGCTAGAAGCTCATTTACAAAGGTTCCATGCCATGGTCAGTCAATTAACAGAGAACAGAATAACATAACACATACAATAAAACAATCAATAATACAGGTAAAACTCATAGACAATAAATACTGCATTTAAACAAGGTTCCAACAACATAGTCACTGCAAATAAGAACATGATCCCAAGAAACTAGAAGAAAACACAGGATAATTGGGGATAGTAGGAGGGAGAAGGAGGCTGGTGACCAGTGGAAACAGGATACCTGTTCATAGGAAGGAAAAGAGATGGGTTGGAAAAGGAGAGAGTAGAGTATGAAGTATGTAGTAGGAGAGTATTGGGGCGTGCTCGCACCCACCACCAGTAGAGATTGTTGTGCAGGTAGACAATGATTAAAGATGGGGTTGAGCTGAGAGTCATAGGGGGCTGAACTGAGAGGGGTAAAGTAAGGTGCTATGGTAGGTTTATTAGACATTGAGGGAGTGGGAAATGATATACGAATTGAGTAGAAGGAAAAACGTGCTAGTACTTGCTAATCCCTGGTAAGGACTTACTATGATTTAGGGGAAGCAGGAACATGTACTGCAACTTGTCAGGTGTCTATGGAGTTTTATTTTAAAAGGACCAGGTTTGGACTCACCAATTAGGTCCCCACCCAGGAAGGGAGTTGAGCCAGTTAGAAGCACGAAAACCAAATGAGCTTTGGCCTTGTGATGTCCTGCAGAAAGGGACCTTGAATAGGTTATTATTTGACCCTCCTGTGGGTTGAGAAGCAGATGCTGGGCACACAATGTTCTGGAGATCAGTGAGGGTAAGACGTAGGGATGCTTTTTTGTCAAGCAGAGACATCTGGTAATGGATACGATTTTCCAGGTTGAGCCACCCTGAGGCCGAATAGAGGTCGAAGGTATGGGTAAGGCAATCTGCATCTAGGATAAGCCTGCAGGCTTTATTCAGAGTTAAGGCAATGCTCTTTAGAGCAGTATCCATGGCTGAACTGTAGATGACAAGACCATAGTCTATAACAGAGAAAACAGAGCTGTTAATAGCAAGTTTAAGGGCATCTACAGTAAGGCAGTGTCTATGTCTATACAGCTTTCCAATTTTGCAATTATCAGCCCTTACCACATTGTTAATATGAAGTGTGTAGGTGAGTGAACTATCCAAGGTGATCCCAAGATATCTGAAGTTTGAAACCACCTCGAGGGTTTCATTAAGCTTATGGACAGCTAGTTGGAATCACTTGTGCTTACTATGAAAGGAGGCAAAGAGCATGGTTTTTGTTTTATTGTAGTTTAGTAGGAGTCTTGCATTGAGAAACCAGTCTTCAATCTTCACAAAGTTGAGTTGCTTTCGCTGTTTAAGTTGAGTGGGATCAGAATGACTAGTGAAAAGGATGGCATTGTCTTCATACAAAAGAATTTTATCTTGCTGCAGTAGCATAAGTTAGTTTAGATAAAGACTGAACAGCAAAGGGCCCAGAATGGATCCTTGGGGGACGCCTGTGCTAATGCTAGGGCTATCGGAGACAGCATCATGGATTTTTACCTGCTGTTTTTGTCTGGTGAGGTAGCTTCGAAACCAGACTACAGACTCTGAGGACATGCCAGAGTGACATAATTGGGCAAGCAGGAGTTCATGATTGACTATGTCAAAGGCCTTGCTGAGGTCTATAAAGGTGGCTCCCACTAAGTACCCACAATCAAAGGCATCATGAACAAATCCAGTGAATTCAACTAGTGCTGTAGTTGTATTGCATAGTTTTCTAAAGCCATGTTGTTGCTGGCATTGAAGGCAGTATTTATCAAAGTGGTCAACAAGTTGGTCATAGATTATCCATTTTAGAGCTTTAGAGAGAGTGGGTAGTATTGATATCAGCCAGTAATTGCAGTGGATGGTCCTATCCCCTGTTATGAAAACTGGGGTGACTACCACAGATTTCTAGAGCAGAGGTAATTTTCCTGTACTAAGTGATAAGTGTAGTATTCTTGTAAGGGCTGCAGTTGTTCATCCAGGGTCAGGGCAATTAGCTTCAGGTCAAGACTATCACCACTGTGTCTATTTTACCCATGAACTTGCAGGAAGTATTTTTTTGCCACAGACTTTAAGATTATTCTGCAATAGATAGGAGGGGCAGGGTTTGGAGAGGTGGGTTTTTTTCAGTGACACATAGCTTGTCATTAATTTGGTTAAAAAAATCCGAGAGAAGCACACTGCTGAGGTCGGTGAAGACCTTGTTGAAGATGTCAGCTATAGTCTTGGGGTCCTGTATTACCTTACTGTCTAGGTTCAGCATTGTCAGAGCTGTCCTGTTGGGTTTCCCAGTTAAGGACTTAATATTCACCCAAAACTTGCGGCGGTTGCCCTGGGAGTTGACAAGTTCGGTCCTGAAATATTCTGATTTTGTCTGGCGAATGGCCTGGGTGCATTTGTTACAGGCAGCCTTATCATTTTGAAGGTCAACAGAGAAGCCTGAGCTTTTTACCTTGTGCTAAAGATTGTCCCTATCATGCATTTTGGAGATTATTTGGGGAGTTATCCAGAACATGTGTGCATCACTGACCTTTCTTTTCATAAGAGGGGCAAAGTTGTCACAAGCAGTGTTGAATGTCTTGATGAAGGGGCCCAGTACAGAATCTACAACCTCAGCAGATAAAATGTCAGATCATTTCTGCAGTCTAATGTGGTCTATGAGGGGTCTAAGTTGCGGTTTTTTTAAGAGGCAGGATGTGGTCACCCTTGCTGGGAGTCTAGGTGACTTATTAGACCACATACAGAGAATAATAGAGTGTTCACTGAAGGAATCCAGGAGAATGACTGTGCAGGGGATCCACTCAGGGCAGTTTGTTAGCTGCCAATCCAGTAGGGTGCTAGGCCCAGTTCGATAATTAATGCATTTGGGGGACCCAACTAACTGGTCTAAGTTGATTGCTGAGATGGTGTCTCTGTAAGGGGCAGCATCAGGGGAAAGCCAGTTTATGCTGAAGTCTCCAAGCACTAGTATTTCAGAGTTAAGGTGGAGGTCTGTGAGGTACTCATAGAGTACTTTGAAACCTTCAGCGTGCTCCTTAGGGGGATGTAAACTGAAATAAGAGTTATTCCCTTCCCTTGCATACTGAGCATAAGTTTTACTGTTAGTATTTGTACATTTTTGCCTGGGTTTATATGCAGGAACATCTGTCCCTGCAAGTGGTCCTTAATATATATGACACAACCACCCCTCTGTTTTTTTCAAATATATCTTTATTGAAAAATGTTTTACACATGAGACAAGAGCACATAGATTACATAAATTTGTTACATGTCTTCAGTCATAATATAGAATATTCAGTGTATACTTTTCAACCCAGAGGTCTAGTTAGGTTGTTAGAGTAGGGGTGCACCTTTGTGATGTGATCCATTCACAAGATAAAGCTCTATCTCCATGAAGTCTCCACATTCCCTAGAATAACTGATAGCTTTCAGCAATTCAGGTTTTCCCAAGGCTTGTGGGTTCCCTCCTTGCTTGAGCCCCTTGAGTTTTAATCACATTCTCCATTCTCTTACCTCCTTATGTGGTATTTTGTGGCCCTCCCAACTGGCCCCCAATGGTCTTTAGAAATTTAAGGGCAAAAATCAGGGTCCACCGAAGATCGGCATGTAAGATGGAGCTTTACCCTGAATCTTAGCATTAAGACTTTCTATTGAATATAGGACAGACATGATAGATCGCCATTCGGCAGTTGTTGGAATTGTGACAGTCATCCATCTGTAAGTGATGGACTTTTTCACAGCTAGGAGGTCAGTAGGTAGAAGGGTGTTTACCCATGGAGGAGAGTGGTCTGGAAGGATCCTGAGCAGTGCCTGTTTGGCTATTAGTTCAACCGACTGTCCCAGTAGGCTAGTGAGTTCTGTTTGTAGTGATAGCAAAAATGGCATCAAACAAGGGCACTGCCAGAAAATGTGTCCCAGCAAAGCCCTTGGACATCCACAATTTCACCACCAGACACTGTATTTATCTGGGAGGAATTTGAGGAGGACTGTGGGTGCTCAAAAGACGTGAGAGTGGCATTTCCGTGCAAACTCCTTCCTTAATGGAAAGGAGGTGGTCTTTACCACACTCAAGGCTGATCCCAACCACTCCTCCATGTGTATATCTAGAAGTAAATCTTTATTCCATTCCTGTAGCATGGAATGGGATAAAAGGGTTAGCAGGATATCAGCAACAAACATATTGATCTTATGCTCTTGTTGTGCTATTGGAATCCCATCTACCGAGGCCATACCCCTCAATTTTGCCACCTGGGGTTCCAAATGCAATGCAAAAAGATAAGGGAGAGGGGGCATCCTTGTCTTGTGCCTCTGGCCAGTTTAATCAGAGGAGATAAATTTCCGTTTACTCGAACGTAGTTCCTAAAGGATCTGTATAGTCTGGTAAGGGAGGTAATAAATGAGGAGGAAACGTGAAATGCCTTGAGGGTCTCCCACAAAAAAGGCCAAAGGACACAATCAAAAGCCTTTTGGGCACCTAAACTAATAAAAACAGATAGGATTTTCCTAGCACAGACATATTCCTGAAGGACAAGGGTCTTACGGATGTTGTCTGCAGTACTTCAGTTTTTGATAAAACCCTGATTGATCCGGGGGTATAATTTTAGAAATGATCCGGGGGTATAATTTTAGAAATTACAAATTCTAATCTGGAGGCCCAGATTGTAGTGAAAATTTTATAATCCACATTTAAAATAGAAATAGGTCCGTAGGACACCGGGTCTGAATGGTCCTTATGTGGCTTGGGTATTGGGGCAATAGTAGCAAAATCCCAAGATGGTGGGGGTAAACCACCCTGGGTTATCTCAGTGAATAAGTCATGTAATTTAAGGGTTAATTTTTTTGTAAACATCTTATACCACTCAGATATATATCCATCGGGGCCTGGACAATGGCCAGGATTCAGATTTTTAATAGCCTCCTGGATTTCTAATTGAGACATAAGAGATTCCAGAGTGTGGATTTGAGAGGAAGAGAGGATGGGGAGGGTTATTTGTTCTATAAAACTGGAGGTTTTGGGTGGAGTAGGGAGCAAATTTGGCAAATATAAATAAACATAGTACTCCGAAAAGGCCTGTAATATATGAGCATCCGAGTGATGTGTTTTGCCAGAGTGGGGATTTCTGAGTTTCAGAATTGTGGAAGTACGTTTCCTAGATCTAAGTTTCTGGACCAGTCACTGAACCCCCCCCCCCCCCTTGGGCCTCCTTCATGAACAGTTTGTCTTAAGAAGATTAAGGGTTGTTGTATTTTGTTATCTATAATCTTCTGCAATGCCGCCTTAGTGTCTCTGATTTTTTGGTGCAACTCTGTATCTCCGTCTCTGTATAACATCTGAAAATGTAATAGCTGTTCTGACAGTTCAAGGTACCTCGCCTCTCTCTCTTTGTTTTTCTTAGAGGTATACACTATGATTTCCCCTCGAAGCATTGCCTTCATGGCATCCCATTGTATCACTTCAGTAATATCCTGGGATGCATTTTCTGAAAAGAATTGAGGGATTCTTTTTTTGATTATCTCTTGGAATTCCTTATCTTTTAAGGTTAATGGGCATAGCCTCCATAAGGCCCTCTTCCTTTCCCATCCTATATCCAGTTTCAGGATTAAGGGGAGGGTGTCATATAGTAACTTTGGTCCTATAGTTATATCCTGGACTGATGCTAAATGCTCGCAGGTCACCATGAAATAATCTAATCGAGAATATGACTTAAATCTGGGTGAATAGTAGGTATAACCTGGCTTAGAGGGGAATAAACATCTCAAGACATCTATGATGGCCAGATGGTCCAGTGTATTTTTTTATTGTTTTACAGTTGTAGTTTGTCTATGGCTGTGTGGGTTTGAGCAATCTAAATGTGGGGATAAGGTCATATTAATGTCCCCCCCCCAAAAAAAATCAACTGGCCCTGGAGATAATCTAGTGGTGTCGATAAAAATCCCCTCAAGACTGGAAACTTTGACTGAGGAGGAAGTAAACACTGGACAAGGAGACCCTCCGGCCATATAAGAGCCCTTGCACTATTACATAGCAACCCTGAGCATTGATATGTATTTGTTGCATTTCCAAGGGGGTTGTTAATGGAATTAAAATAGCCACCCCTTGTTTTCTACCCCTTGGGTGTGAGGAGGCTATTACCTGGTACTTATTTCCCCAGGCTAATTTCAAGTGTTCCGAATCAGAGAGATGGGTCTCCTGAAGAAAAATGAGATCTGCCTTCTGTTTGTTTAGATAGTGCATAAGGCGAGATCTTTTTATGGGATCATGGAGACCATTGATATTTAATGAAATAAATGTTACTGGATCAACTGACATTGTAATGTGTTTAGGGTTTTTAATTCGTGTTTGTTTTTCTCCTAGGTTGAAGAAGTGTGTTTTAGTCCAGACCAGCCTTCTCCAGAGTTCACAGGCTAGCTGTCCAATAAGAACAATCAACTGAGTTTTGCATAAGCAGTATAACGATAAAATTGGCTTGAATAACCTTAAATCTTGACTCGTGTGGTTATTATCCCATCCCCCTCCCTCTTCCCCTTTAAGGTACTTGGCCAGCAGGTTGTCTGCTATTAAGGTAATAAGAGAAATAAAAAAGACTGTTTGGATTAGATATTTAGCTAATAGGCTACTTTGTAGTAAGGATAATTGAACTTGATAAGCTAAGGCAGAGGTACCTTCCCCCCGCTAATACCATTAATTTCCTTAGTCAAGTAACACAACAATAATACTTGAGAACAGTAACTGTATATAACCTTGTAAACCATAACAAAAACTTTGTACAATGTTACTTCCAAGTGGGAGGTGCTCGTCTGGAGCTCCCACGGAGCCCCCTCTCCTGATTTCCGATGGAAGTAGGAGAGGAGTGTGGGGCATTGTAATGTATCCAGAGGGTTATAATCCCCAGGATGAGTATTAGGGCCCCAACTGGAGTGGGTAAAACACCACTCTGAGAAGGAAATGGTATAACCTGTGGCATTTACCAAACATTCCCCGAGTAGGCTAGCCACCTAAAGACTTTGTATTAATTGGCATTGCGGCTTATATAGGATTACAGTAGGGGAGGTACATATAGGTGGACAGTTATAGCATAGAAGAACAGAAGAGGCCACCCAACCTCTAATGGCAGGCCTTTTGATTGCTGGGTAGGATCCCATGTTAAGGATGATTTAGTAACTGCCTGAGACCTATAGTTCCCCCCAACCCCACATATATCTCTTCCCAACTCCTTTGTTAGGCTGTAATAGACCCAAATCCTCTTGAGTGAGAAATTGCATTGAGCAAGGTACAAAAGCTGGTGGGCAGGGTGCTGATGAGACAGCTAGGTATCTAGGACCAAGATAGGCCCCTACTGAGACCGCATTATCCAGTCCTTCTTACTGTGTTATTTGAAGCTGTTTGAGGTAAGCTGGGACAGTGTCATATAGGCTGACATGACGATTCGAGCCAAGAGAGGAAAAAAGAATAATGACCTTAACATTAAATTTCTCATATTTTGTTTTCTTTGTGTCCTTAGGTCGTGATTCTGCCTCAGCGAGTGTTATCCCGCTGTGGTCTGAGCCCTCCACCATGTTAGAAGCCAACCAGGAGGCTGGGTCGGAGGGCCCTGAGAGGAACAGGGAACTGCCAAAGGCAGCACAGGGAACAAGGCAATAGTCTCCTTGTTTAAGCTCCTTAGCCTGGGGAAAACCCCCGCCATCAAAGTGCTATTTGTGGTCCAAAGTAGCAACCCAGAGTCAAATCACTTAGTGGTTGGAATAAAGTTTTAATAGGTTAATGTTGCCTGGACCCCATAGAGACTCCCCTTTCCACACTCCCGAAGCCCTCCGCCCCTTCCGTAGCCCCCCTGATACTGTCACAGGAGCAGTACCAGGCCCAAAATACAAAAAAAGGGTATAGCTAGCAGTCCTCCTTTTACGTTTTCAGGTAGGCAAAGTGGGATTTCCAAACTGCTGAAGCTGCTTCAGAATATCATTCATTTGGAGATGAGGTGTTTGGAGTTTTTGCTGTTCTGTCTGGTTGGTTTGGCCTTGTCGGGATTTAACAGTCTCTGCTGTTTTTTCGTTAATAACTCCCCTTGCCAAAAGATTAGTCATTGTGTCTATAGCCGAGTTGTAGGTGTGTTGGCCAGATGGGAGAAAGACTGTTAATTTTGAGGGGTATGGAGAGCGGAAATGGATTTTCTGAGCACGGAGTGTGGGGAAAAGCAGACTATAATCTCTTCTTTGCCTTTGAGTACAGGAGACGTAGTCATTATCAAATAACAGTCTTTGTTGTCCCCACATTATATTGCCTTTCTGCCATGCCTTTCGTAAAAGAGCTTCCTTAGTTTGAAAACTGAGCAAATGGATGATGAAGGAGTGTAGCCTTGCTTCAGGTCGAGATGGTTTGAGGCCAAGAGCCCTGTGGGCCCTCTAAATGTCCTGGTGAAAGTCAGGGTCCAAATCAAGTTGTAATCTTAAATGGTAGTCCACGAAAGCTCTGGGGTCATTTCCCTCCTCGTTCTCAGGGAGGCCAAATATTCTGATGTTTCTTCTTCTGCCATGATTTTCAGCATCCTCCTGCTGTATTGATATGGCCAATTGCTCAGCTGCCATGGCTCGTAGTGTCTCCTTGACATCGACTAGCCTAGGATTACTAGGATGTAAAGGACAAAAGGGAGCAGTTAATGCCCATAAATATTGTCCCCCGCATCATGCGGGCAATTTAAACCATAATACCATCCTTATAGTATAATCTATCTAGAGAGTTTTTAAATTGATCAAAATCTTCAATCTCTGGTACTGTTCTTGTAAGTCTATTCCAAGTCCTAGCACTCCTAACTGTATAAAATTTATCTCTTTTTTTAGTGTTTACCCTAGGTATAATTAATTTCTTACCATGTGATCTAAGATTTCCTCGAAAGTTACTGAATTCAAAACCGCATATGTCAAATAAATCAGGTGAATACATTATTTTATGGAGCAGAAGCAAGTCTTCTCTCTGCCTTCTAAGTCCCAGTGACTATAACCCAGTTTCTTTTAACCTAGAGTCATAGGGCAGTCCCTTTAAATGATGAAGCAGTTTAGTTACTGTGCTTTGTACCCCTTCTATAATTTTAATATCCTTAAGGTGCTATGGTGAACAAAAAGGTGACCCAAAATCAAGTATGGGCCTTATATAGTTCTTATTCAATGGTATTATACACTGTGCAGATCTACTGACAAAGGAACATTTTATCCTTTTAATGGTACCCCTTGCCTTAGAAGAGACCTGTCTACAATGCTCAGTAGAGGTGAAAGAGGTAGATATTATAACCCCTAGGTCACATTCCGATGATACTTCCCTTAAGATCTGATTACCTAATATGTATTTATATTTCGGGTTTTTATTTCCAAAATGCAGGACTACACATTTTTCAGTATTAAACTGCATTCCGTTCTCATTGGCCCATTTCATGATTTTATTTAAATCATTAACAATAGATACAGTATATGTTTTGAAAAGGAATCAACCTCCCCACCTATTTTTAAGTCATCTGCAAATTTAGCTAATTTATTTTTAATATTTTGTTGGATGTCACAAATGTAAACTCTGAAGAGAACCGGGCCCAAAACAGACCCCTACGGCACCCCACTTGTAACCTCTATGCTGTCAGATAGTGAACCATTTAATTTAATCCTTTGCACCCATTGTGTTAACCTATTTTTAATCCATCTAACCAGATTACTACTGAACCCCAAATTAATCAATTTGTTTACTAAGTTCATATGTGGTACTTTATCGAAAGCTTTGGAGAAGTCCATTAGAATCACATCTGATGCACACTTTCCATCTAGACTAGCACTTATGTTCTCGTAAAACGCAATCAAATTTGTCGTACAAGACTTTCCCTTTTGGAATCCATGCTGCATTTTATCCTTAATATTTAGTGTGACAGCTTCTTGTTCTATTCTATTTTTAATCAATCTCTCCATGATTTTACATGGGATTGAGGTTAGATTAATTGGTCTATAGCTGTTTACAAAATTTCTGTCTCCCTTCTTGAATATAGTGGTCACAATAGAAAGTCTCCAATCCTTCGATACTATCCCACTTTGTAATGATCTATTAATTATTTTAGTCAAAGGGGCAGCTAGTATATGAGCTCCAGTTTTGATTATTTTAGGGTGTATCTCATCAGGACCAGGTGTAGTAGTTGTTTGAAGATTTTGAAGTTCCAGTCTCACCTCTTCCTCTGAAATCAGATACTCATGTTCAGTTACATTAATCAATAAATTGTTTTTTTCCACTCTAGGACTAAATATAGATGCAAAATAATTATTGAAACAGTCCGTAATGTCAGTAGGATCAATGAATGTATTTCCATCTGATTTAATTTGATCAATGACTTTGAATGAAGACGTATTGTTATTAAGATATGAATATAGTAACTTAATATCTTTACTATGTGTTATTTTAAATTCTAGTTTAAATCTTGCTTTCCTAATCAATTTTTTTTAATTATTTTTGTTTGTTTATAAATTTGGCCTTATTAGTATTAGTTGGGTATTTTTTTAATTTCTTATATGCTATAAGTTTATGTTTCAGTTTTTTCTTTATTTCCCCTGTCATCCAATTCAGAATCTTACCATCCTTATTATATCTGTTTTTTAAAGGCATAAATTTATCAACTGCCATTTGTATAGTATTTTTAAAGAACCTCCAAGATTCTTCTGTCCTTTTTTACATAATTCTTTGTTCCAGTTAACTCTACCTAGATGATTATTCACTAATGATATATTGCTCGCATTATATTTTCTAATTCTAGTATTAGTGTTCAATTTTTTTAGATGAACCATAACTCAATGAACATGTTATAATGTTATGGTCACTACTTACTATTGGTGGTAAAATAGTTATATTGTTTATAAGGTGACCAATATTTGTTATAATTAGGTCCAGAATATTTGGTCCTCTTGTAGGATCTAATACTAACTGCTCACAATTGAAATTGATAGTATTATCCAAAAACAGAGTCTCAATATCAGACCTGGCCCTCAGATTAGCCCAATCAATACTCGGGAAATTAAAATCTTCCAATACGATGACATTTCCTAGCTCAGATGCCTCCAAAATTTCTGAACAAAAGCTGACTGTTTCAGTGTAACTACATGTTGGAGGCCTATAGCAATTTCCTAGAATTACAGGTGGACGACCCTGTGGTCCAATTTTTTCCAAATTGATTCATTATTACCGTTCATTAACACAGGATGATTGATCAAGTATGATGGAATTTTTTCTGACACATATATGCACACCCCTCCACCTACCCTATCTTCTCTATCTCTATTATACAGTTTAAATCCTGTAATATCTTTAAACCACTCTACTGAATTGTCCCATGTCTCAGTAACAGGCACCTCGGGTAGGTCAAAAAGTTTTATTAGGGGCTTCAAGTTCACTTTTCTTAACAAGATTTAAACTCCTGGCATTTAATAAGGATAGATTATAATTCCCAAGCCTGGCAGAGTTTAGGGAGCTTTGGTGATCCACCTTGGCCATATGACCCTGGAGAGTGCTCAGTTCTGATTTGAGGTCATTTAGCGACTCGTGGACCTCTCCTCTGAAGTCCATGATCACTTGCAGAATTGCATCTGGATTGGTTTCTGGTGGGTTTTTTGTAGAGCCTTTCGTCTTTGTGGAGGAGATAGATTTTTTGGAGTCGGAGGCTGGAATAGGCCTGGTTTGCTGTTTACCATCATCGGACATGTGGCCGTCCCCTTCGGTCATTTCAGCAAAAGGTTGGAATCTGTTCCAGTTTTGTTTTGCCATTATTTAATATGCGGGCAATGTCTGGAGCTGTTTCTGTTAAGTTTAGAGTATGAGTTCGATGTTTTACAGTATGATAGATGCCCTTTTTTATAAATTTAGGTGGGAGTCTCTCATTCCGCGTGTTTACCCAGCCATACCAGAACTGGAAGCCACATCCACTCCCCTCTTGACAGTTCTGTCAAGCCTTTGAGTTGGATTTCAATATCTTTGGTCCTTGAAGTGAGCCAGGTCTCAACAACTGAGAGGACATCATGCTTGTGTTGAGTTACCTACACTTGGAGTGAATCAAATTTAGACAGCAGGCTGCAAATATTAACAGAAGTGACTGTAACAGAGCTGTGCTGTTTTAATGGATCTGTTCACATGGCTATAGAGCCAGGATTGGGATGGATATTACCAGATAAGAGAAATAGCAACCAAGCAAGGTGAATTGCCTGCAGCCTATAGTTTTTTAGGGCCAGGTAGTGACACCAAGGGTTTGCAGTGCTTTTATGTCATTTCCTGGAGACAATGAGCATGTTGAGGATTGGGGGAGAGAGGAGGTAGCTGGTGCTTAGTTGTAGTGGGACTACATTAATCATGTGAAGGTAGTTTGCTGTGGTCAAGACAGCTGGAGCTGAAGTTAAACTTGGGCAGCTAATGTAATAAGGTATAATTACCGAGCTACCGTGAGCACATGGCATCACATCTCGTGTGAGGGCTGGCATTATAGAGAACACCAATAGCAGAAGCCAGCTTATAATGGGCAGCATATTCAAGTGCAACCTAGTAGTATGACTCAACCAGCAGGGAGAAGGGTGGTACACTTGGGAAATGTTGTTCACGTGAAGGGGTAGAGAGAGTAAATAGGGCAGACAAGGTTAGTGCTGCAGTAAGATCACCACCTAAAATGCAGGGGGGTTGGAGGTTCAATCCCAGTAGCAGGAGGGAAGCTGGGAACAAGGGGAATAAGAGAAGTTTCTGAGAGGGTCCTAACTGGGTAGTGTGTGAATGGGGACAAGTGGAGTTGAAAAAATGAGGTGTTAAGGGGCAAACAATTGAAGTTGCCTAAGAGAGGTGAGAAGGGAGGTGGAGGTTTAACAATTGTCAGCACACAGCTTAATTGCCACAAAGTTCTAAGATTTATCTGACTAGGTTGAAACGAAGGAGTAAAGCCCCTTTAAGTAAGGCAGGTTGCTTTTATTAATGTGACTTCTGATGGCTGGAATTGCTTAGAAGGGGCACAGCCATAGGGAAGGAAGTCCATTTAATAGAGTATCTGGGGCTTGGCTGGGTGGGCAGGCCAAAAATTCAAGTGAGCAGGCAGCAGCCCATAGCAGAAGGCAAGGGCCAGGGAAGTAAATAAAATCACCTCAACCACGATGAAGTGAAATGGGCTCAGGCAACTGAAGTTAAACCTATTGTAGGCTAGTTAACAGAATTATTGTGGCTTCAGATTAAACTAAACAAGCCAGTAGAAAAACAAAAGTGGTAATTCAAGCTGTAAGGGCTGGGAGCACCTGGTGCGTCTTTATGGGTTTGACTGTGTGGCACCAGATTCAAAAAGCTGCTGGTACAGCTGAATGGGAGTGAAAATGCTTGGTGCTCTGTGGATCAGCATACCTGTAAATGGAGGCAGTAGTCCTTCAGTGAGAGGGTGGTGTGCTGTTCCCAGGGGAGCCCTGTAAATGGAGGCAGGGGTCCTGCAGTGGGAGGGCAGTGTGCTGATCCTGGGAAAGCCCCATAAATGGAGGCAGGGGTCCTGCAGTGGGAGGGTAGTGTGCTGTTCCTGGGGGAGCCTTGTAAATGGAGACAGGGATCCTGCAGTGGGAGGGTGGTGTGCTGTTCCTGGTAGAGTCCTGTAAATGGAGGCATGGGTCCTGCAGTGGGAGAGTAGTGTGCTGTTCTGGGGGAGCCCTGTAAATGGAGGCAGGGGTCATGCAATGAGAGGGTGGTGTGCTGTTCCTTGGGAGCCCTGTAAATGGAGGCAGGGGTCCTGCAGTGGGAGGGTGATGTGCTGTTCTTGGGGAAGCCCTGAAGAAGATAACAGACAAAAGCTGTGTCCACAGATGCTTCCATTATAACAGGCTTGCACTGTATTTGGCACGAGCTCTGTAACAAGGGCTCCAAGGAGTGCCACAAGGTATACCAGAAAACATTGATCTAACTTACGGCAATTGCCTCTGAAGTGATTGGTGATTTTATTTATGGCACTCAGTAAAGTGTTAAATGGTATAAAGTGTGAAGTGACTCAAATGCAAGAAATTAACAAAACTGAGTTTTTTGTTAAAGAATTATCATCAGATTATCTACCAGCTGATGACAAAAAAAGGGCGCCAAAGGAAAGAGGACTAGAGACTCATTAGAGGAGACTGATATTCAGGAAGGGAATAACAGGTCAGCCAAGAGAGGCTGCGAGGAGATCCAGTCAAATTGTAGCTTTGAAAGTAATGAATGGTATTTGGTAACAGGTAAAAAGGGTGCCAACAAAGGAACATGTGCAACATTCACCCTTCAGGACCTATTACTCTGGCTAACTCCTTTAGTCCCTTACACACTGACTGTACTATTAACACTCAACCGAATAATCAATCACCCACAGTAAATAAAAAGAACAAAATGATGAGGTGACAGCATTGTTACAGTAGGCTTACTGACACCATAATATGTAACCCTGACAAGCAATCTAACACAGTATGTTGTTTACTAAGTGCAAGAGTCAAGAACATTGACTTAAGAGTAAATAGAATCACAGGCAAAAAGGGTCAGATACATCAGTGATCACACATGCAGGGGTTAACAGTAAGGAAAAAAAATGAAAAAGACATTTGCAATGACTCCAATCTCTAGCAAAAAAAAAAAAAATTGGATAAGAAATGTGAAGCAACCATATCTGGTATTTTCCCTGTTCCAAAAGCGCACTACGGAAAAAAAAAACATACAATCTCTCATATTAATATAAGATTAGAAAACTGGGGCTCCATATTCAAAACTTTGCCCCGGGACTAAGTTAGCACTGTCTGGCATGCTAAAATAGCCCAGAACCAATAGCCCACTATATTCAATAGGGATAGCCCTGGTGCTAAACCTGCTGAATATAGCATGCTAAAGAAGCCGGGCAAACTAGGCTGGGATTGCAATGCAACAATAGCCCTGGAATAAGACAGCTCTGAATATAGCAACCAGGAAGTGCAAACCACAACAGCAACCCAGTTCACAGTGACTGGAAGGACTGTAGAAGTAAAATATGTGGCCAATGTGTGTGCTAGCAAAGGAGTGGAGTCAGTAGAGCTGCAAGCATCAGCACATGTGAATGTATAGTGTGCAGAAATGAAAAATTATTCCATAACATTTGTACAGTGCATATACGTTTTCGCAGGCCTTGCGCGGTGCTAAGCCATTTACCCAGTGTGATCACATTTGCCCAGGGCAAAAATCTGCTATATTCAAAAGAGACATGCAAATAAGCCTACTTAGGCAGTCAGTTGGGCAAACATCCAGATTAGCATCTCATTATGCCCTGATCTGCATGCAGTTTGCCTAGCACTATTGCAGGGTCCCACAGCTCCACCTGTAGGTCAGTCTGGAAGTACAGGGGCTGGCTGGATCTTCCCACAGCTCCACCTGCAGGTCAGTAGGGAGAAGCATGGTGGTAGCTGCAGGCTAAATATGTACAAAACTTTGTAGAATAATGTGCTGCAGGGGACTGCACAACACAGGCACTGGTGGTGGTGCTGGATGCAATAGTCCAACTGGAGATCCTGCTATACAGTGCACAGCAGACAGTACAGTGATACGGGGGCCAGTGGTGTGTGAGACACAACACTGCTTATGGTGTGGTTGGCAGCACTGACTGCAGCACTGTACACAGTGACAGCGCCATCTTGCAGGTGTGTATCGACAGTGGACAGTACTGTACTGCTGTTGTGTGACTCACAGACACTGCACTACTGGCATGGGATGCTCACAGTGACATGTACATTGCTGGGCAGGGGTGTCAGAAGGCATACGTACTGTACTCAGCAGCGTACAGCACAAACATCAGGCAGGGCCAACAAATAGAAGGAAGCAGGGACATTGTGAGTCACACTGTGCCTATGTTGCACTGAGCCCTTTTGCCTTTGTTGTTCACTATGGGGCACTGATGCCACCAGCCAAATACACAAACAATATACCAGTCAGGTGGAAGAACAAAGGAAGGAGGATTACAGGAAGAAACCAATTACTGGAATTCAAACATGGAAAATGGGGGGGGGGGGCTACTGTTGGTGTGACAAGGCAGCACATATTTTGGCTTATGTTTACATAACAGGGGGCAACAGTGCAGCTGTTTTGAGTACATGTTTAATATTCCTGGTTACACCCCTGTTGCTGTGTGTGTGTGCTGTGGTGTCTTTACAGCTGTGCAGTATGTGGCTGGGAGGGGCCCTTACCACTGGACAGGCACACAGGTGTTGGGGTATTCCCTACACTGGACCATTTGCATTGCATGGCTTGTCCCAGCCATGTGGAAGCATCCAGTGTGTGGTGCATACTGGTCACATGTACACCCCTCACACCTCCTATGATGTATGTGTGTGCTGGCATCTGTTGGTTTCCACAGAAGGGTGGTCTGCAGGTGTGTGCTGTATGGCCACACTTCCATAGTGTCCACTGGGGGCAGGTCACCACTTACTGCCCGGCATGGCTGGGACTGGAGGCAGATGATGGCATCATTGTGATACCATCAGTGGGCAGCATGTTTCCTCTATGTCTGGCTTATTTCTATGTGTCATACTTATTGGTTAGGGTCACTCAAATCCTTGCAAACATTGTGCAAAGCCGCGCACAGCCACAAAGTTTTGCAAAGCTGGTTTGCCCAGAGTTAAGACAACCTTTTCCTGGGTGATAATTTGTACATGCTCAAAGTGTTGTGCAAAGTCACACAAAACCACTTTGCATGGCACTATTCACTGAATATAGTATTGCATTGACACCCCATGTATTCAAAAGATGGACTGCACTTAAATAAAATGGGTAAAAAAACAGGGATCAGAAACTAAAGGATGTCCTTAAAAAGACGTAATTTAAACTAACTACACAGGAGGGAATCAATGCAAGCATCGTAAGTCTAAATATACAGAAAAGGAAAGAAATAAAATAAGTAATATCATATACTATCTAATTAATACCAGAATTTGGCAAAATACAATGAATAAACTAAAAGCATTGGTTAGTAAAAAGGAATATTCACTAGTTACAATAATGGAGACTTGGTGGATTGATCAGAAAATATGTGGAAAATATACTAAGAGCTATATATTATTCAACCAGGACAGACATCCCAAGAAGGGAGGAGGAAGAGCAATCTACATAAAGGAAGAATTAAGTGCAACTAATATAGGTAATAAAATGAAACTTAACAGTCAAATGGAAACTATGTGGGTCAGGGTAAACATGACAGATCATAACTCATATATTATCACAGTAATATGCTATAAGCCACCATGTACTAACATTGACATCACAATGGAAATTACAACATAAACTGAAGAGGTCTGTGCTATTGAGGAAGTAGTTCTCATTGGGATATGAACATCACTGACACTGACTGGTAAACTATTAGAGCCACTACTACTGCAGGGACCCACTTAAAAAATACTGTGCACCAACTTCATTTAAAACAACATGTCAATCAACTGACAAAGGAAGACAAAATCTTAGATATTGTATTAACATCCGATAGTTATAAAATAGGGGTCAGCAAAATAAGAGCTCCACTATCAAACAGTGACCACAACTTTGTGACATTTAAAATAACTTCATACTTTGCATTGGATGCAAGGATAATCAAAAATACTGTATTTTTTTATAATAAAGCAAATACCAAAGCCATTAAGAAACCTCTTAATGACATTGACTGGTATACATTATTTCATAATAAATCTATAAATGAAATATGGAAGTTGTTTAGGGATCTGGCACTGCAAACCTGTCATAATTTCATCCCTATAAAAAACAAATATGGGAACTCAGAACACAAACCAAAGTGGTTATCAAAAAACAACAAGCAATTAATAAACAAACAAAAAAAGAAAAGAAAACACAAAAGAAATACATGAAAAATAGAAGTGATTTTAACTGGCATTGTATTAAAAGCAACAAAAACACTATACATTTGCTATGAAAAAGGCCAGAAAACAAACTGAATACACCCTGACCTCAAATGCAAATAAAAATAATTCCAAGGCATTTTTCAGTTATATTAATTTTTTATAATATAATAAAATTAAAATTGACCCTACTGAATACAATAACAGAAGATCAAGAACCCCAATTGAAATGGCAGAATTCACATTTCTGTTTGGTCTGTGCACCCAAAAACAACTCCTCCCCTGATGACTGGAACCTCTGTTCATAAACTAGTGATCACACCAAAGGAAATTAAAGAAAATAAACACACTGAACCCAGATTCTCCACAGGACCTGACAAGATCTTCAGACAGTTGCGAAAATGGTGAATGACCAAATTTTAACCCCACTGAAATATATCTATGAAGAGTCTCTGAACACAGGGAACATCCCTAATGATTGGCTTAAGGCAAATGTCATCCCCATTTAAAAAAAAGTGATAAACCAAACCCGAGTAATTCCAGACCAATAAGCCTTATGTCCATATGTGGCAAAATGCTAGAAGGCATAATAAAGGGCAAAATAGACTCTCACATTACTAATATGGGCCCAGAGCAGCATGGCTTCATCTCAGGAAAATCATATGTGACCAATCTTCTCTGTTTTTATGAAAACGTTTCCCAGCTTCTCAATGATAAAATCCCATGTGACATAACATATTCGGTAAGACCTTCGATTTAGTGCCACATTGGGCCATTATTAGAAAGATGGAAAAAGCAGGGATAGACCCTAGACTAATAAATTAGATAAATCAGTTACTCAAAGATAGATCACAAAAAGTTGTGATAAATGGTTTTCAATTGAAACTTGGTCTAGTGAGCAGTGGTGTGCCCCAGGGCTCAGTACTTAGTCACTTAATATTTTAAATACCTATTTCATTTACTGCTACCTGTTTTGTTAGCATCAAAATCAGCAGACAAGACATACTGTATATTTTTGTGAAGCTATTACTTTTCAAAAAGTGCTCCACGGATCACATGTCTGGCCTAGAAGGAGATTTAACTATAGAGGAAATAACTGAAGCCATTAAAAATCTTTCAAAAAACAAAACTCCCGGTCCTGATGGGTATTCTAGAAACTTTTTCCAAACTTTTGGTAACAAATCTGTACCAATATTAAAGAATTTCTTCCTTAAAGCATTCCAAAGGGTTGTTTACCTCTGACTATGACTCAGGGCTTGATCACACTTATTCATAAGTCTGAAAAGAACCCTGCCTATTGCAAAAACTATCATCCTATTTCACTAATCAACTAAGATACAAAAATAAAAGTGAGAATCCAAACAGACTTACAAAAAAACAAACAGTTCCTTATTAAATAGGTCACCAGCAAACTGATTTATTAAGTCTAGATTAGCAGCAGACAACACCAGAAAAAAATTCCACTTGTTTAATGTAGCAGAGAAATAACCAACTTCATTGGGTCTCCTATCTATAGATGCAATTGGTCACTTAGGCTTATGACTTCTTACTAGCTTCAGTTGTCAAATTCAAATACCTTGGCAGGCTAAAAGGGAGGGAGCAGCAAGATGGTTGCAAGCCGCTCCACTCTATCCTATTGCTCTGGAGAGCTCCTTATTTTTAAGATTTAGCTCTTATCTTAATGACAATCTATGTCTGTTTATGGCATTCATTGACAAAGAGTCCTTTTGCTAATTAGAAAAAAGTTTTGTAAAATTAATCTCAGAGCTTAAATGTTCTCGTATAAGAAGAGTAGTTGGCATCCTGAGCTGGACTGATTGTATTTCATGTACTGGACTGTTTGGGGTGTCAAACAGACGAGGCATATTGATGAGTCCTGGTAGGACGAAACACGTGTCTATGTCATCTGTTTGCACCCTTTGCAAATTGTGTGAGAGGCCTTTCGGCACCATGCAATTCTGCTTAAAGTTGAACCGGCATAACATTCTGTGGTGATTTGCATATGCAGCCCATGATGCTTTGTATTGTGTGGGCATGTGTGATTTTGTATTTTCTTGAAACTTGGCTTCCCAGCCAAATGCCCTTTGGGGTAACCCTTGCCTCAGTGTTTGTGCACAGAGCTTTTTTGTCTTTTAAATAGTTTTTTATTTTAATGGGTTCATCACAATATAACCCAGATTGACTGTCATAGGGTAGCTGTTTTTTTCCACTGGGGTGTCAAACAGACGAGGCATATTGATGAGTCCTGGTAGAACGAAACACGTGTCTATGTCATCTGTTTGCACCCTTTGCAAATTGTGAGAGAGGCCTTTCAGCACCATGCAATTCTGCTTAAAGTTGAACCAGCATAACATTCTGTGGTGATTTGCATATGCAGCCCATGATGCTTTATATTGTGTGGGCATGTATGATTTTGTATTTTCTTGAAACTTGGCTTCCCAGCCAAATGCCCTTTGGGGTAACCCTTGCCTCAGTGTTTGTGCACAGAGGTTTTTGTCATATATATATATATATATATATATTGCAACAAACTTAATTAATGCTCCAGTTAGGGTAAAAGTGATAAAAGTAGGGCAATGAGGTGTTAGGGTTTCCCTAACACCCCATCCTCCCAAACCAGGCAGGAGAGCAGGTGTGGCATGTGCCTTGGGCTTCTCAAGCCTAACATTCACTCCATTCTCAATAAGTCTACACATTTGACCTTATTTACAGATGGAATGGGGTAAGTGCTGAAGCTTGAGAAGCCCAATACCACACCTGCTCCTCCCTCAGTTTGAGGGTGAGGTGTTAGGAAACCCTAACATCTCACTTCCCAACTTTTGCTCACTTTGACCCTAACTGGAGCATTAATGAAGTTTTTTGCAACTTATTTCCTTACTTTTTTTTAATTCATTCTTTACTGTTTTTCATTACACAACAAATGACATGACACAGTGATCACAAAGACATAAGTGCCCACCCAGACAATAACACAAGTATAAACAAAGTTGTGTCATGTCTCCACCCCTTACCACCCCTCCAACCTCCCTTCCCTTCCACCCCCCTCAGCTGGATATATATTCACAGTCTTGTATTTTTGGATTAACTTCTTGGTTGGCAGGGATTAACCCGGTATTAGAGGAATGATCCTAAACCACCGAGTCTCTCAGTCCAGTGGAACTCCAACATGTAACATATACATAGCATGCATCCCGGCCCATATCTTTTTGTATCTGGAGGGAGAATGATTCTGTGAGGTTCTAAATTGTTCCTCCCTTAGATTAAACAAGAGGTCTTGGAGCCATTCTACATGAGAAAGCTGTTGGGTGTCGATCCAATGCTTTAGGACAAGTTTCTTAAGTGTTATGGAGATCATTGCTTTGTGGTATCTATGTGCTCTGACCTGCACCTCAGAGTAATTCCCAATAAGACAAACTTCTGGTGTAAACAATCCTTCTAGACCTAGCAAAGGGTCAGCTTTCCTTTGAATTTCCAGCCAAAGGTCCTGAACATAGTGACAGTCCCAGAACAAATGGCAGAGGGAGTCTTCTTCCATCTTACACCTAGTACACATTGGAGTTGAGGATTTACCTATCCTAAAAAGTTTGAGGGGAGTCCAATATAAATTATGTAAAAATTGAAATTGTGTTAATCTCAACTTATCTTGGGATAGGTAAATATATGTATCTTCCCAGATTTTATTCCAGTTAATACTAGAGTCTGGAAATTGACTAGTCCAATGTGTCGGGCCTCCTTCCTGAAAAATAGGCACTTGTCCCAAAAGGGATCTGTACATCTTTGCTATTACATGCGGGAGATGTACCATTTCTGCTAAGGTGGCGAAAAATGTACCCAATTTGTCTTCTGTCACCAAATGTCGACTAAATCAAGTCAAGTGGAGACATTACTGATACATGCTAAACATTTGTCCTTTGTTCAGTGAAAATTTGTTGAGAATGTCCAGTACTGGTAGACTTCTCCCTTCTGAATCCAAAAACTCTTTTAACTTTGTGTGTTGAAGCTGAGGGACCCAGAGTTTAGAAATCATCTTGTTACCTATTCTAACATTTGGATTCCTTACTAATGGCTGGTTCCAATCCTGAGAGTGTTTATATTTTAAAAAAGTTACATAGTTGAGAGCTGGCTTTTATCGATATCCCAGTAGGAGAGTGGGAGATTTTAGCCGGTAAGCCTTTAGTTGTTCTATATAACAACATAGGTATTGAAAGGTTTGCCTCTTCTAATATTGCTTTCTCAGGTGTTAGCCATGGTGGGACATATGACAGGTTAGCCAAAGTTACATCGTTAGTCATCCATTTCATATATTTGGAGATCTGACTAGCCCACTAGTAACCCCGTACATAAGGTAGTCTCAGCCCCCCTCCCGACTTGGATGCAGACAGCTTTTGGTATTCATTTCTTGGAGGTTTGGCTGCCCATATAAAGGAAGATACAATTGTGTGAACTTTTCTGAACCATTTAATAGGTAGCCATACATTAAGCATGTGTAACGGGTAGAATATCCTAGGTAGTACGTTCATCTTAACTATATTAATGCGCCCCCAAATAGAGACGGAGACAGAAGACCATCTAGCAAAGTCCTGTTGTATAACTGCTAGAGTGTCATCAAGGTTTAGTTTCTTAGTAAGGGAGTCTGATCTGGTGAGATAAATGCCCAAGTATTTTAAACACTTCGGGGATCATTGAAGACCTAAGCCTGGAATATCACTTTTTAACAATCTATAATTTAAAGGGAAAACCGTGCTTTTCTCCAGATTGATTTTATAATTAGAGTAAGTACCAAATTCTGAGATAATTTGCAGGGAGGCCTCGAATGCCTGAACAGGATTAATGGAGTGAAGCAGAATATCATCTGCATGCACCAACAATTTGAACACAGACCCATGCTGGGGTATACCTGGGATCAGAGGAGATTCCTTGAGTTTAACAAGTAAAGGCTCCAAATAGATACTGAATAGAAGTGGTGATAATGGGCATTCTTGGCGAGTACCTGAATGAAGGAGGAACTTCTCTGAGAAGACCCCATTGCAATAAATGTGTGCTTGTGGATTTTTGTAGAAGGAAGTAATCCAACCAATGAATTCCTTTGGGAATCTAAATTTGTACATTGTGGCAAACAGGACACTCCAATCCACCCTGTCAAAAGCTTTTTCCGCATCCAGGGACAACAAGCCAGCTGGTGCATCGGAGTCCCTCAGTGGGGAAAAAATATGTGATAGCTTCCTCAAATGATTTGAAGAGCTTCTCCCCTTCATAAATTCTACTTGGTCTAGATGAATAATGGTGGGTATGACTCCCGCCAATCTATTTGCTAACAATTTAGCTATAATTTTCATGTCATAATTCAATACAGAGATAGGCCTATAGTTAATCACCAATTCCAGGTCCCTCTCTGGTTTATGCAAAACAGTAATTAGGGCCTCCAATAAGCTGTCATCCATTGCATCCCCTTCCAGAAACCTTTTATACAACTGGCTTAGCCAGGGAATCAGTTGTTTACTAAAAGATTTGTAGAAATTGGGTGAAAACCTGTCAGGGCCAGGGGCCTTATCCAAGGGAAGGGAGTCAATTACTTTCTTTATTTCTATGTCAGTTATGGGCACCAGAAGTGCCACCTTCTGTGTTGCTGCTATCTGTGGAAGCAAAAGTGACTCTCAATATTTATCTAATTCTTGCTTTCCAGGGGGGTTAGGCTGGGTCCATACAAATCTTTATAATAAATTGCAAATTCCTGTACTATTCTTTTAGGATGCACTTGTATAGTGTTGTCTGAACTAGCCCTAACACCTCTAATTACTCTGGCAGCTTCTTGAGTTTTTAATTGAAGGGCCAACAGTTTCCCTGCTTTTTCACCATGGTCCACATAGTTAATCCTGGTGCTCATTATCGCATACTCTGCTTTGCTTAGCAATAGGGAACTATACTGGTCTTTCCGACCCATTAGTTTAAGTCTGTCTTCCTCCAGAGTGGAAGGAGATAGTGTTTCTCCAAGTCACAAATTTTATTTATTAATACAGGGCTTCTTGTTGCCTTCCTTTTTTTTGTACGAGGCTATTCTGATAATTTCTCCCCTGATTACACACTTCAGGGCACACCATTCTGCCCCTATTCTCCCTGTTGAGCTGAGGTTAAGCTCCATGTATTGATCTATTGCTTTCAAAATATCCTTAATAACCCCCTCATCTCTTAGTAACTGGTTATTAACCTTCCATATGGTTTCTTTTAGAACATTAGGTATCATGTTTAGTGAGCACCCCACCACCACTTGGTCTGATATCACACCGGGTTCAATAGCACTTCCTATTATTCCAGGTAAAAAGGTGTGACTAATTAAAAAATAGTCTATTCTGGTGGACATGCCATGAAAAGCTGACTTAAATGTGTACTTCCTCGAGGAAGGGTGCAGGACCCTCCATGGGTCCAACAGGCCTAACTGGTCCGTTAAATCACAGAGGGCCCTCTGAGCTGGTGAGAGTCCAGATTTCCTAGCCCTTGATCTGTCCAGGTTAGGGGTAAATGGAAGATTCCAATCTCCTCTCAATATTAGCGGAAATGATATATAGGGAAGTAAATCCCTAAGTAATTTATGAAAAAAGGCTGGGGAGTCAAAATTAGGTCCATAAACACAACAGAGCACCACTTCCATACGACCCAGTAAACCTTTCAAAATGAAATATCTCCCCCAGGATCCTGGAAATAGAACTCACAATTAAAGAGAGTAGCCCAAGAAAACAATATAGCTACCCCTTTGCTTTGGGTGCTGTCACCAGCCGTAAATACTTGACCTACCAGCTGTCTACTCAGGAGCGAGCCCTCCGAGATCAGTAGATGGGTTTCTTTTAAGAATGTGATGGTTCCTTTTAATCTTTCTATATGTTTGAAAACCTGATATCGTTTCACTTTCTTTCTTGCCCCTCTAATGTTCCACGTAAGAAACCTTAAACCTCCTGCCATTTTTTTCCCAAACTCAAATTACCGTAACCTATTTCCAATCCTCCCAATATCCAGCCGAGTTGTCCCTTCCCCCTCCCTCCCCTAAGTCCTGAAACCATGTACACTTAACCCTCCTTACCCTTACAGATACATATGTAAACCCATAAATTCTTAACCAGAGCATAATCCTGCTGGCTAACAGGGCCAAAAACACCCCCCACCCTCTCAACTTAATAACATCCAGGTATGGGATCTACAGAAACCATGAATATCCATCCCCCCTCCTGCCCGCTCTTAACCCCACATATTGCTTCTTGCTTTAAGTCCTAAATCCTTGACTTAGCATTAGTTAACCCCTCCTATGTATAAAAGAAAAAACAGAGTAGAGGTATATACTTGTTGGAGACTTGCATTCTTGTTAGACACACCCTTTTAAACTTGTCTAATAAGACCCAAAAATGGAGCTTTTAAAATGAGACTATCATATACATACAATCCTTTTTTCACTAGGAAACCGAACCTATACTTTATCTCAGGTCAACACCTTGTGGCCACTACCTCGTCTTACATTTGAACAAACAGAATCTCCATTGGACTTTGTGGCCATTTTGCTAAACAATTTACTTCTTCATTTAGATGCCCCCACCCAACAGAATAAAAAGAAGAAAACAAAAAACCCTGCTACTTGCCATATGACCGTGACTGCAGTTGTAGGGACCATACTGCAGGTGAGATGAAGCTTGCTGGCACATTAATTACCTGCGCTGGCTCTTCCACTCACTTTACATCCAGAGCTCCTTCAAGAGATGAGCGTGGCTAATAAGAAGGGAAAAAATAAAGAGGGGGGATGCCAGAAGACAAGTAGAAACCAAAAAGTAGGGAAGATCTCCCACCCTCTAACAAAATTGCTTGTGGTAAGGTTGGGTCCAACAATCGGGATTCTACTACCCGAACAGACCCTGTCAGTGTAGAGCGCTAATTCCTCAAAGAGCTGGTCAGTTTTAACCAAATGCGGCAAAGGGCTGAACCAGCACAAAAGAGACAGGGTCCTTGGGTTCCCTTCTAGGTCTGATTCACAGCTATTTTAGCACATCTATTTTGTTACAGCAAGGGAGCCCTATCCTTGCGCCCCTTTTACCAGCAGAATTTAAGAAAACTGCACTAGCAAACATAACCCTGTTCTCCTTACTAAAATTCCCCCATTCAACCTTACAAACTAGCTATATTCTGTAATGATAATATTTATATATGGGGACCATTAACTAATCTAACTTAACCAGCATGGCCTCATATGATGTACTCACTCCAATTTGTAGATCAGCAAGTGTCCTTGAGGAGCAAACCATGGCAGTTCCTACACACAACTCAGTATTGCTCTCATTACATCTGGCACAGTCTATCAGTAGTAAGTCAAACTCTCTCTTCGGGGTAACTCTCCAGAATCCCGTCCTTGAATTACAGGTGCAGGAGCAACAGTGCTACTTGCAGGACAGTAAAGCCTCTTTATCAAGCTCCCACGAAGTAGCTACCTCAGCCCTGCAGTCCCATTTACTTTGCAGCAAAATGAATATTACAACTCAGGTAGGCTTACAGCAGCCATGTATAAACCAGTTCAATGATCACTAAATAGACTGGGGAATGCTCCCTTCAGACCTGTATCTGCAGCCTTCAGATCTTCGAAAGTAGACCAGTGGCCATCTATCAGAACCTGGAATTTTGTGGGATAAAGCATTCTAAACTTGATCTCTGCTGGTATCAGTTTGTTCACTAAAGGGTGAAAAAGAGCTCTGCGCTGTTGGACAGACACCGGAAGATCTTGTGTGATCCTTAGCTGGACTTCACCCCATTTTATTTGCTCCAAACTTCAGATTTTCATCAGAAAATGCTGCTGCTCCAGGTAGTTTAAAAACCAAACTATTAGAGGTCGGGGGCACCTGCAGCGGGCATCGGGCGCAGAGATCGGTGGGCCCACTCTATACAGTAGGAAGCACCAAACGGGGAGGGACCAACCAGATTCTCTACCAACTTCTGAACAAAAAGAATTGCGTTAGCCCCCTCTTCTTTCTCAGGTAGTCCTATAAGCACCACATTGTTGTGCCTACTGCACCCCTCCAAATCCTCGACCTTCGATTCCAGGCAAGCCATCTTCTGCCTTGTAGACACTAGCTCTGGTTCTATTCTTCCCAAGAGTTTTTCTACTGACACTATCCTTGCCTCATTGTCTCCAACCCTTTACAAAATGCTCTCCAGAGCTGTGGCCATTGACTTAAATTTGTCCGTTAACGAATGGAGCTCCTCTTGGAATGGCCTGATCTGCTGTAGAAACCTGTCCACTGTTAAGACGCTGGGATCCTGGCTTGATGAGGAATGTTCTGCTGAGGCAGCTTGTGGCCTTGTTTTTTTGCTGGCCTTTTCTGGCGTGGAGGGAGGCATGTGTTTTGGCAGAGCTTGCCTCATCTCTGCTTCCATTCTGGGTAACAAACTTGCGATCAGGTAGTGCTGCACACTGCTAGAGTCCTTAGGTATGCTTTTCTTTGTGGGTTTCACAGTTGTAACATGTTTAAACATTAATTACAGTCTCAAGTAAGTGGGAGGCATGGAGAGTGTGACTACCCATGAGCCTGAATCACGTGATCTCCTCTATTTCCTTACTTTTTGACATAATATAATAGTGTCCTCATTCAACTTTGGGAACGCAGGTTCCTTTAGACCCTGCTCTTTCATCCCTCCGTAGATGCATAGAGCAAAGAAGTGCAAAGTTATGCATCTGGGAAACAAAAACGCAGGGGAAGAGTACACAATGGGGGATGAGATACTAACAACAACAGAAATGGAAAGGGACCTGGGGTAGTCATATCAGATGACCTAAAGGTGGGCAAGTAAGAAGTGAGAAGGCAGTAAGGAGGGCTGGGGGGATACTGGGATGCATAGGGAAAGGCATCACCAGTAGAAAACAGGAAGTTGTTATCCCTCTGTACAGACACTTGGTGAGACCCCTTATAGAGTACTGTGTGCAGTTTTGGAGATCCCATCTCTACAAGGACATAGACAGGATGGAGGCTGTCTAGAGGAGGGCAACTAAAATGGTGCAGGGTCTGCACCAAAAGCCATATGAAGAGAGACTAAAGGAGCTTAATATGTATACCCTTGAGGAAAGGAGGGAGAGAGGGGACATGATAGAAACTTTCAAGTACCTCAAGGGTATCAACAAAGTCCAAGAGGGTAGCATCTTTCAGAAAAAGAAATGTACAAGAACAAGGGGGAAACAATTTGAAGATAGAAGGGGGAGTGTTCAGAGGTAATGTGAGGAAGTATTTTTTCACAGAGAGGGTTGTGGATGCATGGAATGGCTTTCCTGAGGAGGTCATTGAGTCAAAAACAGTGGAGGAATTCAAGAATGCACAGGATAGACATAAGAAAATTCTGGGGGGGTAGGATGAAGTAGGCTGTTGGTTAACTAGGACCTGCAGCTTATCATTTAGGTAGGGAAATGGGCAGACTAGATGGGCCAAGTGGTCCTTATTTGCAGTCAATTTCTATGTTTCTAAGTTTCTATATCTATATATGTGTGTGTATATATGTAATAGATAACCCACTCTGAGGTGTGCAGTCACGCTCTGATATACACATGCCATGGTGTGAATCAACCACCCAAGGAATGCATATATCAGAGTGCACATCCCAGAGTGGGTTATCTATCTTATAAAATGGCAAGATTGTTTTTGAAGGGGGTGAAAGTGCAGTTGTGCGGTCATGCTCTGATATATGTATGGTCATCTAATGCTCATTCTCCAATAAATTCCAAGCAATTTCCCTACCCATTTTATAAATACATACTGTATATATATATATATATACACATTACAGCAAAAAACTCCATTTAATGCATTAGTTGGGTTGTTCCACAGAGACAAAAGCAAGGAAATTTGATGTTAGGGTTGAAAGCCCCTTGGACCTCCCAGCCCACCCTCCCAACTGGCATTGGGGTGCATGTTGGGGTCATCTGCCTAACTCTCACCCCATCACATGTGTGAAGAAGCAGTGGTATAGTAGAATGGGGTGAAAGTTAGGACCGATGACTCCAATGCACATTCCGATGCTGGTTGGGGGTGGGATGGGGGTCCAAGGGGGGCTTTCAACCCTAACACCAAATTTCCTCACTTCTATCACTGTGGAACAACCCTAACTAATGAATTAAATGGAGATTTTTGCCTCTAATTTCCCTTCTTTTTGAGAATGATGATGAGAAATAGTGAATGTAATGTGGAGGTGGGAGCGCGGGGCCCATCGAGCCTCATGCTCCCACCACATGATGTCTTGTGACACAGTAACAGGAACAGCAACACAAACAGAAGCATGAACAGTGGTGCACATGGTAATGCAAATGTAAATGGTAAAGGAAACGTGAATAGAAATGCAAGTGCAAAGTGACGCCAACACGAACATTGACACAAGCGGACATTCAAAAGCATATGAAAACACAACTGGTAATGCAAACAGTGATGGCAGCAGTATTTTAAATGGAAATGTTAAGTGTCACAGCAAAAAGAACGTGAAAGGGAACAGAAATGGAAATGCAAGTGCACACTTAAACGCAAACCGTAATGTGCACAGGCACAGTACTGCAATTGTAAATGCAAATGGTAAAGTTAACATGAATAATAACACCAAAGGAAAGAGAAACAGAAACAGGAACAGAAGCACATATGGAAATGCAAACCAAAATGCCCACGGGCACAGTACTGCAATTGTAAATGCAAATGGTAACAGTAACAATAAGGAAGACGCAAAACAAAAGAGAAACAGAAATGCAAATGAAAGGGCTGCTGGAAATGCAAATGGCAATGCGCAAGGTGACACAAACAAAAATGCAAACAGAAACAGTAGTGAAAATGCAACTGATAACAGTAACGAAAACGCAAAGGGTAACACACACGGTGGCGTACACGGCAATGGTAATGCAAACGGGGACATAAATGCAAGTAGAAACAGTAACTGTAACAGTAACGGAAGTGCATATCCTGTTTTTGCCAAACAGGTGCATACAGAAACACAGTGTGTACAAAGAATGTATGCATTGTAATGGGAATCGAAGCTTAAAACAAGCATTGGAAGTACTTACTTGCTAATATCTCAGCAACCGCACGACGTAGAAAAAAAATTTTAATTTCATAAAAATTTTGATTTTCCTGGCTAGGTTTTTGCTGAGCATCAAAACATCTGTATCTCGCATCATTTTCGAGATAAGAGCCATGAAATGCGCGGCGTATGTCACCATGTTAGTCTATGGGAAAAACTGCCAACTTTGGAGTACCGTAATTTTGCAGCCATGCATTATGTTTTCACCAAACCATGAAAAGACACATCTGTGAGATATTGGCTGCCCTCTCTCCAAATTTCAGCCCAAAAGACCAAACTATTTGTTTGCAGCAGGGTGGCAAAGAATTCCTGTCATTTTGGCCATAGCCTGAAAAGTAGTGTCACAATTTGCCACAATTTTCACAAACATTTGCGAAAGTGTCATGCTTGTAACACTACTTTGTGACACTACTGTTTCCAGAAAGTTGAAAAACATATTTCTGGGGTGTTTAATCACAAAATATAGACATGGCTAGCATCCTCAGGGTCCGACTAGGTGAACACAAAAAACAGCATAACATTCTGTGGTGATTTGCATATGCAGCCCATGATGCTTTGCATTGTGTGGGCATGTGTGATTTTGTATTTTCTTGAAACTTGGCTTCCCAGCCAAATGCCCGTTGGGGTAACCCTTGCCTCAGTGTTTGCACACAGAGGTTCTTTGTCTTTTAAATAGTTTTTTATTTTAATGGGATCACCACAATATAACCCAGACAGGCCGTCTTTGGGTAGCTAGTTCATTCCACTGGGGTGTCAAACAGACAAGGCATACTGATGAGTCCTGGTAGGACGAAACACGTGTCTATGTTTTCTATTAGCTCCCTTTGCAAACTGTGTGAGAGGCCTTTCAGCACCATGCAATTCTGCTTAAAGTTGAACCAGCATAACATTCTGTGGTGATTTGCATATGCAGCCCATGATGCTCAAAATTTAAATGCCAAGCATTTTTCTGATCACCAACTGAAAACAAAATGGTGGATTTGCAACACTACGAGGGCCATTTGCGACATTAAAAAGTGCATTTGCGACACTTTCAAACTTTTTTTTAACTTTTCCTATTGACTTATAATGGGAACTTGTTTTTTGAATAACTTTTGAACCATTCAATATTTTTTCATGAAATCTTCAAAAGGCACATTGGGGACACCAGCTGCACATTCCCTGAAGTTTTTGGACCAGTCACACAAACTGTGTGACCTGTAGACAAGAGCAAAGAAATCACAGAAAAGCATAATTGCGCTATTGGTTGTTGATTAATACCTTCACAGCTATAAATCCAACTGGTACAAAACTTAGCATATCCCAAGATCTACCATGCCCAATGATGTATACTAAATTTCAGGCAAATCCACTAAATGGTGGCAAAGTTATTAAGGTGCAAAATTTGAACCTTTAACCTTAAAAGTGCTACTCAACCCTAACTATGGAAGCACTACCATGCTACCATAATATATGTATACACACACACATATATATATATATATCTATATATTAATTGCAAAAACTTTGTTAATGCATCAGTTAGGGTTAAAGTGACAAAAGGGGGACATGAGATGTTATGATTGAGTCCGTAATCCCTCCCACCACCCCACATCCCATCCTTCACACACCAACAGACACTGGGTTGTGCCATGGGATCATCAGGCCCAGCTATCACCCCATTCCATGTGTAAACAGGTTGACATGCTACAATAAAGGAGAATGGTGTAGTGTCAGGCATCTAACTCACGCACACCCAGCATCTATTGGTGTGTGGGGATGAGAGATGAAATGTTGGTGAAGGGTTAGGGGCTCAATCCTAACATCTCATTTCCCCACTTTTGTCACTTTAATTGTAACAGATACATTAGCAAAGTTTTTGCAATGAACTTCCTTACTTTTTGAAAAAGTGTAATGTAACTAGTAAATAGTATGTATTGGGCCCCGCGCTCCCACCAAACTTCCAATTTGTGCATTATGATATGTGTCTGTGGGAATGTGGGCCCTCCTGGCCCTGTGCTCCTGTTCGTACATAACAACGGAGCCATACAGTAGCCCTATAGGCCTGAAAAGGAACCCTTGTAACACTAATTTGCCAATATCTCAGTAACCATACAACCTACAAAAAAAAATTCCACTGCAGTTGTAATCATGACTTCAAAATCTCCACACATGCTTAGTCCACCTGAAGGTGGACAAAGCTGTAGGTAGCAAAAAATTCTTATCTTGCACTGTTTCCGAGATACGGGCACCTAAAGTCATTGTGGATGACACAATGTTATCCTATGGGAAAAATCTCAACTTCATGATGACATATCTTTGTAACTGATTAACTTTTTAACACCTAAATAGCACAATTCATATCTCTGGGACATCCCCTTTATACCCTGCACATTTCAAGCCAAAAGACCAAACCGTTTATTTACAGTGCAGTGGCAAGGTTTTAAAAATCCTAGTTTGAGAGGTGTCAAAATCCTCATTTGTGAAGTCAGTCCCTGTTCACGAGCTGTCAAAATCCCCATTCGCAAGTAATCATTGATCGTCAGATTTTGGCTATCTGCTCTCCAAGTTCCAAAAAGGGATTTTGTCAGCTCATGAAGGGGATTGGCTCATGAACAGGGATTTTGACAGATCGCAAACTGGGATTTTGACAGCTCACGAATGAGGAACTGAAAAACCAACCCCCTTTCACGAGGTGACAAAATCCCCATTAGCGAGCCAATCCCTTTCACAAGGTGTCAAAATCCCTGTTCATGAGCCAATCCTCATTCGTAAGAATGGCCATCTGATTAGGAAATGACGATCAAGGATTCTATCAGCTCACAAAAGGGATTGGCTCACAAATGGGAATTTTTGACACCTTGTGAAAGGGGATTTTGTTGGCTCACGAAAGGGGAGTAAAAAACCCAATCCTCTTTCACGAGCTGACATAATCCCTGTTCACAAGCCATTCCCCTTTCTTGAGCTGTCATAATCAACATTTGCAAGCTGATCCTTGTTCTCAAGATATGGCCATCTTGTCCCTAAGTTGCGATCAAGGATTTTGCTACCTCACGAAAGGGGATCAGAAGTGAGTCGTGAATGGAGAATTTAAAAATTTAAATCTGGCACTTGGATTACTAGCCCAGTACTGACACTGTAGTGCAGCATGAGAGGGGTGCTGCACCTCTGAGGTGCCATCTTTCGGATGAAACATTAAACCGAGGTCCCATCTGCCTAGATTGGTGGTAGTTCAGATGGATGTTAAAGATCCCATGGCACTTATCGGAAAGAGTAGGGGAGTTTTTATTGAAAAATAAACATAAATCACAACTCAACATAAAGGTAAACAGAAACAGCAAAACTGTACAATACACTTCCATAACCAATGAACTCTTCATCTGTTTTTAAAGTTACAATTTGTAATTTAAATGAACATCATTATTTGAACTTAATAATGTGAGAAAATCCTTTCTACCATTTCATGACTTGAAGTGAATTATGTAATTGCACATCTTTGAAATACACTTTCTGTAGTTCTTTAACTACTAATTGACAGTAACCCTCATATGACACTCTTTTTTGATATACTACCCATTGACAATTATCCTGCCATAAGTAAAATCTTAAACATCCGAAAAAAACACTAACGTACTATAATTAAAAGCTACTAAACTCTGAGGAAAAATACCTAGAACCAAAGTGTTGTAATTTAAATTCTTTAACCAAGGAAAATTTCATTTCTTAGCAACATATCCCCACATTTGTTTCAAATACGAACAATGCAAAAAAATGCTCCATTGTTTCTTCTTGATTGACACAGTCCGGGTAAGGACAATTCCTTTCATCTTTTGCTTTATATTTAGCAGTTCCCCTCACATTCAGTCTACCATACATTATTAACCACTATGTTTCCCACATAAAAGATGGTAATCTAGGATTATTCAATTGATTCAATATGTAAGTATTCTGAGCACTAGGGCAATTCTTGAAACTTGGTTCTAAAGGATAAATGTGGCACATTAGTACCTTTTACAATGATTTAACTGTGTTTGTAACTATATGTTGCTTGGATATCTGCCATTTAAATAAATTTTGAACAGCTGGTCTGAAATACCCAGGGGTATGAAAATGTGGGTTAAGTGTAGGAGCTAAATTTTGCCAAACTTTAAAATAATGGCCTAATACTATTTCCATCCAAATACCTCCTCTACTATCAGGATAAAAAAGCTTTCTTTTAATTGTTTGGGTAAAAAAAAGAGAATAAAAAAAACAATGGGATCTATCATGCCCAGACCTCCTTTTTTAGTCTCCAAGTAAGTAGAACATCTTTTTACTTGATTCAGCCTATTGCCCCATAGCATCTGAAAAAAAAAACAGCTATATAATCTGGTCTCATACTGTGTTGGTAGGTGGAAAAGCATAGCAACATATTGTAAGATGGGAACTATAAACTGTTTAAGTATTTGAATATGTTTAGACTTAGAGAATTTATACTGCTTCCATCGAGACACTTTATGCTCTGCTTTTTTAATACTAAATCCCAATTTACTTCTGGCAGATTTTGTGAATCAGACATAATACCTAATATACTTTAAGGTTCTGAAGACATCAAAATGTCTTTTTTAATGGATAGCAGAGTGACTACTTGCTCCTATAGTCAGGCCCCTTGTTTTAATCATGTTAAGTTTAGCGTTTGATACCACAGTGAATGAATCAAATTCCACAAGAAATTCTTGTAGATGTTCATAATTATTAAAAAGTAAGCAAACATCATCCACATAAGCTTGTATATGCAACTGAGAATTTAAATTAGCCCCTCGAAGCCCTCTCCACTTAGGAGATAGTGACAGAGAACGAATTAGAGGTTTCAATGAAAAAATATATGAAAGTGGACTTAAAGGGCATCCCTGATGGACACCTGATTTCAAAATAAAACCTTTTGTTTGGACCCCTTTAATAAAATGATAAACTCTGGTAGACGTATATAAGGACTTAATGATTTTAATAAATGAAAGTGAAATCCCCAAAAATTGTAGAACCGTAAATAAACACGTATGATCAACTCTGTCAAATGCTTTTTCTAAATCAGCTGAAATCAAATATCCAGTCTTAACTTCTAATGATAAGTACTCTATTAAGTCTCTAATAAACATAAAAGCAGATTGAATTCGCCTGTTTTGTAGTCCACAATATTGTTAGGGTGAAATTACTTTTTCTGCATAAACTTTCATTCTATTATTCAATAGCATGGTGAAAATTTAATATTGTAATGGGCTCCAATTTTTAATGTCCCCTTTCTCACCTGATTTATAAATATGAATAATTAAGCCATCTAGAAAGAAGGCATAACATGTCCCATCATCATAAATTGAAAAACTAAGAATAAACAAGCAGTTATTTTGGTTTTGAAGGTTTTATACAACATATTAGGGAGACCATCCAATCCTGGAGAAACTCCATCCTTCAAGTTCTTAATAATTAATTCTATTTCAGTCAAAGAAAAGGGGTCTAATAACTTCATAGCTTCTTTTGATAATGCAGGAGATGGCGAGGAATCTAAATAGTTACTTATATTAGCTTTCAAAATAGGAGATATAGGATAAAGGGATTTCCTGAGGAGGTTGTGGAGTCAAGAACAGTGGGAGAATTCAAGAATGCATGGGACATTTATTTATTTATTGAATTTTGTTGAAACAGTAGGCCCACTGGAACTAGAAGTCCCTTTTTCAGGGGTGACCGGGGGGAGGGGGGATACAGATGGATAGCAACTGAAATTGAACCAGATTAAGCTGTTGGTGCTATTTATTTAGTGAATGGGGGAAATGTGGCCAGGACACTGGGGAAATTCCCCTACTCTTTTCGAGAAGTGCCACGGGATCTTTAATATCCACTTGAACTACCACCAATCCAGGCAGATGGGACTTTGGTATAACATCTCATCCGAAAGACGGCACCTCAAAAGTGCAGCACCCCCCTCATGCTGCACTACAGTGTCAGTATCAGGAAATTAACCCAAGTGCCAAATGTGGGAAATGAACCCACAGTCCTCTGATCTCCCGGCCTCAGGGGTGAGTGTGCTACTTGCTGAGCCACTGACACTGACATAAAGCAATTCTAGTGGAGGGGTAGGAGGAAGTAAGCTGTTGGTTAACTAGAATCTGCAGCTTATCCATCAGGTAGGGAAATGGGCAGACTGGGTGGGCCAAGCTGTCCTTATCTGCCGTCAAATTGTATGTTTCTATGTTTCTATAGTGTAACTCTTTAATAGAGCACATATCCTTCTCCTTAACAACCTGTTTACCATCTAATACTAAAAAGTCCATTGAAGTAGACTCCTTTAAATTTTTACAGATTTCAAAAGGGTCTCCAACTTTAAACTTTTGAGTATTATTTGAAAGTAAGGCCTGTAGAGTTTTAGCTCTATCATATTGAACCTGTTTCATTTTGGCTTTAACAATTTCAATTTGATCTGAATAGTCTATCTTAGAGGCATTTGCCACAGAAATTAATAGCTGTAAATGCTTTCTGAGTTTTAGATATATAAAAAAATTAGAATTCCTCTGCTGAGTATCATATTTCCTAAACCAGCTGCTCAAATCCCTTTTAGTCTCTATTCACCATTCTCCTAGATCAGCTTATAAAAAGGCCACTGATAATCGAGCATTTAAAATAGCAAGCACAGAATGTCTAACATAATTATTATTAAGGATAGACGTGTTTAACTTCCATCTCATCTTTCTTTTTGGTACATTGGTCATTTCCCAGAAGGAATACAGTAAAAGCATATGGTCAGAAAACTCAACAGGAATAATTTGAAAATTTCCAGTAGGGACTAGAGGAGATATAAACAAATAATCAATTGTGGAATGCAATTTACCTTTCATAAAGGTGCAACTAGGCCCAGATTTCAGGTATTGAAAACAATTAATAAGGCCTGCCACTTTCATAATGGATTCCAAAGAGTGTGAATCACAAAATATGTTTTTTTTGGTTTGCCCTTTAGACAACAAGCTACAATTCAAATCCCCTCCCAAAAAAAATCTTATATAGAGTGACTAAATATGGTTGAACTGCTTTCATGCAAGTAATTCAATCTGCCTTAGTTTGGGGGTTATAAATACTAATAAATCTACAATCCATAAAATTCCATTTCCCACCCAAAATTAACACCCTTCCTGGAATTAGATCTATCAATTTATAAAGTGAAAAATGACAGGCATTGAACAAAATACCCAGTCCATCAGCTCAATCTCTACCAAGGACTAATAAGAGGGTCCCCATGGCCAATCCCTTTTAAAAGAAGAAATTTGCTCAAAGGAGTACATCCAAGTTTCTTGTAGAAAACAGACTGAAATTTTATTATTATGCAAAAACTGAAAAAGAGCCTGCCTTTTCATAGCATTTAATATACTATGAGTGTTCAGGGAACTCCATTTTTGTACCACCATTCATTATTTAGTTAGACCTTTTCTTTTTCCTTTTTTGTCCCTTTATATTCCTCAGCTGACAACAGTGGGGTCTCTTGTACAGATTTTTGAGAATCTGAGTCAACTACATCCATTTCAGAGTCTCCCCAATTTGTAAATAAAGCAGCATAGGAATTAGGAGTTTCAATGTTTGCAGTACAAGGGGAAGATTTGATTCTAATATTCCTAGAGGATCTCCTTCAGGTTAAAGGAGAATAGGCAATGTTATCGACAGGAGTCCTGTTTGAACTCTCTGGGTCTCTATAACATACAGGCTCTAAAGGCCCAGGATTGAAAGGGCATCCTTCCAAATCTCCTTTGATGTCTAAGCCAGATTCACTAGCTATAGAGATTGAATCATCAGGACCCAAAGACGAGGGAGGGGTCAAGGGTTGCTGCCCAGTCTTAACCACCTGTTGCTGGAAAAGGGAAAGGTTTTCAGGGGGATTTACTGGTTTGTTGAAGATGCCTCTTGGGCTTTTTGAATCAATAAATCAGGACTAATGCAAGATGCCTTATTTTTCGCTGCCCAGGGGCATTCATGGAAAACATGACCATACCCCTCACACAAGTCACATCTAGTGTGATTTACGCATTGCATTGCCAAATGTCCAATCTCCCCACAATTATCACACCTGGGTTGGTCACAAACACTTGAAAAATGGGTTTTTGATCCACATTTATAACAAGCCTTGGGTTGACCGCCATAAAAACACACTCCCCTATCCCTCTGCAGCAGTAGGGAATTAGGAATGTGCTCCACACCAGAATCTGATTGTCTAAATTTAACTTTATATTTCCAACCCCCCCATCCAAAATTGTTCAGAGTTGAAGATGGGTCCATGGTCACTAAGAAATTCACATTTTTGCACAAGCCAGTAAGTTATGTCCTCCATATGGATTCCCTCTTTCCTAAACATTACAATGACATATTTAATCAAAGGTTTTGTAAGTGGAATCATCAAAAAGGGAGTCACCCTCTGTTTGCCAGCACTCCTGTTGTACTGCATCACCAAAACTACTGTCAGGCTTCTCTACTGGCCTGTCAGAAGAAGCAGCTGATAACTCGGTGGGCTGAAGGATTGATTCTTGCAGAGGTTTCTGCAGTTGTACCGCTTGACATTCTACTTGAGACTCAGCACATAAAGCATTTGTTCTATTGTTGACCGATGTTACCTCAGGAATATAATGCTCACTGAGAAGTCCTATCTCCTCTGCAGAAACATATGCTTCATGAAAAACTTCTTGATCCATTTCCAGATCAGCAACTTGAACAGCCTTTGCCTGTAGTGTGGTGGAAGGTGAGGCCTTTCCTTCCACCAGACACACATCCTCCTCCTCCTCCGGCTTCTCTCCCAAAGTGACCATAATGCAATCTGATAGCCCATCCACCTACAGGAGAGTAGGGGAATTTTTTATTATAAACTTCAAATTTCAAACAAATACAAACAGTGTGAACTCACACAAAAGGAAAATAAAAATCATAAGAAAATCAAGATAAGTATTAAAGTCATACATTGTCTGAAAATAAATTAATAATAACCTAAACCAAATCCTAATACATAAAAAGGTCCCCCCCACCCCACTAAAAGAGTAGAGGAATTTTTTTCCCAAATTCACAACAAAACATCCAAATTGTATTACATCACACAAAGAAACAAATGACAGAAATCACAAACAAAATTATTACAGTAAGAAAGAGCATCAAAAATAAGAAAACCATTTGTGTACAACCTCCCCATGCCCCATCCCCCCACAAAGAGTGGGGGAATTTTGTTACTCAAAACTTAAATATAAAATACAGTACAGCATAGAAGATTATAATAATAATCAAGAACTTAAATAAGTATCACAGGATGCTTAGGATTACAAACATAAATAAACTATAATTGTCCATAATAGTATTTATACCTGTAAATCCAAAAAATAAAAGTTGTAACACAAAGTGCATAATTACAACTTACACATCAATCAAATCAAAATATCACAATATCAAAAAGAAACACCCCCTCTCCCAAAACTACAAACCATCGCTCAATCAGCCAGTATCTAACCAATGTACATTTTTCCATTTTTTCCTAGCTATGATCACAGGCAAGGTTCCATAATCATTTTTTTTAAGGAGAGAACAGCATCTACAATTAACCAAAATAATTGCTCTGGAGTAATATACTGACGTTGCAGTGACCAGCGAACCCTGCTTTGCCATATATGGAATTTAAAACATCTTAAAATACTCTGGCCCAGATATTCAAACTGTGCCCAAAAAGTGCACAATAGCAGGAGCAAGCGCAAGTCTATTGCGCCCATGCACAAGAGACACAGTATTCAAAAATGGAGCAGGCCAAATTGCGCCTACAGCCAATGACTGAATATCGCACCACCTGTGCCATAGCGCAACTAGGGAGGGGAAGCTGAGCAGATCTGATGCACCATAGCGCAAAAAGGGATGTTCAACTGAGCAGTCCAGAGGCACCATAGCGCAACCAAGGATGCCCCCCAGCAGCAGAGCAATGTAACTGCACAAACAGGGAGGTAGGGGCCCACCATCCATGCCACAGATGGGCACAGGAGCACACAGCAGAACAGACATCATCCCCCCACACTCCAAGCATTGCACAACTGGGGAAGGGCTGGAATAACCACTGGCCCATGGAGATAAGCAAACAACCCACAGCCGGGCCATTGTGCCCCATCACACCTACCGGCAAGCTGTGACTGGCACACAAGGAGGGCTGACCACTCCGTGCCACACCATCCCTCCAATGCAGAGCACACCCTGCACCGTGACCCCCAGACACTCCCCATGAGCAATGACCACCACTGCAGGAAACCCCATGCATGCCACCACCCCCACTGTGACACTGCAACCCTGTGCACCACAGAACCATGCAAGCCAGTCCCACCATAAGCACCCATCAGCGGGTGGCAGCACATAGCAATGCAACAATGGCAGACACAGTGCCACCATGCACAGTCCTCCTGAGGTACTGCTGAGAGACCAACCATGTGTCAGCACAAGAGGTACCCCACACAGGACAGGGCATGCCCTTGACACCTCCACCAGTGGTACAGCACCCTGCTCAGTAATCCAGTGACACACCCCGACCTACCACTGGCCACAACAGCCAGCACAGCCACCCACAGTGGTGCGTGGAAGCATGTGCCACACCGGATGCCATACAGTGTATGGAAAGACACCCAGCCATACCCAAGGTCACAACAACACAGGGACTCAGTGGTGGGGCAACCAAGCCCTCATTGTGGGCCCATGTAAACTGTGTACACATAACCCACAGTCCTCCATGACACTGGAGTGCCACCTACCCTGCGCAGGCACTGTGGACCCATACACCACCAGCAGTCGCCCAGAGCACAAATCACACACAGTGGGGCATATCCCCTGCAACACACACAAGGCACAGCATGGAGGTGGGACAATGACTGTGGTGCCCACAGTGCCACCTGAGCCAGGCATGCACCATACCAGTGACAGGAGGCAACCCAGCAAAGTGACAGGTACAGTGGCTGCCCTGCAGGTACTGCCACCACTGAAATGCCAGCGGACTGTGCAGACCATGGACATGCATGTGTGTGTGTCAGCTGCACAGGCCATGGAAGGGCCGATGGTTGTACCATGGACACAAAGCACGCACCATGGACCACTGCACACAGTCAGCCAGTGCACAGGGAACAACACACACACACCACAGACACTGACTGATAGCTACCCCCACACCATAGTCACCTCCACACTGACACGCACACACACACCCATGACCGCACCACCCCTGACGCCATGCACACCACTGCAGCTGAGCACCTATAGCCCACTGCAAATCAGAGACCACAACAGTATTCATATCAAAATTAAATCTATTGAAAAAATATATAACCATCAACTATATACAATAACACAAACTACAGTATATACAATAAAACAGTGGAACTATATACAAGGTTGGGGGCCACAAACAAGGTGGGGGTGGGTAGATGGCAGGGGTAGACAAATGGGATGGGGAAGGAGGGGTGTGAGGGTGGGTCCGGGGGGGGAAGGGGAAAACTGCCAACCATCCACACTAGCGGGAGTGCCTCTCCCCGCTTTGGCTCCTCCGGGCCATGTGCCTCCTCAGAACCCCTGTCTCATCTAATCGACACAGGATGTTGAGTGATGCACATGCGACCACCAGGATCTCCTGCACTGCCTCCAGTATCTCTCGAAGAAGGCGGGTACCTAGGACAAGGGAGCACAGTCAATAGATGTGAATGCACAACCCCATACAGCCCGCCCATTGTGCATGGCATACGGCCATGGGACATACCACTGTGATGGTGTGTGACCACCCGCAGTGATCATGTCCACAGGACTTGCCCACCTAGGTGTATACAGCCATGCGGAATGCTGCACACACCCATCGGCCAAGTCACGCACAGCACCACCTTGCTGTTTAGTGACATGGCTATATGGTGCAAAGGCAGTGGCACAACCATGCACCCAGTGCACGCATGGACCACCATTGATGCACTCCCAGATATGCATTGCCACTGGACAGTGTTGACTGTAACAAGTTGCGTGCATGGCAGTGATGTCGATGTATGGTGGCCATGCCCCACTGCCCACCCTGTCACACAGCACGCAATAGTAATCATGCATGTATGACACTCACCCTCATTGGGCTGGTCAGGTGGGCAGTGATAGCCCTGGCCCCGCCTGGCTGCACCATCCTCCTCCCTCCGCTGCTCCTCTCACGCACGGCGGCATTCTTCTGGGCCTGTGGGGAAAACAAGGAGAGAAGAACATCAGTACAATCCCGAAGCAAAGTCCCCCTGCCCAAAGGTGTGTGCCCTCTCACCCAGCCAGACCCACCCACCCCACACCTGTGAACACCACCACAGCCAACCCTAGACAGTCCCTCCCCTATGTGCTGGACACATACAACACTGTTACCCATATGGATGATAAAAGTGTGTTGATGGAACCCCTACCTGGCCGTGGCACCATGCCCCTCCTGGCACGTGCCTGCAGTCATGCCAGTAGCTCCGGCTCCCTCCGCAGGTCCCTGTAGTGGTGCCTGCACTGGTCTGTGCTCCTCCCCCTTCCAGTGGCCTCCTCCAGGGCAGTGGCCACCTCCTTCCACACCTGGGTCCTGGCCCTGTACAGGGGAGCCTACCCATAGAGAGGCCCATGGTGTGGCTCCACAATTGCCAACAGATTGGCCAACTCTATCACAGACCACTGCGCTGCCCGTCTGTGTGCCATTCTTCCAGTAATAGCAGGCAATATGGTGCTCTGCAGCACGGCTCCCCACATGCAGATGATGCACGGTACAGCGCTGTAATTCTCTATCATGCTGTTACCGAACAGCATGATAGAGGTGCACCCATGCCTGACCCATGGCGCCTAGGGGGCAAAGGTCGGGCACAGGGTTAAGGGTCTCTGGCACATGGCCACGCGCAATGCCATTGGAAGAAAATGTGTGTAGCGTGATTGGCTGCCTGTGTGCCAGTGCCATAGCGGCCTACCATGCAGTTGGCCCATTGCGCCTATGATGGCCCAGCACCACAGTGCCACGTAGTGACCATCGCTATAGCACCACTGGCACAATGGTGGCTGTGCCCTACATTGCCTACTGCACACAGCACATCATCAGCATGGCAGATGTTTGCGTCAGCAACCCGGGCATGCGTGGTGAGGTGTGTACTACGCATGTCACAGAACTGCGCCATTGGCTCAGCAAGTTCATCACAATTGTGCAAAGTGCAACAGCGCTATATTCAGCTGTCATATGCAAATCATCTAATCAGCCATTCAATGGCACAGCACTGCAATTTGCATCTACTTAAACTTGCTCCTCACCTCATTTGCATGGGTTGTGCTATAAAAGTGCGACATTGTGCTGCAGTGGCCATAGTCAGTTACTGCAGTCTATTGGTGAGTTGCATGCTGTTTGGGAGTGTGGACTGTGGATTCAAGGACATGCATGGGACTGCACAGTCACAGGTAACAACTGCCATCCTCCCAGGCTACATAATGACCGAGCAGGTTGTTGGAGAGGAGGAACACAGTGGTGGGAGGATGAGCAGGCCTAACTTTACAAAGGCCGAAACTGAGGCCCTGTTCGAGGCCTATCTGGATCAGGAGCCACTTCTCAGTGGACGGCGGGGAACACCTCAAGCCTGTGCTGCTGCATGGGAGGAGGTGGCACGTGCTATGAACCTGCATGGCAGCCACCAGCACTCCGTGCAGGAATGTAAGAAAAAGATGGGCACGGACAGGAGGAGGATAAAGGAGAAGGTGGCTGCCATCAGGGCAGCACGTGCTGCAACAGGTGGGGGACAGCCAGAGGTGGTACAGCTGACCCCACAGGCGGAGAGACTTGTTGGAAGCATGCAGCGCAGTGCCATTGAGGGTGTTCCAGGTGGTGGCTTCCTGATGGGTGGTGGCCTATCACTGCATGGTAAGTCATGGTCTGTCTGGGGGGGCAGGGTAGGTCGCACGCACTAACGTGACTTTGCTTTCCCTTACGGATCCTGAGCATCTGCATGGGTCAGCTGTGGTGGGCCTGTCCACTGCGGATAGTCAGCTGGAGTTGGAGGAGTGACCACCCACCTCCACAGGTATACGTGGATCATTGCGACAGTGGGGACACCTGGCTGTCCACACTGATGTCATTGTAACAGGTGCGGTGGAAGCTCTGCCTGTGTCCCAGCATGCTGGCATCCATGGATGCCAGCATGCTGTGACTGAGACTGGTGCGGAGTCCGTCACTGGTGATGATGACATGGCCACCATGGGCAGTGACACGTGTGTGCCACAGGATGGCCACACAGCAGGGCAGTTTGCACCCATGGCTGTGGGTGGTGCCACTGTGGAGGCCTGCATGTCATTACAGTCCCAGGCTGTGCCTGTCAGCACCAGTGGGCAGCACTGGTGTCTGTTCAGGACAGTGAGACTGTTGCAGCCACTGTGGTGGCACCACTGAGCCCTGGGGAGCGGCAGTGGGAGGGGCAGCATCAGCAGTCACCCAGTGGGCTTAGGGGTACAGGATTCAGTGGTGACATCTGTGCACCTACTGTGGACATGCCCAGACTTGGACCTGGTGCGCAGCACCCACCCTCAAGGGGTGCTGATCATTGGGGCCATGCACACCCTGAGGGACAGGATGCCGAGGAGGCTGATGACCTCTTGGACAAGCACACCCACCTACTGCAAGCATCAGTCCAGCAGCAGATATGGCTTGCAACATCCGTGGATGCACTGCGTGTGGCTCTGGAGCGGGCAGAGGAGCAAAGCAATAGGGACAACACACTGATCCTGGCAGGGATGGACCATTTGCGGGAGGATGTGACCGCTGCCATTGACAGGCATGCACAGGCATTCATTGCTGTCATGGCCACAATGGGCACACAGTCAGGTGCCCATGCATCGCGGACACCACGCAGTGCACTATCCACCCCCTGTTCCCGGTGTTGTGCGACTCCCACCCTGTTGACACCGGGTTCAGCAGTGGGCATCCCGAGCACTCCTGGTGCAGGCATGTTCAGTGTGCTGCAGACCCCTGCATGATCATGGTCACATTCACACAGTGAAACCCTTGGGGGACCATCGGTGACACCCCATGAGGCCAGTGGTCAGCCTGTCAGTGCTGGTGGGTCTCGGTGGGGCCGCCCATGCATCCGTGGTGGCCAGGGCACTGTGTTGCATGACTGACCTGTCTCCCAGCATGGCTACTATCTGGTGCTGCCCTGTGTGCATTGTGTGTTTCAGTGGGCAGTGCATGGGTGGGTACCCGGCCCTGCAGGCAGACACACAGTCCACCTGCACACCCTCCCAGCTGCTGTCCACAGTTGTGTGTGCACGATGATGCCTGCATTGCACTGTACACCAATGTGCAATGGTGCTCAGCATCTGACACATGCACATGGACAGGCAGTGGGCATGGTGGCCTGTGGAGATGTGTGTTGCTAGGGTTTGCATTCTGGGTCAGTGTGCCTCCTGCTCTCTGTGCACGTTTGTTGTGTTGTGTGTGTGCATGTGTGTGTGTCCATCTGCGTGGCATGTTAATCCTCACCCATCCCTGGTTGTGTGTGCGCTTCTGTGCCCTGCCACTTCCCTTGATGGCATGCACCCTTGGTGTGTGTCCATGCGTGTTTGTGGGTTGTACCTTAGCCACTGGTGGTTGCGCATGGCCCCATGACTTACCTGGGTTGGCTGAAGTGCTCCTCTGTGATGGTGTCCCAGTGCAGCTGTGCCAGCCGGAGCAGTCGGGGGTCCTGTCGGCCAAGGGGGGGCTGCCCATCACCATCATCACTGGTATCCCCATTGTCCCCATCGCTGTCCCCCTCTTCGACCTGTACAGCTATCCCACATTCGATGGCCATGTTGTGCAAGATGCAACAGGCCAGGAATAGCCTGTAGGCCTTTGAGGGGCTGTACTGTAGGGCACTGCCAGAGGTGTCCAGGCAACAGAAATGTGCCTTCAGCATCCCGAACACCTGCTTGATGACATTACGTGTGGTGGTGTGTGCCTCATTGTAGCCTTGCTGCGATGGGGTCATGGGCCGCCGGTAGGGTGTGAGCAGCCAGTTATGGAGTGGGTATCCACTGTCACCTGTGTGTAGAGGGTGGAGGTTAGTTTTGTGATCAGCATCACCCTGCACCATGCCATGTAGGCCACTACCCATGCCACCTCTGGCCATGCCCCCCAGGCCCTATGATTGTCCATGTGGTTTGCATACTTACCCAGTAGGTGTCCAGTGGGGATGTCCCCACTCTCAAATCTGTGGCACAGTGCTGACTGGTGCCAGATGAAAGAATCATGTGCTCCCCCTGGGTGCGTGGTACTGGCATTGATTATGTGCCCCCTGGCATCGCACACCACCTGACAGTTGATGCTGGCATAGCCCTTGCGATTTATGTATGCAGCCCCCTCGGGGCCAGGTTGTGTGCATATGGCCACATGGGTGCAGTCTATTACCCCTTGCACACCAGGCATATGTGCTACCCTGTGGAACTCCTGTATGTTTGCTGTGCACTCCACCGGTGTGCTGGGGAAATGGATGTACTCTACAGCATGAGGCAGCAGTGCACTGAGGAACTGGGTGAGGTGGTGTGACGTGGCCAACTGGGTTATGCCTGTGGTGTCCCTAGTAGGTCTCTGGAAGGTACCTGTGGTGAGCAAGCACATGCAGGCTGTTACCTTAGTCTCCACTGACAGGGCATGGCTCCGTCGTGTGGGTGCCTGCATCACATCACTGCACAGCTCACAGATCCACCTCAGAATTGCTCTATTCAGGCAGTACCAGCCCACAATCTCAGTATCAGTGTACAGCTCAAAGCTGGTGCAGGCTCGGTACTGCCTGTTGGGGCATACCACCGATGGGCCCTTCCACAGCCAAGCCCCCCTGCCGCCCGCCTTCTCACCCCCCTCATAACGGCCTCCATTTGGAAGGTGGCACTGGCCATGTCCCTGGCTTGTGTTCACCCACCCAGCAGCTGTTGCTGTATTTCCCCTGCTGTCCTGGTTGCTACTTCTCCTGCACTGGGTACACCTGCCTGTGCTAGCCTCTGTGCTGTGTGGCTCCTCACACCTTCCCTGTGCCTGGCTGTTCAGAGTGCCCTTTCCCTGGCCTGCCCTGTTTGTGCCTCCTGCCCTGTCTGTCTGCCTATGCTTCTGCCTCATGTGGCTTCTGTGTAGCGTTCTTGTGCCTCTCCCTTGCTCCTTTTTATTTTGGCACATTTTCACTATAGCACAACTTCCACTTGCTCCCCTATTGCACATGGCACAAGTCGTTGAATATCGCACTTCACCATTTATGCATGGTTCCTCCCCTTTCGGTTGTGCATGCCTTCATTATCATTGCGCTGTTGCTCAGCATGATTTCGGGGTCGCAACTGCCTCCTGCTGAATATTGCAGAATGGCACAATTTCAGACTTGCGCAGGTGCAACCCTATTGTGCATGGCTCAACTCTTTTGAATATCTGGGCCTCTGTATAACTGATCTATCAAAATGACTCCATTCATCTGGCAAAATGCCAAATAATAATATATCAGTAGACATTTGAAGCAAAGGAGAGGTAGCCCAATAATGTGCTACCACAGACCAAAATTGAATAATATATGGACGTGAAAAAAATAAAAGGGACAAAGATTCTACTTTTTTGAAACACAAATTACTTCTTGGACTTCTGTATTCTTATGTTTCAGATTAACCTTTACTTGTAACTTGCCATGAATACATAACCATGTCACAGTCCACATTCCTGGAGGCATAGGTGTTGAACATAACATAGCAGTAACATACCCAGTATCCCTCTGTGATCTATGATAATATTCAGGCAATTGCTGAAAATATCTTTCCTGAATAACTGCATACAATTCTTTTCTAGTTAATTGACCTACCATTGATTTTGTTACTTGCCACTGTTTTAGTTTACCAAAACATGACTAATAAGTGATCAATACATTATGCATATGTTTTTGTTTTGCCACTGCTTTGATCCACTCAGTAAGATCATCCAACACCCAAGGAGACCAGATTTTATGCATAGAGGTAATTAAAGGCCGAACATTCATATATACAAATACAGAAAAGAAAAACACAATAGGATTAATCATATTTAAACCGCCTTGTTTTTTCCCCAATTATAAAATGTTTCTTTTGATGGGGTTTAAATGATTACCCCATATTGCCTGAAAGAAAATACTCAATACAGTGCTTTCCAAACATCTCGGTAGTGCATAAATAGCTGCTAAATGCAGAAACATACCCAATAAATAAGTCTTAATCATATAGACTCTTTTTCATTTTGCCATCCTCCATTTATTCCAATTCCGAATCCTAAGTTGTGCTGCTTGGATAATGCATTTCCAATTATAAACCTCTGGTTGATCTATACCAAAAAAAAATACCTAAAATCTTTATTTCAGACCGTAGAAAAGGAATTCCCGCAATTACCTTAGAAGTTTCTCTTATATAACCCAATGAAACACATTTACTTTTGTTAAAATTTATCTTAGCCTCTGTACCTACCATAATTTTACATAATACTACTTCTGCAGCCTCACTAGAAGGAAGATCTGATAATAAAATACATAAGTCATCAGCATAAGTAATAGTTATAAGCTGAGCCATATCACTATGCAGTGAAATGCCACTAATATTTCTATTTGCATTCAATTGTCGTAATAAAGGATCCAGAGTAAGAACATATAATAAAGGGTTAAGGAGGCAACCCTGCCTTACCCGTCTCCTATAAGCTCTAAACTTCCCAATTCTACCATTCACATACAGAGCCATAACAGCTGAACCATAGTACCCCATTAACCATTAAATAAATTGGACAGGAAAACCATAATAAGCCAAACAAGACCATAAATAATTATGAGACACCCGATCTAATGCTTTTAATTGATCCAAACTCATAAAAAACCCAAAATTTATTTTAGCGAACTCCTATTAAATACTTCTCTTAATAAAACTAAAGCATCTAAAATATTTCAACCCACAACTGAACAAAATTGAGAGCTATGAATAATATGAGGCAAAACCACTGCTACTCTATTACTTAATATTTTGTCATAACCTTGAAATCAGAGTTAAGAAGGATTATGGGTCTCCAGTTTTGTAAATCCTCCCTAGCACCTGATTTAAATAAAAAAAATCACCAGGCCCTGATTATAGTTCAAAGGATAGGATCCAGTATCTAAACAATTCTGAAATACATTTATCAATTTAGAACCTAAAATAGAAAAGATTAGAAGGTATAATTCATTTCACTATATCATCTCTATTAGGGGTTTTACCTTTAGGTAAAGATTTAATCACAGTTTCTAATGCTAACCTTGTAATAGGCTGTATTATCAATGAACATAAATCATTTGGAATCAATACACTACTACCACCTGACAACCAGGACTGAATTTCTTCATCAGTTAAAGAGATATCTACTTGAAACAAGGTTGATAAATATTTATCTATTTCTGCCAAAATATCATTATGGGAATTTATCAAATCCCCCAAAGAGGTTAATAGTGGCTTCATTTCTTTATGTTTCCTATGCATATCACACTGCTCAAAAGGATTACTTTCTCCCTGTGCACCGGAAACTCCAAATCTTTGGGCAGTTTCCAAAGCATTTTCTTTTTTCATATTGCAATTTGCCAATTCTATTTTTAAAGCGTGTACCTCACTCATATCTACTGGCAAACATTGTTGTAACCTACAATATGCCTTCTCTATTTTATATTTTACATTGTTACATGAATTACTCTTTGCTTTACCCAATATTCTTCCAACTGTTTTAAAATAACTTTGAATATCAGTCTTTGTATCATTCCACCAAGTCTGTATTGAATCATGCAAAAAACAAACTTTTTGTCTTGCTAATAATAATGAAATAAAACCTTCCTTAACTTCTGGGAAATCTAACAAAGACAAGTTTAGTTTCCAGTAACCAGGGCCTTTTGAAATATCTGGGAAATTTGAAAAAGTAACTTGCAATAATACATGATCCAAAGTTGCCACAGGAACTGCCACCTGTGAGCAAAACTGTAAATTAGAAGAAACAAACCATTAATCAATATGAGATTTTCATAACCCTGAAAAATAAGTATAAACTATATCCTTTGATTTTGACTGGAACACATCAATCAATCCAGTATTTTTTAAAAGTGAATTCAAAAAATTGGAATCACAATATAATTTAGAACGTTTAGCTCCCCTATCCTGTATGGCTCTATTAATATTGAAATCTCCTCCAAAAAGAACATTTCATCTAGTTGATAAATAAGGTTGTATTTTCTCCAATAATGCTATATGTTCAGTTTTAACCTGTGCTGCATACACATTTATTAGTCGAAAATCTGAATTTTGTATCATGACATCAAGCAAGAAACTTCGACCTACCTCAGTTTCAATAATATCTGTGACTAACACCTCTGAAGTCAAAAAACAGATTCCAACCCCAGAACAAAGGTCCTTCCCCCCTCCTGACCAACGACAGGGTTCCCACGGCCATGCTTGTGAAACTTTATCAAACTCCACAATGGTATATAATCTTGTATCCTGAAAAAAAAATAATATCTCCCTTAAACTGTGAAAATATTTCATAGGTTGGTAATCTTTTGTATTCAGTACGAATCCTCTTCACATTTAAAGAGGCCACAGTTAATTCATAGAACTCAGAAGAAAGTTATTATCAGGGGGGCATTTATTTTTTCTAGCACTTTTCCGTAAACCCATCCTAGTCCCTCTTTTTTATTTGTCTTTTTCTCCTCTTCCACTTTCCCTACTTCCGTATCTGATGCTGGGTCAATTTATGAGGAAGATTTAGAAGCTGTATCTGAATCTGTGTCCACCAGCTCATCTTCTACTGTCTGAATCCCATAAGAATTAGATAAAGGAACTACTGAAGTAATTCCCAAGGCTTGAGGAGGCCTTAAATTAGTAATCAGAGCTTCTCATGGAAGACAGTCAGGGTGTGGCAGAGGTGCCATAACCCCTTTCTCCATGGGTAGAAGTTGTTCCTGAATATCAGGTTCTGCTACCGTCGAAACACAGGGAATGTCCTGAGAACCTGTACCCACAATCAAACCCTCAGGACCCCTGGGAGGGTTTTGTTTATTAGCTCTCTGGGGGTGGTCTAGGCTGCCTTGGATCAGGAGGCACTCTACCCTCTCTGGCCATATTAATATAATAATCTTGTACAGTGAAATCTGCTTCAGGAGTATTATGGGCCACCAATGGACATTCAGTGAAGGTATGGCCAGGCTCATCGCAAAAATTGCAAGTAGGAGAATTCTCACATTCAGTACTAACATGCCCCATATCTCCACATCTAAAACATCAAATCTTATCACAAGAAGTGCTAATGTGCCATACTGAACCACATTTATGGCACTTCCGGGGCTGTCCAGGATAAAAAAGAAATCCCTTATTTCTACCTATAAAAAAACAATTCTGCAAGTGCTGAAAGTCGTTATCAGCCATAAACAATTTGATTTTTATTCACCATCCCCCATTCCAGAAACCTTCTGCATCAATAACAGGCTCTGGAGTGCCTTGAACATCACACCTCTTGTCTAACCAGAACACAATGTCTGAAATGTTAACCCCTTCATTTTGAAATAACACCATAATAATACTGAATGATTGTTTTGTCAGGGGAATAACCTGAAAAGGAGTCCAAATGGAATTAGTTTTCAGGAGTGAATATTTTATCCAGAATCTTTCTAACAGCTGGGGTCCTAAAACTCACATCAAAAGTATGTTCACCTGGGGCATGAATCAGTGCATATACTTCATTAGGCTTAAAGCTCAAGGACTGTTTCAATAAAATTCTACCCACATAGAATCTATCTGGCAGTTTGGTCATATCCCCTAAATATCGGATTCTAATAGCATTTCTTTGTTTCGCTAATTCCACCGGCTTGTGGAATAATCCTGCATAGAAATATTTTTGAGGGATAGAGTCTGTCAAAGAATCTTGAACTACTGTTGGCTCATGATCATTAACATCATTCTGTTCCATTTCTGGAAGGGATTCTACCCTCTGTGACTCCAAGGAAACATTTTTGCTTAAAACCACAGGGGTGTCCTCTCCGCTAATTGCGACAAGGGGAGAAAAAGAGGGAGATGTTGGTAGCAACTCTGACTTCTGTTTCTCCCTTAGGCCCGAATCCACATTCCATGAAATAACTTCAGAGGCTGATGCCAGTCCTACCTGCCCATGACCCACCTTAAAATTTGGATCTGCCATCCAAGAGCCATCCAGCCTTTGCACCCATCCTGAATGGCATAAAGCCGACTCCTCTGACCAGCCCACATTCCCCTACAATGATAGCTCCACAGGTAACTCCTTGCTATTGCAAGGGAAAAGTGGCAGCTGGTCTGGTGTACCACTCACCTGAGATCCCAGAAAAACTTTTGATGTAGTCGGAGTTTGAGATGGAGAAACACTAGCCATCCTTTTCCATTTTTATCCTCCTGCAATCTGTTGGAGTCTCTCAATACTCACGTATCCTCATGAATCGTATTGTGCAGGACTATTAGTAATGCCTCTTCCTCTATCAAGACACCCGACTCCTCAGGCTCTGAGTCTGTCATGCTCCACCTCCGTCGGTCCCAGTTATTGACACCAACCTCACCCACTGGAGAATCACCGACCGAACTACATCTCACCATGTCTGGCTCCAGAATGAACTCCCATCACACACATACAGGACAATGCCCCCTACTGATGAACAGATGGGGAATTCCCCCACTGTCCTGGCCAACTTTCCCTCAGTCACTAAAAATACCACCAACAGCTTAATGTGGTTCAAGGTCAGTTAGCATTCATCTGTATCCCCCTCTCCCGGGTCATGCCTGAAAACAGGCAGGATTTGTCTAGTGCACTTACCCAGTCAACAAAAACTAAATAAAAATAAAACGGCCATTTTTTGGCCATAATGAAGAAAACCAAAGCTATGGGTTTGTAGAGGGTGTCACCCTGAACTAAACCCATGCCTTATTTCAGCAACAAGTCACTCGTGGAGCAAGCTATAGCATGTTGTTTGGGGGGAAAAATGAAAACAAAATGGCAGCTTGGGAACAAAGAATTTTTTCTCGTGAACGGGGATTCTATAAATCCCCATTCACGAGCTGACAAAATCCTTGATCATGAGCCCAATCCCCTTTAGCAAAACATACATACAAATCTTGGAGTGAACTGGGCATGCTCAGAACCCAAAACTTTAAAATTAAATAACTTTGGAACAGATTAATATTTTTTTCACTGAACCAATGCTGGATTGTTCTTTGACCAAACCTCTTTCTACCCTGAAAATGTCAGACCAAAATACCAGTTTGGCCACAACACAATGGTAAATAATCAGTAAAAAATTGCCAAAAAAGTTAAAAAATCATTTTTCAGCACTTAGCTGCATGTAAACCACAAGTCCAACTGTAACACAACTTGGCAAATCAAGAGCTCTACCAAACGACACTGCACATTCCAAATTCCGTGCACATCCATTAAACAGTTGCAAAGTTATTAAGGTGCAAAATTTGGGGTTAAACATTAAACTGCATACTCAACCCTAATATACTGGCGCGACCACACCAATATAATATACTGTATATATAGGTGTGTGGACAGTATTCGAGAGACTTGGGTGTGCACTTAAAATAAGGTCTGTATTTTACTCATAATTTATCAAAAATACAGAATTTGTGCTCTGTTATGTTGCCAATATGGTCAAGAGATAGTGTGCATAAAAAAAGGGTGTATATATTTTTATTTTACTGCGACAACATTTTAATAATGAAAATAGCCTCAAAAAAGGCAGCCATTTTGTGACTTGGCTATGCTACACATCTTAGTGACCTATAAATTTACTGTATTTAAAGCATGATACTTAAGTTTTCTTTTTTAGTGGACAAAGTGGATGAGTAACTGTCCCCCAGTGGTTATTGATTTTATGCAGATGTAATTACATTTACAAGACACCACATGTAATTTATTACTTTTGTGCATTACTGTGGTGTCTTATATAGCTGCATAATTTTTTTTGTGTATTTTGCCTTTATGCTTTGAGGTATTTTATCATTGTCAGTTCACATTGCTTAATGTGTTTCCCCCACACAAATCTGCAATCTTAATGCAGTGGTACATAAAGGCTGCTAGGAGCAGCAGCATCAAAAGCTGTGGCTCTTGCTGTCGTGTCCATGTTACCCATGTGGATGATGATGATTCTGGTATTGATACAGACAGATAGGACTCGAAGGTGACATCAGGCATTCAGTTTTGGTACTCTGGCTCTAAGCAAAACTGTTCTTTTCCTGTTGCTTCTCCCATTTACCATTCTTAAAAACAGGTAGAATGAAGCGTCGTCCATTTTAAATCTGGTGTGCTGCACAGGAGCTTGGAAGGATCTCAGAGGTCTCCAGTCACTAGAAAACATGATCTTCAGCATTCTACTATAAAACAGCAAGTTAAAATTCTGGGAGGCATATTAAATAGTGACTGGCTAAAGTACAACAGTTATTCTGTGTCATTTTGGGGACAGAAAAAGTAAAGTATTCACCTTAAGACTTCATGGTCCTGCTGTTTGTGATGGGCCCCTCTTCAAAACAGAGGATGATTGGATTAGTGGGCTGTGCAGCACAATGAGTATATTTTAAAGTTTTATTTGAGAAGTATATCAGCAGAACTTTCCTCTGGTTCTAGCACTGTGTAAATGGGACATATTAAATAGTACAGTTAAACGTCGTGTATGGGAAGTATAGCATGAGAACTTTCTTTTAGTGTGGTTAGTGTTTAAATTGGGCATATTAAATAGTATATTTTAAAGTTTTGTTTGTGGAGTATATCAGCAGAACTTTCCTCTGATGCTGGCACTGTTTAAATAGGGCATATTAAATACTATCTGGCTACAGTGCAGCAGTTGTGTTCTATCAACATTGGGAGCAGAAAAGTTAAATTTGTGTGTTCTCTCATGGCCCAGCTGTTTGTGAAGGGCTTCATTTCAAAATGGGGCTGTGCATATATGTGATCAGTCTAATCAAACAGAGTTTTGTTTGAGATTTATAGTTTTTTGTTTATAATCCATCCAATGGGTTTTCATTGTATAATTAGATTTTTGCAGAATATTGCTAATATTGGTGAACTTTCCCCTGCTAATGACTTTAATCATGTTTAAATGGGGAAAAAACAACACCTGTGGGGTTCCTGATGGTAAATTCTAAGAATATGTATTTGTCGAATGAATGCTGCACCTCTTGATGTGATGATGGCTCTAATTTAGAGTATGTACAGTATGTGAAATGAATATAAAAGCTGCACTCTTAAAATGTTTTAAATAAAAATAAATACAATTTGTGAGAGTTGCTTGTAATTTTTGGAAAGAAGGGGTGATGATGGCTCCGGTTAAGGTAGGAGTGTGTGTGTGGGTGTAAGTGTGGTATAATTTTAAAATGATAACGTTGCCTTTCTTGATGTAAGATTATAAAGGAGCATCATTGTAGTGACATACTGAACTAGGGGATTAGGTGTGGCTGGTGGCATAATATATTGGAACTGTTTGAAATAAAAAAAAACTATAGCAATGGGCCTACCTCAAAAATGCTTCTTATGGTATTGGTCATTTCATTCGAGGCTATTGGGAGTTACCACATGTAGGAATGAGACTGCTTCTAAACTAGATATCAAGTGGTGGCATAATATGTTGGAAGTGTTTAAAAATAAAAGAATACAGCACCTGGACCTGCCTCACAATGACTGCTCATAGCATATGTGTGTGTGTGTGGGGGGGGGTACCATGTGTAATAACTGGCTCATTGCCTGGATGCACTAGAGCCTGTAGGGCAACATCATTGTTTTGGATTCATCTGGCAAAAACATTTTCCTGATTTATTTATAATAAGACTGTTTCTAAATTAGATGTCAAGTGTTGATACAATATGTTGGAACTGTTTTTAAAATAAAAAATACAGAACTTGGGCTAACCTTAGAAAGGTTGCTCATGGCATTGCTTAGTACATTCAGGGGTATGGGAGGGATACCATGTGTGGTACTGGAATCTGATCATTGCCTGGGTGTACTAGTGCCTGTTGGGCAATATCAATGGTTTGGATTCATCTGGCAAAAACATTTAGCAGATTTATTTATAATGAGTGCCTATAAATTAAATGTCAAGTGTTGGCATAAAATCTTGGAACTGTTTGAAAATAAAAAAATACATCACCTGGGCCTGAATCAACCAGTTTGGATGTGGAATTCCATGAGCAGAACAAGAACCCTGCAGCAGCGGTGTCCCTGTGATGCACATGGTGGTAAGCACAGGGTAGGCCTGTGTGATATTTTGGCATCGTTTTTCCCATAATGGCTGGCACTGTGTTGCCAGGGGATGCCATGCAGTGCCTGCATCTACAGTTATCAACACCAAACAGATTGCCTGGATGCTTTCTGGTTGGTAAATGTGGTTGGATCTGTCCACAGTTTGACTCTGTGGAGGTACAGTGATGTCAAAATGACCCCTGATGTGGCTCAGACCCACCATGTAACATCCAGCTGTATCTTGCCTTGCCTTTGCTTGTTCATGGGGAACTTTGGTATATTGTTTTGACTTGTAGAGTAGTTTATGTGGCATTCCATGGCAGAACAAGAACCCCATTATAGTGGCATCCCTGTGATGCATGTGGTTGTGAGCTGAGGGAGGGCCTTTGTGATATTTTGGCATTTTCCCCTCAAATGCTGGCATGGGGATGCCAGGGAGTATCATGTGGCACCCTTATGTATAGTTATCAGTACCAAACAGCTTGCCTGGGTGCTTTCTGGTTGTTAACTGTGGTTGGGCCTCTCCTCAGTCTGGCCCTGCAGAGCTACAGTGATGTCAAAATGGCCCCTGATGTGGCATAGTACTAACCAATGTGTATTGGCTATTTGGTTGATAATAAGCCATTAATAAAAGTTGTACTATGTATTTCACATGCTGCATTGCTACTGTGGTGTCCACGTTACGCACATTAGTTTTATGCAACACAGATGGTCACATAATAAATCAAGTACAACCAATTGATTTGTTCATGTTTATCTTTCTGTTTGTCTAGCTTAAATGTGAAAGGCATGTAGACCAGACATAAACAGTATAAGCATGAAGTAATGAAACTTTATTTTATTTATTTATTGAAAATTTCGGAATTACAACCTTTGAGTCAAGGACTCCTTTGCAAAGGCTCCACGTCAGTCATGACAGTACAATTACAACAAGACAGTATGGACAATGTTCTCAAAACAGAGAAATTACATTTCGACAAGCGTTTAAAATCATAGCTTAAGTCAAAGGCTACGTCAGTTGTAATATTGAATTTTACATAGAGACAAGGTTTGTACAGAAAATTGCCAGGACATTACAAGAGTTTAACAATCACAGTATAGGGTATTGCCAAGTCTGAGATAATATCTGTGAGTTGCGAGTGTTCCCTAACGATGTGGTGGCCCAGGTGCCTGACAATCTATGCGAAAAGATGAAAAACAGCTACAGGTCTCCATGTTGAGCAGATACTTCTTGCACTCTGTTTTGAATAGTCTTAGACTGGGGCAAGCAAGATGGAAGATGGTAGATTGTTTAGCCAAAGTGGAGACACGGTAGCGGAAAGATCTTTGCCCCAGAGAGGTTCTGCAGTGGGAACTGCATAGGAGGTCCTGCCAAGCGTCTAAGGTGCCCCTATGGGGCTGGTTGGATGAGCGATACAGACAGATGGGTGCAAGTTTCATAAGGATCTTCTTGGCTTGGAGGCAGGTATGGTATTTAAGCCTCCCTTCAAAGGTTAGCCAGTCCGCTTGATAATAGAGCTGACAGGTATGTGTTTGTCTACTGCTCCTGGTGACCATGCGGCAGGCTTTGTTTAGTGCTATATTGATGCTGTGTAGGGCTGATTTGTCAGCAGTGCCGTATATAGTTATTCCATAATCGACCAATGAGAGGACCGAGCTAATGTGACTAAACATAAGAGCCTGAGGAGGAAGGCAGTGTTTGTGCCTGTAAAGAATGCCAAGTCGGGTTATTAACTGAGGAGGAGAAGTTTAATGTGCTGGGTGGTAGGTAAGGGATGTGTCCAGGGTGATACCTAGATATTTAAAGTGGGTGACCTGTTCAATGTGGTTACCCTGTAGGTTTGAGATTGAGAGCAGGGAGTTATAGAGGGGTTTTGACGATGGGCAAACATCATGGATTTTGTCTTGTCATAGTTAAGTATTAGACGGTGGTCAGTGAACCAGTATTCAAGCTCCCTAAAACAGCCTTGAAGGGTGTTTTGGAGATGTATGAGGTTGGTGTGTTTCCAGTATAGCACGGCATCATCCGCATATAGTAATAGCTTTCCACTACATGCTGAGGGGAGTGAGTTCAGAAAAAGAGTGAACAAGAGCGGGCCAAGTATTGACCCTTGGGGGACACCAGCCAGAACTGGTAGTTTGGAGGAGAGTGTGTGACTAATTTTTACTTCCTGCGTTCTGTCAGTCAGATAGTTCTTGAACCAGGAGATAGCTTCAGGAGCAATATGGAGGGCTGCCAGGGTATGAAGAAGAAGCTCATGATTGAAGGTGTCAAATGCTTTGGTCAAATCAATATAGATTGTACCAACTGCTGACCCCTGTTCAAGGGCTTCATGAATGTAAGATGTAAATTCTAGTTGTGCTGTGGTAGTACTGTGCCCTTTTCTGAAACCATGTTGCTCATGGCAGAGGAGACCATACTTGTCAAGGTATTCTGTGAGTTGGTCAGACACAATTTTTTCAAGAGCTTTTGAAAGGGGAGGAAGGATCGTAATGGGCCTATAGTTAGCAGGAGTAGTTGGATCACCCTTTTTCAGGATAGGTGTGATAATACCCCTCTTCCATAGTGTAGGAATTGGCCATGACACAGTGAGTGGTTGAGGAGTTTGGTGAGATGTGGGAGGTCTCATTAGGGTGAGCCGAAGGATTTTAAGGTCGAGGTCACTGCTGCTGCTTAGCGAGTTATGCAGTGCTGGAGAGAAGGTAACTTTAGCCTGATTGCGAAATAACACACAGCCTGAAAGGAGGGTGTGTGGGGAACAGGGGAAGTAGTAGTGTGTGGGGAGATGGGATCAAAGAAGTTTTGGGGAGGACTTGACTGAGGTCAGAGAAGGTGGTGTTTAGGGTATAGGCTATGGTGGTGGGGTCATGTGAGAGGTACCCTGGACTAAGAGCTGGGTTGGGTCTGTGTTTGTGACTTTCCCACATAGTTCTTTAACATTGTTCCAGAAAGATTTCCTGAGCTCCATGTGGTGGTGAAGGCTTGTTGATAGTAGGTGGCCTTGGCTTGTCGAATAGCCCTTGTGCATTTATCTCTTGCTTCTCTGTAGAGCTGTCTGTCTTGGGGCAGCTGAGAGGATCTGACCCTGTGCCAGAGGTTATCCCTGTGCTGCATCTGTTGTAGGAGGGACTGGGTCATCCAAGGTGTCCCAGGTTTTTATTACCTTCTTTGTGAAAGGGAAAATATGTCACAGGCTGCATTGAAGATAGCAATAAATGCAGTGGCGCAGCATCTAGAGATTGTGCAGTATGCACTGGCCCCCAGTCACAGGTGGTGAGTACACCTGAGGGAGAGAGGGCACCTTTGAGGTGCCTTTGTATGGAAGTTTTAGGTTTGATTGAATATTTTTATTTGACCACCAGCACCCCGACGGTGAGTAATACTAAGTACATCGGAAACACATCGACTTTGGAGATGTGGTTTAGGGAGTTTGTAAAGATAAGGTCTATAAGTGAGGAAGAGCCTGTCCGGATCCTGTCTAGTGGGTGAGAATTTTCTTGAGTAAGATCATAGGCACTTGCTGCGTCTTTGAAGGAATCCGACGTAGTGGATAGCCAGTTCACATTAAAATCACCCATAATAATCAGTTCGCTTTTAGGGGGTAGATAGGTTACTGCTGATAGAACAGAATCAAATGCTAGTTTCTGTTTTGTTGGGGGGATGTAAACTGCCATAATATAAAGAGGTTTGCCAGTAGTGCCAATGGTAATTTTAATTGTAGTGGACTGGGCACCATGCTCAGGCATGGGAAGTGGGACTAATAGGGGTTTGAGGGATGTTCTAGCATATATGGCACAACCTTTGATAACCTCCTGTTTTTATTTTTAGTGCTGTCTACATTGGAGGATAGATAGCAACACATATGTATGGAAGAACATCAAATCATTTGATGTTGCAAATGAATACACTTAAATAGAAGACAGAAACACAGCATTTGAAAATGTTATTTATTACTAGAAATTGGAAATAATACATAATGGATACCAAGTTAACCACGGAAGTAGTTTACATGTCATAAATAACTGTGCCATTTTTCCAAACTTAGAAATACAGAACTATCTTTATATTTTGCATTATGCAACTACCACATATACACATTAAAATTAAGGTTGAGTCATGCCTAATTATAAAACTTGTTTTGAGTGTATGAATGTCACACTTCGTCTCTTGAATACTGTCCACACAGCTATATATATATATATATATATATATATATATATATATATATATATATATTATAGTGGTGCAGTCGTGCCACTATATTTAAGGTTGCAATGTCACTTCTATATTAAAGTGAACATTTTGTGTGTTAATAACTTTGGATCCATTCAATAGATTTGGTATACATGGTGGGGCATGGTAGATCTCTTGATTTGCCACATTTAATTTCGGTCGGACTTACAATCTTTACGCACAAAATTGCTGAAAAATGCAAAATTATCCAGTTTTGGAGCCAGTTTTTGGGATATTGTCCATGGCAATGCATGGCTGTTGTGTGGTGTGCTGCTTTGTTACATGGCTTATTTGAAAGAGCTTCACTGGCCGAACATGCTGTTTTTCATTTGGTGACAATATATTGAGGCATTCAAAAGTTATAGCACTTTTAAGTTCCCATTGTAAGTTAAAGGAAACATTTTTATGGTTATTTTGAGAACAAAGAATGGGGTTTTGGTCATCTGGTCCCTCCTCATGCTCAAAGAATCTTCAGGCTCACAGTCAAAGATTCTTTGATCCCAAGGGAGGGACTAGATGGTCAGATTAGGAGGGACCAGATAGTCCAATTTTAACAACTTTTAAAATTAAATATCTCAGAAATGGTTTGGTCTTTTAACTTGAAATTTGGAGGGTGTTGGTGGGATGTCCTGTAGATGTGAATTATGGTGCTTAGGTGTCAGAAAATACATTCATTGCAGAGATATGGCATGGCACAGTTTATGTTTTGTGGACAGTGTTTTGCATTGTGTTAGTGGCTTGAAATTTATAGGGTAGCTAGCCTTACTGCCATGTACATACTTTTCAGTTGTTAGGTGTGTAAAATGTAAACAGGTGTGGAATTGTGCCACTCTGAAAAATTAAAATCTCAAACTTTAAAATGTTATATCTCGGACACGGTTTGGTCTTTTAAACTGAAATTTGCAGGGTGTTGAGGGGATGCCCTGTACATGTGAATTATGTTATTTAGGTGTTAGAAAATTAAGTTGTTGCAGACCTATTGTGTGACACACATTACATTTTGCGTATAGCATTTTGCATTGTGGTAGGCACTTTTAATGTTAAACCTCACATTTTGCACGTTAATAACTTTGCAACCATTCAACAAATTTACACAGAATTTGGGATGCACAATCTGGTGTGGTACTGTAGATCTCTTGATTTACTAAATTGTGTTTCAGTTGAACATATGGGTTTTGTACAGCATAGTGCCAAAAATGTACTTTTCACCACATTTGCACATTGTTGGTCTGTGGCACTTCGCAGACAACATGTGGGCTATTGGTCCGGAACTTGGGATGTAAAAAATGCTTGGGCCAAGGAACATGCCACTTTTTGTTTGGTGAAAAAAATATTAATCTGTTCGAAAGTTATTACAATTTGAAATTCCCGTTATATCCTATGGGAAAATGTATATGTAATTTTGGAATGTTAATGAGAAAGACCAGATGGCCCAAATTGGGATGACCATATCTCAACAACAGTTTGGTCTTTTTACTTGAAATTTGCAGGGTGTTGAGGGAGTGTCATAGAGATGTTAACTATGCTGTTTAGGTGTTGGGTAAATAATTTGTTGCAGAGATATTCAATGATGTAATTGACATTTTCCCCATAGGATTACATTGCAGTCTGAGTCATCATTTTTGGCACCGTTATCTTGGAAGTGAAGTGAGATGCAGACTTTTCACTACAGTTGACTTAGATCACCTATAGGTGATCTAGCCACTGGAAAAAGATTTGTCATTATAGAGTAAGCCTGCAGTGGAATTTTGTTTGTACATTGCAAGGTTCATGAGATATTGTGAAAGTATAGTCACAAGGGTTGAAAGAGTGCCTGTCAAGTGCTTTTTAGAGCCCATGGGTACAGTCTTTCAATGTTGCATTAAGCACTTACTGTCACGATTACAATGATGCTAGAATTTTTTTCTAGCTCTTACGTTTCCCAAGATATGCACAAATTACTGTTATAAGGGTTTGGTACCCTATTGTGCTGTTGCATGGCTCTGTAGCTTTGCATAAGTGGAAGCGTGGGCCCAAATGCATATTGTTATGCAAAAATTGGCAACTTGGTGGGAGCTGGGCTCTGCAGTCCCACCAATACATGTTTTTTTACTGCTTAGATTACATTTTTTCAAAAAGTAAGGAAATTATATGCAAAAAACTGTATTAATGCTTCATTTAGGGTTAAAGCAAAAAAAGTTAGGAAATGAGACATTAGGTTTGAACCCCTAACCCCCCCCACACACACCACCCCAAACCTCCACAGTCTGACAGATGCCTTGGTGTGTCATTGGGGTCATGAGGCCTAAATCTCCTCCATTCTCCTTTACTGTAGCATGTCAGCATGCTTGGTCATGGAATATATTATAGAGGCATGGTTGCGCCCCTATATTTACAGTTATTAAGCCTCTTCTATGTTAAACTCAAAATTTTGCTTTTGGTAACTTTGGACCCTTTCAATGGATTTGCATGAAATTTGGTATGTGTGTGTGTGGGGGGGGGGGCATGGTAGATCCCTTGATCTGCCAAATTTCATTTTGGTTGGACTTACAGTTTTTGCACACCAAAATGCTGAAAATGCACTTTTCGCTGGTTCTGTGGGCAGCTGTTTTGATTTGGTCCATGGTGCTGTGCGGCAGTCATGTGGCGTGCTGCTCTACAACTTTGCTCCACTGAAAGAGCTTGGGTCAAGGAACATGTCACTTTTCATTTGGAGAAAAAATATTAATCCATTCAAAAGTTATTAAAGTTTTAATTTCCCATTATAAGTCAATAGGGAAATTTATATGGTTATTTTTTGAAAGAAGAGTTGTGTTTTGGCCATCTAGCCCCACCTCATGATCAAAGAATTTGCCAGCTCATGATCAAAGAATCTTAGATCACGAGGAATTCTTTGATCACCGCCATTTTGTTTTTAGTTTGCGTTCAGAAAAATTCAAATATCTCTGCCCAGGGGGGACTTCTGAGGTGAAACTAGGGTGGCTTTTGCTCAGAGATCTTGCCTTTATCAAGCCATACCCATGGTTTCTTTCAAAATGGTCAAACATAGAGTTTTTAACTTTTTTATTCTTTGATTATGGCTCACTAACAATCTTTAATCACGAGACTGCAAATTCTTTGATCACAAGATTCTTTGACTGCAATCTTTGATCACGAGGGCATGACTAGATGGCCACTTGAAAAAATCAATTTTTCAGCTCAGGGGTAGCTTATTAAGTCAAATTAGGGTGGGTTTTGCTCAGGAAGCTTCGAGCTATTAAGGTATGGCTGTGGTTTCATGTATTAATGCCTAAAATTTACTTTTAAAATGTTTCATTGTTTGATTGTGGCCTGCAAATTCTTTGATTGCAAGCCTGCAAAATCTTTGATACTGAGATTCTTTGACCGCGACCCCTTGATCACGAGGGCACGACTAGATGACCTCATGAAAAATTACATTTTCTCAGCACAGAGGTCACTTCTAAAGGCAAGCTAGGGTGGGATCTGCTCAGGGGCCTTTGTTCTATTGAATCATGGGTGTGGTTTCATGTATTTTTCTCTAAAAATTGCTTTAAAATGTTTTATTCTTTGATCATGAGCCTGCAAATTTTTTGATCATGAGATTCTTTGATCACAATATTTGATCATGAGGGAGGGACTAGATGGCCAGATTGGGAGGGACCAGATAGCACAATTTTAACAATTTTTCAAATTAAATATCTTGGAAATGGTTTGGTCTTTTAACTTGAAATTTAGCGGGTGTTGACGACATGTCCTGTAGATGTGAATTAAAGTACTTAGGTGTCAGACAATACATTTTTTGGAGAAATATTGTGTGAGGCTGTTTACGTTTTGCGGACAGCATTTTCCATGGTGGTAGTGACTTTAAATTACTAGGGTAGCTAGCCTTTCTGCCATAGATGTACTTTTCAGTCATTAGGTGCATAAAATGTTAATAGGTGTAGAATTCTGCCAGTGTGATGAATGAAAACCTAAAACTTTCACATGTTATATCTCAGAAACAGTTTGATCTTTTACATTGAAATTTGGAGTGTGTTAAGGGGATGTGCTGTCCATGTGGATTATGATGTTTAGGTGTTGGAAAATTCATTTGCTGCACCCATATTGCATGATACACTTTATGTTTTGCATATTGCATTTTGCATTGTGGTACTGGCTTCACATTTATAGAGTGCCTAGCGTTATTGCCATGAAGGTAGTTTGTAGTGGTGAGGTGTCTGACATGCAAACAGGTGTTGAATTATGCCACTCTGATAACTGACACTTTGCTTTCTTTCAAGGTGGTGGGGCCCACAATCTCAACCACATACACTGCCAGCAATACATATGATATTCAGTACTTGAACTCTTATCTTAGGCAGGAATTTGCAAGTTGGTAGGAACACGGGGCCCAAAGGGCTGCACTCCTACTAACTTGTGCACTTTCTACTTTTCTATTCTTTCTTGAAAAGTAAGGAAATTCTATGCCAAAAACTTTGTTAATGTATGATTTAGGGTTAAAACACAAAAAGTCAAGAAATGAGACCTTTAGGGTTGCCCCATGCCCCCCTTTCGTGGACCCACCTATTATCCCAAGATTGACAGCTGACAGGGTGTGTCTTTGAGGTTGTGAGATCTAAATGTTACCCCATTCTTCTTTACTGTGCCTTGTGAATATGATTACAGATGGAATGGGGTGACTTTTAGGCCTCACAACCCAAATGACACTTCCCGTCAGCTGTCAAACTTGGGATGAAGGGTGGATCCATGAGGGGGGGGATAGGGCACCCCTAAAGGTCTCATTTCCTGACTTTTTGTGTTTTAACCCTAAATTATGCATTAATGAAGGTTTTTTTTGCATAGAATATATCTATCTACCTATCTATCTATCTATCTATCTATCTATCTATCTATCTATCTATCTATCTTTCTGTCTATCTACCTATATAAAATATGTGGAAGCACAGGGCCCTCTGGGCCCTGCACTTCCATTTGTAGTACAACAGTGACCACATTTCCAGCATATCCTTCTGATTACCTCACCTCATGTGCCTGTTACAGAAATTTTTCAAATTCCTGCCGAATCGTAATTCTGCGCAACTGCAACTCCATTCCATGCCACGGGTGTAGAAACACATTTTTGGCAGGATTTGAAACATGACAGGTGACATACATAAGGTGGGGGTAATAAGAAGGCTATATTGAAAATCTGGGGTCAAAATATTTAACATTTCAAAAGTTATGAGAGGGTGTAGTGACGTTACAATGAATGGTCATAACTTTGGCATTTTTTCATATTTTGACCCAACTTTTCAACATAAGTCTTCTTATGACCCTACCTAACAAACCCCATAGGTGAACATTTTCAAATCCATGACAAAATGCCATATCATGCCACAGGTGCAAAAACACATTTCAGACAGGATGTGAAAAATGACAGCTGTACTGTTCATGAGGTGGTGTGCAAAAATGACTATGTTGAAAATTTGAACTCAAAATATTGAAAATGACCAAAGTTATAAACGTGCATAGAAAAATTTCAACAAACACATGAAACTCAGCCATGTTTAGGAATTTTTCATCACATTTTCCTCATGGCCTCTTTTTGGGAACCTAACCTCATTAACATTGGCAGTGAAAGTTTATTATTTGTTCCCAAAAAGTGATTTCACATGGTGACCATGGATTCACCTTCTGGGCCAAATTAATGAAATGATAGTTGCAGTGTTCCTAAGGCAGGGTCCCAAAAAGGCCATATGGAAAATTTAGTGAAAAAATTCCTAAAAATGGCAAAGGTATAAGCATAAGTTCAAAACACCATTGAAATATATTCTATGGCATTAACCTTTATTCTTCACTTTATGGTTCGGCTTTGAAGAGTGCACAATTTTCTTGGTCCACAGAAGATGACAGCTACTGATGATCTCTGGTGGTAAGTATAGGGTAAGAGGTGGTGTGGGGGTGGTGGGTACTCAGAGGAAGGGGCAGGATGGGTAGGGGGATGGCAGCGTCGACCAGGGACTGTTTTTGTTTTTCAGGTTTTTACAAAAAAAAAAAAAGACTTTGTGAGACTGTTTTATTTTTACAGGGGCTGGTAGTACAGTCTAGAGGTTAGAGCAATGAGCTGTGAATGAGTTTGGTACATCCAGCAGACAGACATGGGTTTAATTCCTACAACCTCCACTTGTATACAGTGTGACTCTAAACAAGTCACTTAACCTCCCCAGTTCTCCTGGGTCACCCCCCAAAACAGGCATCTGTGCCTAGTAGGCCTCACCCGGTTTCCAAAGAATAAAAAAAAAAGAAAGAAATATTTTGGGACACTGGGGTGGGCTCCTCAGTGTTCCACACTGCTGGGGGGGGGGATGCCAATATGGGGATTGGGCCCTTGATGTCGGCTCATTAATAAAACAATGGGCTCCGAGGGGGAGGGGGATAATCTGACACTGGGGGTGAGCATCCTGGTGTTGGAATATATAAATAAAATAAAGAAGGGGGATAGGGGATGGCAATTGGAGGGTGGGGTTGCCACTAGACACCAATGAAAATATCAGTAATTGGGGAGTAGGGGTGCATTATTAATAAAACAGTTTTAATTACAAAGATCATGTTGTTTGGAGTATAGGAAACTGGAGTCAGCAGGGTGTAGTGGTCGGAGTCCTGGACCCATTCCGAAGACCACAAATTCAAATGTCACTAACTCGGTGTTATGGTAAGTACAGCAATGATCACCTGACCTAAGTGCTTCTATCCTTTTCAACTTTAAAAGTGAGTAGAAGCAGAACCCCAGTGAGTAATGCATTTAATTGTGATCAAGCTATTCCCTGAGTAATTACATTGTTTACATACAAATTGATGTTTTTTTCATCTGATGCCCCTTTCCTATTCAGGCTCCAAACATTTTGAAACTGATGATATCATGGATTCATTTTTAATTATTTCTACACTAACCCTTTAGATTTACAAAACATGAAATTTTAGTTTCTAAATTATTTTAATAAAGGATTAAATGGGTTCTTTTAACAGGAGGTAAACTGTAGACTGACTAAAATGACACCGCCTCCCTCACAAAATGACAGAAATTGAGGAAGAGGCTGCTGTGACGAAAAAAGACTGCATTACATTTTTTAAATTGTCAGGGAGAAGCCAGAATAAGAGGATAGAAAAAGAAGACTGATATAATTCTACTTTAGTTGTGAGTGGAAAACAGCTCTGGGGAATACACATAAAGGCAGTTACATGGCTTAGCGCACATTTGTTTATAGTTATGAAGTAGCATGGATGCTGCTGTGACCATTAGTATTCTCACATGTGAAAATAGAACGTTTTTGCATCCGAGGCTGATTTTGTTGATGATAGTTTTAGCTAAATAAATACAACAATATATTTTCTGCTAAGCTCATGGAGAATTAACAGTCTGCCATGATGATGCCGCTTCTACAAGGGGCCAAAGAGCTCCAATAGCTCTCAACTGCTTTAGGTAGGCTATATGCATTTTAACCCCCCCCCCAAAAAAAAAAACAGTTGCTCAATGAAGAAATACTGATGTTTGACAGTATTTTACACACACACACACACACACACACACACACACACACAGATCTGCTTCATGAACCTATACTGAGGTTCTCAATAATGTTACAACTACAGCATTTGTGCATACTCTATCTTGATAGAAACATTAACTGCATATTGCCTACTATTTTTACACTTATTCTTTAACCTAAGGAATGCTACATATCTCAGAATTACCATGTGGACAGAACTTGAACAATAAATTACGTCTTTGGGTTATATATCCCTGAATCTCAGTATACAGCACACTTTTGATGTAATGTATATGATTTTAATTGTATCTAACATTGATGCTATTCAATCCACAATCCATGTGTTTTTGCAAAGTGTGAATGTCTTATATATTATGTTTGAACTAATCTGAAGGTTTTTAGAGTTTTGTGTTTGTAATTATTTACATTTTTTATTTGTGGCTTGATTAATTGGTTACCCAGGAAAGTAGAGACAGTTGCCATCTACCTGCAATTTGATGTTAACACAATGAGATTTCCCAGGGTATTCCAATTAACATTATCAGTCATGACATCATTTTTAGCCAGTCAGGACTCTATATTTCAAAACATTCCAGGTACTCCCCTTTAAACATAAGTGGATGTCTCATGCAGACAGTGCTAAAATGTTGATGCTCTATGTTTCGTTAGTTTAGGCCATTTCCCCATAGTGGGGATACTCTGATACTCTGCAACATAAAGCATTCTGATTTTAAATTCAAATTATGTGTTTTAAAAAACCAATAGTATTTAACATGATTTATAATATTTTTATCTGTACAGTTCCTGTGTCTCTCATGGTTATAGGAGTTCTTCTTAAAGGGAAACTCCAGTAACCAAGGTAATTGTAGCAGCTGCTGCAGAAACACCTGCTCAGGGCTTTCAGTATAAAAGTAATTTTTTTATTTACCTGCTGCCTGGAATGTTTAATTACAAAGATCTACTACATTCATAATGACATCAGAGCCCTGGGCGGACATCCCACGCACCCTGGGCGGCTTCCACCACAAAGGTTATGATAATGACAGCTAACAACAAATGGCAGAGTTGGTAGCCCTCATTTGCATAACCTTCTCAGTGGATGCCTCACAAGGTGTGTGAGATGTCAGCCTGGGGCTCTGGTGGCATTATGAATGGAACTGATCTCTGCAATTAAACTTTCCAGGCAGCAGGTAACTAAAAAATGTACTTTTATGCTAAAAGCCCTAACCAGGCATTTCTGCAGCAGCTGATGCAATTACCGTGATTATTGGAGTTTCCCTTTAAGTCATTTGTGTGCCAGAACTGCTCAGCTTCACAGTTTGTTTTACCCAAAAAACATGACAATACACTTTTATAACAATAAGAGACACAGTGACTGTATACATAAACATGTGCCATGGTGTACTTTTGAACAGAGGTTAAAAAAATGAATTTCTATAGTTCAAAGCCAGCAGTCCCCCAGGGCTAGTGAGTACACAGTGGTATATTTTTACCACACTGAGGACAGTCCGTCAGACAGCAGGTCTCCAGCAGTACTAGACAGGGCTCTTGAGGATGTGGGGCCCTACATCCTTGATGCAGCATTAGTCCATGAGGGTGGCAGTAGGTTATATGAGTGACCACAACAACAGCGCTGCTAAAAACAGCTCAGCAACAACAGCGCCTGCAAATATAGCACCCAATTCAAACACACAGTGCCACATACAACCATACTCAAAATTAATACCCCATATTTTTGCAGGGGGGGTTCTTACCCCTACACCCCCAGCATGGGGGGCTCTGCTTCCTGCACCCTCTGATTCTAAAATCATCAACAGCAAGGGGGAATTGGATCATTGGGTAGTGAAACACTCAGGGTAATGAAACACTCAGGGACTGCTACCACGACCACAGACAAATTTATTAAATCATATTTTTGAAGAGGGGCTCTACCCTCTGCACCCCTGATGTGGAGGGCTCTGCCCCCACACCCTCCATCTCTAAAATAATGAACTTCAAGGGGGAGTTGGATCCCAGGGATATGTATCAGCTTGGGGGGAATCTGTGAGACGGGACTTAGAAAAAATATGTATGCTTGTCTCACAGACTAAAACTCGGAGACCAGGAACAGAACCCTGGTCTTCCTATCCACACTGGCCAAGCTGCTATATGACTTTGCCCTCTACACCACTGGAGCAGCTCGTCCAGCCACCAACATTTCCCAGCTCTTGTCTTCTTCCTGCAGCCACTTCCTGGGACGGGATGGCTACAGGGGATGCAGTAGCTGCCATTTTCTATTCTATCCCTGTCACTGTACTTCTTTTGCTGCCCTTACAGCACTGTTCTTAACATGTGCTGTTAAGTGAGTGCTCTCTTAATGGGGTACCCATCAGGGTAAATACCAGCAGTGTGAAAGTTCCCAGGATGCTCTGTATGCAGACACTGCTGTCTAGTGTCAATCCACACTGTTTTGGGACATGCTAAAGTGGCACCAAAGAATTAGAAGTCCCACTCCCCAACAGGCAAATGCTACCAAGAGCCCTCACCACTTGGTTTAAATGAGGTATTTAGCACAGAAGCAGCATTTCTGTGGCAGGAAGTGCCAAATGTGGGAGGAAAACATACACTATGCATGCACTGGCTGCTACTGCAGGGCCTGCAGGGTCTGTAAGGAGCAGCCCACCCAGAACACACTCTCAACACTCGAGGAAGAACCCACAGTGAATGAAAAAAAATTCACTCTAAGGGGGCTGGTGAGGAGGAGGAACAGTTGGGGTGTGCTAATTGACCAATTTATGTTCTAGGTACCGCTTTCTTCTTGAGGTCCATTGATTACATTTATTAAGCATTTCTGAAGACTTGGATGTGTCTGACATTTGTCAGTGGGGACCAAGGAAGAAATATTTCCCTCAAAGAGGATCCATTGAGTGCTTGACCCTTTGGGCCATATGGACCCTGATGCTGTTGTGGTGGGAGAGGACATTTGTTCTTCAGAGTAGTCACTTTTTTTGTCTAAGGAAAAGCCTAAAAGTGAAAATTTGGTTGCCATTCAAAAATCATCTTGTCAATGGATTCTCTTCCCCCTTCTCCTAGGATTACTGGTTTATGGTAGAGGAATTCAAGATGAATTACCACTTGGTATTCCTGACTAGAAGGGACTAGGGGCTGTGATGAACTCCAAGATTGTGCAGGGAAAATGGTTCTGGAAGGTGACAGCACAAGGAATACATGACCATGCCATCTCATTTTTTTATTTATCTTTTTATTCCTACTTGGCACCAGTGGTCCCTCATCATCCCTTCCTCCATCCTTTTAATCTGTGACCTCCCAACCCTGTTTCACACTGAATAGCATTAATGGCAAGGAGCCTGGAAGTACCAACAGATATCATTCTATTTGTAGGGTTGTACATTTACCACCATTTTTCTCACTCAATCCACCTTCTTCCCGGGTACCTGGCTAACATCTTACACATCCTTGTGGGGGCCTCACATGCAGGCCCCATTGAGGGTAGTAAGCATCTAATCACAAAACAATTAGTCACCACAGCAGTGGTTCATAGTGCCACCATACCTGGGCTTGGATGCCCCAGCTGGATTGCAGGGTGCAAATGACCCAAATCTGCTCCAAAATCCAGGCTGCCCAAGTGGAAGTGCTATATGCTACCACTGGGCCACTAGCTGGCCTGACAAGGATACTCTAAGACTTCAAAACCCTCAGGAAAAGGTGCAGATCCTCAACAAGATCTGCTAAATCCTCCTTCATCCTGGAGAAACAATGTGCTGTCCAGGGGAACCCTAGGAGGACCTGGAACATTCTTAACCTTATTGGCAGGGGAATTTCTGAAGAACATATTTGTCTCACCTCCTAAGGTACAACCACTACTGAGCCAAATGAAATAGGCTCCCTTTTCAATAAATACTTTGGTGACATTGACCAGTACAAGCCCAGCTCCACTCCTACCCTGTTTACCCCCCACAACCCTCCTAGTCTCCCACCCTAAGTTCTATTTCAGGTACTTAACCCTGGTGAAGTAGTCAAGTTAATCAGAACAAACAACCCAAAACCATCCAAGAGTGCCAACAACATTGACTTCAGAGTTCTCCATGTTGTCTGTGACTCCCTGGCCATGTCTCTTACTAACATCCTCAACAACTCCCTCTGTATGGGGTCCTTCCCGAAAGCATGGAAGTACACCATTATTAAACCGCATCACAAATCCAGTTCCAAGGATCTAGTATCCGACTACCATCCCAGCTCCCTCCTTGCCCCTCTCTCCAAACTTTTAGAGAAAGTGGTCCACAGGCAAACCACAGAATTCCTCTCCAAATACAACCAGAGGCCCAGCAGGGGTTCCGTGCTTGACATAATACCGAAACTGCTCTCATCAAGTTCCCCCACTCCATAGACAAAGCTAGCAACGAAGGCCTCTGCACCAGTGCTGCATTTGTATTCCTCACCAAAGCCTTTGACCTTCTTGATCATGATGTCCTCCTCCATACCCTAGCTGGCCTCCATTTCTCATATGAGGTCTGCCTCTGGTTCAAGGATTACCTAACGGGCAGATCCCATTGCACCATTATTGGCGGTGTCCTCACTGAATCCTGCTCCATCAAATACAGCATCCCCGAGGGGTGCATCCTAGGCCTGCTTCTCTTCTCTCTGGTCGTTAACTCCCTGCCTGACATCTGCACTTCCTACAAACTCATTCTCTGTGCTTATGATACAGCCTTTTTCTATCAGGACAAAAACCCCAACACTTTTATTAACAAACTTCAATTCTATTTCAGCAGACTTCACACCAGGTTCATGTCCAAAGGTCTTGTACTCATCTCCAAAAAAACTAACTTCATGGTTTTCTCCAGCTCCAGCAAACCCCTTGGCTTTTGCCTCTCCCTCTATGACAACCTTGGTAACTCCATTGAAAGAGTAAGTGAATTCAAGTACCTTGGCTTATTCCTGGATAGCCACCTCAATTTTGGTGCTCACACTAGCCTCCCAATCAAAAAAGCCCACCAATGCCTCAGTATCCCCCATAGAACCAAGCATTAACTTAAAAGGGAATCCAAATCCCTCTTAGTGTCCAGCTTCCTCCTTCCTGTCTTCGACTATGGTTCACTTGTCTCCCTCCCCCGCCTCACTATCAAATATTTCTCCAGACTTCAATGCTCCTACCACAATGCTATCTGCTTTGCCTCTGGTCTCCCTAAACTCACACACCACTATGACCTTTTTAGACTCATCAGTCAGCCCTCCCTTGAGGCCTGCCTCAACTACAAGATGGCCACCTTCTTCTTCAAACTCTCTTGTGGACTTCTTCCTGATTGCCTCACCTCTTTCTTCCAGACAACCACCACCCGGAGGACCACTAGATTGTCCTCCACTCTCTCTTTCACTGTTCCTTTCTGCCAGACCACTCAAGGCCAGAAAACACTCTCCTTTATGGGACCCAAGCTCTTCAACTCTCTCCCTCTAGAACTAAAACTCTGTCTCTCCACAAATGCCTTCAAACACAATATCGGGGACATTTCTCCCTCACCTGCACCTGCTCGCAGCCCTAATCTGGCTCCCCTTCTACACTCTTTTCCTCTCACCCTCTCATTTTTCACCTCTGGCACTTACCCTGTCTTTCTAGCACTTTTAGTATTGTTAATCCACATAGGCTAGTTTTTACATTGCACTTTCACGTTTTGTTTCCCACTATTATATTATTGTTAAACCCTCACTGAATGTTTAATGTCACCTTGTATTTGTTAACTCACCAAGGCAAGTTCATGGTTTGCCCTTCAGTCTATATTATCCTGATTTTATGTACCATTGTATTAACCCTCGCTATCAGTTAAATGTTTTGGCCTACGTCATGTCTCATGATTGTTGTATGTAACTGGACGTTTGTGTAAACATGCAGCAATGCTCACATGCCTTTCCAGTACAGCCAATAAAAATGAAATTAAATGTTTAACCTAGTGTGGGCCTACAGCAAGCACTTAATGGACCAAACAGTTCTAATTAAAGCCAACGGCAAAATAGATGTACAATAGGATATATCAGACAGAGAGGTGGCACAAAAAGCACTGCCATGATGGTATGACAAGTAGTACTCCCACTCTGGTGGATGGAAAGGAGCCTTCTTGACCTTCAAACTGTGCCTTATTGATTTATTTGTTTGAAAATAGGTAACTGGGAAAGGCACATTAAGCCAAGGCTTATTTCCAGGTGTGACCATGAGGAAGGAAAAGGGGATACTGTTCAACAGCATACATAGCAGTAGTACAACTGTGCAAAATAAAGTGTGAACAGTGTACAATTCCATGTGGTGAAAGTGCAAATAACATTACAAGGTGCCTGAAGTTGGAGTTATGAGGACCTCTGAAGCCCAAATTAAAGTGACAAAGAGCAGGTTGAAACATAACAGTGCAGTGGTAGTTAGAAAAATGACTGAACTGAGGAGGAGGCCCAACAACAGGGCTGGAAAGTGCTCCAAGGGGGAGGGTCAGGTAGGGGGTTGAAAAAAGCAGGTGAGGTCAAGGATGAGGTGCCTAATGGATACCAGGGAGGTGAAGAGACAGAGAGAGGAGTAGAGCAGGTTCCATCAGGAAGGAAGGTGACAGGACAAGGCTGACTGACCAGCAGAGAAGCGAGAGTGGGGAAGAGAGAAAGTGTGAGGATTCCTGGAGCAGAAGGAGTATGAGGCAGAGGAAATGGGTGAGAGAAGTGAGGTTAGATAAGAGAGTAGGGACCCAAACCAGTATATGGGGAGGCAGGAGGATCAGTAGAACTGGTGATGTGTGGGTAAGAGGAGGATGGATAAGAAGGAGTAGAACAAGCAGTGGTGAGTGCAAGGGAAGGAGTTGGCAGCAAAGCAACTAAAGGCATTACAGAGGATGTCCAGCCAGGGAACGGAGGAGTCGGGAGTGGTACAATAGACCACATCTGCGTAGTTGAAGACTGGGAGTACCATTTTGGTAAGTAGCTCCCAATGGACATGGGAAGACAGATGGTCTTTGTTATGGTACAAGGTACTGAGTTTGCAGTGGAACTTGGAATTGATGACATTGATATGGGAGGAGAAGTCAAGCCTACTATAAAACTACCCACTGAGATACTTGAAGGAGGAAACCACTTCAAGAGGGGTGCCGCCCAGGGTGGAGAAGACAGGGATGGGGTGATCCTTGCCAGTTTATGGCTGGTGCCTAAGGTCATGGGCACTGTTTTTTAGTGTTGACCCATAGATGGTCATAGTGGAACCAGAGCAGCACATTGTGCAAGTCTTGTTGGCGTAAGCCTTCCACTGCCACAGTTAAGGGGCCTGATGTATAGATTAACTGTGTCATCTTCATACATGTATATATATGTGAGTTGGTTCAGGCAAAGGGGAGGTAATTCATGAAAAGAAGGAAGAGGAATGGACCCAGGATGAAGCCCTGTGGGATCCCAACTTGAATTGGTATGCATGTGATAGGATGCCTCCTACCTGTACCAACTACTGGTGTCTCAAGATATAGGAATTAAACCAGTCAACAGTGGGGACTGAGAGGCCAGCAGAGCTCAGCTTTTACAGGAGGAATGGATGTGCCAGCAAATCAAAGGATTTGGCCATATAATGGAAAATAGCTGCCATGATGTGTCCTTGATCCATCCCAGAGAGGATAGTCAGTGACCCATAGCAGGGAAGAGATGGTTGAATAGTGCTTCTAAAAACCAGACTGGAAAGAGGAGTTGAAGCTGGAAGAGTTAAAGAAGTCAACATGCCTGGAGTAGACAAGTTTCTCTTGCAGCTCTGCAAGAGAGGTGAGTAAAGAGCTAGGACAGAAGTTGCCAAGGGAGGAGGGGTCACCCCCTTTGTAATGGGGAGAACTTTGGTAATCTTCCATGATCGAAACACAGCACAGAGGGAGGAGGGGAGGTTAAGGGGGTAAGTAAAGGGGGAGTAGATAGCAGGAGCTGAAAGATGAAGATGTTTTGGCCCCAGGCTAACAGGGCTAGATATAGCCAGGCTGAGTGAAGAAAGGGCATGCAGCATTTCCTGGGCAGTAGTGGGGGAAGTGAAACCCCAGGGAGTGGTGGGGCAAAGAGGAGGGTGGTGATGGGGGAGAGAAGAGGAGACAAGGGGACAGGCACAAGTAGTGAACTACTCATTGAAGTGAGCAGCTACAGAAAGCTGCAGGTAAACCACTAATCATGAGGACTGCGAGAGCAGACTGGGCAGGAAGGTAAAAAAGGGAGAGAATCACCTTCCAGAATTTGGCTGGTAAATTAAGGCTGTTCTGGAGGTTGGCTTTAAAACAGAAGGATTTAGCAGTGTGGACAGCATTTGTGCATGTATTTCTAAGAGTTCTGTAAGTGAGGAGGTCAGTCCAGGCAAGATAATTTGAAGCGGGCCTAGACTTGATGCTGGAAATGGCATATATTGATAAGATCATGAGCGATCCAGAGCTGGTTGAATGACTAAACACTGGAATTTCTGAGAGGGGCCTGCTTATCCCAGACTGAAGTAAGTTTTGAATGGAATAGGGAGAGGGCCATATCCATATAGAGGTGGCGTGGATGGGAGACCAATCAGTTGCAGCAAGGTTGTTCAGTACAGCATTTGTGTTAAGCAATTGGAGGAATCTGGACCAGATGTACTTGGGGAGAAGGGATGGTGCCAGACTTTCCTGACACAGAATGTCCATCAGTGGTTGCTGAATGCATCTGGCATAATACCTGCTACAATGATGTGATGGGGTGGGAGGAAAATCCAGTCCAGGAGGGTATGATTAGAGGAGTGTGAATTGAGTCAAGTTGGTTCAGTAATGAGGTTGGAGAGATTTAGTGACTCAGTCCTAGGGGGAGGTCAGCCTGGAAGTTGGAGAAAGTCAATTAATTTTACCGTCCCCAAGGAGGATGAGTTCACCAGAGGAAGAGTGTGAGGTGATGGCAGATGGTGAGTCAACCAGAGTGGAGGGGGAGATTCTGGTTCAGCATTAAAAAAATTGAAGAAGGTTAAGTTGCAGGGAAAAGAAAGTTTAGAAAGGAGAATCTCATGGGAGGAAGGTATAGCCTCCCTGAGAGTGATGGCACAGGACAGATTCCATGTTTGTCTCAGTCCTGCCTAAAGAGGTGTAGTCTGGGAGGAACAAGTTAGAATCAGAAATTCTGGAGGAAGTCAGGATTCAAATGTACAGAGGAGGTCTGGAGAGTTTTGAGAAAGCCATACATTAAGGAAATCTATTTTATGGGGAAGGCTACTAGAACTGAGGTGGAAAATGATAAAGCTCTAGGAGTAGAGGAGGGTGAGGGGTCAGGTGAGAGGGAGCAGAGTTAGTTTTAACATTTGCAGAAATGAGGAGATGCAGTGTAAGGACATGGAGAATGGAATGGGACTTATGTCCTATAGAATGTTGAGAGGGATAGGAACATGATAGCTCAGTAGAGGAACTCCAGGTTTAGGGAGGGTGGGGGAAAGAGACCAGGGTAAATAGGGACTGGGGTAGAAGTGAAGGGTGGGGGATAGGCAGGTGGATGAGGGAAGGATAGAGTAGAGTAGAGGGAGAGGGAGGGGATGAGGATAGAGGTAGAATGGGGAGAAGGAGATGACAGAGGAGAAGGGCAGGGAGTATGATTGTCAGGCACAACTGTAAAAGTGTTCTGAACAAAGAGTTTGTAAGAAAACTAAGAATAAGGCAATACCCAGATAGGATGCAATCAGGGTACCTGAATATTAACAATTTTGTAAGGTAACTAGGAACAGGCTGTACACAGATTGGGTATAACTAAGATATGGAAAACCAGCACCTGCTTAAAAGTGTGGAATTCAAGCTTCAAATGTTTGAACTCCACACCTTTAAGCAGGTGTCGGTTTCCATATTCATTGACACTGCTTACTTTTTTTCCTGGCACTGTTTTCCCTGACTGTGGTCTCTGCCTTACATTGAACTACATAACTAGGATAGCAGAGTATTATCAGTCTGCAAGTCAAACAAGCATTCAGTAGTGTGAGAAACGGATAAAAATGTGCAAGCAAAAGTCCTGTAAGGAAGCTAGAAAACATGGCTGTACCCAGATAGGGTGCAACTAGGTAAGCTGAAAATTAGCAGTCAGTGAAGGCAACAGGCATTTAATGGAGAAAGCAACTGATTAACTGAGCAATGCAAACATGTCAGTAAGTAACTAGACATAAGACTATACCAAGGAGGTAGGGTGTAACTAGGACACCTGATTATTAACAAATAGTAAAAGCAAAAGTCAATCAATAGTGAAATCAACTGATAGACCTGAACTGTGCTATGCAAAAGTATGGAAACAAACTAGAAATAGGACTGTACCCAGATAGAGTGTAGGTAGGATGCCTGAGAGTTAGTAAGTTAGCAAACTGCCACCTTGGTTGGTTGAGAAGTCTCTTGCTCAGTAAGGCTAGTGCAGAAGACAGTGCAACACCTTATAGACACTGGCGGAGAACAGAGGGTGCTTTGTGGATGTGAGAACTGGAAAGCAGCATGGACGGCCAACAGCTGACTCATGGCTGACTCCAGGCAGGCTTGTTCTTTCTGATGCCCTTTGCGCTGCAGTCCTTAACACTCTGGACTACAGCATTCTGGACTGCTGTGATTAGAGCTGCTTTTAGGAGGAATTTAAGCTTTCTGATTGGCTGGCTATTTGGAAGGAGATGAGCCTGTTGCAGGATCATCCACGAGACATCCTGGAGCTTGGGAAGAGATCAGTAATGGGGGAAGTTGGTATGTCATGATTGAAGCCCAATGCGACCCCCAAAAGACTCCCAGTGGTTATCTCAGTGTTAGAAGTGCAGGAAAATGCTTAAAGCCTGAGTTTAAACTTTGGAGATTTGCCAGGCTTCGGAAAACCCTACCCATGAACTTTCTGATTGGCTAGTTGCTTTGAAGGAGCTTGGGCTGCTGCAGGGTCTTCCATGGGGCAGCTTGGTGCTCAGGAAGCAATTGGCAATGGGGGAGGGTTGGATTTCATGTCTGAAGTCCAGTGTGACTCCCAAACAACTCCTGGTAGTGATCTTAGTATTAGGGGTGCAGACAAATCTTCAAAGTATGAGTTTAAACTTTGGAAAATTGGCAGGCTTCAGAAAACCCTGCCCACAAACCTTCTGATTGGTTGGCTGCTTGGAAAGAGGCTGGACTGGTGCATGGTCACCCATATGGTAGCTTGGAGCTTGGAAAGTGATTGGCAATATGGAAGGGCTGGATTTCATGGCTGAAACCATGGCACCCCCCAAATTGCTTCTAGTAGTAATCTTAGCATTAGGAGCTCAGGAAAAAAAGCTCAATGTTGAAATTTAAACTTTGGAGAATTGGTGAGCTTCAGCAAATGCTGCCCATGAACCTTATGATTGGCTGGCTGCTTAGAAGGAGGTCAGGATGCTTCAAGGTTGTCCATGGGACAGCTTGGACCTCAGGAAGCGATCGCAATGGGGGAGGGCTGGAATTCACAGCTTAAGCCCAATACGACTACCAAATGGCTCCTTCCAGAGATTTTAGTGTTAGAAGTGCAGAAATATACTCAATATCTGAGTTTCAACTTCTGGGAATAGGCAGACTTCAGCAAACCCTGCCAACAAACATTTTGATTGGCTGGCTACTTGGAGGGAGGTCGGGCTGCTGCAGGGTTGTAAATGGGACAGCTGGGAGCTCAGGATGTGATCTTCAATTGGGGGAGTGCTGTATTTCATGGCTGAAGCCGAATGCAACTCCCTAAAGGTCCCTGGTGGCAATCATAATATTAGGAGTGCAGGAACATGCTCAAATTCTGAGTTTAAACTTTGGAGAATTGTTTGGCATCAGAAAACCTCACCCATGAAACTATTGATTGTCTGGTTGCTAGGAAGGAGGTCTGGCTGCTACAGGGTCGTTCATGGGTTATCTAGGAGCTCAGGAAGTGATTGACAACAGAGGAGGGCTGAATTTTACAGCTGAAGCCCAATGTGACATCCAAACGGGTCCCAGTGGCAACCTTAGTGTTGGGAGTGCAGGAAAATGCTCAAAGTCTGACTTAAACTTTGGGGAATAGGTGGGCTTCTGAAAACTCTGCCTACAAACCTTCTGATTGGCTGGCTGCTTGAAGGGAGGTCAGGCTGCTGTAGGAGTCTTGGAACTCAGGACCCAATCTGCTATGGGGAGGGCTGGATTTAATGACTTGAAATCCAATGTGACCCCCTCCTGATGGCAATCTTAGCATTAGGTGTCAGAAAAATGCTCAAAGTGCACATTTAAACTTTGGAAATTGGCAAGCTTTAGAAAGTCCCAACCACAAACATTCTGATCTGCTGGCTGCTTAGGAGGCAGTCAAGCTGCTGCATGGTTGTCCATGGGGGAGCCCTGGAACTTGGAAAGTGATCAAAAATGGAAGTAGGGTTGCACTTCTCAGCCAAAGTGCAATGCAACCTCTAAATGACTCCCTTTGGAGATCTTGCCATTAGAAGTGCAGGAAAATGCTTAATGTCCAATTTTAAACTTTGGAGGGTTGGCTGGCTTAAGAAAACCCTGCTCCTGAACCTTCTGAATGGCTGTTTGCATGAAATTAGGTTAGGCTGCTGCAGGGTCATTCATATGCAATGCCCCCTGGAATTCTGCGGTTCTGCGGTTACGGAATTTGCCACAGAATTTGCATCATGCTGCAGAATATATATAGTGCTGCATAATTCATTGTTTTTGGTGAATTTTCTTATAAATATACTGTTTTTCCATAGTGTCAGGCTTTGTTTCCCATCTCGTTTATCCTGAAGCCCCTCCTCTATGCTCAGCATATGATGTCATCGATGACATCACATCATAGTTAGCCAATGACAGGACTGTGTTCTGCCAGAGAAGTGCATAAATCATGCCGCAGAAATCAGAAAATGCTGCAGCAGAACACCAGGGGCCCTGTTCATATGGCAGCTTGGAGCTCAGGAAGTGATCAACAATTGGCAGATTGCTGGATTTCACAGCGGAAGCCCAGTGCAACCCTTAAATGGTTCCCTGTAATGACTGTAATATTAAGAATGAAGGAAAATGCTCAAAGTCAGACTTTAAACTTCAGAGAATTGTTGGGCTTCAGAAAACCCCATCCACAAACCTTCTGATTGGCTGGCTGCTTGGAATGAGGTTCTTCCGGAAAAGAACAATGAAAGGGCAGATCAGCTAAGTAGTGAAGAGCTGTCTTTGTGAGAAGCAACTTCATATGGTAGTCAGCAGACTCATGGGTTCTGTTTTTCAAAGGCTGATCACTTTGCCACCCTTGGAAATAAGAAACTTCCACAGGTTTACTTCACTATCTCTCAGCCTCAGGCCTGGAAGACCAAGCAATGTCTTTCATGTGAGGAAAGGCTTTTCTGTATGCTTTACCTCCAATTGCCCTTCTGATTGCAGAACTTCGGAAAATCATATGGGGAATGACAGTTCTGATCTTAACTGTTCCATTTTAAAGAGATTCACCAAGCTGTCTAAAAATAAATGTGCACCACATCTTTTGGTGCCTTACTGGAGGGGAAATGCTGCCTGCATGTAGTTACCCCCAAGATTTAAAGTTACTCAAGAGAAAAACACTCATAAATTTATATTTACTGTGTCTCCTGTACTTCCCTGTGTTTAGATCTGCCCCTGCACCACCCTGCGCTCTGGTAACAGCAGATAAAGGCCTCATGACCTATCTAGTCCACCACATTCTATCTATTTTGTGAATTGTGCCCTATAGGAAATTCACTTATTTCTCATGTTTAACCCTTCACTTATTTTCACATACACATATGTCTGTCCCATTTATGCTTAAAATCATTTACAGTATTAGAACACACTACTACTTCCTTTGCAAGCCTGATTCAAATTTGTTTTAGTTATTTAAACAGGAGTAGCACACTAAGCTGAAAGCTTTTTTACAGGTGTGACCTGGGAGCACCAGAAATTTAAGTGACTTGCTCAGGATCACACAGTATGTAAATGGAAGCTGTGGGATTCAAACCCAGGTTTGGTCTGCTGGATATCACCAGATTTGCAGTTCAGAGCCTTAAACCACTGTGCTATAACATTTTCCACCACACTGTCGTTGAAATAATACTTCCTGACATCTTTCTTGAACATTCTTCCACCATCTTCAAAGATTTCCCCTCGTACTAGTGCTTGCTTTAATTTTAAACAATTTCTTGCATTTTGCTTTGTTTATTCTATTTACGTCTCTGTCATGTTATCCCTTTCACTTCCGTCACCCAGTGTGTACAGATCCATTTTGATTCTGCTTTTAGAAGCAGTACATTAGGGAGAGTAAATGGGATAGAGCAGCTAAAGCTTCACTTCGCTTCCATTCACTTTGCAGCTAAATGGGAGGGGCAGGTGACTTATGAAAGCAGAGTCAGGTTTACCCCAGATCCATTCTGAGTCTGCTTTTAGAAGCAACACATTAGGGAGAGTAAAGGGGTAGAACAGCTAATACCCACCTTTAACTTAGCAGCTAGCTGAAACAACTAAATGGTAGGGACCTGTGACCTGTGAAAGCAGAGTTATGTTTGCTCCAGGTTCATTTTTAGCCTTTCTGTGCTAGTGGTCCTCTGCACTAAGGACCACAGTGCAAAAGACAATGAAAAAGTGGAGTCAGCCTTTAGGAACTCTGCCTGTTTCATCCAAGGTAAAACTGTACATAGCTAGTAACTATATTGTTATATGAGCATACTACTGTATTTCTGAGTTCTAACTGCAACCTTTTTTTTTTCAGTTGTTTAACCAGGAATAGCACACTAAGCTGAAAGCTTTTTTACAGGAGCATCCTGGGAGCACAGAGAAGTTAAGTGAATTGCTCAGGGTCACACAGTATATAAGTGGAAGCTGTCGGATTTAAACCCAGGTCTGGTCTGCTGGATATTACCAGATTTGCAGCTTAGAGCCTTAAACCACTGCACTATACTTCCTCAAATCCGGATGTGCACTGCAGGGTAATGGAGTAGTCTGCTCCTGCTACAGTTGGTATTCATTAATTAGGTAGGTTAAATTACTTACCTGTTTTTGTGTTATAGCTAGTGTAGGTTTAATTTATCAGTCTGTTTCTGTACTATAGTTAAATCCCACAGCTATACCTTATGTGGGTGAGCACTACAAGGCAGATTTCACACCTGTTTCCTGTGCTATAGCTAAAGTAAGTTTAATTTGCTATGCTGTTTCTGCGCTATAGTTCAGTCTCACAGCTACTCCCTTTCTGAGTGAGTGTTACAAGCTAGATTTTATTCCTGTTTTTTGTACTATAGCTGAGCCATACTGCTGCACCCTATGCGGGTGAGCACAACAAGTTAATCATCTGTTCGTAATTTAGCCTCATTCATAGGCTTCTATTGGGATGGGGTTCAGAGGGGAGGCAGTCAGTTGAGGCAGCTGTGGGGTGCTCTTCTCTAGGGATATGCTCTGATGGAGGAGGCAGTGCCCCATCTGCAGGACCATGGCAGAGCTCCAGGCTCAGCTGGAAGCAGCAAGGGTAGAAATGTATTAGCTGTATCACCAGATCAACTGCAGTCCACCTGCCAACTCTCTACTGCCCAAGAGTCCAACTGGTCCAGGGTTGAAGAGTGGTGGGCAGAAGTGAGGGGGCAGGGGTAGCCAGAATGTTACAGGGTCAAGACCGCTAAACAAAAACAGCACAGGAATAACCATGCTATGTGAAGTGCACCTGCATTTAGAGTGATAGGTATAACAGTGGTAGAAAATTACCACTACCCCTGTCGCTCTACGCATTCACTAAGGATGGATCAAGGTGCCATGTGCTGGGGTACCTGGTGCAGCCGCTCCTGTGGTGGAGTGGCTAAGGCACCAGCTCATGGCAGGGTCAGAAGACCAGGGATCGCAGTTCAGTTTCCCCTAGGTCTCTCTGTGCTGCAATATTTTAGCTTATTTATTTTTGGTTTTTAAAAGAAAACTTTTCTCCATCCTGAGTTTCTCCCCATCCCCCAAGTCCACACCCCCATGGAGTTAGGTATACAAATTCAGGGTTGTTGGGGGGGGTGCTGTGGTGATGGCCTCCATGAAAAATAAAAGTCCCATTGTTTGTAATGGGGTGCGCTGTTTCAGTTGTGGTCAGTGTTGTTTCAGACTCTATTTCACCGTGTGCTGTATTGCTTGGGGCATGAATTGCCGTGCTGTTATTGTATGCTCAGTTATGACCCCGTGCCACTAGAATGAGGTTGCCCATCCTAGTACCATCCAGATGGTGAATGGATTTGCACCTCTACATGAGGCACAGGAACCTGACTTCATTGGGAGGGAATTCAAGTCAGTGGATGGGAAAATGAAGAATGTGATGACATCCACAGGGAGCAAGTTTACCAGGATAGTCTTAGTGGTTGGGGAATGCTAAGAGTGGGGGGATTATACAGAGGGTGGTGGTAGTAGGGTTTGGATGGGAGGGGGATGGTCTGGTGACTTCCTAGTGCATCGGCTATCCAGGATTTAGACTGGATAGGAAGGATGGTGGAGAGGGAGTGGGGGAGCTGGGGGTGCTGGTACACTTGGCTACCAGATCTAGTGAACCAGTTGGTGAAGATGGTGAAGTGGAACATCCATAGACTGGGGTACAGGTTGGTGACTCACTCAGGCTCTCTGGCCTTTTCCAGTGTCCTCCCTGTGTGGGACAGTGAGGGGAAGTAGGATAGGATAAGGTGTGAGGTAGTTGAGGACTTTAACAGGTACTGTAGCTTATGGGACGGTGTCAGTTGAAGGCATACCATTTTGTGGCAGACTGATGGGACTTCAGGACAAGGGTTACCACTTTGTGGGGACGCGGGGGGACTTCTGGGACAGGAGACTCTTCCACGGTGATGGATTTCATCTGATGAGAGAGGGGGCCTATGTGCTCAGGCAGAAGTTTGACATCTATGTCAGACATATAAACTGACTGTAGGGGAGACTGGGTCTTTGGGAACGATGGTGGCAGGTGAAAGAAATGGGATCCTAGCTAATACTTTCCCACATCTGAGGTCTTGTAGCAGCATAGCAGGTACAAGGAGAGCTTTGGAAAAAACTGAGCTAGATGAGGGGACATTAGAGAGGGGGAACACAAAATGTGCAATCACCAGGAAAAACATGAAGAAGAAAGAGCAAGGGATGCACAAGAGTAGTAGCAAAGTAAGATTGGGGGGGTCAGATGGAAGGGGGTATGCCTTAGCACCAAGAGCCTAGGTAACAAAATCAGTGAGGTCGAGGTTCTGATAGTAGGCACTGACATAGAACTTATGGCCATAACAGAAACATGGGCTTCAGAAAATAATGACTGGGAACTGATTTTTATTGTTCGGGGGGATAAAGTAACAGGTAGAGGAGGAGGAGTAGCCATTTTTTGTCAAGGATGACATCAAGGTGGAAGAATATAGGTGCATCAGGGATAGTAATGGGGAGACAGAGTCTCTGTGGGTGGAACTCACAGCAACCTCAGGCAAGAAACTGCACTTGGGGTGGTGATCTATAGGCCTCTGGGACAAGGGGAAGAGAGGGATGAAGAGCTCAAGGAAGACTTTGAAAGAGGATTTGCTAGGGGGAAGTAGTGACCTGAACCTGCCAGGCATCAATTGGGATGTTCCAGTGGCTAGGAGCACCAGAAGTCATGTCTTACTGGATGCCTTCTAGGATTGTCTACTGGTACAACTAGTTTAGGAACCCACCAGGCTGACTCCAGATCTAGATGTGGTGCTCACCAATTCAGAGGCAGAATGAGCTGTGAGAATAGAGAAATCACTGGGGAATAGTGACCATAACTCCATTTAGTTCAAACTGGCCCTTGGGTCCAGAAAACCCCAATCACGAGCCAAAGTCCTTGATTTTAGAAGGGCAGTGTGAAATTCAACAGGCTGAGATAGCAGGTCAGGGAAAAGTTAATAAGGGTGGACAACATAGGTGGGTAGAAGAGAGATGTGGGAAATCAAGTGGGCCATTCTTGAGGCATCTAACTTATGCATGAGAATGGTAACCAAAAAGGACAAGTTCAAGACACTACTACGATTCTCAGCAAGGGTCAAGGAAGCAGTGAATGCCAAGAAAAAGGCCTTCTACAAGTATAAAGAAAAGCAGGGGCAGGAAGAATAGGGAGAATAATTGCTGAAAAATAGAGATTTAAAGATGGCAGTTAGGGATACAGAGCTGTATATTGTGGAGTGGGTCAACAGAAGAGAAAAAGAGTTCTTACGATGTATTATGGAGAAAGGGAAGAAAAGAGGGGGAACTGTAAGGCTAGCAGTGAGGGTAGGGTGATAGAGAAGGATTGGAAAAAGGCCGCCATCCTCAATGATTACTTCTGTTCAGTTTTCACTAGGGAGGAAGGTGGGCCTGTGCCAGCGAAAGGTATTAAGGTGGCCACTAATGGGGTCCAGAAGATGAGGCAGCAAATATTTAGAAGTGAAAGGGTCCAGAAAGGACTGGATGCCCTAAAGATAGATAAGGCCCCAGGACCAGATGGGTTGCATCTGAGGTTACTCAAGCAACTGGCAGCAAACTGACTAAACCCCTGATAGGTCTATTCAATGACTTACTGCAGACAGGGGTTGTTCTAAAGTACTGGATATTGGGGATGTGGTTCTGCTCCATGGGAAGGGGAGGACAAGGGACAAGCAGAGAACTACAAATCTGTCAGACTTACCTCTATTGTAGGGAAGCTGAAGGAGTCGCTAGTCAAAGAAGACCTCATGGACTACTTGGAGTGTAACAGGCTCCAGGATAGTAAACAGCATAGATTCATGGCAGGGATCTCTTTTCAGACTAACCTGATAGTTTTCTTTGTCTGGGTGATGAGGGAATTGGATAGGGGCCACACTGTGGATTTCAACTTCAGCATGGTTTTCGACACAGTGCCTCACAGGTGTACTATATGTTGAAGAATATGGACAATCTGGGAGTGGCTAAGGCCATAGTGAGCTGGATACATAACTGGATAAAGGGGAAGTAGCATAGAGTTGTGGTCAACAGGGTCAAATAAAGGAGTGGGAAGCCAAGAGCGGGCCACCACAGGGATCTGTCCTGTGTCTGATCCTCTTCAATAAAGCTATGTGGGAGGGTGGATAGTGACAGGAGAACAAGGAAATGCACTGGGACTTATAAAAGCTAGAGGAGTGGTCTATGTTTTGTCAGTTGAAATTCAATGCCAAGAAGTGCAAAGTAATACACCTAGGGACAAGAATCCAGTGACAGAGTACTTGATTAGTGGGATGAGACTTAGTAGTACAGCTGAGGAGTGGGACCATGGAGTTATCATCAGTGACCTCTTAAAACAATCAAGCCAGTGTAACAAAGCATATAGCAAAGTGAGTGGGATGCTGGATTGTATTGGGAGGAGCATTGATAGTTTAAGGGAAGAGGTAATACTTCCCCTATACAGATCCTTAGTGATGCCACACCTGGAGTACTTTGTCCAATTCTTGAGTCCTCACCTCAGGAAAGATAGGAATAGGCTGAAGACAGTGCAGTGCATAGTGATAAAAATGATTCAAAGCCAACAGGGCAGGTCCAATGAGGAGCACCTGATGGCACTGAACATGTACTCATGGGAGACAAGAAGGGAGAGGGAGAGGTGCAGATTGGAATATAATGTCGCACGCTTAATAGCATTTACATTATGGCTAACACGGTACAGAGCTGCACTATGGATGAATGGTGCAATACCAATTATACTGCTGTATGCGGTATTGCACCATTTTCACTCTCCCAAGCAGAGGATAAGACCTTTGCTGGAGGTGGGTTTCACTGACCAGCTGCTGTGGCTTAACGGACTGCGCCACAGCAGCAGGGAACCCAGGCAGTACTTCTGGGAATGGGTTTGATTCCCGCTCCCAGAAACTTTTATGTTTTTTTAAACTTTGTGTGTTCCTGACTGACCCTCCAGAGTTGAGAATCTATATTGGGGATTGTGGGGGGCAAAGCTCCCCACAGAAAAAAGACATATGCTGTATGGCAAGAATCGCGCTATATTGGCAGTGCAATGTTGCCATTTGGCATAATGTCCTGCAACATTATGACCCTGTGCCATGGGAGATATGACTGAGACCTTCATGTTCCTAAAAGGAATTAACAAAATCAACTGCAGGGAACTATTTAGCTTGAATACTAGATTGTGGTCATGTGAACATAAGTAGAAAGTAACAGGAGGGACAAAAGGTTGTATAGAAACATAGAATTTTATGGCAGATAAGGACCTCTTGGCACATCCAGTGCCCGTTTCTCCCTACCTACACTATTACTGCTCCCTCTCTCTTCCTTTCCACTGTTTCTCTTGTACTTATCCTGTGCATTCTTGAACCCCACCACCTCTGCTAGAAGGCTGTTTCAGGAATCCACCACTCTTTCTGTGAAGTGCTGCCTTACATCTCTCCTTAAACTACCCTGCTCCACTTTCATAGCATGTTTGCTTGTTCTTGAGTACCTCTTCTTCTGAAAAATACTTCCCTACTGTACCATATTTACCACAGTGTTATATTTAAAGAGCTCTATCATAGCCCCATCTTTTTCTTCTCTTCTCTTCTCTTCTCTTCTCTTCTCTTCTCTTCTCTTACAGAGTGTACATATTCAAGTCCTTTAGTCTCTCTTCATAAGGCTTTTGATGCAGACACTGCACCATTTTATTTGCCCTCCTCTGTACTGCCTCAACTCTGTCTACATCCCTCTGGAGATGTGGTCTCCAGAACTGGACACAGCACTCTAGGTGGGGTCTTACCAGCAGTCTATATGGAGGCAACACCACCTCTTTCATTCTGCTGGTGATACCCTTGTGTATGCACCCCAGCATCCCACTAGCCCTCCTTACTCCCTTGTCACACTGCCTGCTCACCTGTAGGTCATCTGATATGATTAACCCCAGTCTCTTTCATGCTTGGTGGTCATCAATACCACTCCACCCATTTTGTAGTCTGCCACTGGGTTTCTGTGCCCTAAGTACATTATTTAGCACTTTTTCACACTGAAACCCAGCTGCAATACCCTTTACCACTCTTCAAGTTTTCTCAGCTTTGTGCTCATCCTTTCCATACACACACCCCAGAGTGCCCAACCTGCTGCAGATTTTTGTGTCATCTGCAAAGAGGCAGACCTTCCCTTCCAGCTGTATTATTTGACAGAAAGGGTGATGGAGCCATGGAACAGTCTACCAGCTGAAATGGTAAGTGCAAATACCAGCAGTGCTTCAAGCATGGTTGGGACAGAATGAAGGACTGAAGAATATAGTGCTTGCTCAGGGTGGCAGAAACTGGGAGAAGAATGAGGGGAGACTGGGGAGGGTTAGGACCCTGGAGGAACAGCAGGTCCCAGTGCTGAATAGGGAACTCAGGCAGATTGGATGGATCATGGGTCTTTTTAGCTGTCATTTTCTGTTTCTATGTTTCAGATTCTGATCTAATAAACTTTCCTTGTATAGCTTGCTCTGTTGCCTTTGTATCATTTTGTTGCTCTTCTCATCACTGCCTCAACTCTACCCCTATCTTTTTTCAAGAGTAATTCCTGAACTATACGCTATACTCCAAGTGTGGCCTCACCAGGGATTTGTATAAGGGTAATATTACATCATTTCTTCTACTACTGATTCCCCTATCTATACAACCCAGCATTATATTTGCCTTCCCCACTGCCTTATTACACTGTGATGATTGCTTTAAGCTCTCATTTATTAACACTCCTATGTCTCTTGCCTCATCTGTTACATCCACTTTTACATCATCCATCCAGTAAGTTACTCTTTGATTTTTTGTTTCAATATGCATAACCTTACATTTTTTTTGCATTAAATTTCAACTGCCAAACCATGGGCCATTTCTCAAGTTTAACTGCATCATCCCTAAGACATCATATAACTCCTCATCATTATCTACTCTGCCACAGATCTTAGTATAATCTGCAAAGAGACTCATCTTTGAATTTATTTCCTCACCTATGTCACATATAAAAACACTAAAAAGAACTGGGCCCAAAATGGTGAATCCCATTAGTGACATCACTCATGTCTGAGACTTCTCCATTGAGACTAACTCTGTGAGTCCTTCCCCATGACTGATTTCTAATCCATCTAATACTATTTTTCTCAACCTCCAAGTCATTTAGTTTTTGAATTAATCTCTCATAAGGCACTGACTCAAAGGCCTTGCTAAAATCCAAGTATAGAACACCCACTGCCTGACTGTTCTCAACTGACTTTGTGACCAGATTAAAAAAGTCTATTAGGTTTGTTTAACATGATCTTCCCCTTGTGAAACCATGTTGTTTCCCATCCTGTGGTCCATCTGATCCTATCTTTTATAATTGACTCCAGAATCCTACACATTATTGACATCTGGCTTACCAGCCTATAGTTTTCTGGCTCATTCTTATTCCTACTCTTATATAGAGGTATTACATTTGCTGTTCTCCAATCCACTGGAACTGCAACTGTCTCTAATGAAAAACTGAAGAGGTCAGTCAGTGGTACAGCTGGTATCACGCTCAGTTTCTTTTGTATTCTTAGATGTATGTTGCCAGAAACCACAGCTTTATTTCCTTTTAAATGACCAAGACCCTTTAATACTGTTTCTATGGTTATGTTCCCACATCTTTCTCCTTTTTTATCTGCAATTTACAGTCCGGTAATGGACCCTTTTTCTCTACCATAAATACTGTGCTGAGATACAGTACTCATTTAGGGTATTTGCCTTTTCCATATCCCTCTCTTCCCATCTCTCATCTTTCTTTGGTCTTACAATATATATTTTTTTTCTTTTCTCCTTAATATAACAGAAAAAGTAATGTCTCCATTTAATACTCCTTCACCTATTCTGAGCTCTTTATCTGATTTTGCTTTTCTCACTGTCTTGTTAGCTTCCTTCATGCTTGTCAGGTGCATTTCCTCCCTTTTATTTTCTATTTGGTTTGCCTTGTAATCTGTAAAAGCTTGTTTCTTTCCTCTAACTGCAGTTCACACAGCCTTATTATACCACAATGGTATTTTCTCCTCTTATTCTTACTTACTTTACTTACACAAAGACTAATTGCCTCCACTAAGCCTTGATTAATTATACTTCACTTACTATCCATACCTATTGCATCATTCACCCTTTCTGGTTTCTTTTCAACAACCTCACTCATCTATTTTAATGATTTTCTTACATTACCCTCTGACAGCATTTTGCACCAAACTGTTAAATGATCATTTGTTCCCAATGATTCTCAAACCCTATTCCCATGTTTGAATATTACATCCAATGTAGCTCCTCCCCCTTGTTGGCTCCTTCACTGACTATGTTAGGAATGCCTACTGCATCTTTTCTCCTGCTCTATGAGTTCTTTCACTTATAGCTGATGACATTACCCAGTTGATATCAGGCATGATAAAATCCCCCATTAATAGTACTTCCACTTTATCTGCAAATATTTTAATCCTGCCCATTATTTCTTTGTCTGCATATTCCTTCTGAGGAGGTTGTTTATGTACTATGCCCACCCTAATTACTTTTCCCCTTGTTGTAATTAATTGCACCCATAACATTTCAATTATTGCATTATTTTGGCTATGAACAATTTCAGTTTAGTATAACACTACCCCTCCCCTTTTCCATGTTTTCTATCTTTTCTGAATAATGAGTATCCTGAAATTGATAATTCCCAGTCATGATGCATTGTGGCCTATGTTTCCATCACTGCTGTTATATCCAATTTACTTACTGCCACTAATGCCTGCAGATCATTTATTTTATTTCCTAAGCATTGGGCATTAATAAACACAAAACTCCATTTCCCTTTTTTTGCATTTACACTTTATTTTCCATATTTATACTCCTTTTTATATTCTTTCCTATCCTCCATGTATACTTACTTTTTGTTTATCTATAAAAGTACCATTATCACTTCTGGAAGGGGGAGTGCCTGTTTGGCTTTCTACAACTGACAATGACCTCTCTCAGCCACAGTCCCCCCCCCCACCCCATTTAGTTTACATAGTGTTCAATAAATACATCAAATGTTTGCCCACAGGCACTAGTTCCACCTGGTAATGGATGTAAGCCACTGTTTTCGTACAGCTGTTTGTCATTCCAAAATGTTTCCCAATTTCCAATGCATCAAAAGGCTTTCACTATACACTGCTTACTTAACCAGGTGTTAAAGTCCTAGTCTTCCCATTTTCTCCTTTCTACCCAACTGGCAAGACCTCTGAAAATAATAGTGATGATGGTATATTATTGACTTCTCCCATAATTCTATAACATATTTTTTTTAACTTCCCCTATTGGTTTCCCCAAGTCATTTGTCCTTAGATGGATAACAACTTCAGGTCTCCCCTTCCCCCCCGCACACATTCTTTTTACTACATGCTCTGTTCTGTTCATATCCATCTCTGATGATGATCCAGGAAGGCAGCTATTAGAGTTTTCTTATTTTCTGCCATCACATATTATTTAGTACTCCTTAAAATAGAGTCCCCAATAATTAGTATATTTTTCATTTTCATTTTTCTCATTGGAGGAGATTGCTTTGCTTTTGGTTTTACCATAGGGCTTTCTTTTGTTTTGTAATCCAAATTTGTCTGATCCCCCAAGTTGTTAATTGGTTGGAATGAGCTACTAAATGGTGCATAATGAATAAATGTAGTCACATCAATAGTCTTATCTCCCATGTCTTGTAGAACTGGTTGTTTCCCCTTTTCTTTAACAACTTCTGTCCACTCTCCATTTGAAACTCTTTCAGCTCTTCGGGGAAGTGATTTATTATTACTCCCCTGACCTGGTCCCCAGTCTACTTGTAACATATATATATTGAGTTGTGCTTTTTCCTGAAGTAGCTCTTTAGTTAGTGCTGCAGTTCTGTTGCATGCTTGGCAGGAACAAAGTTTCCAAAATATATTTCTTACAATTGCTTAGCAACAGTTGTAGCATTCAATTTAACCCCCACCCCATACCCTTGATGCAATTTACTTATTTCCTGCTTAGGCTTTATATCATGTATTCTTTGCAACAACAACAACAAAAAAAAAAACAGTGTTAATGTACCTGTTAGTGTTCAAGTTAATGTGACAAAAGTACGGAAATGTGATCTTAGGGATTCCAAACTCTAACTACCCACCCCCAAGCAGCAAAAGGAAAAACCGTTAGGGTTTTGGGTCTCTGTTGTCTTGGCAAATCAGTGGTATCATCTTCCTTGGGGTTGTCAACTCGTTTGCCAACCCCTTTCCCTGAGCAAGCAACATCAGACCTGGTCTACTTTATTAACAGATGGCCCACAGGGCCCTGCATGAAGAAAGTTACAGTAGATTGTGTTGGCAACTCATGGCAATACATACTTATCTGCCTTTGAAGAGTGTATCACTGTGAGGCACTGGTTTGGAACTGTACATTGTGCTTCAGACAGGAGGCTACAGGCTAGGGAGGAAGGGTGAACATTAGGACTTATGGAAGGGGAATTTGTTTAACTAGAAAAGGCACACTAAGAGAAAGCTTGTTTTCAGGTGCAACCTGGGAGTACAAGAAATTTAAGTTACCTGCTCAGAGTCACACAGTATGCAAGTGGGGGGCTGTGGGATTTAAATCCAGGTCTCCAGGTCAGAACCCTAATAAACCACTGTGCTATACTGCCTCCCAAAGTTAAGTGACTTGCTCTGGATCACACAGTACACAAGTGGGGGGTTGATGATATTCAAACCCAGGTCTTCAGGTCTCCACATTTCCTGGTTTGCAGATCCATGCCTTTAACCACTAAGCCATACTGCCTACATTAGAATCTCAAGGAAGACTGCACCAGTGATTCTGCAAGCCTCTGGAGACCCAAATTCCTAATGTTTTTTCTTTTTCTGATGGGTGTGTGGGGGAGGGGGTCAGGGTTGAAACCCCTAATACCACATCATTCCCCTACTTTTGTAGTGTTAACTTGACCTAACTGGTAAACTAATGTAGTTTTTTGCAAAGATCTGTATCTATAATATATGGATGGGGAATTTTCATTAATTTCATTTCATTTAATTTCATTTCATTTTTATTGGTTATACTGGAAAAGCATGTGAGCATTGCTTCCCATTTACACAAATGTCCTATTACATACAACAATCATGAGACATGACATAGGTTAAAACATTTAACTGGCAGCGAGGGTTAATACAATGGTACGTAAAATCAGGTTGATATAGACTCAAGGGCAAACCGTGAACTAGCCTTGGTGAATTAACAAATACAAGGTGACATTAAGCATTCAGCGAAGGTTAAAAAATAATATAATATATCAGTGGGAAACAAAACATGTAAGTGCAATCCAAAAACTAGCCTATGTGGATTAACAATACTACAAGTGCTAGAAAGACAGGATAAGTGCCAGGGATGGATAACCAGAGGGAGAAGAGAAAAGAGTGCAGAAGGGGAGCCAGATTAAGGCTGCGATCAGGTGCAGGTGAGGAAGAAATGTCTCCTGATATTGTGTTTGAAGGCATTTGTGGAGGGGCAGAGTTTTAGTTCTAGAGGGAGAGAGCTGAAGAGCTTGGGTCCCATAAAGGAGAGTCTTTTCTGGCCTTGAGTGGTCCAACAGAAAGGAACAGTGAAAGAGAGAGTGGAGGACAGTCTATTGGTCCTGGTGGTGGTGGCTGTCTGGAAAAGAGGGGTGAGGCAATCAGGGAGCAGTCCACAAGAGAATTTGAAGAAGAAGGTGGCCATCTTGCAGTTGAGGCAGGCCTCAAGGGAAGGTCAACTGGTGAGCTCATAAAGGTCACAGTGGTGTGTGAGTTTAGGGAGACCAGAGGCAAAGTGGATAGCATTGTGGTAGAAGATTCAAAGTCTGGAGAAATTTTTGATGGAGAGGTGGGGGACGGAGACAGGTGAACAGTAGTCGAAGACAGGAAGGAAGAAGTTGGAGACTAAGAAGGATCTGGATTCCCTGTTAAGGTAATGCATGGTTCTGTGGAGGAAACTGAGGTGTTAGTAGGCTTTTTTTGATTGTGAGGCTAGTATGAGCATCAAAATTGAGGTGGCTATCCAGGAGTATGCCAAGGTACTTAAATTCACTTGACTCTTTCCATGTGTATTTTCCCCATACAAAAGTCCATTGTTTATTTCCCTGTATACCAGTAACTAAATTATCATTTTGTGTTTCTAGGTTGAGGAGATTTTGAATAAATCCGTATTGCTATACATGCTGTTTAACCTACAGTCAATGGAGGGCTAAGATCCTCGGTGACATCATTTCCTGTCAGGAGGCTAAAACATATGGCTGCTCCCAGCTCTTAATTACAGGCTGATTTATATATGAATAACTCTGGACTGCAAAGGCTCACAGATAAACACAATGGCTTACTCAAATTAGCTGTTTATGGTTTTTCAGACATTAAGAAACTCTGTTGATGGCAATTCCCCTTTAAACATTTTTTAAAATCTGTAGTTTTGTGTGAAACTTTCCCTCCACAGATAGGCTGTCACTACAGGGTTGCAAGACTTAGTTGCACTGTGTGAGCCACAATGGTATGTATGCTTTTTGTGACACCTGATCAATGCTTGGTGACATCACAATGGCCTCATCAGCCATGAAAACTGAGCTGTGAAATCAAACAAAAACAGTTAAAGGTGATAAGAAATTATTTTTACATAATTTCCTACTCTCTCATCTTCCTTTCCATGCCAGTTATGTGTTCTGATATGCTTTGACCAATTTTGATAAATAAATGTTCAAGCTTTGGGGTTCCCGCAGATCTACAGTACATGGAGTTCCACTCTCCTCATCTGCTACTGTTCTTTCTTTTTTACATTTCTAAGACATTCCATGACATTAATTACACCATTTCATGCTATTCACTAGAATATCCTGGAATGGTGATATCGATGTCATAGAATGTTTAGGCTGTATGAAAAGAAAGAACAATAGTGACTAAGGAGAGAGGAATTGAGGGTAGTTACAAAGGCACCAAAATTAGATTATTTAATTCAATGAAAAGGGTCAAAAACATATCAGAATATTGAATAGACAACAGGAGGGCATCCAGAGAGGTAAGAAACTGATCCCTATCTCCTTTAAATCATCATAACAAAACTAAATGAAACACCACACAATTTAAATACACAGCATAAATTTAACATACAATGGCCTGATTCAGAATATGCCATTTATCATCATTTGTGAGGGGGCAGGACTGACATAACTCACTCATGTCTCTGCCACTCATAAGTTATTGTAATGCCCCCTCACTCATGATAGTAAAGTGCATAATCTTAGTAAGTTCTTTGTATATCCTCTCTTCGGAGTCAAAACTCGGCCCTTTCAAGCACAAACTCTGACAACATCTGTTAGCAAACAGTATATGGGACTGCTGCCCTTAGCAGCCTTCTGCTTATTTTATCATTGCACTTATATCTTTCAGCACTTTTAACTCTTGGCACTTCATTTCGATCCTACCCTAGAGCCTTTTCACCTCCACCCCTCACCTCTGCTTCTTCTCTGCTCACACATCTTCAAGTTCTTCCCTTGCTCCTTCTCACCTTCCCTCTTCCACCTTCCACCCATTCTCTTATCTCATGCCACTTCTTTTGCAACTTCTTCCCCTCCTTCTCCCTACGTTTCTCTCTCTTACCTCTCTACCACCCATATTACTCTCTCTCTCTCTCTCTCTCTTGGGTTTTCGACAAGGCCTGCTAGGCTGCCCCCTCTCCTGACTTAACACCACCTCTTCTCCTTATATTATTAATTTGTCTTCTTCCCCCTCACTTCACCACCCCCCCTTCTCTCTGCACTCACCCCATTTCGCTCCTTCCACCTCCCCATCCTCTCATCTCTCTATCCCATTACTTCCTTTGCAACTCCGCTCCTTCCCTCTCCAGCTCCTGTGCAACTCATCTCCTTCTCCTTCTTGTTTCTCCCATCCCCCACCTTACACCTCATTACTTTCTGTCCTAGATTTTGACAAGACCTCCCAGGCTGCCCTCTCTTCTAACCCACTCTACTGTTATATTGAGCAACATTCAGTGCTATTTTGATTGCTTTTGATGTATTAATTTTTTTTAAGTTTATTCTTGATATCTGCTATTTACTTATCTATTGTTTACCTTGTTTTGTTTTTGTACTTCTGACGTGGAAGCTTTGTAACTGAGTTGTATTGCTTAAAGGTGTTGTAATCCAAGCCTCAATAAATAAAAAATAAAAATATCCTGTATATCTTATTCTGGAAAAAGTAGTTTAGCCGGTTAAACTTGTCCTGATTTCTTTCATGGTTTATTACCCATAATACTTTGTATTAAGGTGGTTTAATCTTTAGCTTTATGGAAACATTGGCTTTATTGACAATATGTTTTATGTGTAACCACTACCCCAGTGCTTTTGTATTAAGTTATTTTTATTACAATAAGTTACCCTCTTGGACAGTGCAAATGGGTTGAGGCCTAGATATGGTGAGAGCACACCACAGAATGATATGTTTATGAGGTTTTTAGCCATGTAGAGCGCTGAAACACAGGCACGGTATCAGTGGGTGAGGCACAAACAGCAGCAGCCGAAAGGGCAAATGCACAGGAATGCTGAATGACATCAAAGAGCGAGCTGTGTTGCAGGCCCACATGGGTGAATCCCCATGTAGAAACAGACTGCACAGTGACCCAGACAGACCCGAGAAGCCAAGGAGCGAGCACCAGCTGTAGACCATAAGGATAGTCACACACACCGTGAGGCAGATGCCCCTGAGGGTGTGCTCACCAGACCACACCAAGGAGGTACACTGGGACAATATGCACAACCGGTGCAGTGTCTCTGAGGCACTAACCAAAAACAGCCCTGACCCAGTCAGCGAGCAGACACAAACACAGAACAGACAGGCTGGCAATGCTGAACAGTTGGTCCAAGTGCTGTCCACACACCTGAACCCCCACCTCCGCACCTGCACAACACCACCACCACCACCACAGTAGCACACTATCGGACCCACAGGTACTCACCCCAGTGAGACAGGAGTCCACAGCAATCCACCTGGAGGCGTCCACGGGACAAGGGGTGGGAGCCGAGCAACAGACCACTGGATAAAGGGAGGCAGACAGGAAGGGGTGAATGCATGGCAGCACCACATGACACAGACTCAGCAGGCTGATACTGAGCTCAGCAGTGGTATGGATACCCACTCATTCTTTGCATGTCTATGAGTTACTCTTATGACCCTTGCCCCAGTGCCATGCGGGGAGCTCCTTTGCTGCTACCCCACAGTACCTGGCTGTGCTTCCATAGCAATCCAGTGCTCCCCCTGTCATGGCTGGCTTGCTGCTGTCCTGGGTATAGCTGTCCTGTGGTCCCCCCATGTGGTCCTGTGCCCCTGCCCTCCTCTCCATGAGGCCCACCCCCTGTGGCCATTTATCGACCTGTCACCATGCGCATCATGCATTCCACCATGGGCCCTGTTGTGCATGCTTAGTGACAGTCACCCTCATGTGTGTGCCTGTGTTTGTATGCTATGTGGCACAGGCATGCTGTACAGTGCATCCCTTTGGCCTCTGTCTCCTGCCCATACTAACCCCATGGGTCGTCCTTGTTGCGCAGTCACCCTTGGTGCACATTCACGCTTGGTGTGCATTTGCCCTTACTGTGCATTCACCCTTCCTGCCTTCTGCCATCGCTCTGTGGGGACTCGCTCTCAGAGAGTTGCCCACATCACATAAATCCATTTATGAGTCAGGCTACATCACCAGTCTCTTTTATCTCAGGTTCACCTGTTGTTTCACCTGTTGGTTTTTTCTCTTCCCCAGTTCAGGCAGGCTGCTTTATTCTCTTAGTTTTAGGCAGGTTGCTTCTTTATCTCTGGTTCAGAAAATGGAGAGTCAAAGTTCCCTTTAGCTCTCACAGCCAATCTGTCTTGGGACCAAGCCAGTCCTCTTTTGTAGAAGTAACTCTCTTCCTAGTGGGGGCTTACCTGCTACTTGCTCCTTGCAGCTGCTGGTGCTCCCTATAGGGAGCCATCTAGCAGCCCATGTGTTTCTCTAAAGCAGAAGCTGCCTGGACATTTCTGTGCTCCTGGTCTCCATGGGACTTCCACGGGGGAACCAAGCAGTGCAGACTGCATCTTCATCCTGGCTCCACAGGACAGCAGAGGGGGATGGGGACACTACTGTTTTTCTTTAGCACTAGGAGCACTATGCACATTTTCTGGCTCCCTGCCAGTGGCCATCAGGGACCCTGCCCATATAGCCACACTACAGAGTGGAGTGCTTTGAAGTGCTTTTGGACACTCCACCTCACTAGCCCAACTTCAGTAAACTGACAAGAGGTTCAGGCACCCCAGAAACTGGGCACTTCATTGTTCTGATGCCCTTTGACATCATTCAAATGGCCAAAAGCAACTATGAGGGACAAATAGTTATTAATATAATGAAATATGCTCAGAAGGTATGGGGTGCTACAATTTTAGACCCTCTCGCCACTTCCAAAAGTCCTGTGGGTACCTTCTCCTAGCCCAGTAAACTAGTAAACCAACAAATGTCAAGAAGCACCTCAGATGATTGTGCCTGCCAGCCAGCCATAGACTGTGAGGAAAAGTGAGGATACACTGAAGACTGCCGGGTAGTGTGGGCAACAGAGGCAAGCATTGGCCAAAGCCAACCATGTTCACTTGCCAGTGCTCACTGTGTATTGTTAGGCATAGATAGTGCAGTAGTTACATATGCATTCTGAATATGCACCATGACAATGGGACTTGGTGTATACAGGTATTTTTAAAACCATCTCTTATTTTAATTTCTCAGATTAAATTTAATTTATTTATTTATTTAGTGATTCAGAAAAGACGTTTGAGTGCAAGCTCTTTTACAAAAGTTCCACATCATAGATTGCTAAACAAAGTACAATAGGATAAAGCAAAGGTACATCACAATGAATGATACAGCTTGGATTCAGAACTTACAGAATAACTCAAAACATAGGTACAAGAAAATATAACAAGGAAAACACTTTATGAGGGTGGAGGGGGGAATAAGCAGCCACAAAGTGCCTTGTCAGTAGTTCAGAGGGATGGGGATAGCTGGAAGTGGGGTGAAGAAAGGAGGTACAAGAGAGAGGTAGGTACTGCGGTGGAGATGAAGGGTGGGGCAAGAAGGGCGATAAGGTATAGGGAGAAATGGGGGGTGAGGGGAGACTGAGTGGAGAAGACATGCTAAAGTAAATGGTGGAGTGTGAGGGGGTATGGTCAGGCAGCCTGTATTAGTAGTGACTGTTAGAGAAACTCACGGGACTGTTAGTTGGGGAAGGGGGGGAAGGTGGGTGGCGGGTGCCGAAGGAGCATGACACAAACCGATTGCTGAGGCAAGTCATGAGAAGGGACAAAGGGAGGGGGTACCTGAGGCCTGTCTAGTGTTTGCTGGGGGCCAGAGAGAGCAGGTGTGGCTGGACTTAGGGGCAGGTGCACTTAGAGAGTGTTATTAGGTCAGTTTTGAATTGGACCAGACAATTAGTGGCCAAGAGGTGCCTGGGGAGTTCATTCATCCATGGCGGGGGGGCCTGGTATGCAAATACTACTGCCCTGATTACTGTAACCTCTAGTATTAGATCCGCCATGGATCAGGGCAAACTGTCAGGTGCTATATTTATTGACTTGTCAAAAGCTTTTGACCTTGTCAACCATGACCTACTGGGGGAGCAGCTCAGGGCTCTCGGGTTCTCGCCGTATGCCATGAGTTGGATGATGGGCTACCTAACGGGTAGAAAGCAGCGCACCTGCTTTAACAAGGTCCTCTCGGAGCCTAGGGCTGTGACCATGGGAGTTCCCCAGGATCGGATTTGGACCTCTCCTATTCTCACTTTTTATTAATCAGCTCCCACGGGTGACCTCTCATTGCCAAGTCACGCTTTATGCAGATGACCTTGTGCTAGTGGCCCATGCTTGTAATGCTGCTGACCTTAACAGTGCCTATCTGAAGACTTCAGCAGAGTCTCGACCTGGATTACCAACCATAGACTGGTATTGAATGCTAACAAAACTCAGGCCATGCTCTTTGGTTCCACGGCCAAGTTAAAAGCCCCACCAGCTATGCTCAAAATAGCTTGTAATGGAGGCCCCCTGTTGCCAACAGCGAGCTCAATTAAATATCTTGGGGTCACCCTTGACCCACAACTTGACATGGGATGCCATATCCAAAACATCTGCAGAGCCACCAGGTGTAAGCTTGGCCTTGCCTACAGGGCCAAATACAACCTGACTCCGGGAGCGAGGCTGGCACTTGCAAGGGGAGTGCTTCTCCCCTCCCTTAGTTATGGATACCACCTATTTGCCAGGTCACCCCAAATCCATCTTAATCGGTGGAACACGGCATATAATGATATCTGTCGGTTTGCATTTGCTGCTCCCAAACTCACCCACCGATGTGAGCTCTATGACAAACTCAACTGGCTCCTCCCTGCAGAATTCCTGATCCTTGGTGTAGGAAACTTCACCAGGAAAGTGCTTGCCACGGGCATTCCGTTGGGACTGGCACATCTCCTCCCAAAACTGGACGCAATCCCCTACCAGCTCAGGTCACAGACCGCCGAGTTGCTTAAAGTTCCCCCTACTCGGACCCTTATAGGGATCGTGACTTTGCCGCTTTTGTGCCTAGGCTCTGGAACTCCATTCCGACTCTGTTCGCTCTGCCCTTCCCATGGGACCTTCGCTCCTCCCTGTGGTCCCACCTAAAACAAACAACAAGATGTGACTGCTCCTAGTCTCTGTAATGTAATACTCTGCAGTCCACTATTGTCCACTCTGAGTCCATGATGGTCTATGAAATATGTATTCAGTGATTCTAATGTCTATCTATGTCCTGTAACAATTTGTACTATGTGTGGCAGTATCTCTGCCCTTATACAAGCGTTGTTATAGCTGTTTTTTACTGTATCATGCTGTTTCTCCAATGTTGCCATGTATGTATACTGTATATTTTGTGCTCTCCTGGGTCGTTCCTGAAAATAGGCATACTACTTGTCTAATGTACTTACCCGGTAAACAAAAGCTAAATAAACAAAAGCTAAATAAATAATAAATAAATAAATGCACATTGCCCAAGTGAGGTGCAATGGAAGGGGAAAACCAAGGCCCCTCTAGTTCTCCCTCTGGTGACCTGTGATGAGTTGGTCACCTTGATCGAATTGCCTACACTAGGTGGTGTTTTACCTAATAGAGCCTTCTTCCCTAGGATGCAAGTCCGGAATTTGGCCCTATTTCTTAACGACAACCAGTTTGCACATTCATACAGAGTACAGGTGTGAGTGCCACACTCAGCATCCAGGGTGAGTCTACAGGCTTTATTGAGTGCAGTCTGAACCCTCTTGAGCGCTATATCCATTACCATCCTGTAGACCACTAGTCCATAGTCAATAGTAGATATAATGGAACTGTGGTAAAAGATGTTGGAATATGAATATAATTTTATTGATATTTACTATTGTGTTTTTAAAGCAAATTGTTGAAAAGTGCTACCCTTTTTTTGGGGGGGGAGGGATATTTTATGTTCACATTGGGCACTGTCATCTTTAAGTATTAAGTTTTGGTCCTATAGGACCACTAAGCCTGCCAAAGACTACATGCTTGCTGACGGTATCTAGGCTGCCCATTTTACTTTGTGCATTCATTTACTGTTATTTTTCAATTAAAATGTGACTTTATTTTGCCAAACCTTCTTTCTTCATAGTGCATCCAATGTTCTGCCCCCTCGATGCCTCTGTGTGTTCCTGAGGAGAAGAGAATGCAACAGTAAGCAAGGTGGCCCCAAACTGACATGAACTCATGCATGCATGAGTTATGGATCTTTTAAGCACTCTGAGATAAACATATACCCTGAATGTAGGCTTTGTCCAGAACACAGCAATATGTTTTATATTAAAAGAAACTATCATGGAAATATTTAAAACTATTGCTTTGAAAATTGGAAATGTGAATTGGGGAATGCACATCAGGACTAATCTTCCTCCTGTTCACTGTCTTCAGCTCTATTCTTCCTTTCCATGCTATATCTTGTTATAATTACTGGTGACCATACATATTAGCCGGATTACTGTTTTGTCAAAAATGCATATCAACCAGATTTGGGGTTATTATGCTCCAAAGGCACTAATAACCTGAAAGACGGTTGATATGACACTTCATAATAACCCCAAATCTGGTTGATATGTCATTCCCCAAAGAAACTGTTGCATTCCATTGTTTCACAAAAAATATTTCAACTGCATTATTTTCAACTGTGTTTTATTCATGTACAGTTCAATTTCTTCAAAAATTAAACTGCACTCTAGCTCAAAAAAAATTATTTTTCTTTCATGGTACTAGAAATTCAGTCTAAACCTCCACACAAGCAATTATAAAAAATTAAATGATAGGTAAGTTTGATGTTATGGATTTTTTTCACAATCTGTATGTGATGACCACATTAACCTCTTGAGCTTTGCTCTCAAGGTTTATGGGTCATCACACACCTCAGGTGCGTGAAAAAAAATCCATAACACACACTTACCTATTATTCTCTATTTATTTATTTTTTTAAATTCAATATACTTTATTCAAGCTTAGTACAGTACATGGAAATTATATGGCAGTTGAGTTAACACACTGGGCATTATTCTCTATTTATAACATGGTGTTAGTATAGTAAGTGACCTGATAGGAGAAGGGCTCCCACCTGGCCGTGCATTAATGCACCATATCCTTGCAGTTGCTGTGATTAGGTCAGCTCCCAATCACTGGGCAGCATGGGTCTTTCTTTTCAACCCGATGGCAAAAATGTCTTAAGCAGCCATTTGAATTTGGCAGCTTGGCAGCAGCTACTGCCATCCCCACCCACCTGCCCCATGGATCTCTGAGGTTCAGTTGCAGACTGTGCTGAGAGACAGTGTGCTATGTCACCATTCCTTCATGTGTGAAACACAACAGGGAGGCTGCTCTTCTGTGCCTCTGGTGCCATCCTGTGGCATGTGTCCCCACCTTTACCATTGTGGGTTAATGTGAATCTCCCCCCGTTCTCCACAGCGAAAACTGTGCAGTACCCACCTGAACAAATGGTATCAGTGCCTCCTGTGCCATGGGTCTCCACCTTTCCCAATGACACCACAACCCGCTGTCAGCATAGGGATGGAGCACACTAAAGTGAGCGAGTGCAGCAGCTTGTAGCAGTTTTCTGAGTGAGCGGTACGTTTCCCCTTGGTCAGGCACAGCAACAGCTACTTTTACTGCAATTACATCCGCTGTGCCATTTCCTGTCATTATTTTTGCCACTTAATTTGTCCCACAGTATATCAGTATCAGTGTGTTTTTGCAGCAGCAGCAGTTTGTTTACCGTGTCGCTACTAATTACACTGAGCAAGGAATGTCCCCATATTGTGCTGCTGCTTTTGTATGTGTGTGATGAAAAGTGTGTGCCCCATCACAGAGTGAGCAGAATGAGTGACACAAACCCAGCAGACAGTGACAGGGAACCCAGGCATCCTTTGCATCCACCTGCACCCCCTCAATGGTTCACTGTTTGTATTAACTCTGTAACTAGTGTTTTGTACTATTGTCTTGGGTCTTGACCCCCAGGTCACATCTGGAATCGAGCAGCACTGCTCAGTATGCCTTCCTGGTTAAACTCATAAATAATAAATAAATGGTGCCCAAAATTTCCCCAGAAAAACAGTGCAAAATACTGAAAGCCCCTACCTGCCAGTTCCACTGTTTGCATTTACTTGATGTCTCTCTCGCAGCTGCTGTGTGTCTGATGTCCCTCATATGGTTTTTCAGGCTGGTAAGGAGTGCCAGGTGGTAGTTGCCACATGAAGTGCCATTCTGAAGTAGCGATTGGACCAGGAAAGGGCAAGTGCAGAAGGCACTGTCTTGTGAAAGTGGCTTCCTTCGGTACCGATCGACACAGTCAAGTGGGATGGCATGGTGGGAGTTAAAGAAAGAGTGACCAAGTGAGATAGAGAGAGTGGACAAGTGAGGCATACAGTGCCACAGGCAAAAGCTGCAGCGCCAGTGCTGGCAAAGGGCACAAACACAGGGAGAGAGAGAGAGAGAGAGAGACATGGCAAGACAGCAGGGCAGTGAGAAGTAGAAAAGTCAATACCTGTGCTTGTACATGTGGGGGGGGAACATTAATGGTGCTAGACAATGTAAAAGATTTTGTAATGCACAAGAAGTGTCACCAATCATGTCAGTAGTGTATCTGTAATATTTCAGGGTTTTAAATAATTGATTAGCAGTTTTTTTCTTGGGACAATACTAACTGTACAGAAAACATTTATACAGGTTTTCTAGAAGCACTATGTTTGTTAAACACAGTGAGGCAAGTGCTATGCATTTTCACAATGTCTTAGAACTTTTATGGGCAAAACGCTAATCAATTTTTAGAGTTAAATAAAACCCTGCATTTATATGTGCATAAAAACAATGATGCATGCATTATTTGGTAGAGACTATTTTGCAAGGCGGCAGGATGTAGTATCTTTGTTAGTATTTAAACAGGAAAAAAATACCTTTCTGGGTATTTTTTTGTTGTTTAAACGAACCCCATGTTATAAGTGCAATAACCTACTCCAGGGTGTATGGTTATTGGGGATTAATCAACACCGTGTGTGCTGTGAGGGAACCCTGCCTGTGGCCTCATACCTCTCAATGCACCCAGGGTGTTGATTAATCCCCAATAACTGCACATGCTGTCATGGGTTATTGCTTACTTATCTTTTTTCCCCAGTATACCCTTAGAAGGTCTTGACCCCTTCTTTTATCCATGGTTATGTTTGTCTTCACCCTGCTAATGGGCTGCTACTTTTCTCTAGCATTTCCTTTTCTACCACCCTGTTGGCCTCATTTTGCTTCCCTTTGTAGATGCTGAAAGCTTTCTTCTTTTTCCCTAAATTGCATCCCTCACTTCTTTGTTCAGCCACCTTGGTTTTCTATGCTTCTGGTGGAAGACTAGGTTTGCTGGCAAAGGTACCTAGCTTCATCTGAGCTCTTTTCTTCTAGGTTGCTTGTAAGGACATAGCAAGGAACCTTATCAGAGCAAGGAAAAATATTAAGGCCTATTTAGGCTAGGCAGATTTACTGTGTGTAATTTCCTTTGTAGTCACAGAGGCTGTTACTGTTTGTTGCTAACATTTTACTGCATTATTTTTCTCTGATTCAAATTGCTGTTGCAGGGTGTACTTTCTGCTGCATTATTACAAGGTGTGCCTACAGGTTTGTGCTTATAGATTACTGCTGCAATCTTCTCTGATTCAAATTGTTTTTTGCAAGGTATATCTTCTGTTGCTGCTTTATTTTCCTCTGTAGCAAAGTGTTTTTACAGGGTATATCTTCTGTGAAATTATTACAGGTGGTGCTTTACAGGTGTTATAGTTTTATCTATCATTAGGCTAAGCTTTCAGGGCTACTGCATTTGTTGTTGGTTGATTGTTTCTGCTCTTACCTCCTTGTTTCTTTCATCCATGGTTCTTCTTTTTTGGCAAGAGAATGGGGCCAGCCACCCAACCCCATCCCCAGCCACCCCACGTTAATCTCCTTTTATAGGGTGGCATAGTCATGACATTTCCTGTAGCTAAGCAGGAAGGGGGGGATCAGAGAGGTAGCCACACAGTGATCTAATTTTCAGAAGCACAAGCAATTTAACTTGTTATAACAAGTTATACAAAAACAAACAAACAAAACATAAAATCAAACTTTTGCTTTCATTTTCCTCCTTCTAATTATTTGGATCAGGTTATAAACCCAGCAACTCATCTGGAATGGATATTATTAACTGCAGATACTGCTGGACACTTTTCAAAAGGGCAGTTATACAGGATTTAGGATGCTGTCCTACATGCTGCACCATTGGAGATCAAAGGGCTCAGCACCAGGCAGCATGGGCAGAGATTGCACACCTCAAATCACAAATATAGGAGGAAGTATATTATAATAACTGCCTGCCATTTCCCCAACATCCAACAGAAGCACCTGAACTGCAGATGGTAGTTGGTCTGGGAGGTTGGCAGGTGGTTAGGAGGGGCAAATTGGCTGCCCCATCACTCAGTACTCTCCAACATATCACCTCCACAAACCATATAAAAACTACAAACAGGTATCTGCCTCTACCTCCAAAGTCAAGCAATAGAGCAGAGGACACTGCAGAGCAGGACACTGCAGCACAGGAGCTAGCACAACAAAACTTGCCCAAAACAGTGACCAAAATAAAAAAAGCAAATCCGGCCTGGTAGTGCAGAGGGCTGAGGTGCTGGACGTCTCACCTCGCAGCATGTCAGCGACCCGGGTTCAGGAGTGAGCCTGGGTCATCGAAGGTTGACACAGGGGTGAGGGCAGAGCTGGATGGAGCAGCTGGAGGGCAGCTCTCCTTACCGGGGAAGGATGAGTGGCATCCCTCGCTCAATGGTTGCCCTATGGTGGAGTCCAGGAGGCTGCGAAGGCTGGGGGAGCTGGCATTTGGCCAATGGGGTGGGTGGAAGGGGGTCATTACTGGGGCCGTAAGGTGCATGTGTGCCTCCATGCACATGTGTCCTTCTCCTGGGGCCCCCGAGAGAAAAAACAGTGGATGAAAAAACTGACTGCAGGATGATGACCGACTCCTCTCAGGCACTGCTCCCGGACCAGGCATAAGGTAAGCCCCGGTAATTCCAGGTGACAGGAGCTGGGGGAGTCAGTTAGATGGGGGCTGTCCAGGGGAGCAAAAATGGAAATAAGAGAAAAAAAATAAAAAAAAGCAAAAAGGAAATCCAAAACACTTCTGATCATAGGAGACTCCATGATTTGGGGAGTTGATATCTACCTCCAGCCAGGGGTAATGGTCAGATGTCTCCCAGGTTCATCAGCATGGAGAGACACTAACTGTATTGCTGAATTTGTGCAGGAAACAGGAGAAAACATAGATGTCTTGGTACACATAGGGACTAATGATCTCGCCAGCCAGTCAGTTGTGGAGACCAAGGAAAACCTGACCAGGCTGGGTGACAAACTGTCATCCATTTCATCCAGCATCTCCTTCTCTGAGATCCTGCTGGTCTGGGGGGAGGGGAGCAGATGGATGGAAGGTCAGAGAAGGGGAGACAGGGGAGCTAAACATGTGGTTCAAGGGCTGGTGCCTGGAAAAAGGACACAAATATGTAGGTAACTGGCAACAATTTTGGGAGCAGAAGATCTTTAAATTCAATGGACTGCATCTGACTAAGGAGGGAGTCATTGCACTGGGGCATAAGTTTGATGTCTTTGTAAAATATTTATTCTAGCAAATGGGGAGAGGGGTGCAGCACCCAATACATCGAATGGGAAGAACTCTACTCCCCCCTCAGCTAGTGATCAAACTGAAGAGCAGCATATTTGTAGTTCATTTGCATCACCAGGTAAGGAAAAAGGTCTGGCTCCTGATATGATGCACTTGGGAAATGCCAGACCTTGCCCAACAACTAACACACTGAAATCTGGCCTATGGAAAATTATGTACACAAATGCTTGCAGTCTAGGAAACAAGATCTCAGACCTGCAGGCAACAATGACAGAGGTTAAACTGGACATAGTAGCCATTAGCGAGACATGGTTCAGCAGTAACCACACTTGGGAGACTTCGGTACCTGGCTATGTACTGTTCAGAAGAGACCAAGGTGCAAAAAGAGGGATGGAGTGGCCCTTTATGTTAATGAAAATATCAAAGCTACAGAAATTCAGAATACACATAAGGAGCCAGAAGAACTGTGGGTCACCCTGGAAACAGGAAATGGGACAGCCATACAAACTGAGGTTGTCTACAGGCCTCCAGACCAGGGGGAGAACGTAGACACATTACTGTTAGAAGATATACAAAATATGACAGCTAAAGGGGAGGTTCTGATAATGGGAGACTCCAACAAGCTAGATACAGATTGATCAATACCAGCAGGACCATCTGCCAGAACTAGACACATAGTGGATTCCCTACAGTGGGAGGGCCTCAAACAACTGGTACTGCAACCCACAAGAGACAGGGCTATTCTAGATCTATAACTGACTAACATACTAACATACTAAAATGCCAGCAGAATAGGCCTAACGGTCTTTCATGTCTCCTCGTTTGGTCAGTCCCCAACCTGGGTGCTGACCTTGCTGTCCCCCTCGCCTTCTCTGGCTTCTCCCTTCCCAGTTCCGGATATTCTTGCTGCATTGGATTTTGCTTCCAGAACCCTTCCCCTGTACCTGTCCCACCCCCTCTTGAACCCATCCACTGTCTCTGCCTCCACCAGCCCCCTAGGCAGTGCATTCCATGGCTCCACCACCCTCTCAGTGAAGTAGCACCTCCTCCTTTCTCCCCTGAATCTTCCCCCTCCAGCTTCCAGCCATGCCCTCTAGTGGCCACTTCCTTCGAAGCACCCCAACTGTTCCTCCCCTATTTACCCTCTTCATGTACCTAAAGACCTCTATCATGTCCCCTGGTCCCTTCTCTCTTCCAATGTGTACATATTTAGCTCTTGAGCCTCTCCTCAGGTCCTGTCCCCAAGCCCCAAATCATTTTGGTTGCCCTCCTCTGGACCCCTCCAGGAGGTTAATGTCCCGCTTTAAGTGTGGCCCAAAACTGCATGCAGTACTCAAGGTGTGGCCTCACCAAGCAGTTATACAGAGGGAGTATCACTTCCTCCTTCTGGAGGTGATCCCCTAGCGATGCATCCCAGCATCCTGTTGGCCTTGGCTGCTGCCCTCCCACAAGTCTCAGAGTTGTTCATCTTGACATCCACCACCACCCCCAGGTCCCTCTCAGCCATTGAGACTTGTAGCATTTCCCAGGGTGTACACTTGACCTGGGTTTCTGGCCCCCAGGTGGAGTACCTTGCATTTCCCTGCATTGAACCTCAGCTTCCACTTTCTAGACCATCTTTCCAGAGCCTCCAGGTCCCCCTGTAGGGCCACCCTCCCTCCTCCCCATCCACCACCGCCCCCAGTTTCGAGTCATCTACAAAGAGACTCATCTCACTCCTGATTCCTGTCCTTATGTCAGATACGTAGGCGTTGAACAGAAGGGGCCCAAGGACTGATCCCTGTGGGACCCCACTAATGACCCTCCTTGGGGATGAGACTATCCCACCAACTACGACCCTCTGGGTCCGGTCCTGGAGCCAATTTCCTATCCAACTGATCATCTGGTTCCCCACCCCCATTTCTCCCAGCTTATCCAACAGGCCCATGTGAGGAACAGAGTCAAATGCCTTGCTGAAGTCTAGAAAGAGGACATCCACTGGTCTACCCAGGTCCAAGGCACTTGTCACCCAGTCATAGAACTCCACCAGGTTTGTCTGACATGATTTCCCTGGGATGAATCCATGCTGTCTATTGTCCAGGCACCCTGACTTATCCAGGTCCCCCCCTAGCCTCTCCTTGACAATGCCCTCCATCACCTTGCCCACCACCGAGGTCAGGCTGACAAGCCTGTAGTTCCCTGTCACCTCCCTTGATCCCCCCTTGTGGATAGGCACTATATGCGCCACCTTCCAGTCTTGGGGCACCCACCCTGTCCTCAGAGAGATGGTGAAAAGCTCTGCCAGGGGTTTTGCCAGGACATCTGCAAGTTCCTTCAGCACTCTGGGATGTAATTTATCCGGCCCGTGCTTTCTCCATCTTAAGGGGGCTGAGGCTTCACTCCTCTCTGCTGTGATTTCCACTTCGGTACCCCTTCTCCCTGCTTAGCCCTCCCCACCTGCCAGTGATGCCTCCCCTCTCCCCAGACCTGCCGATCGGTAAGGGTCCCCCCCTCCTCAGTATCTCTGTCTCCTCCCATGTGTGATGCAGCACCCCCATTTTCCCTGGTGAAAACTGAGGTGAAGCACTCATTTAGTACCTCAGCCTGCTCCCCCGGGTCTTGTGCCCATCTCTCCCCTGATTTAATCCTGCTAATCTGCCCCTTCACCCTTCGTTTTTCCCCAATGTATCTAAAGAACCCTTGTTCTCTCTCCTAATTTCCCTGGCAAGTTTCCGCTCCTTCCTTGCCTTAGCCGCCCTCACCACTCTAGTGGCCCTTCTAGCCATCAGCTCATACTCCCCTCGATCCCTTTCACTCCTTGAGCACTTGAATTGCTTATAGGCTGCTTTCTTTCCCCACCACCTCCTGGACCTCCCTGGTCCACCAACAGGGTTTTTGGGCCCTACCGCATTTTCGTCTTACTTTTGCACAGGTGCTGGTAGCATCCTGCACCCCTCTCCTGATGATTTCCCACCTACTATCAGCGTCCATGTCTGACCCAATCCCATCCAAATGCTCCTTAAGAATCCTTCCCATTTCCTTAAAATCTGCCCCCCTGAAGTCGGTTACTTCCGTCTTTGTGCAGCCTTCTACCCTCCTGGGTCCAGGCAGAACCAGACCGTTGGCATGGTCACTCCCGCCAATGGGTCCTTACCTCCAGGCCCCAAATCTGGTCACTGTCTGCCAGGACCACATCCAGTACCTGTGCCTCCCTGGTGGTTCCCTCACCTGCTGAGTTAGGAACGCGTCTTGAAAGACATCCAACAACCTCTGTTCCTGGTCACAGAGGATGTCATAGTCTCAGTCTGTTCCTGGCATGTTTAAGTCCCCAACACCACCACCGTTCCTCTGCCCAATCTGCAGTGTCTCCTAACATCTGCCACCAGACTGTCCTCCAGCTCCTCCGCCAGGGCAGGGGGTCTATACACCACTCCTATTTTTACTCTCTTGCCCCTCTTGTTATCAAGGTGACCCAAATCGCCTCCACGGTTCCCTCCGCCTCCTCTACTCCCCCTATGCCAATGCAGTTTTTGACTATCATTGCTACCCCTCCTCCCCTTCCCTCCCCCCTGTCCTTCCTGAACATAGTGTATCCCTCCAGGTTCAGGTCCCAGTCATGTCTTGCAGTGGCCCAAGTCTCAGTGACCGCTGCCACATCCACTGCTCCCTCAGTTAGCATCGCCTGAGCTCAAGCATTTTATTGCCCAAGCTCGGGCATTTAGCAGGACTACCTTCCACCCTTTCCCTATAGTTCCATTTCCTGCTCATGTTCCCATGGGATTCTGTTTTCCCTGGTCTGCACTTTGCCAGTTGGCCTTTTCCTGCAATCCTCCTGGTCCCCAGGGGTGGAGACAAGTCCTCCTTTATCGGCACCCCTTGACAGCCTTTTCTCCCATCCCACCCCTTCACAAGTTTAAACCCCACTTTTCACCAATGAACCCTCTATTTTCAACTTAAGGATTCCCTCCTCCAAATTGAGATGTAGTCTATCTCAGCATACAGCTCCTTATCCTCCCAGGTCTCCCCCATCAACCCATACCTCTGGCCTCACACCACCCCTGAGCCACTGGTTTATCTCCCTAATTTTCCTTTTGTGTTCCCCACTAGCCCTTGGCACTGGCAGGATTTCTGAGAAGGAAACTGTGCATCCTATGTCATGACAGACCCTGGCGAGCTCCCTGAATCTTGCCTGTATCTCCAGCTCTCTATTTCCCTCAATGTCATTTGTACCCAGGTGGACCAGTACGTCTGGGGAACCCCCACAATCCTTTGCCAGGTGATCTACCTCGTGCTTAGCCCTGTGCACTGTTAGTCCAGGGAAGCATCTTGTTCTAACTGGCCAGGCTTCTCCCTCCCTATCCCATTTGATACCCCTGATCATAGAATCCCCAGCAGGAGCACTCTGACCACCCTTTTCCTCCATTCCCCCTTCCATGTCCCTCATCCTTTCTACAGGCCCCTCCACCCAGCTGGCTCCGTGTTCCTCCCCTTTCTGGGTGCCCATGTCACCCCTCCTTATTTACCATGGCCACCCCTCTCCTCCAATCCTATGCCCTCCTCCTGAGTAGCCTTCTGTTCCTGCTAATTCCCCTCACTGCTCGCAACTGGTCCTTCTCCCCATCTGCTAAACTCAGCCTGGCTCATCCTCCCTTCCTTCCTGTCTCCATTTAGTTCCTCTTGCTAGTCGTGCTCCCTGGCCTCAAACCCTCAGCTCCCTTTACTGAATCCTCCTTGTACTTCTGGTCCTTCTCCTTACCTTTCCTCCCAACTGGTCCTTCTCTCATGCTTTCCTCCCCTTCCCTGCCCCTCCTGCTCTGATTCACTGCTCCCCATTCTCCTGCATTCCAGGTCCCCCTGTTCTTCCTCCCTTTCCATCTCTAACTACCCCTGTCATGGCTACATCACCCCCATCCTTGAGCAGAAGAAGAGAATTGAAGCGGTTACTGAGTGTAAGGTCTGATCCACCTCCCCGCCTTGCTTCCTTCTGTCCAGCCCTGGCCATCTGCCTACTTCCTGAGAATGTTGTCCCTCCGTCCCCCCTTTGTGAGGGCCCCAGTTACCTGCCTGCTTCCTTGGTAGTGTCCTTGGACCCCTCTGCCAGGTTCCCTATGTGACCCCTGGAGTATTCTCCTGCACCCTTTCCCTATGCCCCCACCCCCAGTGCTTGGTGCACCCTGTGGGAGATTCCCAGCCCCTTCCCCAACCATACCACCCCTTCCCCAGCTTTCTCCTAATCCTGCAACCTCCTCCTAAGCTGTTCTAGCTGGTAGCACACTGGCAACCACCGAACTTCCAAGCCCAGTCCAGTATCATGGCTGCTCCACACCTGTGCACCCCACCACCCTCCCAAAGATGCCGCCCTAATGATGTGTGGTTCCATCCTTCCAAATAGGTCTCCTTGGTGAGCCACCAGGTTCCCCCAGTCCAAGATACCCCTACTGCCTAATCAGGTCACCCACTAATCTTACAGACAGTCCCACTGTACCAGTAACCCTGTTACTAGGTGCAGTACAACACATTAAACTTATAAGGGAAATGAACAACTCCCAAAGCTCTTCTCTCCCAGCCTTTAAATCCTACCCCAGTGGCTAGAACTACATGAGCTGCACCTGCAGCCTTTTCCTCCAATTGCAGGGCAGGTGTTCCCCATAAATTGGAGACTTCTGGGAGGGGAGGCGGGTCTTGGGCACACCTGACTCGAGAGAGAGTGTATCAGCCCTGTGTCTCCCCTCCAAGCCCATCAGCCAAAGAACCAGGCCCAAGCAAATCCCACCAAATAGGTTTTAAATCAGAAGAAATAGGCCTCTACCAACGCAGCCTGTTACACAGTGAAACATCCACAAAATGAGCCCCACTTACAGCCACCAAATCAGTTTACAAACATCTAGCAGCACCCAAAACAATACCCTTCTAGCCCCTTAGAAGTAAGAAAGAAAAGAACTAACCTACCAAGTAAAATCCACAAGAACGCTATGAAAACAACTGCAGCAGCTACTGTCCTGGAACACAACTGATCCTGTCCCCTTCCAGTTCTTTCTGAGACTAACAGGAAAAGGATCACAGCTCTCCAGATAGAAGGTCACCTGGGGTCCAGTGACCATCATATGGTATGGTTCAATTTGGCCACTAGAACTAAATCATCCAATTCCAAAACAAAAATATGGGACTTCAGAGGAGCTGACTTTGATGAGATAGCCAACAGAGTAAAGCAAGCCATGGCAAGAAGAAATACAGGTGAGAGGATACAGGCAAAGTGGGCAAGCGTTAAGGATGCAATACTTGAAGCAACATCCCACTGTGTTAGAGATAAAAGCAAGAGCAAAAGAAGAAGAAAACCATTTTGGTTCTCAAAAACAGCAGTAGAAAAGGTCAGAGCCAAAAGGTTGGCCTTCAGTAAATATAAGGGAATGCAGCAGAACGAAGATAGGGAGGTATACCAAACTTCCTTAAGGGAAGCAGGGAAGGCAGTAAAGCAGGCAAAGGCCCAAACCAAGGAAACACTAGCACGAACAGTAAAAGAAGGTGACAAGACTTTCTATAGATACATTAGTGAAAAGAGAAAGTCCAGAGGGGATATTAGTAAGATCAAAGGGGATAAGTAGGAGTGTGAGGAGGAGGACCAAGGAAAAACATCTATCTTAAATAGATACTTCTGCTCAGTATTTTACTGAGGAGAAGGTAGGGAAGGGCCAACAGCTCAGCACCATGGACACAGGGGGAGGGAGGTGTGCACTAGTCCCTTCACAAAAGAAAGGGTCCTATAAGACCTAGCTAAGCTCAGGGTGGGCAAGGCAATGGGACCTGATGGCATACATGCCAGGGTACCAAAGGAGCTAAGGGTGGAACTAGTAGAGCCATTAGCAGAACTGTTTAATACGTTTCTAAGCACAGGAGAGGTCCCAGAAGACTGGAGAAGGGCTTATATGATCCTGCTCCACAAGAGTGGTAGCAGGGAGGAGGCAGGGAACTACAAACCAGTCAGTCTTACCTCAGTAGTGTGCAAGATTATGGAGGCACGCCTTAAGGAAGAGATAGTGCAACACCTGGAATCCATAGGAGCACAGGATCCAAGACAGCATGGGTTTACAACAGGAAGGTCCTGTCAGACTAATCTCATAGATTTCTTTAACTGGGTAACCAGAGTGGTGGACCATGGGGGAGCAGCTGATGTCACCTACCTTGACTTTAGCAAAGCTTTCTATATTGTTCCTTATAGAAGATTGATTAATATGCTTGGTATGCTCGAGGTGGGTTAGAAGTTGGTCAACTGGGTGGCAAACTGGTTGACGGGCAGAAAACAGAGAGTGGTGGTAAATGGTATACAGTCAGAAGAGATGCAAGTCATAAGTGGGGTACCTTAGGGATCAGTTCCAGGGCCAGTCCTCTTCCATATCTTCATTAGTGACATTGCAGATGGACTAGAGGGTAAGGCTTGTCTGTTTGCAGATGACACCAAGATCTGCAACAGACTAAATGATCCAGATGGGGTGGGCAGAATAAGAAGACATCCGGATACACTGGCAAAATAGTCAGAAGAGTGGCAAATGGGGTTTATTTATTATTTATTTAGTTAGTTTTTGTTGACCAGGTAGGTACTCTAGACAAGCAGTATGCCTATTTTCAGGTACAACCTGGGAGAGCACAGAGAAAAATACAGGTTCATATAAGGCACATAACAACAAGAAGGCAATTTACATAGTTACAGGAGAGCAAGATGAACAGATAGTCTACAGGGAGCAGTATTAGGTAAACAATTCATATGCAGTTATAGGTAAAAATTTACACATACATACAAATAAACATACTAAGACATTCAAGTGGCAATTTCATTGTATGAGTGACCCTCATACCAGGGCCACATTATCCATAAGCAGATAGCAAGCAATCATGTGCTTCCTAGAGTAGACAGTGGACAGAGGATTGGATGAGACCAATTTGGAGACCTGTTTAAGGTGGCTTAGCACACCCACACACAGAGGACAGTTTCAAATGCCCCCACAGGGAGTTCTGAAGACTCGGATGGGAGGGGGAGGTGCGAACGTGATCAGGAAGGGAGTTCCATATTCTCAGAGCGCACATGATGAAGTCCCTATCCCCCATTAGGGTTCAAGTATAAAGAACTTTGAGCACCCCAGGACCTTGAGACCTGAGGGAGTAGGAGGAGGATTCAGCACGCTTGAGGAGCTGCGCCAGATCTGGAGGGGTTCCTTGTTCTGAGCACCTTTCCCATGAAGCAGCCCAACTCATATTTCAAGTGGTTGGCCAGGGAAAGCCAGACCACTTTATCGTATAACTTATAATGATGGGTGAGACGTGAGGCTGCCAGGGCAAAGCGACAGATGTTGCTGTAGGTCATGTTCCATTGAGGACCTTGGAGGTACTAGAGAACAGGAGAAGACCATAGCTAAGTGATGGGAGCAGCACACCTCTGGCCAGCACCAAGTGAGCTGCAGACGTCAAATTATTCTTTGCCCTGTGGGCAAGACCCAGTTTGCAGTTAATAGCTTTGCAAAAATTTAGGATGTGACACCACATGTTGAGTTGGGGATCGAGTATCACTCCAAGGTATTTTATTGACACCGTGGTTAAGATGGAAGAGCCGTCAACACCTCTGATACATAGAGGGACAGGGGAGGCCTTGATCTTGGCAACTGACCCAAAAAGCATGGCCTGAGTTTTCTTTAGGTTGAGGACCAGCTTGTGAGTTATCACTCGGGACTGAATATTCTTAAAGGCCTCACTCAACTGAAGGTTGAGAACCCCAATGTCCCAGGAGTGTGCACGGATGACAAGATCATCGGCATAAAGGGTGGTGCTACAGTTGGAAGCAGCAGCAGGGAGGTTCTTAACAATGGCAGAAAAGAGAAGAGGACCCAAGACTGATCCCTGTGGGACACCTGAGGTCACTGAAGTGGGGACAGAGAGAACCTTGTTGAATTTAATCTGTTGTGTTCTGCCTTGGAGGTAGTTTCTAAGCCAATTCAAGGCAGGAGGGGACAGACCAAGGGACTGCATCTGTGAGCAAAGTGACACGTGGTCCACAAGGTCAAAGGCCTTAGATAAGTCTATAAATATGGCCCCAGAGAATTTGCCCTGGTCCATGGCCACCCTGATGCTAGTAGAGACTGAGACCAGGGCAGTGGACATGCCATACCCTTTTCGATAGCCATGCTGCACAGGGAACAGCAACTTATGAGCCTGAACGTACTTTGTGAGCTGTTCAGCAACAGCTTTCTCTAAGTGTTTACTAATGGCCGATAGGATGCAATTGGATGATAGTTGTCCAGGGCTTTGGGGTTCCCTTGCTTTGGAATGGGGACAATACTCACTACTTTCCAGATGTCAGGGATAATACCAGTGGCAAGGCACAGGTTGACGATATGTGCCAGTGGGATGGCAATGTAATGCAAAAAAGTGCAAGATCATGCACATAGGGAAGAGAAACCCAGAAGCTACCTATAGGTTGGGAGGGGAGTTGCTTGCAATCACAAGAAAAAAAATAGACTTGGGCATCATCATCACAGATGACTTGAAATCATCCAAGCAGACCACTGAAGCAGTAGGTAAGGCTAGAGGGATGTTGAGGTGTATAAGTAGGGGTATCACAAGTCGTAAGAGGGAGGTAATAATCCCTATTTACAAGACACTGGTTAGGCCCCATCTGGAGTACTGTATGCAGTAGTTCAGGCCACACCTGCACAAGGACATTAACAAAATGGAGGCAGTCCAGAGAAGGGCAACCAAAATGGTGCAGGGACTCCATCAGAAAACATATGAGGACAGATTAACAGAGCTCAATATGTATAACCTAGAGCAAAGAAGGGAGAGACATATCAGCCCTTGTTGTCGACACTCTGATGGTGAAACACAGAAAAAGACCATTACGGCGACATTTGCGGTAATGGTCCTTTTTCTGTGTTTCACCTTCCCCCAGTGTTCTGCCCCTCCTGTACCAACTCTGACCTGGAGTTGGAATTCTAGAGCCTATGGGGTACGGGGGGCAGAGCCCCCTGCATGGGGGGTGTGGGGGCACAGCCCCCCACAGAAATGCATGCAAGAGGTGGCACAATACCTGCATCGATATTGTGCCATCGCTGAGGGGGAGGTCGGCATTCTTGCTGACGAGATAACTTGGTGCTTCCAGGGAGAGAGGTGATATGATCGAAACATTCAAACATCTTAAGGGCATTAACAAGGTGAAAGAGTCTAACATGTTTCAATATAAGAAAAATAGCAGGACAAGAGGACACAGCATGAAATTAGAGGGAGGCCAATTAAGGAATGTGAGGAAGTTTGTTTTCACAGAAAGGGTTGTGTATGCATAAAACAGCCTACCTCAGGAAGTGGTGGACATGAATACAGTACAGGGCTTAAAACAGGCATGGAATTGGCATAAGGGAGCAATACAGATGAGTATGAATAGATAGCCCATTGGCAGAGTACAGGCATGTGGCACATTCACAAGTCATAAAAAATGGGCAGACTGGATGGGCCTTGCGGTCCTTATCTGCCATCAACTTCTATGTTTCTATGTTTCCGTGTCTTGGACTGCTTTTTATGCTGTCTCTTTTAATGCTACCCATTTTTCTTTCCACCCTCTAGCTCACAGATGTTTTCTTGCTGATATTTGATTAACTTTGTCATTTTTACAAAGTCTGTGTTCCTAAAATCAGAGAGAACAATGTTGTAATTCAGTCACTGGGAATTCTGCATGATGTTGAACATTACAGTGTTGTGGTCGCTCTGTTCGATTGTGTCCTCTACAGTCATATCCACTATGATGTCCTTGTTGGATACTATGAGATCTGACTGCCCTCTGGTTGTCTCCTGTACTAACTGGGTGAGAAAGCAGTCTTGTAAAATATTTGCAACTTTATGGCCTTATTTGGTCATTGCCTCCATTGTGTCTTAGTCATTTTCTAGAAGGTTGAAGTCTCCGGTTACTATAATTCTTTCTTGGCTTGCTGCCTTACTAGTTTTAGTTTCTAGCAACTTGTCTCTCTCTCAACTGTGTGGTTTGGCACCACTTGGTCTCCTATCCTATGCCTTTTCCATCTTTCTCATCTATCTGAAACCATTTCTACTCCACTTCTTGTCATCCTGAAATATATTTATCCTCTGAGACTCTTATGGTCTTCCTATGATACACTGCCACTCCTTCTCTCTTGGTATTTTCTCTGTCCTTTCAAAACAAAACATGGCCTGGGACATATAAGTCTCAGCTATTATTCTATTTTTTTTTTGGTTTCTGTAATTGGCACTGTGTCCATCTCCTGTTCAGTCATCATCAAATGCAGTTTGCCCATCTTATTCCATAGGCTTTTTGCATTTGTATACAGAGCTCTCCACTTGCCTTTCCTATCCCCATTTTGTCTTCTTACTCTTGTTTGCTGTTGAAAACCTGCCTCTCCTGTATTTTCCTCTTCCTGCCTCCCTCTTTTTCCTTCTGTCCCTTGTGCACTTGGGGAAAGCCATCCTGGATTCCTTTGTTTATCTGTGTGCTGTGTCCTTTACTGTATTGCTGCCCCCCCTTACTTAGTTTTAAACATTGCTACTTGTAACATCTATATTTTACCCTAACACATTATTCCCCTCTTCATGCCCATCCCATGTGAACAGTCAGCTATCATCCCAGATGGATCCATATTTTCCTGAGTAGTGGAACCCCTGTTCATCCCACCAACCCTTTGGCTATGTGCGGAGCCCTATATACCCTGTAGACTATATCCTTTCTGTTCTGTCTTGCATATGTCACCAGAAACACCAAGAACGTTATTATATTTGCAACTGTCTTCAGTTTCCTACCTAATTCACTGTATTTACTCATAATTGTAGTAGTAATAGTAGTAGTAAAACCTTTTATTCATTACATGAATCGGAAGCTCAACTGAGACAAGCTCATTTTCAGTGAGATCTAAGTTGTACAATGATTACTTCAGTTGTTAACATAGTCATACTTCAAATGTTACACAAAACTAATCACATAAATAATACAATTAAATATACATAAAATACAAATATATACTATTGCACAAATACAATACAAAATACAATTTCAACCAATTAATTCTTAACCCTAATTTTTACTCTCTCATCCCTAAACCATAATTTCATCTGTGCAGTCTGTTTCTTCCCACCTTTTTTCCTAAATGGAACAGGTAATAAATTCCGTAAATATGGCCCTTTATAGAAACCATTTAATCTTCCAAATTCTGTATTATACTTTGGGAGATAATATTCCATTCCCTCTGCAGATCTAAGCCCTACCTTGATATCTCTAAAGTTTAATCTATTAATAATATAGTCTGAAACCTCATTTCTGAAACATTTATCCATATAGATTATTGCATGAAGCCTTTGTCTATCTTTCAGAGAATTAGGGTTACCACCTGTCCCTATTTTTGCAGGACAGTCCTGATTTGGGCAGCTGTGTCCTGCGAAAAAACATGAAAAATACTACTTGTCCTGACATTATAGCAGAAAAAATATTTTCTTACTTTCCTCTAAATGTTGCAAAAAATTATAATACCTTTATTAAAATACCACAAAATGATAAGAATCACCATAAACAACTGAAAAACTACAACACTTAGTCTCAATTCTGCTTATTTAGTGAAAATAAGTCTGTTGTATTGGTCGAGGTTACATTTTGTCCCTCGAAAAATCATGTTTCAGTAAGAAATGTCCCACTTTGGGCTTCTTAAAAGGTGGTAACCCTACAGAGAATACCAATTAAATGCCTGATACAATTCTCCTATAGGGGTTCTTTTGGGTGCCATACTGATATAGCGTGCCCATTTATTGTACATAATATCTAATCTGTTTAATATAAAGTCATTAGCACCCATTAATATCAGATCCCTATATTCCAGTAGCAGAACAATAGTGGTATTGATCACATGTTTTCAAATTAACTCAGTTGTACAGTATTTTATTCTGTATAGAGCTTCCAAACATCTGCTAACTTTTTTCACAACCTGATCTACATGAACATCCCACTTAACTGATTCATCCAAATACATACTCAGAAATCTATAACTGGAAACTTGTTCAAGTACTAAATCTTCCAATGTTTTAATCTGTAGAGGTTTTTCCACTATATCCCTACCTTTCCTTTTCTTATGAAATAACATAACTTGTGATTTTTTTAATTTAAGACAAGTTTAGATTATTACAAAAAACTCTGCAATTCATCAAAAGAGTCTTGCAGAGTTTTTTGTATTTGATCATTCAAAGAACCACTCACATAGAGAACTGTATCATCCACGTATAAATGATAGGTTGACTTCCAAGTTAGTAAATTTAAGCAAGTTCATATAGATATTATATAACACTGGCCCTAAAGTGGATCCTTGTGAGACCCCCAACACAATTGGACTAAAGCTTGACTCCCATCCTTTTGATGCCGCTAGTTGTAATCTACCTTTTAAATATGATTCAAACCACCTCACAGCACCATCAGAAAGTCCATTTCTCCAAAGCCTGGACAGGAGGATGTCATGGACCAAAGTACCAAAAGCCTTCGAAAGGTCAATAAATATAGCTCCAATTGACATCCCCCTGTCCAGGCTCCCACACAGATGTCCCAAAACATGCAATAATGCAGAAGTGGTTCCATGACATGGTTTGAAACCAGATTGATGTTTGTCAATTATGTTCCCGTTTTCTAGAAAAGTTTGTAGTTGTTTAGCTACCAAACCCTCAAAGACCTTAGCAACAATAGGCAATAATAATATAGCCCTGTAATTTTCAATTACACTTTTCTGTCCTGTTTTAAAAATAGGCACCACTTTTGCCGTCTTCCATTCAAGGAGAATTTCTGCTTGCATTAATGACATATTAAATAATTGTGTTAAGGGATAAGCTATAACAGATGCTGCAAATTTAAGCGGTATATTAGGTATTCCATCCAACCCTTCCGATTTATGTATGTTTAAAGTACTAAGGGATCATTGAACTTCATCAGGCTCAATTAACTTAAAAGAAAAATTACCCTTTAATGTCCTTTCTATTTTCATACTGGCAGTCAAATTATTAGATGTGGCAATCAATGTTTTTGTACCCATGGATATAAAGTACTCTTTAAATTCATCTGTTACCTCAGTACCCATGGGTAACTTTACATCCCAGATCTCAAAACTTTCTGGAAGGTCCATTGTTTGTGATCCTTGCAGTTTTTTCATCACTCTCCAAAATTCTCTGACATTACCTGTCACATTAGAGGCTAATTCTTTGTTATAATAGTTTTGTTTAGATTTTCTCAATTCTAATGTATATTGATTACGCAGTTGTCTATATCTTAGCCAATTTTCATTATTTTGTTTAACTTTGGCCTCCTGCCATGCCCTATCATGCAGTTTCTTTATTTTATATAAATTTTAATTATACCAGGGGGCATTGTTATTTTTTACCCTTCTTGATTTTAATGGAGCATACTTATTACATATTTCCATAAACGTGTCATAGAAAAATTTCCAGGCCTCATCCACAGAGAGAATCAATCCCATCCTGTCCCATTTTTGATTTTCTAAATCCAACATAAAATCTACATACTCAAAATTCTTGTATGTTCTAAATCTAATGGTGTTCCCTGCTATTCTATTCTTTTTAAGTATCATCTTACAGTGTATCATTTGATGATCAGATAATGAGTCAAGGAGAACCCCACTATCAACAAATCTTTCTGGATGGGAAACAAAAATTAAATCCAATATTGTAGAGGAGTCAGTCTGTTTATTATTTAATCTTGTAGCATCATGGATAAGTTGAGTCAGACCTAAAGTAATGGTCATATCCTTTATTGGATGATCTTGTCCCACTATTCTCCAATGGATACTGAAGTCTCCAATTATAAGTATTTCATTACTTTGCCCATATTTTTTTAACTGCTCCTGTACAATGTGGAATATTTCACAACTACACTTAGGTGGACGGTACATACCCAACAACAACATAGGTTTATTAAATGCTAACTTTATTTCCAATAACAGACCTTCACAACCAACCCAGTCTATTAAACAATCCATGTTTGATATTTTGTAATACTTTTTTACATATATTATCACACCCCCACCCCTTTTAGTTCTATCTTTTCTCCACGTTATATCCCTGTAGCATAATTTCTTCATTGGGAATTATTTTACTAAGCCAGGATTCAGAGATTATAATAACATTAGGATTATATTTAATAGACCATTTCCTAAGATGGTCAATTTTATTTAATAAGATACGAATATTAATGTGTACCACACCGATTCCCTGCTTTTTAAATATCTCTGCTGTAATATCAGCGTGGCTCACATGTTCTTTACTTTCTATTTTCTTCAAGAATTCTCTGTTCACATTTAATTGTGGACCTGGGTTAGGATGTACATCTCCACTTATGACCAAGGATAACATAAAGAACATCCTACAAAGTCTACAAACATGATTAAATAATATTGTTTTTTTTTTTTTAATTTTATACATAGTCGGAAATTATCCTTATTCTTTCCTTGGCTTCCCACCAATGTCACATACTTAAATACTGAAATCCACTTAACCATAATATTAAAAATGTTTCCATCCAGTAAGTCTGGAGCTATTTTTCCTTGCCAAAGAATACAGTTTCCCTCACTTTGTACATCTGTTTCCCTACAGAGCAAAATTATATGATCTTCTTTGTGTACTGAACTATTATTCTATGGCAAATGAATATTCTCTCCCACCAAAACACACAAAATCCAGGCAAGATACATTTGTAGAATAGGTAATACAGCTCAGAAACACTTAGGAGAGATATTAACAAACTGCAATTATACTTTAAAAATTGTTTATGCAACTGATGTCTATAGTAACCCTTAATTTGACGTGTAAAATAGATACTACAACCTAGAAAACTCCTAGGAAGAAGAAATATTAAAGTGCAATAATACCTTAAAATATTTGTGCAACTAATATTTATAATAGCAAACCTTAGTTTAACTTAGATGTGTATAAACTATATTCCCATATCCAATTATTTAAATCTTCCAAAACAGACCTAACTTTTTACACACCATTCCATAAGCTCCACTATAAGAACTAATAAATGTTTTAAAACATAACATTTAAATGATCCTTATCTATACATAAAATACTCTAAATTACTGTGCAGTGCAGTTCAATTGATAGTACTTCTGCCTCTGTGCCTCACAGTTGGGGATTCTAGTCCCACACCAGGATTGGGCACATGCCATATATGCTAGCACATGAGTACAGTATGAGAGAAATGCTGTACTATGAAGGTGTGCCATCCTTTAGAAGAGATGTTAAATGGAGGTTGCTTCTGCCCATCTCTGGTGCTGTCCATGTGGGGGCCCAGGTGAAAGTAAAAGAACCTAAGGCACTTAGAACAAGAGATGAGTATTTCTCCCAGTGTCCTGGCAAACAGTTCCTTTCCCATAAAAACCAGTTCATGCACTTTTCAAGGGTGCATGTGTATGTTGATATGTGACATAGCTGCCACTACACGTTTACATATAAAGTAATAGTTGGAGTGCTGTGCATTCTGACAATTTAATACACACGTGAGGTGTGTGATATCACATAAACCACGAGCGCAAAGCTCAAGTGGTATATTCAAGCATCACACACTAAGGGTGTGTATAAAATTTAATTAAGCACTACACAGCCTATTTTATTTTATATAATTACTGCCCATCAACTTTTTCCTCACCCCTCCCCAGCAGTAAGAGAGGTTGATTCTGTGGCCAGGCTGGGTGGCATAAGCGGGGGTGAGTTATGTCGCCAGTCAGGTGGCAGCTTGTGCTGATAAACTGCCAAGAGATTCATGCCACACTGCTGAGCTTAAGCACAACTGTTAACACTTTCCTCATGTTTCTCATAATAACTAGCTGGTTATTATGGCAAATTATAACTGGCCATCTCAATAGAAAAAACTGATGGCCAGTTATAGTCACTTATCTACCAGTCTCTCATTGCTTATAAAGTAGTTTGGGATACACTGTGTATGAAAAGCACTATATAAACACTAATGATTCTTCTTTTTGTCACTACTCCTCTGGAGAGCATTAGCACCTAACTGTATCACAGTGTCTAGCTTCCCACCCCCTGCTCTGTTCATCCTCTCAGACAGAGGAATTACACTTTCTATGGTCAACCCTGGGAGACACAGAATGGACATGTCCTCCTGGTTAGAGATGCATACTAGCCTCTCCATCCTTATCAAAAAGTCCTCTTTAACTAGGATGTAGTTCCTGTTTCCCTTAGCTCTATCAGAGCCCCTTTTCTGGCACTTTGTGCTGAATGAAGCCATTGGCACTGGGGTATTGACCTATTCCATGAGTATGGTGACTCCGTTCTGGTTTCCCAGCACTTGATCCACCATTTTTTTTTTGTATTATCTTTTCCCCCTCTATGTGCTGCCACTGTCATCCACTCCTTCAGGCTGTGCCAAGGCTGCACCCAATCTGTCCTGTTCCTGGGCCCTGTCCCTCACATTAGAGAGGCATCCCCAGAGTAAACTGGATGTAACCCTTCACTGGGTGAGCCCCCTTCCTCTGAGGGGAGAGGCACCTGAGGCAGGGCAAGTGCGATACTTGGCCCTGGGGTGCTGTTGAGTGATGGATGGCTCGGGACATTGATGGCATCAGACTGCCGGGCAGCCATCATCTGGTTGAGTGCGGAGCCATTTTCTGTTTTTCTGGTGACATTCCCTCCTTTGTGCTGCATCTACATTACCCCTGCTGTCCACTGGAGGTCACTGCATAGCGACGCACTCCCACAGCCCACCCCAGGAGAGGAGAGCAGTCTTACAGATGCTCAATCCTCTCCTTCCCCTGCCGGCCCCTGACACCATGAGTCCGTTCCCAAACCCGGGTCGCTGGTGTGGTTCGAGGTAAGGTGCCAGCACCTCAGGCTTCTGCACCACCAGGCCGGCATGAGATCCACCCTTTCTAGTTCTTCTCCTCCATCCCCTATCCTGCCTTCCCTAATGCAGTCCAGCCTCAGTATAGACATGTGGTGCCCATTGAGGCTATGATCTTGCATCTTCCAGAGGAACCATACCTGTGTTGCTTCTCAGGTGCTGCACTTTAGCCCTTAAGGCAGCTAACTCTGCACCAAGAACCATTAACTTCCTGCACATTGAACATCCCCAACCTCCAAGAGCACCCTTTGATAGGGGGTTGAGCCGCATCGCCTGAAGTGAACCAGCTGCCAACCCTAGTCTCCTGTCTGTGAATACATGCTATTTCTGTGTGGACTGTAAACCTGGTAAATCCTTTAAACCAGCAGCATTTCCTGCTTCTGCCCTTCTTCTTCTGATGTCACTCTTCTCTTATGTCCTGGCAATTAAACTTGTGGGCTTATATGAGTGGCATGACTCATCCAGCATGATACTCCTCCACTCATAAGAATTGTCTGGAGAACAGGACATAGAGGGTAATAGTAAATGGAGTCCACTCTGAAGAAAGGAGAGTTACTAGTGGGGTACTGCAGGGTTCAGTACTAGGACTGGTCCTCTTCAATGTCTTTATAAGTGACATTGCAGAGGGACTGGAAGGAAAGTTTGTCTCTTAGCAGATGACACAAAGATCTGAAACAGAGTTGATACACGAGGTGGGGTGGAAAGAATGAAAAGGGACTTGGCAAGGTCGGAAGAATGGTCAAATGTATGGCAGCTTTGATTCAAAGCTAAGAAGTGCAAGGTAATGCACCTGGGAAACAAAAACCCAGGGGAAGAGTGCACAATGGGGGGTGAGATACTAACAACAACAAAAATGGAAAGGGACTTGGGGGTAATTACATCAGATGACCTAAAGATGGGCAAGTAATTTGAGAGGGCAATAAGGAGGGCTGGGGGGATACTGGGATGCATAGGGACAGGCATCACCAGTGGAAAACAGGAAGTTGTTATCCCTCTGTACTGACAGCTGGTGATACCCCTTCTGGAGTACTGCGTGCAGTTCTGGAGACCCAGTCTCCGCAAAGTCATGAACAGGATGGAGGCAGTCCAGAAGAGGGCAACTAAAATGGTGCAGGGTCTGCACAGGAAGACATATAAAGAGAGACTTAAGGAGCTTAATATGTATAGCCTTGAGGAAAGGAGGGAGGGACATAATAGAAACTTTCAAGTACCTCAAGGGGATCAACAAAGTCCAACAGGGTAGCATCTTTCAGAAAAAGAGGTGTGCAAGAACAATGGTGCACAATTTGAAGATGGGGGGGTGGCTCAGAGGTAATGTAAGGAAGTATTTTTTCACAGAGAGGGTTGTGGATGCATGGAACAGCCTTCTGGAGGAGGTCGTGGAGTCAAAAACAGTGGTTGAATTCAAGTATGCATGGGACAGTCATAAGGCAATTCTTGGGGTTGGGGGTAGGAAGAAGTAGGCTGTTGGTTAACTAGGATCTGCAGCTTATCCATTAGGTAGGGAAACGGGCAGACTGGGTTGGCCAAGCAGTCCTTAATTGCTGTCAAATTCTATGTTTCTATGTTTCTAAGTGTTCCACTTCTACTTCCTGGTACCCAAAGAACCAGAAGTGCTCCACCTCACTTCCTGCTCCTATGATCCTAGTAAAGGATTTCCTTTTCCAGCCCACCTGTTGTACCCTGATCAAGGACTGTTGTATGCTGGAGTGCCTACCCTTAATCTCAGCAATGTCAGTTTTCTCTCCAGTGCAATGTTGTTTACTGATTTGTACACTGCAAAATTGGTACAGCAAAAACAAACCCTGAAATCAGTTGAGATTTTGCATTCTTATCCCCGACAAACCACTGCCAGGCTCTGACCATGCAGTCCTTTCTACTGTGACTAGTATAACTAGAACAGATGCACAGGCATATTAGTCCCCCCTTGACTATATTCTACCTTACAGCTCACCCAGCTCACTCAGCCCACTCACTACACTGCTCTGGATTACTATGATTGTTTTACCTCTTTTTGCCCTTATTTGCTTTTTTTTTTGTGCTTACGACCCTCTTTTGTTTTACAGTTATTTTAATTTATTTTTATTCTGTTTCATACAAAAAATACATATGAAAGTCCTTGGCTCAGAGTTTAGAAATAGTAATTTAAAAAAAGCTCATCAGAAGAGAAACATACTCTGTGTCCTTTGGTATCACATAGTGGGGGTCTAGCATAAACACATATTATAAGTCAAACCAATTCAGTATGTAACATTGACATCTTTGCACCAATTATAATACATGGGTGACAAGATGGTGCTCTCCACGTGTATGAGACAGTGGTGCTACATGTACTTGGCAGGTTCTCCCACACTCAGTGATATCGTAAACACCACCACTCCAAATTGAAAACAGTTTTTTTTTTTGCAGAAGCTCTTAATTGCTACATTTGCCTGTTATATCTTTGGAGATGATCGTATTATGTGATCTGCCTATGGAACCCGACAGTTTGTTTTATCACTTCTAATTCCTGAACTCTAAATTAACTGCTTTTTTCAAGTTCCAACTCCAAATACCTCCTTGGTGAGGAATCACAATAGCCTTACAACTTGCTAGAAAATCAGGAACTTGGACCACTAGGGCTTTATTTGTTCATGGACTCCGTTTACTCCCCTCAAGTGATATCTTCCTGTAGGTCTGGAGCCTCCACTTTCACATGCCCAGAGTCCCTGCTGGAGCACAAGACAAAGGCCTAACTAAGAAAGCACCATCTTTAAAACAGAACCAATACACATAAAACAATAAGGTAGATGATACTGCACTCATTACAGGCTGTCAGACCATAGCTTGTTCACGTAATATACCTGGTCTTATTTAACAGTCCCTAGGTGTTGCAGGTAATGTCCTGACAATAAAATAAAAAAAGCAGTTTGTTTGAGCTCTAATTTGACTTTGTGTGGTCCCTAGAGAAGCAGCAAGGTGCACTATAGCAGAGCAATTGTGTATGTAAGAGAGGCTGCCAAGCAATCAATTCAAGACACTGGACTCTATGTGCACAACCTAAATGAACAGGCAGGAGACCAAAACATATCTTGCCATACCCATTGTTTACTTATGCAAAACCCGCTCCATAATGTACAGTATTGCATGTGGTTTTAAACCCTTATATCCATAAAATCTTACTGTGCAAGTCCCAACAACAATCTTCTCTGGTTTCAATGCTCAGTTGCCTAAATCCAAATGAGAGCAGGAAGAAAAGCTTTTCTGCACATGTCATGTGCCCACTGATGTTTCAGCAGGATTATGCTTTCATCAGAGCTTGCAGTGGGCACATGGCATAAGCACATGCACGTGTTCATTGAGCATTTCTAAGGGTGCCAATAGAAGGGATTCCTAGTAATGGTACCACTTCAAAACAAAATAGAAACTACAAGTACTCATGGCGCTTAAGTAATTTGTTGTAAAACTCTGTGTCAAGTAACTGTCATTGGGAGTCAGAGACAGCAATGTAAAGCTAGAGGGCAGGATTCACAAAAGAGATGCGACTGGCACAAGTCAGAAATATGCCATAGAATGATTCACAAACAGGGTGAATGTGCCAACACAACCACAATGCCCTGCACCCAATGACATGCACTGTAGGTGCAATGTAATAATATGTGGGGCAAATACAGGGGGCATACCCATGCATACACAGTGCAACCCAATTCACAGTGCAAATCCATGGTGCATCCATGGGGCATTTCCAGTGCAAAGGCAAGATGCACCATAGAAATATAAGTACAAAAGAAGGAGACTTAAACCTAGCCCACCTGCAGGTCATTGACTGAATTGCCACAGCAGCACACTGCCTGATCCAGAGGGAGAGTGTAAGATAAAGAGAGACAGGAGACAGAGACAGCCAGCCAGCACAGCAAACCACAGAGACTGGGCCAGAGGGCCAGACAGAGTACCCACAGCAGAATGAACCCAGCAGCAGTTGCCATTACAGGTGCACAAATGAGGAGGAGGAGGCAGGGCAGTGGAAGGCACTGTAGGCAGCCGGCCCCACGGCAGTATCGTGCCAGGCTGTCCTTTGAGCAGCTGACTGAGGCGGAGACAGTAGGCCAATACTGCCTGAACAGGGCCATGCTGAGGCAGCTCTGTGAGCTGTGCCATGATGTGATGCAAGCATCCACTGCACGAGGTCATGCCATCCCTGTGGAGACCAAGGTGACAACGGTCATGTGCCTGCTCACCGCAGAAACCTTCCAGAGACCTCCTGGAGACACCACTGGCATCTCACAGGACTCTACATCCCACCTCCTCACACAGCTCCTCACTGCACAGCTACTGCAAGCTTCAGAATACATCCATTTCCACAGCATGCAGGTGGAGCGGACCGAAGTCTTGCAGGAGTTCTACAGGGTGGCCCGCAAGCCAGGCATCATAGGGGCCATAGACTGCACCCATGTGGCAATCCACACACCACCTGGTGAGGATGCCATGGCTTACAACAACTGGAAGAGATACCACTTAGTGAATTCCTAGGTGGTGTGTGATGCCACAGGGTGCATTGCCAATGTCTGCACCACACACCCTGGGAGCGCACATGATTCATTCATATGGCACCAGTCAGCACTGTGCATGAGGTTTATGGATGGGGTCATACCAAGGGGCCACCTGATAGGTGCATGTGACAGGGCTCAAACAGCACAGGAGGGAACCAAGGCCAAGACACAGGAGGTGGACCTGGGCACCCGCGCAGTGCGACACATGTATGTGTGTGCAGGGTATTCACCAAGGTGTGGAGAATGCATGCCACTGGCACAGTGAACAATGTACGATACACAGAGCACACACATGATGAGGGACACACAGACACAGAGACACACACACCTGACATGCAACAGCCGTGCACCACCCAGGCCATGTCTCAGATGTCATGGGTCAGTGTGCACAGCGGCCTATGCAAGGGCACAGTGAACACTAGAATGCACTCATCATTCCCATGACACATGGCACAACAGTGGTGCACACAGACACATGGGTGGTCCTGCACAGGTAGCATGGAGTGGTGCCAGGGCTGCAGAGGGGCAGATTCCCGCTGTACACACCACAACTGACACCACCCACAGGGCATCTGGTGCACACAGGTGTGTCAGCCTGCCACAGTAGGCCCGGGGACATGGGCACCACAGGACAGAGCCCCAGCTGCCGTGGACATAAGGATGGCCTCTGTCATGGTTGGTGGTGGTGGGCATGCCACCACCGGCCAGAGGGGGTGTCGCCTGAGACCCTGCTGGGGTACTGCACCAAGAATGTGAACGGGTGCCCAGTGGAGTGGCCAACCCACGGCCACCACCCAAGCCATGGACGGTGGGCATGGAGGCCAGTGGCGACAGAGTCAGCAGCAGAGAGCTCACCCAGCTCCACCACCGGGGTGTATGGAACATGCTTCGGGGCATCCAGCTTGATGCACGGTGTCCATGGCATGTTGTGGTGGCAGCCACTGCCTCCACAGCAGCTGCAATCTGCTCCAGAGCTGTGGTCATGCCCACCCACGTGATACATGCCTCTGCCAGCATCTGTGCACGCCACACAGCCATGAACTCATGCTCCTGGACCATCACAGTCCTGTGGCTACAGAACTTCACACAGAGGGCCTCCTGCCCCTCCACATTCATCCACAGAAGGGTGAGGTAGGCACCCATGTCATTGGCGGGTGATGCTTCATGGTGGCGTTGATGATGTGCAGGGGATGGAGCAGCTTGTCCTGGTGCATCCACGGGTGGTGTCTGCATCCTGGCAGGTTGGGACATGGGCGGAGTTTGGTTGAGCAACACCACTGAATGCTCATGGGTGGTGTCCTCACAGGCCAATGGTGTGGGTGTGTGCGCCACAGCACCCTGCCCGGATGCCACTGATGTTGCCGGCACTGCACATGGCAGTAGTGCAGGGGGCACAGCACCTACAGCTGTGGGCAGCTGTGCCTCATCTGCAGCCTCACCTCGCACAATGTGGATGTCAGAGCCAACCGGGGCCATGTGCACAGGTAATCCCGTGTTGGGTGCACTGCCATCTGCCATGCCTGCGCTGGTGGTGCAGAGCCAACCACGGTAGTACCGAGGCCCTCCCCCTTGCATGCCATTGGCGAGCACAAGGAGGGTATCAGCAATGTCCACTGCATCATCTTGGTCATCGTCAGACAACCCGAACAGGCTCCCCAGCCAAATGATATACCCACTGGCTGTCCTGCCAGCACCGGCCGAAGGGCCCGCAGGGCACACCTGCACTGGAGGCCATGACCGGAGTCACCAGGGATGTGGAAGGTGCAGATACAGGGTCATCCATGGTGGTGTCAATGGCCCTGATAGACGGGCCTGCATCATTGCCTGCGAGGGCATCACGTGCAGCTGTGACCATTGCTGTACCCTGGAGGTGTGCTGGTGCTGTGGATGGAAGAAGGGGGTACATAGTTAATGCACTGTACACATACATCACATTGGTGCTGCACAACAGTAAATGGCTGTCCATATGGCGCCAAGACTGCAGGCCTGACCATGGCGGGGCCATGGTGTGACATGGCTAGCCATGCCATGGCACAGTCATACCCATCACCATCCCATTATGCACACTACATGGCAGTGGTGGGACATGCCACATGGATGCACAGCGGCACGTGTCCCCAGGTGCAGTGGAATTACAGCAGTGGCATCATGGGGCATATCACATCTGGCCTGGGGTGACCGACCCGATGTTGCTGTGCCTGGGTATATAGGGGCAGGTGTGGCGGCCTTGTCACATGGGTAGAGGCCATGCCTAGGACACATGGCTATTCACAATGCTGTGATGGGCTGCAACCGGTATGGAACCCCCCACCAGGGATGCCCTGCATGGCTGTCTAGGACACACTGGTGGCCAGGAGGGCCTCATTAGGGCTCAGCTGTCCGGCCATGCTTAGGCAACCCCCTGTCTACCACAGGGAGGCCTGAATATTGGCCACCTTCTCCTTGGCCCTCCTGTGCCCATCATTCCAGTGCTTTCTGCACTCTGTGACTGTGCAGTTGTACGGTGCCACAGAGTTCACCTGCTGGGCCACCTCCTTTCAGTCCATGCCCCATGCAGTTCAGCTGCCTCTCCTGCCGGTGAGGACAGCCAGGCGTCAGTGGCATGCCTCAATGAGTGCCCTCTCCTCATCATGTGTGAAGTTCGGTCACCACATTGTGGTGGCACTTGCATCCTCCAACATTGTGGCTACTGTGGGGGGAAGCATCCAGGTGTTAGGCATGCGTGTGGCTCCACATGTTCCCACCCCACCTGCTTTTGTCCATCGACCCCCACCTAGACCCCTGCAGTAGGTAGTCTGGGTGGTGGTCTGAATGGAGGTGTCCTGGTATGGTTTGCAGCACCCCACGGTACAGGGACCAATGGGAACAGTGCACCTGCCATGCATGTCCACCAGTCCACAGCTGGTGTGTCAGTGCTGCTGCCCAAGGGGGCATGCAGTGCTGTACACCATGGACATGTCCCGGTGCCTCAACAGCGTGTGTGTGGCTGCAGTGTTACCATGCTCAAACAAGGTCCCACCCTTGCTACACTGGGGGGGGGGGCACAAACAGGTGGACCACAGCCATGGGGCGGCTGGCTGCAGTGTGTGGCATAGCAACACTGTTGTGTTGCCTGTACAGGAGCTGCCATGTGCCTCGGACTGACCGGTAATGCATTGATGCATCCACCATATATGGCCAGTAACACTCAGTCATATATACCTCTCCAAAGTACCACTATACAGGGCACAGTACCTCCATGTAGGTCTCAAGACCACTGTGTTCCATGGTGCAAGGCCTTGTCCCACTGCACAATGTACCTGTGTACAGCAATACCCTATCCCATATGCTGCCATGTGTGCACCATGGTACTGTGACAGGCAGCCTGAACATGGCAGCGACCTGTCTACCAGTGTCCTGTGCATCCTGTGTACTGCACAGGTTCAGTGTTCAACATTATGGGCATTAATTCCATATTCTGTGCATTTTGGGAGGCACTGTTCCCCATGTGGGGGCCGTGTTCATTCAGAGGCTTGCATGCACCTGTACATTCCCCCCAGTGCATCCTATAGACCATGTAAATATAGTTGTGTACTCACCTTCAAGGCTCTGTTTCCTCTCAGTCACCTGATCTCAGCCTGCAGCTTTGGGAGCATTTAGGGCTCAGGGCATGCAAATGAGGCCTGGGATTCTGATAATGAGATGTTAATCAGCTGAGATGCCCATGCATGTGGAATGAGGCGGTTTAGGGTGCATAGACTGTGAATTGCATAATTGCCCCCAGCTCATCTCACTTTACAAGGAGCATCTCTGAGATGTGCCTATGACATTATGGCACATCTGCCATGCATGCTCAATCACTGTGTGCAATGGTACATCTTCTGATATGCTCCGCTATGCTGCTTCCATAATGCACCACTGCGGGAATGCTGGCCATTGCTCTGTGTCCTGTATCACACGCTGTACACCCACATGCACGGGACGTGCTGCACTGGGTGGTCATAGTGGCCATGGATCATGCTTTGTGTGATGTAGGTGGCTATAGCACATGCTGTGCATAACATGGCAGCCACAAGAGCATCACGCATGCATGACCTGGCCATTACCTTGCCACACCTTAGCAGTTGGCATTGCACATGCTGTGCTTCCTTTCACCTATCACGCTTCATGCACTGTGTGCTTTGCATTGCACATGGCTCTGCACTTCATGTGGTGCATATCGGGTCCTCGATCGTACTTCACCGCGTTGCTCTGGGTGACAGTTACTGTCAGTGGGGAAATGCCTAGAGCTGGTAGACAATCCTCTAGGGTCATGAACTGGTCCAAGGTGGAGCTGCTGCATCTGGTGGCACTTGTTATGCCAGTTGAGGGGCAGCTGTTTGGGCAGGAGGACCTCCATGTACCCAGCGCAGAGGTGTGGGCCTCCATTGCCAGGAGGCTGGTGCAGCACACTGGGCTGCCATGCACTGGAGAGCAGTGCAGGCATCGTTTCAGTGACCTCCAGAGGTGGGACCCAGAGAGACTGGGGCAGTTGTGTTGCCATGCACGCTGGGGTGTACTGCCAAGGCCAGGTAGGTGTCGCTCATCTGGCTCCTTTTGTGGTGCATGCTGGGTGTGTGTTTTGTGGCCCTCATGGGGCACCCACTTGGGTCACTGTCATCCTGCACACTTGGCAGTGGCTGCACCTGCCCAGTGCAGCCCTGTCATGTGTGCCATGGGAGGCTATGGGCAGGGCTGTGGTTGCGTGCAGGCCGCTGGGGCTGCACAGCTGATTGCCACTGTGTGCTGCATGCACACATGCCTGGGGGGTGGCACTGTGGCAGTGCATCCTGCACAGTGGTACTGCTTGGCTGTCCCTGCCCCACCTGTGCCTGTCGGTTTTGCTTTGTATTTCTGGCACTGTTGTGTTGTCTCATGGAGCTCTCTGTCTGTTGTGTTTTGCAAGCCCAGAGGCCAGGCAGAGGGCCATGGCTGTCACTGAAATGCAGAGGAGGAGGCTCCTGGATGCCAGGCCTGATGCCCTTGCAAGGTCAGGTAAGCGGTGCATTCTGCTGTTGCTGTGGTTTGCTGCTGTGGGTTACTGCTGGGTGGGGGTGTTGTCTACATTCAGGCCCTCAGTGTGTGCTCTCTCTGTTGTTGCTGTAGGTCTCCAGGGATGACATGCCATCGCCATGGGTGGTGCTCAGCCTGATGTGGAGGGGTGGATCTGTGTGGCCATCCAGGTGGCCCTGCATCCTATTTCCAGGATGGTTCAGCTGGCCTGCAGAGTGTTCTTCATCAATTGCCCATATGTGGCTTTGCACGGGTGTGGCGTGGTGGGCCATGGCAGAGCTATTGGCCACCTGCCTCTTCATGGGGACTTGCTATCTGTTTACTGTTTCTGTTTTTGGCCCCCTGTTTCCTTATTGTTTTGAGGTTTCTGTTTTATAGTTTTTTATCTGTTTTTACTGTTTTATAAACATGTTGCTAGCAGCACCTGTGTCTGGGGGTTTCATTGTTCCAGCGTCATGGTTTTTCCCTGTTGCCCTGCTGGCTTGCTCCACCTGATCAGACTTGCTCCCTTGTGTGGCTCAGGGCATCCTGGGTGCCCTGGTGCATCTCCTGTTGCACCAGTGCATCTCCAATTGCATTGTCCTGTGTCTGCGCGATTCACAGAGAGGATGCGATTGGCACATCCCATTGCGCATAACTCTGTGAATCGCTCTGTCTGTGCTCGGCACATCTGACTTGCGCCGGTGCATCTGGGTTGCGCTGGGAGCATCTTCTTTGTGAATTCTCCCCACACAATTTTTTTCCTGCTCTCATTTGGATTTTGGCAGTTGAGCCATGAAACCAGAGATGTCAGGTGACATACACTAGAGGAGATGTCATGCTTGTACAGTAAGATTTTATGGATTTAAAAGTTTAACATCACATGCAATACTGCACATCATGGACTGTTTTTCTATTAGTAAACATTGGGTATGGCAAGATACTTTTGGGGCTCCTGCCTGTTTATTTAAGTTGTGCACATAGAGTTCAGTACCTTAAACTGGTTGCACAGGAGCCTCTCTCACATAGGTAATGTCCTGATTTCCCCTCTTCAGCAATCCAATCACAATGAGTAGATTTCCCAGGCCCTAAGCCCTACTCTTTAATTTGCCTTCTCAGGACTCCATACTGCTTTGATGGGGGTAGGCTTATATGGGCCAATATAAGTAAAAAGCTTTCTGTTGGAGAGCAGGTTGAGGCTATTGGGCCTTTACTGGTATAGGGCACAAGGAAGCAGCACCCACTGGCCTCTCCAAAAGGTGCAACTTCTACCACAAGCCCAAAATATTATCAAAATGAAGAAAGTACATACACTATTGGCAGAGTTTAAAAGTGATGTAATCATTCACACTAGGGCTACCACCACTACATAATGCCTAAATAGGATTCATCAAGGGCATGGTGAATGTGCAAGACATGTGCATTTAATAGCCCAAAACATTTAAATATAAAGCCACATACTGCACTTTGCACAAAAGACATACATGTTATAGTCATAAAGTGTTGAATTGTCATGCAGCACAATTATTGAAGACAGATGACATGTACATCCACACTTTTATATTGAAACCAAACTCTCTTGGTAGTCATATAGTGAATTTGTATAAAAATGTTTTTTGGTGTAATTCCACATTTTATATTAAAACCAGTCTCGCTTGGTTATATGAAATTGCTCCAAATTTTATTTTGTTTTGATTTCATTAATGCTGCTTTGTCAAAACTAGATGCAGCTCTAAAAAAAGAGTTGGTTTTGGAGTGAAGAGGGTGGGGAGGCACCAAAACGTAAGTGCCTTACTATTTCTATTATCATTTTTATTATCTTTTAAATATTATTCATTATTTTATGGAAATGTAGACCCCTATCATTTCTACCAATATGGCATCAATAATACAATTTATGCTCCCATAAAATGTTATGATCCCAAAGCAATAATAAATAAGAGCTTAATATTTAAACCAAGGGTACACATAATTCAAATAACTGTTAAAAGATTGAATTCATAGTAGAAATTCCCATTCTTTTTTACAAGTATTTTGAGCTATACCCCTCACAAACTACATGAAAACAGTGAACTCAGTTACCGCCTACCATGCAGATGATCTGGGTTCACACCCCAAGCCTGGAACATCTGGTGCTGGCTGGCAAAGCAGGGTTCAGGCATCCATTGAATGTCTCCCACCTCAGTCAGGAAGGGCACCTCCCTCCACTGCACGACTGCCCCCTGGTGACCCAGAGGGAGAGGATTGTCATGTGAGAAGGAACAAGTGGTCCCTTTGGGGTGGTCATACGCCGGCACATACTCTCTCTTCTGGCAGTTGATGTGGAGGTGTCACATGCCCAAAGTGGGGACGGCAGGGGAGCACTGAAGGTGGGGATGGGCCTACCCACCCTTCTGACAGCCCTGACAGGCATCTCACCAAAGCCATCTCTCAGGACCACACCCTGGAATGAGGGGAGGAAAAGTGAATAAAATCCCCAGCAGCTCCAGGCAGATGAAGCTGCCTCACTCCCCATGCCATGGCAGGGTCTCCTTGACTCCTCCCACACCTCAGCTACTCCAACTCATGGGCCCATGACTGTTGAGTGAAGTATGTTCCTCCCAGTTTGAGAGGGACTGGGGGTCCCTCCCATGGGTGAGAAGCCATGGGTACAGTCTGGGTACTCGGAAGGTTATTGATCAAAGGCTGGTGCTGGGCTGGATCATCTGGGACATCATGTGGTGGGTGGAAGGCTTGGGTAGGTGGAAAGAGGTCCTAGCAGCTGGTGAGGTGAAACTGAGGACAAAAACAGGAAAAACAATCAAACAGTGAACTCTTATAAGTTACTGTATACAAAGTGAAGAGCAGGAAAGGAAGCCACTATTCTGAGCTCAAATCATGGTAACCTGATCTATAGGAACTGTTTAAAATCCATTTTTACATTTAACCATTTTGGGCACATGCTATCTAGAATGTAAATCCAGGTAGTCTCTTTTTGCAGTACTGTGGTTTTGCAGCTCATTGCCTCCCATATGATGCTGGGGGATATGCTCAACAGCACAAAACTGGAAAGATGAGGTGGTACAGCAGTGGAAATCCCTAAGGTAGCTGCAGCACTGTCTCCTTTACCCTTTTGTATTGCATGGATGTGCTCCTGGACCCTTTTCTTTAACGGATTTCTTGTATGCCCTACATACAATTTTCCACAGCTGCAATACTCTACATAGACCACACAAGTGGTCTGGCATGTCATATATTGCAATAATTATGTAAAGTCCCTTCCCCCACTCCCAAATTTGCAGATATTACAACCATTCCATTCACAAAATCCATGTGTGATATCAAATGACTGTCAGATGGTTTATTAAACTATGACTGCCTTGGTCAGGTTTATGAATGATCTGCACCTTAATATGAAACAAGGTGGTGTTAGTGGACATGACCGTGGCATTCAGTTTGGTAGAGCATATTTTATAGAAAGCTAAATTGGAACATGTGGGACTTGGGTTGCCAGAACTGAATTGGTTTGCTAAATATTTATATGGAAGAGAGCAGTTGGTGAGAATAAATGGGGTTTTATCTTCTTTTTGTTCAGTTAGATATGGGATTCATCAGGCATCTATACCAGATCCCCTGCTGTTTGACCTGTTTATCAGTAAGTTAGCAAAAAATATGTGGGCAATCTTAGATAATTTTGTATGCAAATGATCCTGTGATTTATACTTCAGCAAGGATGTTTCAACTCTTCCATTAAAACTGGGCATACATTCAAAAGAATTCAAACAGGCTTATTTTAAAATAAATTACTACTGAATAAGGAGAAAACAAAAGCCATTATCTTATATACTAATTTTAAACACAAATAGAACACTGATGATTTTTTAATTATGACAAAATGACAATGCTTCAATTGAAGTAAAAGTTTAGATACTTGGCAGTTACATACACTACACTGTTTTTTTACAGTTGGTCTTTTTATTATTTTTTTAATGGTTTAGTTCAAACAGTACAAACAGGTCTTATAACTTAAATACACAGTGAAGGTCAAGTATGACAGCACAGTTCTGCCTAATTCAATTCTTAACACACTATTGCAAATAGTTAGAGTAGAAAGAAAAACATACATTGACTTTTATAATTGTGGCGATATATTTGTCATAGCACGTGGTACTGTTTATCAATTAATTAACAGTTAACAGAGAAGAAAAAGCATTGTGGACAGCTTGGCTGATAGTCAGCCTAAGTAAACTTACATGACATACCTCATGGGGGAGGTGTAGCAAGTTTTTGCTGGTGGCATTCCATGTAGAAGGAGCACTATTGGTTATGAGGTAGAAGTATGGGCCCCATATAGCATCATAATGTTTCAAGGTGTGAAGAGAATAATGGAGCATTTTTGAGTATTTGGCAAGATTTTCTAGGGAGATGAACCATTCTGAGAAAGTGGGTGTGGCCTTTGATCTCCATCTTCGGAGAAGTAATCGTTTTGCTTCAATAGCAGCAACTTCAATAGTAGCAACTAGGAGCCATTGTCTGGAGGAGAGAGGAAGCTAATCTCCTGCTGCAGTGATACCCAGCAGTAGCAATTCTGGAGAGGAAGGAATTTTTTTTGCCAAGAGTTCCAGAGCAAAACTTGATCACTTGTTACCAAAAAATTGCAAATGAGAGCACAGTTCCACAAGATGTGTAGAAGAGCAGTCCCTGATGAGTCACACCTCCAACAGTTATCATGGGGTAGGAGTCTCATTTTATTGAGCTGTGCAGGGGTGTGGTACCATAGACGGAAAATGTTGTTCTGTATCATGTGACTGCAGTGACCCACACAAGCTGAGTGGGAACGTTTCTAGCATTGGGACCAGGCTTTGCCAGTAATGGAGGCATGTAGCATCAGCTGCCATTCATGTTTAGGTGTGAAGGAGGAATCATGGGAGGAGTCCCTTATGCTCTTGTATATGGCGCCAGCCAGGCCTTTAGCTGATTTGTTCCATGCCTGAATAGGAACATTAGTGATTTGCTGCAGAGTAGGTGCATTACAGGTGGAACAAGTACATCTGGCCTTCAGCCACTGGGTATACATACTTCTTATCTGTAGGTATTTCCAGAAGTTGGCTTGCGGTAAGTTATATATTGTTTGAAAGGAGTCAAAAATGCTGAGGACTGGAGTGAAGAGGTCTCTGATAGTGTCATTTTTTCTCCCTTTCCAGTCTGTCCAGTTAAGTGGCCTTTAATTCATTACAAAGAGAAGGGTCATCACATTGGGAGGTGTATGTACTCAGTCCATAACATCTTTTGGTGAGTGTGCATATGTTTTTCAATGTGATATGAGCTGCTACTATCATAAGCCATTTGTGATTTTATTTTGGAAGAGGAAGGCCAAGATATGCTTAAGCGTGCAAACCATCCCTAAATGCTTCCTTTATATTTATCCATGCAGTAGTGTTCAGCCACGGAGGATTGCATAGCTGACAAGTCTTGGCTTTACAGAAGACACACCAATTATGTAAGACATGTGGGAGTCCCCATGCTCCCCTGGACCAGTGAGTGCATATTTTTGCTCGAGTATACCTGGGAGGTGTACCATCCTATAGCAAGTTACTCAAAAGAGAGTCTATTTTTTGAAACCACATGGGGCATATAATGAGTGGAAGATGGGCAAGTATGTGAAATACTATTGGGGCTGCCATCTTTTTTTATAGATAAAATGTTCCCTATAATGGATGAGTTTAAGAGATGTCATCTTTTTAAATCATCCTGAAGTTTGTTTATCAGCAGCTGCATATTTTAATAAACCATGCATTTATGGTCAGAGGTAATTCCAATCTCCAGATACTTGATACTGGTAAGAGCCCATGTGAGTCCAAAATTCTTGATGTTGTTTGGTGTGGTCATGGGGTTTAAAGGGAGGATTTCTGACTTAGGTTAATATGGATTCCTGAGAACTTAGTGAAGGAGTCTAGTAGGGATAGTAAAGGAGTAAGACCCAGTGTGACATCACTGGTCAGTACTATGCAATCATCCTCATATAGTTTGGTACAATATTCAGTTTGTCCAATTTTAATGTCTTTTATTTGTGGGTGGCATCCAATTGCTGCCACCAAAGGTTCTATTGCTATTACTAAAAGAAGGAGAGAGAGAGGGGGGGAAGCCTCAAGTTGTCCCACGATAAAGTGAGACTGGCTGAGGAATCATGTTGTTGGTAAGGAGACATGTGGTGGGGTTTATGAAAAAAGTTTTAATCCATGTACACAAATCTGATCCAAAGTTTAGATGTTCCAGAACAGCATGTAGGTATCCCTACTCCACAGAATCAAAGGCTTTCTCAATGTCTATGGCTATAGTCATAGCTGGAGTGGAGATATCCACAGCCATCTGCATTAATGATGCGAGGGCTCAGTGGTGGTCTGATCTTATCCTACCCTTTATAAATCCTAATTGGGATGGTTGGATGACAGATAGAAGGAGAAGTTCTAGAGGCATAGCTGGTAGTTTGGTAATAATTTTTGCATCTGCTTTGATCAGAGAGATGGGCCAGTAGCCGGCCAGCATGTTCAGGTCTTTACCTTCCTTAGCCAGGGCTGTTATAATGGCTTCTGTAAGTGTCCCCGGAAGAGATTTCAGTGTATGAGCCTCAAGAACCATTTGAAGCAGAAGCTGGGATATGACCTCATGAATTAAGTGTTAAAAATCTATCAGAAACCCATTACTGCCAGTTGATTTATGAAGAGCCATGGCTTTAATGGCCTGAAGGAGTTTTTTTTTAGTGGTAAACAGTGCTTCAAGAGAAGCTTTCTGCATTTCCATTGGTTTCGGAATGTTGAGAGCAGAAAAAAAAGATGTAAATTTGTGTGTGTCAAGGTTGCTCTGGGACTGATATATTGTATGATCGAAGTCTCTCAGTATGCCATTAATAGCCTTTGGTGTCTTGCTGTATGTACCTGTACATTTTTATCTTTAAGTGTGGGAATATGGCGCTCTGCTTGCTGTTTCCACAAATGATAGAATAGGAGTTTATTAGCTTTCTCTCCATTGACCTAATACTTATACTTTGTCCTATGTAACTGTAACTCCACTTTTCTCGTTGACAAGTTATTGTATTCTGAGAGCAGCTATTTCAGATAGCAAAGCCTTATTATTTAGTTTAGTTGGGACTTTTTTATATATTGCCTTCTTTTCCTTAAGCAGTATCTCCAACCTGGTGAACTCTATTTGTTTTTGGCACCAATGTGTGCCAAATCTTGTAATTTTGTAGTGCATTGTAGCCTTAAAAGCCTCCCAAACCATGGCAGTAGGGGCAGTGCCTGTGTAGTTGTGATGAAGTATAAAGTGGCTTCTTGTTTGATCCATACTTAGAAGTATGAGACCTGTAATAACAATGGATCTAGCCACTACATAAGGGGTTTATGCATGTGTGGGTCCAAAGCTGTGGTTAGGATTATCAGTGTGTTGTCAGATAGAGGTGCAATAGTGATGTCGGAGACTTGAGGCATAATGAGGGAGAAGGTTAACCATAGGTCTAGTCAATTCACCATTTTTCTGGGTTCTGAGAAGTATTTATAGTCCCTCCCTGAGGGCTGCATCAGTCTTCAGATACTGGACAACTGATGCAAGAACATTAAGTCCCATAGTGTATGAAGGGCCTTAGTACTATATACGGTTCATGATTTACATTAAATCTGTCCAGGAAGAAATCCAACATTAAGTTAAAATCTTCCCCTAGTATTATTTCTGGATTATCAATGGACATATCCAAGACAGCTTGCGAAATGGTGTCAAAGAATGCAGGATTATTTTCATTTGGAGCATACAGGTTGCCCAAGATTACAGGGCCTTTAGGGGTTGCAAATTTGGCTATTGTCCACCTGCCATCATTGTCTCTTTTTGTGTGATGGGTGCCCATTTTATACTTTTATGGATTAAAATAGAGACCTCATGTATGGCTTTACATGATGAACTGTACTGTTGCCCATCCCAACCATTCTGTATGAAGTTTTTGGGCTTTGACTTGTGCAAGTTTTCTGCTGAAGAAAAGCAATGTGGGTGTTTAATTGTTTCAGGCAATCCAGGTTTTTTCTCTCTTTATAGGAGTATTAAGTCCTCTAATGTTCCATTTAGTAATTCTCATTGGATTACTGATAGCCATAATAGTTGTAAGTTAGTGGTGTTCATATAACTAGGAGGGAAGAAGTTGTATTTAAACTGGAGTGAAAGGGGATGTACAGTTCCACCTGCATGATTTCCATCACATTTGTACTTAGCACCTTTTCTACCAAAGGCAACTCTTTTTTATCTGCTGTATAATCCCTGACCTGTGGATCAAAGATCCCTGAATTACTAGCAATAATTCTTAATATCAGGGACATCAGGAATAGGGAAATTAGATGGGATAGAGGAAATGTGGGCAGCAATAAAGGAAGCAATTGATAAGGCATCAAACCTCTGCGTCAGGCAGATAAAGAAGAACAGGAATAAAAAAAGACCACTGTGGTTCTCTAAAGAAGTAGCAAGAAAGATAAAGGCAAAGAGGTTAGCATTCAAAATGTACAAGGCAACACAGAAGAAAGAGGACAGGGAGAGATATCAAGAGACCCTAAGGGAGTCAGCAAAGGCAGTTAGGAGTGCTAAGGCACAAACAGAGGAGAACATGGCCAAGCCAGTAAAAAAGGAGAATAAAACATTCTTTAGGTATATAAGCAAAAGGAGGAAGAACAAAGCAGATATAGTAAGACTAAAAGGGGAGGGGGAAGTGTGTGGAGAAGGACCATAAGGCAGACATATTGAACTTACTTTTGTTCAGTATTTACAAATGAGGGGGTGGGTGTTGGGCCACAGATAGAGGAAAAGGGCATTAATGGAAGGGAGGTAGACACCAGCCCATTTATGGAAGACAGAGTTCTCAAAGAACTAGGGAAACTAAAGGTGGATAAGGCAATGGGATCGGACAAGGTACATCTCAGAATACTGAGAGAACTTAGGAAGGAGCTCACTGAACTCCTGACAGCCCTATTTAACCAGTCACTGGTTATGGGGGGGGGGTGTCAGGGGACTGGAGAAGGGTGGATGTGGTTCTGCTTCACAAGAGTGGGAATAAGGAGGAGGCAGGGAATTACAGACCAGTAAGCCTGATGTCAGTGGTGGGTAAACTTATGAAAACACTTCTAAAAGAAAGGATGTAGAATACCTTATTGCCCATGGGTTGCAGGATCAAAGGCAGCTTGGGTTCAAGGCGGGAGGACTTGCCAGGCAAACCTAATTGATTTCTTCAACTGTGTGACCAGGGAAATGGATTAGGGAGGGGCGGTGGATATGGTCTACCTAGATTTCAGTAAGGTCTTCGACACTGTTCTGCACAGAAGACTGGTAAACAAGCTGAGAAGCCTGGAAGTGGGGCCAAAGGTAGTAAAATGGGTACAAATTTGTCTGAGTAACCAAAGCCAGAGGGTGGGGGTAAATGGGGTAAACCCGGAGGAAGGAGAAGTAACCAGTGGGTTACCACAAGAGTCAGTTCTTGGAACAGTCCTCCTTGATGTCTTCATTAGGGACATCGCAGAAGGGCTGCAAGGGAAAATATGCCTGTTCACAGATGACACAAAAATCTGTAACAGAGTGAACAGACCTGGAGGGGTGAACAGAATGAGAAATGACCTGATAAAACAGGAGGAATGGTCAAAAGTATGCAGCTAGGCTTCAATGTTAAGAAGTGCAAAATTATGCACATAAGGCACAGGAACCCAAGGGCTATGTACTAATTGGGGGTGACCACAACAAAACAGGATAGGGACTTGAAGGTGGCAAGGCAATGTGATAAGGCAGTAGGAAAAGCTAGTAGAATGCTGGTTTGCATGGGGAGATGTATCACAAACAGAAAGAGGAAGGTGGTGTTACCCCTGTATAGACCATTGGTGAGACCCCACCTGGAGTACTGTGTCCAGTTCTGGAGGCCCTATCTCAGGAATACATAGATCTGGTAATGGCAGTACAGAGGAGGGCAAACAAAATGGTGCTTGAACTGCAACAGAAGCACTAGAAGGAAAGACTCAAGGAATTAAATATGTACTGTCTAGAGGATAGAAGGGAAAGGGGGACATGATAGAAGCATTCAAATACCTTAAGGGTATCAATAAGGTACAGGAGGATGGTATTTTAAATAGATAGAGATGCTCAGGAACAAGGGGGCATGATATGAAGCTGGAAGGGAGGAGTCTCAGGGAGGATGTGAGGAAGTTCTTCATGGAAAGGATGTCGGAGGCCTGGAACAAACTACTAGCAGAGGTGGTGGGTGCCAAAATGGTAGCAGGATTCAAGCATGCATAGGATAGATACAGGGGGACCTCAGTAGCAGGGCTGGGGAGAGAAGAGCTGCAGATCAAGTAGGGCCTGCAGTGACACAGTATGTAAGGAATTTTTAGGGCAGACTAGATGGGCCAAGGGGTCCTTTTCTGCCAACAACTTCTATGTTTCTATAACCAACTGTTGAAAACACTTAAACTAAACAAAAACCAGAGTGCAATATGACAATACACAAATGTAAACATAGTAACTTAATAGTGCGAGGGTCCCAGTGTGGACTAATATTGGTAGTCAAGTGTAAAGAGGTATTGAATGGGTCCTAGGCCCCAGAGTTAGGGAGAATGTGGAATGGAGAGCTCCCCTATAGTCTGGGAGGATACAGATAGTATTCTCTCCAAGGGCTTGGGAAATCCCCTCCAATGGGGGAGGGACTCAGGAAGCAATCAGAGGATCACCAATGCACAGTATACAATAGAAACCTCTGGTGAGTACTTCTCATCAACACCATGATTGAGTCACTAGGGAGAGGTAGAGTAGTTGTTCTGTCAGATGATGCACACCCCTTTTGGATATGCCTGTAGGATCTGAGTTGGTGAGTGGATAGGGTAGCATCAACTACGGAGGTTGTCAGGAGTCAAGGTCCTGCCATACTGCATACATAACCTCTGCAGAGATGAATGAGTGCCCTGCTAAATTCTTGTAAATGGGAGTGGTGCAAAATGGAAAAGTAACATTGCTGGGTACCTAGGGGTGAGTCGTGGTTGTTTACCTCTACTTTTATGCCATTTTACATATAAATGGCATGCTGATACTCAGACTACAATGACTGTACAATCTGTTTTTCATCTAGTCCTTAAAGAGAGTAAAAAAGATGGGGGTCAATGGGAAGGAAAAGGGAATGAAGGGGAGGATAATCCTTGAGGGCACTCATAGGTTTACTGGAGGAACATTAGTTTTAGTAGCAGTGTGCTTTTGCAAATAGATGCTTGCTGCCATTGTCAGCATTAGAAATATGTGAGCACTCGAGTCACCCACAGTTAATCAAGCCACGGTTGTGATGCAATAAGCTGCACCTCGTGACTCCCACAGAAATGGGTGAAAACTACTTTTACAGAATTAACTAGAAAACATTGCAACAAACATTCTTGAATGCATCAGAAACAGGATATCTTTTTCTACTCAGTTGCCGTATGACTAAACAGGCCTACGGTGCCTCCCTGCGAAAAAGAAAACCTTTCAAACTTTGAGCCATCATTAAGCATCAAGCTGTAGTGTAGATATGAGATATGGTCCATTCCTTACACACTACATGAGGCAGCTCAGTTTACCTGTACTGAGGCGACAACTACAGTGTCGACATTCCCAAAAGCAACAGACACAATGCCGAGTGTCAGTATTGTACTGTTGGGGATGTGTGTGTGTGTTTTTGGGAGGTCTGCGTCCCTCAAACCCCTCGGTTTCTAAATATACAACTCTGAGTCGGAGCTGTCTTGGGGAAGAGGAAAAACACCAGGAGATGCAGTGCCGGTGCCAGTGGGGGCCATTACAGTGATCCAATGCTTTCTGTTGAATTTTGTCCCTGTGATGGTCTTTGCTGTGCCGGTTTAGCTGTGCAGTCAGTACACTGGCAGTTCATAGTAGCCAACAACAAGGGGTTTTATCTGACAATAAAGATCTCCCTGTGTTATGACAACTTATTGCAGGATGAATTACATATAATTGTTAAATGTTAAGACAGAAGAACATCTTTGTTTTTCTTGGATTCATGTAGCCTAACAATATTAATGACTTGTGCTGGAAACAAAAGAATCTTTCCAGTTCTGGGCCATCAAAAAGCAGTGAGTTGAATCGAAAAACCTAGACATAGCACTTCCCCTTCATACAGCATGAGGCAGCCTGGGGTAACCAGCAACAAGGGGTCTTATCTGACAGCATAGATCAACCCTTTATTGTTTGTTTTATTTTTAATCTACATCACTTTGTTTAGATAACTGACAGTCAAGTGTTGGATGTGGATACAGAAATGTCATTCTGCATTGATAACTGAGTGTTGGGCTGCAGATCAGACTCTTCTATGTCATCTTGGATGCAGTTCACCCATTCTGAGGAGATGGAAGCCCCATCAACCGGATTTAGCACTGGAGGATCAGTTATGTTAAGGAGAGATGGTTGTTCTTTTGCCAGCTCCAGGAAAGATGAAGCCATTTCTCTGATGGCTTCATATCGGTTTGAAGTTTTAATAGGAGTTTCGTATGGAGAGCAGCTGCTGGCATCGGAGGATGGATATGTTCACTGTCTGCTTCTCTAGCACTGTCTTTGAGGAACAGATATATGAGTTTATTGTATTTTTTTCCTTTGCCTGCTCCATGATATATTTTGCCAGTTGCCAGAGTCTTGTTGATGTCCAGGACCTGAGTCAGTCAGAAGTGCCAGCCCCCCCCTGCACAATGTCAACTAATGGGCTTTTAGTGTATATTTAAGCTGTCATTGACAGTTCAGTCGTCAGGCAGCTGTGGAGGTGTGAGGAGGGTTGTTCTGCTCGCTGGTGGGCAGCCATGCTGTGGTGGGGGGAGTGGGGTGGTATGTCATTACTGGAGTGGGAAAGAGTTGGGGGACCACTATACTAGAAAAATATGACATCATATTGGGTGTGGGATCAGACAATGGGGGGGTGGGGATCCTACACTATGGAAAAGCTGTTCTTTTATTACTGGGTGGATAATAGGGCAATCAGGGACTGGTGAGGGACCACTACACTATGGAAATACTTTTAGGTCATTACCGGGCTGGTAATCAGGTGATCGGGCACCAGGGGAAGGACCATTACACTATGGAAATACTTATATGTTATTACCAGGTGGGTGATCGGGCTCTTGGGGATCAGGGAGAGATCGTAAACTAATGGAAAGTTATATTTTTTATTCTCAGGTGGGCAACTGGGGACTGGGGTGGGACCCTACACTATGGAAAATTATTTTTTTTAATTCTTGGGTGGGCGATCGGGGACTGGGGTGGGACCGTTACACTATGGAAATTACTTGTTTGTATTACTAGGTGGGATTCATGAGATTGGGACTGAGGTGGGACCACTACACTATGGATGATGTCGATGTTTCTTAACCGGTGGGAGTTCTCGGGATCGACGACCAGGGAGCAGGGTAGGGAGCCGCAGTACCTCCGCCAGCCACTAGGGTTGCACTGATTAATGGCAGGATTTTTTTGGCGGTAATTTGCTACCTGCAAGGACCTTTGTAAAGGCCCTTACGTGGTGTGAATCCTTTGCAAACGGAATTGCTAGGATATGCAGGTCCCCACCTCTCATTTGAATTGCGGTCTCTCACTATTTGTTTCCAGGCACAAACCCAGTTTAGGCAACTGGGCTTTATGAATATCAGCTATTCACAAAGTCCAGTTTGCTCTGGACAGACTGGGTTTGCACCGGGCAAAGCATTGTGAATGCTGCCCCTGACTGGAAAACTGTTATGACTCAAAGGAACACTGCTATTTAAAGGGCATCATTTTTACATGTACCCTGATTTTCCATAAGCTACACAGCAGCTTCAACTAAGGTTTCTAACTTTTTGCCAAGAAATACTTGAAATGGGTGCTAATTTTCAGCTACTGGCCCCAGCAAAGCTGAAAGTGACAATTAAAGGTCGACAATATGCGTTCTTTGACTTTGGTCAGCTAAACTCATGTTTGCATATGAAACAAAAGTTCACCTGGATATGATGAAGTTGAGTCACCAACTGTTTCAGAAGAGTAGATGATGGTTGTGCAAAATATTGCAGACAAATTTTAAAGTGATGGAAATTATGGAAACATTGTAATGATCTAAACTGCACCTGATTAAGCCACCATTCTGAGCTAATAATTGACAAATGTTAGATTTTGGACTCTGTCGGATTTATAATATAGAATATTCAATCATCTCCTTTTGTTTAAATGGAATAACAGCAGCATAACAGAATGTTTATCTGAGAGTTCTCATAGCTAACCCAAATTGGGCAGATAAGTTATTTATTATAACTTTAGCAGAATCAATTATTCCATTTTAAAGAAATTATCTTTTAAAGGGCCTAACTTTGGAACTGTTGGGGATAACAAGTTAATGTTTTTCATGAAAGCTTGGAATCTAGTTGTACAGAATTAGCTCTGTTGATACTGTTTTTATATGTTGATACTATTCTATATGTATTAATACTATCTGAACCTGCTCTTTCAGCATATTATTGACACAGTACATATTTTTTTAGTTGTGACATAGCCAAAAAAATGACACATTCATAGTGTTAATACTATCTTTTTATTGAAAAACTGTAATGCTATTCTTTTTTATTGATACATAAAATTACATGACTGTTCTACAAAATGTAATAAAAATATTGTCCAGGTTTTTCTGAATTTTTGTATTGTTACACATTATTAGTAACACTGTTATTTTTGACTTGTTTCATTCATCTTATGACTTTAATCATGTTGAGAACATTTCCATCACCCCTCTAGTAGTATTAATTATTCCAGATAACATTAAGACTGAATGCTAATCCCTCCATTCTGATTGGCTTACCTCTACAAACAGTTTTTTATTGTCAACATTCTGTGATTAAGCTGTAAAGTAATATTGGCAGCAGGCAGCTCATTTTAACATTTCTAAACATTTCTTCAAATTATTTTTTTCTAATTAAAATGTTACAATAAAATATAGGATAAAGTATGGGGTGCAGTGTGTTACGAGAATTTAACATACACCAGAGTTGTTGGATGGCACGCCCTCGGGGTTTATGATAGCCATCCAACAACGAGAGTGTGTGTTAAATTCGAGTTAAACACAGTGCACCCCATATTTTGTTGTACATAATTGAAAGGTTCCATTTTTTCTTTGTTTTGAGATCTGTGACAGAAAGAAGAAAGTTGAGTCTTACCTTGTATTGATGAAATTGTTTATTTTGTAGTTGAAACAGTAAACGGAAAGTTCAGCATGTAAATTTATCTAATTAAATTATTGAAAGAAGAAAGTTTAATAAGAAATAACTGAGATGTTTGTGATGGTTTTCTGATGTTGCAAAGTTCATTTTCAAGTGCTGTAACATTTTGAACTGCAGAGGAAAGAGAAGGCTTTAAACGGAGATTACTTAGGGATGGTGGTAAAAGTGTTTACTGTGGCAATGTACAATTCTACAGAAAATGTTATATTTTGGCAATAAAGTGCTGTGTGGTGGCTTTACTGTGTTAAGAATATCTTCATGACAGTTGTCTGAGTCCTTGATAACTTGGATTCTTCATTGTTTTTGTGGGTGTTGGTTCAATTTGTAGACATTAACTGTTACTAGGGCATGGAAAATGAAGGAGATCCCAAACATAGCCTGCATGTTACTGGAAGCCATTTCATCATGTTGGCCAGGTAGTGAGCTGTGGAAACCTCTCTGGCTGTGGTTGAGCAGCTTTGGATTTTTTTTTTGTCAGAAAATGCAGCGAAAAGGTAGAAAATTTAATACAGAGGAAATGCGATTGAGGAGGTGAGTGACTGAGGGAGAAATGAACATTGAGAGGATCGAGCTGTGTTGCTTCTGGAGGGTTTTTGTATGGATAGGCTCATGCTGACTTTCTCTTTCTAGTGCTTTAGGATTGGAAGAAGTCTCATGAATGCCGTAACACCTACTCAGGTGTTATGGTATTTAACACACGGCTTTTTCCATTGAAAAAAATTGAACCCAGTAATTATATAGCTGTAATGGCTATAGTGGTATGAGTTAAACTTGACAGTAACCATATCAGGGCCTTCATAAAAACCTTGGCCTATGGCCTCGAAGGTTTTGCTGTCCAGATATAACTATCACCTCAAAACCTCCCCACCCACCACTATACTATTATCACCATATCAATCTGGGAGTCTGCTTTATTTGCAGTTCTGCAAAGGAGACTGGTTTTGTATAACCCAATTGCTGTCTATAGTAAGGGTTGATAAGAATAAACATCACTGTACTCTGTATAATCATTTACAATGGATTCCATTACAGGATCATGATCTATTGAGAATGGATCTTTTATACAGAATGTTTTAATCCCAAATTTGAAACATTCATTAGCTCATTTATCAAGACTTAAAAAAATGTTTCAGACCATCTGACAAAAACTTTTCGGCAGTTCCCGTGTTGGTCAAAAACTAGTCAAAATTTTTTTGTTTTACTCCAACCCTTCAAAGAGCTTTGGAGGCAGGGCATTGCTCCTACAGAATAAAACATTATTCCTTTAAATTTGAGTCAGTGTGGCTATTTCACTGTTTTTAAATCCCAATTGATGAACTATCTGTATTCCAATTAGAATTCTGCCTATTTTAATACAAAGTGATGCTGTTTAAATGAATATACAATGGGTGGAAAGGAAAAAAAATGTATTTGCATGAGTGAGTTATGAAAGTACCACCCTTGTAAGAATGGAAACAAATGGTGTATTTCCACCCCATACATTACATGCTCATATTATGCAATGTATCTGTAATTAAATAAAACTTACCTCCCTTTTTATCTGTGCTTTCTTTACTGCTGTTAATTTTCTTACATTTTCTCACTTTTCAAGTTTTTTTTCTGTTTTGCCTGTGGTGTGCCCCCTCTATTCCATGAATTTTAATTTAAATTCATTTTTGTTTGATCATTTTTTTAATTGAATATACTTTATTGACATTTCAGAAAAATACAACCACCAAGACAACTGACAATACCACAGCAAACAGTACAGTGATCCAATAAGGGAAAAAATACAAAAAAAACATTGCCACCGAATAAATCCCCCAAACTCCCTCCCTAACCTTTATCCACTCTCCCTCCCTCCCTGGGCACAACTGATACAATAAAGGATCTAAAAGCAGAAGGATAGATTACATAGAAAAAACATATATAAAATAGTAAAAGGAGCTCAGGTTCATGTAAGGGTAAAAAGGAAGGTAGGAAACTATCACTACTCCCTATGACTGTGCAGGAATGGATTACAGGGCGTAAAGTGACTCCCATCTGTCTCGGAAGCTCTCTGTTGGTGTAGAGAAGCAATTTGTTTTTCCATATTTAAGGCCTTGAGGATCTTCGGGTGCTGTTCCCGGTATGAGGGAATGTCACCATCCAGTCAGTACCTTAGTATGATTAATTTGGCTGTGACAGAGATTAGAGCCATGTGTGCCTTGCACATACTGAACAAGCTTGGTGGATAATGACCCACTAAGTGGATTTCAGTGGCGAAATAGGATTCCAGGCCTAATAAAGGATCTAAGGATGTTTTGATTGCATTTCAAAAAGGAGTCACCTTTGGGCAATCCCACAGGATGTGTTTAAGGTGGCCATCAGTTAGTTTACACCTGTTACAGATTGGAGAGGTCAGTTTACCCATCTGGTGCAACTGTACGGGAGTAAAATCTAAATTATGTAGGATCTTAAATTGGATCAGTCGGTATTGATCCTGTGATGTATATGTACAAAGATCACCAATAGGTTGCCAGACTTGTGAATCAGTAGGAATACTAAGTGCTTACTGCCAATAGTAGCAAATTCCTAAGGGACTAGAAGGATCGATACACTGAAAATGCCTGTAAAGTTTGGCTACTGAGTGGGATTGCATTGCAAGAGAAATATAGGACTGAAGATTTAAGTTCTGCTGTGCTAACAGGGAACCAGTACTGAAATAAGCAATGATGGTTCACGTTAATTGGAGGTACAGTCTTTAAACATGTGTGAAGGAGATAAAGAGAAATGTTCTTTAACAATAGGAAATTGGAGAAACTTGCACTCTTCCAGAAGTGCATCACAACAGACATCTCAAATTTGAGGGCAAAAGGCAGTGGGGATTGGTTGACAGCCTATCAATATGTGCAGGTTACCCAGTATAGGCTGGCTAGTGGCCTTCGACCAATCCTGACCAATATAAGAGCAAATTTGTCACAGGACCTTTAGAGACCAGAGGAGGGGTGTTGTCTTAAGTGCTGCAGGGAGATGTGCCAGTGTGAGGTATAGCAAACTTGAGAGCTGTAAGCTAGTTTGTTGACACAGTCCCTTTTTGATGAGCAACCAGAAGGAAACGTAAGATGACTCTACACAGGCTGCATCAGGATGGCCCCATTGGAGAATCTTACTAGCATAGAAGGCACAGTAGTACATAAAAAAATTTGGTAGGTGCAGTCTGCCTTGATCCCTCAGGAGTGTGAGTTCGTAATATGCTTGATGGATTGTGTCCCCCTTCCAGAGGAAAGAACTGATCAGGTGCTGTAGCTGCAAAAGCCAGGACTTAGAAAGGTAAATGCATAGCATACCAAGGGGTTATAATATATGGGGTAGGATATTCATTTTGACTATGCTAATTCTCTCCCATCAGGAAAGGGGTAGCATCACCCACCTCTGCAAGTCAGACTTTGTCAACTGCAAAAGGGGTGCAATATTCTCCTTAACTAAAGCAGAGGGATAAGGCAGACTCCCAAATTGGTTAAAACTTTGGGCTCCCAGGCTAGTACCATTTCCAAAATCTCTTGTTTGTTAACATAAACATTATGGGGTAGGACTTTGATTTTTCTAGATTCAATTTGTAACTAGAAAGGGTGGAAAACCTGCGAATTTCAGCCAAAACTGCAGGAATCAATGTAATAGGGCCTTCTATATGTAAAAGGAGATCATCAGCATAATCTGATAATTTATATTGATCTCCACCAACTAGGACCCCCTTCACCACTGGATTATTTTGAAAATAGTGAATTAAAGGTTCTTCCCAGTTCTTTTTCCCATTTCCAAATATTTCACATTAGTACTTTGGAGGGCTAGTTCCGCCTTCTCCGCTAGGAGACTCGTATACTGAGCCTTAAGGGAATAAAGTTGAATTCATCTTTCTTCAGGAGTAGAAGGGGAGAAACTGTGTTCTAAAATCCAGATCTCCTGAAGCAATCTGTCCAGTTGACAGATACGGGCCTTATGTCATTTAGATGCTGACCGTATTCATTCTCCTCAGATCGCACACTTAGCCACCTCCACAGGATGTCCAATTGAAGAACTGAGGTTTCGTTTGTCAAAAACAGGCCTTGGTGTATTCTTGTATGATTGGGAGAATAGAGGGGTCCTTAAGGAGTTGAGAATTCAAACACTAGAGCCTGTTGCATTCCTCCAGCCCACGGACAGCATGAGCCATGATCACTGGGGCGTGATTAGAAATAACTATGGGTTGGAGTTCACAGGTAGAGGAGACTGGAAATCAATATGAAATTAAGTAAGAAATAATCACTGCAAGAAAAAGACCCATGCGAGAGAGATCAGAAAGTGTATTGTCAATCCGTGGGGTGGAGGATGTGCCTGGGACCTATCAATTCTAGAGAGTCCAGCAGCTCCCTAAGGCCCTGTTGCCCCGGGGGATAAACCCTTTTGAGTGACTCTGGACCAATCCAAATCTGGTTGATAAACAAGATTTCAATCACCCCCAAGGATGAGAATAATAATAATAAGCTTTATTTCACATAAGCGCCTTTCAAATATCAAGGCACTTTACAAAATATAAAAAAAAACAGAGTAATAAAATCAGTAAATACAATATAAGACAGTAACAAAAGTCTGACAAGGTTCATTCATTTGATACCATTAAAAGCCTGGCACCATAAGAAATACTTTAGCGCCTGTTTAAAACCTTCCACAGTCGTGTACTCCCACAATCGACGGGGTAGAGAATTCCAAAGAGTAGGGGCCACATACATAAATGCGCGGGCCCTGGAAGACTTCAAAGACACTCTCAGAATCTCCAGCAACCCCTCATCAGCTGAATGGAGATATATGTGAAAAGGGGATTATCTGATTGGAAAGGTCAATTAAAAAGTGTGGAGAATCTGTATTGGGGCCGTAGAGTGATCCTAATAAAATCTCAGTGAGGCCCAACTGACCCCACAGGAGAATATATCATCCCTCTGGGACCCATATCTCTTGGATTACCTGAAAGGTAAGCCCTCGGGCTATCAGGACAGCTATACCTCTCCATTTAGTACTATTACATGCACCATAGGCCTGGTCCACCCATTCCTAATGGAAAAGATAAACATCTTCACACTGAAGATGTGTCTCTTGCAAAAATGCAGCACCCACTGATAATTTCTTGAGATGTTGTCGAACAATATGTCACTTCTTTTTATCCTGAGCACCTTTGATATTCAAAGTAACAAAATTAAATGTTCTGTCAGCCTGGTTGCGCTGAGGGTTGAGGGGCTGGATCTCACACCTCGCACCACGCTGGCGACCGGGGTTCGGGAGCGAGCCCGGACCACCAAGGGTCGGCAGGGGAGAGAGAGGATCAAGCGCCCGAGGGACTGCTCTCCTTTCTTGGGAGGGATCCAGGGCAGCTGGTGTAGTGCAGCAGCCCCGGTGGAGACCGGCGGCACTGCGATGCACTAGGGGCTTACAGGCTTGGGGACAAGCGTTGAGCGGCTGCCTTCTGGACGTGGTAGGGAGCACTCACGTCGGACTTGGTGGCATTGCACGTCCCATATCTCGGGGTGTAACTACAACAATTTTGTCCTGGATAGGCGACGGCCCTTCCAGAGCCCTGCCACTACACACCCTACACTGAAGCCCCATCACCGCCCCTTGGATCTCCTCGGGACCCTTCGTCTCCCTTGGGGTGCCCAGGAGAAAGTGACGTCCTTGAGGATGGCGGGTTCACAGTGCGTGGTAGAGTGGCACTTGCCAGAGAAGAGGCCCGAGAGAGTTCCGGAGTTGGTAGGAGATAAACATAGTTGAAAAAAAAAATTAAATGTTCTACCCATAATAGTTCAGGGCAAGAAAAGATTGAAACCAGAATGGTAATATGAGTCGAGAAGTAAATATTATGTAAAATCAGTGTGCCCAGAGACCCTTAAAAAAAAGAAAAACCTCCCATCCCTTATTCTTATATACAGTAGAAAACAGTAATGCAATGAAGCGACATACAGAAAATATATCCCCCAATAACCTAAAACTCAAGTACACGAATCCATATTAAACATCCCATTAATAGTCTGTCCTATCCCTGGTCCAACTGACTCCACTAAACCCAGGTCCATGATGCAGTATCCCATCTGCCCAAGTCCAACCATCCCTGCCCTCCCCTCCCCCTTCTCTGAACATTTTTGGCTAAGAAAAAATGCTAGACTAACTAGTATGAAAAGCATAGAATAGATACTAATGTATATATACTACACAATGTAAGTAACCGTGTGGTAACTATATATCATAGTAAAAATATTAAGAGCCAAAAGACACAAATAGGACTATTGTGTCCTACAATAACAAAGCAAGCATGCAAGCATCAATATAAATGGGACACCAGATCTCTAAAGAACTATTAAAAATCAAATGCTAAAATCTAGAGAACTGAGACAAGGAAGGGCATGTCAGGTTTAAGTATCAAGGTCTAACTTATAAACCTATATAGTCCTCAGTAACCAGAAATCCACAGGAGCCCTCAGGTTGGTGTGAGCAGAGCTTCCCCCACCCCCGGATGACCGCCAGCAATTACAAAAGTCCTCTAACCAGGAGTCCACAGGAGCCCTCACAGTTGTGTGAGCAGAGCTGCCCCCACCCCCGATGACCGCCAGCACTCACAGAAGTCCTCAGTAACCAAGAGTCCACAGGAGCCCTCAGGGTGGTATGAGCAGAGCTGCCTCCACCCCTGGATGACTACCAGTGCTCACAGAAGTCCTCAGTAACCAGGAGTCCTCAGGGTTGTGGGAGCAGAACTGCCCCCACCCCCAGATGACCACCAGCACTCACAGGTGGGAACCCTTGCTGCAGTATCAGGCATCATCTTGCAAGACTACACATCCAAGTCTGTTAAAGGGATATTTGTCTGTTGAACTATACTGATTGATTCTGTGGGCCAAGGCATCCCATACTGCTTCACTATGTTACAACTGGTGCCTTAATTGCTAGCATAACCCTAGTGAATGCATAGTATCTCAGTGCAGTGTGTTTAGTTGGGAACTGTTCATTTTGTAACTAAGGCTGTTCTGTGCTCTGCAGATGTGTTTCATCTTAGCTCTCTGGCTGAACTCAGGTTTACAACTGCATGTTATTTTCTTTTGTTCAGGCTGTGCTGTGCTTAGTTTGCCCAGCTATGTATCTGACTGCAATGTACTGTATTATGTGATCTTGCATGTTTGTAAATGCCTCTTTTACTTCAGGTCTGTCCCATTCCCTCTCAGCACCCCCCACCCCCGTTTCATTTCGATCCCTGTTTACTTTCCCCTCAGCCTACCTTTTCTTGGCCATCCTTTCCCTTCTTCCCCCAGAAGTCCTTAGTAACCAGGAGTCCACAGAAGCCCTCAGGGTGGTGTGAGCAGAGCTGCCCCTACCCCTGGACAACCTCCAGCATTCACAGGTGGGAACTCAAGCTGCGGGGTCAGGCACCATCTTGCAAGGCTACAGCCCCCCCCCACCTCGCCTCGCCTCGCCTCACTCCCTCTCTCATTTCAATCTCTGTTTATTTTTCCTTCCCCCCTCAGCCTACCATATCTTGACAATCCTCTCTCTTCTTCCCCCAGAAGTCCTCAGTAACCAGGAGTCCACAGGAGCCTTCAGGGTGGTGTGAGCAAGCCTTCAGGGTGGTGTAAGCAGATCTGCCCCCACCCCCAGATGTCCGCCAGTGCTCACAGGTGGGAACTCTAGCTGCAGCATCAGAAGCCATCTTGCAAGGCTACACATGCAAGTCTCTACCCACCCAACCTGCCTCAACCACCTGGGGGGGGTGCAATTTTTAAATCATCAGCCACAACCAGTCAGTCCACTTTTGCTCCCCCTTCAAAAGAGAGCTTTGGTTCCTTCTGTTTCCTCCTCCTCCACCCACCATTTTGTATACTTAAATATTACTCCTGTCTTCCCAGTATTTAACATACTATTCAAATCACCCAAGTACTTGTGTAGGCTGTGGAAATCAAACCCCTTGATGGTTTCTTTTTCTGGTTTATCCACAGTCTGGTGCCTTAACCATTAGGCTACATCTGCCAACAAGTTTAGAAAAAGGGAGTATACTAATGACTCTTTCAGCCTCCTCACCCCTCCATCTTGGTCTTTCCTATACTGCCATCTACTGCTCCAGCAGAGCTAGTGCTAGTACCTTGAGCAGCCTCCCCCCCACTTCAAGTGTATAAGACTTGCTTATACTGCCACCTGGTGCATTGGCAGGGCTAGTGCTAGAACTCTGAGAAACCTGCCCCCCATTCCAAGTGTACCTCACACAAGTGCATCACTGCCTAAACATTACACCCACCATGAATGGAGCAACCCCCCTCTAACTTCTTTCCATCTTGTCATGCCTTCTCTCATCCTCTTCTCCTCCTCCCCATGCTATCTACATGTACCCAGCCCCACCCATTTCCACCACAGCCCCCACCCCTCTTTAACCAGCCTACCTTTGCCCCCTATCTCCCTACCCCTCTCCCCTTCCCTCTTTCCATCAAATATCATCTGGTGTCATTGCCCCTCTGTGGTCATCCTAAACAACCCTCTTATGGTGCTCTCGTACCATGCCCAGATCTCCTGTATTCACCAGAGGGCACAAACTACCAGCCACCTTTTGTATTTTCTTTCTCACCATACTCCTAGCAGGGGTGTTGAACTAAACCCAGGCCCTCAACCTGGGCAAAAGCCTTCTACCTCAAAAAATGCCTAAACATCATGCATATGAATATAAGGAGTCTCCTACCAAAACTAGATCAACTTAGCTGCTGGGTAACACGAAATGCTCCTGACATCCTCTGCCTCACGGGAACCTGACTCTCTGTCAAAACCCCTGACTTCTCCCTATCCATCCCAGATTATGCCCTCCTCCACCAGAACTATGGCAAAAGGGGAGGAGAAGTAACAGTTTATGTCAAGCAGCCGCTCCAGTGCTCAATGATCAAGAGAGAATCCTTCCCTTGCTCACATGAATTGTTACTTTCTCAACTTAACCTCCCTTCTTCTCTTCTTATCTACATTGGGGTGATCTACACTACACCACACCTAGCCCAATATGTCCTTATCTTCTGCATGTCCTCCCTTCCTCCCATCGCAGCATCTGGTGAACTACTCTTCTAGGGGATTACAACCTGAATTGGCTTACCCCCTCTGCAAAAGCAGCCACATCCAAAATGGAGTCTCTCAACCTTACACAGTTAATTACAGAGCCCTCTCACTACAATCAGTGCTCATCAAACTATTCTCTAATAGACTGGATCCTTGCCTCCCATCCACACAGAATATCCACCGTTGGTGTAATAGATGGTGTCCTAAGCGATCACTGCATTATCCACTGTACCAGAAAAGTCCAGCTCCCGAAGTCTGACCCAAAATATATGAATACCCACCCACTAAACTCATTGAATACTAGCTGTTTCCTTCATGACCTACAATTTGCAGACTGGGTCCCAGTCTACACTGCACCTGATATTGATTCAGCCATTTCCAGTTTCCTGCAGATGTTTAAACAGGTCTGGGACTCCCATGCCCCCCGGTTAATGCCAGGATCAAAAAGCACCACCACCCATGGATCTCCAGCACCCTAACTGCCCTCTGCAAAGCCCGTGATAGGGCCTGGTCCCTCTATAAATCCACACTGATCCCCCAATTCAGACAGGCTTACAACATGGCAAGAATTGCCTGCACCAAAATGATAAGATAAGCCAAGGCAGATTACTTTGTCCCGCCTAAATACCACCCTACATTCTTTTTTCTGGAAGGTGGTCCACTCACTTATAGACCCCCTCTCAGACCTCCACCCCTATTCTCCAGCTAAATGCTCAAACCATCTCTGACCCCATCAAAGTAGCAGAACCCTATACAACTTTTTCACCACATGTGCCCTTTCTGACCAGTTCTCTCCCCCACCTCAAAGTCACTGCTTGCTTCCCCAATGCCCTGCCCAAAACACTTTCATCATCCTTACTCCCACATTACCAGAAGTACTAAATGCCCTCTACTCTTTAAACTTCACCAAATCCAGCCCAGACAGCATCCACCCCAAGCTTCTACACAGTTCAGCACCAGCTGTAACAGTTCCTCTCACATACCTGCTACATTTGTCCTTTGAGTCTGGTAAGGTCCCCTTAGCATGGAAATCAGCCTGTGTTATCCCTCTCCAAAAGGGTGTCAACCCTTCAGTCCCCAGAAACTACCATCCCATCTCCCTCCTCCCCCCCTCTCTTGCCAAGCTGCAAGAGTCACTTCTCCAGACGAGACTGACTTTCTCAGGTCCACAAATTACCTCTCCCCATACCAGTCTGGGTTCAGGAAGCACCACTCAACAAATATCTTCCTTCACAACACTGGACATATCCAATCTGCCTCTGACCAAGGCCAACAAACTGCTGCTATTTTTGTCAATTTGGCTAAGGCCTTCAACACTGTCACCCACCCCCTGCTACTTGACAAACCCATAGGAGCCAGACCCCCCCACCCAGTACGGTGGTTCAAATCCTACCTCAAAAATAGGCAGCAGTCAGTCACGATCACAAACTCCACATCCCCCTCCCATTCTTGCTGGCATTCCCCAAGGGTCGATTCTATGCCTAATTTTATTCTCCCTTGTCATCAATGATCTCCCCACAGTCTGCACAAGGTCCCATATACATATGTATGCAGACAACACTATACTTTTCGTATCTGGCCCTGTTCTAAGTGACATCCACTCTCTCTCACAACACAACTACAACAACATGCAGTCTTGGTTTTGTGCAAACAATCTCAAAATAAATACCTCCAAAACTGTTTGTATGACCTTCTGGTCAGCCCCAAAACTGGCGAGAACACCCAGCCCCCCTGTAATCACCGCCCTGGATGGAAACACACTAAACACAGACTCTTCCTATAAATATCTAGTAGTATGGCTAGACCCTCTGCTAAACTACTCAACTCACATAGATGCCATCACTTTGAAGCTTCGCCTGAAGCTTGATCTTCTTTACAGAAACTGTAACTCCCTCCCACTACCTGTTAGAGGCACACTGCTAACAAAAATGATCACTCCCATCTTTGATTATACGGACATTGTGTACAACACTGCCCCCTCCACCTTGCTATCCAGGCTGGACTCCTTATTCCATGCTTTTTGCCGTTTTGCAACAAATTCCTCTTTCAGAACACACCACTGCATGCTCCTTTCCTCCCTTGGGTTAGCACCCATCTTCCAGCAATGTTTTTGCCACTTTGTTTCTTTTATTTTCCAAATTTTGATTTGACCTACTGCCCACCTACCTGGCTGAGAAACTAACCCCTGCAGCCTTTTCTTCTCACTCGCTGTGCTTTAGGGACTCCCTTCTCCTTCTCCCTCCCCAAACCATCCTCATCATCAGGCAAATCTACCTTCTCCTATCATCTCCCCTACCTATGGAACCAGCTTTTCCAGCCCCTAAGAAACTCACTTTCACAAAACTTCATTAAATCTCAACTTCATCAACTCCCCTTCCCCACCTGTAATTGTGACTAGTCTGCCTTTAACCAAATGAGCATGGTTTACATTTCAAAACCTCTGTACTGTATATTATTGTATTTATGTAACTGATTGTAAATAACTGTATATATGCAACTGAATGTAAATAGCTCCTTTGTACAAAATTATGTGATAGTATGTAATATTCTCATGTGTCTATTCCATGTATGTATACTGTTTAGTATGTAATATTCTCATGTGTCTATTCCATGTATGTATACTGTTTGTAACTCCCTTACCCTCACTCCCGGGTCACACCTGGAAATGAGCCTTGGCTCAGTGTGCTTTTCCTGGTTATCAAATGTTTAACTAAATAAAAAATAAATAAATAAAACAGAAAATAAAACAACTGCTGCACCTGCAGTCCAGCATTATAAAGCACTTCAAACATAGGTGCAACAACAAATAATTCTCTTATGATGAAATTAAGGAAACCATTCGTCTCCATTATAAATGTGTAAAAGATTGTTCAGTATCATGCACAATGCCCAACTGCCAAATGTTAATCAGAAGTTAAAACATGCACATCCTTCTAATGGGGAGCCAGTAGCCATGTAAATAAAGAAGGTGCACATCTGCACAACATTAGTAATGCAGTCTCCCAGTTAGACACCTGCAGATTACTGTACAGGTGTAAGGCATCATTATCGGTCATGGGCATAAAATAAATGGAGGTAAACATCACGGGTGCCTCAGAACTGCAGGGAGACTGTTTGCAAAAGTCCAAAACCCTATACAGTCACCATTAAGTCTCACCTCATTCGACTATACTTAAACATGTGCTCCTGTTTCAATAAGACAAAACAATGTAATATATCTGACTTTTGTCAACGAGGGGGAGTAGTCCTGCTAGATGTAATTACAGGTGTGGAGGAAAAAAAACAAATACTCATGTTACTCATAGGGGTTTAAAGGCTATTCCATCAAGTGGAGCTTGCCTGCAGCCCAATTAATTGTAGTAGAGACTCCCAAAGTCAATGCACATAATATGCTATGCTCCTGGTGTGGTTTGGACTGTGTCCTTGCAACAAGTAAAAGCAAAGGGGCAGCTTTGTTGACCAGAGTATTGGAGAGAGTGGGTTGCAAGTGACTCCTCTGTGTTGGGCTACCGAATATAAATCTGGATTTGAGAAAAGATACAAGGGGTTACACATCCTTCTCATGGGAAGCAAGCAGCCACATAGAAAGGCAAAGTTCTCCACTACACATTATTAGTAGTACAGTCTCCTGATTTGACAGTTGCGAGTCACGGTATCTCTGTGAGGTGTCATAATCAGTCCAAAAGTTGAAATAAAGAGATATCACCATTATCTGTACCTTGGGGCTATGGGGAAACTGGTGTAAAATTACATAACTCCATATAATCAGTGTTAATGCTTGCCTTGTTTGGTGAAGCATAAACATGTGCCCGTATTTCAATAAGAAAGGACAGTAGAATGTAACAAACCCTTGTCAACAAGGAGTAGCAGTCATGCCAATTACTCTTAAGGATGCTGAGAAAAAGGGCAAGTGCTCATGTAGTTCACAAGGATTTAAGGATCATACCCTCAGAGGAAACTCACCCTATAGCACATGTAATTGTAATAAATCCTCCCATTTTCGATGTACAGAAGAAACTGTGTATCCGGCACAACTCGGTAGCTACTTTATCAGCAAGTAAAGAAAGAGAAACGGGGACAGCACAATCAAAAAACGTCAATGAGTGCGGTCTTCAAAGGATGTCCAAAAACATTTTTCCGAAAACAAAAGTGCATATTACGGTTTCACATACCACCAATATTTCAAATCTTCATGGGGACTTGAAGAGATCTGGGTAGAGAGTTTTCAGTTTGGTTGCTGCTTGTTGCATTGAGTCAAAACTCCTCCAGGTACCTCCGTGGGAGACTTGCAACATTACTGGGTACCTCATCAGAAAGCCAATGCCCTCTGCAATTAACTTGGTCACAAGAAGGTGGAAAGCTACTCATTTTTGACCCACTGAAGTGGGAAGATCCTGAACAATTCACAGGTGGGTGCCCTCCCAAGAAACTTTTGTTAGGTCCTGCACACTGTTCAACAAATGCTGGCAATCAAGGTAATTGAGAAATTTAAAAATTAGAGGTCAGGGAGGTGAGCTGTCTGCCAGAATAGGATGCAAGGAACAATGCGGCCTTTTGATTATAAATGCAGGGCCATTGGGAGAGGGTCCCTTGAGTTTCTTGCATAGTTTGTGGACAAAAAGGAGAATATTGGGACCCTCCACCTTCTCTGGTAAACCAAGGATGACCACAATGTTTTTTTGGCTCATGCCTTCCAGGTCTTCCAGGCGAGCTTCAAATTAGGTACTTTTCTGCTGCAGTGCAAGCAGTTTGGGCTCCATTCTGTTTTGCCAATCTTCCAGTAATCTCCTGCGGGCTTCGTTGTCCCCAGCTCTCATCGAGAAGGTGTCCACAGAGGATCAGAGCACTCTAATTTTGTCAGTCAAGGTCTACAAAGCTTCTTTTAGGTGGCTAAATTCTTGTAGAAATCTATCTTCTGTAAGGGTGGTTGGAGAAGGATTAGATTTAGTAGCCAATAGCAGCTTGGGCCCTGGACAGCTTTAAGGCCTTGTCTCACTCTGGCGTGGTTGGCAGCATATGATGAGGTGGAGCATTTTTCATATCTGCCTCCATGTTTGCACAATATGCCAACAATTTTTCATTGGTCCCAACTAGAGTAATTCCAATAATTCAACAGCGGCATGTGAAAGAGGTGAATATCTGCAAAAAAAAGTAATTTAGACGGGAGAGGGTAGGAGCAACTGAGAAATGGTGTTAGCTCAAGCTGCTTATCACATGACTACTTTGTTTGACCATTTAATCAAGCTGGAAGTTTGTATTAAGGGATGTATTGGTGGAGCCAGGGAGAGATAAAATGTTTCTGAAGAGGGAGAAAGAGTGAGCGAGGTTTGTGAGTGCTGCATTAAGAACTATGAGTGAGAGAGTATTGATTGCATCAGTCGAGTATAGATGAGTGCAATCAGAGTTAGGGAGGAAGGCATGGGAATGATGGAAGGAGAAAAAAGTAAGGAGAATATTTGTTACTGCAAGTCAGAGTTTAACATTTTTTAAAGTGCCGGTTTAGTTTGTGGCTATGAGAATCGGGTGAAGGAGACTTTGGAACATGGTGGAGTTTAGCAGGAGGGTGTTTAAAAAGAGGTGGTATGATTTTAAACAACTTGAGTCACAAAGTAACTATTTTAAAGTGACACTGTAAGCTTGGAGGAATATTTAAAAAGCTGTAAATTGAGGTTATTGTAAGAGCAGTACAGGGCAAAGATGGCAGTGTTTTCATTTGGTCCAGAGGTTGAGGTAAGCAAGGGACTGGTAATTGAAGCCATCACTCAGATAGACACTACAGTGTGGAAAATGAATGAAAATACTGTAAATGATGTTTGACATGTGAAATGTCAGTCATTTTCAATAGGGGAAAATACCTGCATTAGGGTGATATGTGTACTGATTTATATTATTATTTTGATGTGCTATTTTTTTCTCCTACCTGGGCTGCCCGTAAGAACTTGTTTTATCATCCATTTCTCTGTATGCTTGATTAGAGCTGCAAGTGTGGCTTTCCACCTGACTCTCTGACCCCAATTCCTCAGATGACTAGGAGGCAAAATCAGTGAGGCGGTGACTAGGAAGTGCTAACCGGCCCTTGAGGACAATTATTTTATTTAGCTAAGAGGGCCCTATTTTCACTGTTGTGACAAGGGTTGCAGCCTGTCCAGGGGCAACCCCCTGAGGAAGGTTGGGATAGTCCATGCACCGGGGACAGTTGCTATTGTAGCTCAAGCCAGCAGATGACAGGCACAGGAACTTTTGCATCAGCTTTTTTGCATTAGCCTTTTTTGGCTGTTTCATTGCCACTATTGTCATGTCATGTCTACCATTTGCCTTTAAAGATGTCTGAGCACAAATTAATAATTTAGCATTTTTGTTTTTTGCTTTGCTTGTGGTCTTTTTGAGTGCTGCACTTGCTGGGCTGAGCGTTTGTGTTGAAAGGGATAGCTACTGCTTGATGCGAGGCATGGAACCCTAAGAATGCTGTTGTGGCATCTTCGGGGAAGAGTGACTGTCCAGTTTTGGACTTGATAATCTGAGTTAAGGGTCCTTATCGGGTTATCTAGTTTTGCTTATAGGTCATCCATTTTGTTCAGCCATTTTGAGTTTCTGCATAATCTTTAAAACAGATTTAGTCAAATCACTCAGTGTTTTGGCTATATGTCAATCCAGCTTACAAACAAGTTCTGATGTCATACAGACCTGTTCTTGTAAAACCAATCAATCTGAGAGTCGTAAAGTATGGCTACTAAGCACATTATCAGTAAATGATCATAATCTTTTCCATGCTGCATTTTAAGTATGGTATTTTACTGATCCAACAAAGTCTTCTCTGACCTTTCAAAGAGATTTGGAGGAGGGGAATTTTACTCTCACTCATAAAAAGGGGTGAAAACTAGGGGTGAAGTTTACGTTGTTGTTTATCCATTTTGACCCTCTCAGCTCCCCTCTGAGACACCCAAAATAAGACAAGACTGCCCTGCAGGATGCAGCCAGGCTCCTATCATCTCTTCCTTCTTCTAAAGGGAAATGCTGTGCCAAACCAAGCACTCCCTGGATCACCTGGGGCTGATCCCTTCCCAGAGGTGAAAAATGTGTCATGTCTGGCTGCTTCCATCTCCTGATGAACTGACTTGTTATTCCTGAGTTCAGGTGTGAATCCAGATTAACAGCATGTCAAGTAGCTCTCTGAACCATTTCCCTATATGATAGACCAAATTTATGCTTTATTGTTAAGTTGTTGTAACCCAGATGTCAGCCACTTCCTGTTCAAGTCAATTTACTTAATAGTTAATTGTAGCAACAGCCCTGAATCCCGAATCACTCCAAATTTCTTTCCTGTGGAGTGACTGCACCTACTTGGTGCTTGCGCTCAGTAGCAGGTGCCTGTTTGGCTACTGACTGCCCCTCCCATCACTAGTGAGAGGTGAGGGCAAGGGCACCACAATCAATGTTTCATGGGCTGAGCTTGTTTTCACAGCCCTGCTGAGTGCAGTGATCCTGATGATGATTCGGGGGGGGGGGGTGCCCAGGCCAGATGCAGCAGGGGAGAGAGAACAGAGAGAAAGAGAGAGAAATAAGAGAAAAGAACAAGATAAAAACTAGAGGCATAAGATCAGAGAACAGAGAAATTGGAATGAGATCAGAGAAGTGAGAACCCAAGAAAGCATTTGGATGCCCAATGTCTCACGTGCAGGAGATGCAGTAATGGTGGTATCTCCTCAAGAGATTGACCCAGGGTTCATGAGAGCCCACTGCTGGCTTCAAGGTGATGGAAGAGTGTAGCCTCAGAGCATATGTGGAACTATGGGGGAGTCCAGGAGAAATCCTTTATCTTTCTGGAGTTCACCCCAACTGGATAGGAGGTCACACGTGTGCCAAGCATGGTCTACCAAGATATGTGTCTGTGCCCTGTGAGCAGTGTTGAGTAAGTTACTTTTAAAAAGTAATCAGTTACAGCTACTAGTTACTTTCAAATAAATGTAATCAGTTACAGTTATTAATTGATTTTATACAAAAATTAATTAGTAACTGTAATGCATTTTCACTTCTCATATTACGTTATATTACTGTTGATAACATGGTTGCATTTACTCATTGAACATAGTTATGTGCTCGTGAAATCCCAAGAAGTGCATAACGGAAATAAAACAGATTCTAAAGATAATGATTATGTTAAATTATAACACAGTACCCATCTGACTTTGCCAGCCACAATAGTCCCTTTACATTTCCATAAATAAAGAGCTCTATTTTAAAAAATGCTCAAACATACACCCTACATCTACTGCTGCCCTTCACAATCTTTTCCCTTTCAACAGCTGAATCCTGACTTTTCCAGCCACTGCTGTCCCTGACCTTTTTTGTTTCCATAATACACACACGCACACATGCACACTCACACACACACACACACACACACACACACACACACACACACACACACACACACACTCTGCTGCATCTACTGCCAGTGCCCTTGGCAATCTTTTCTACACATCTGGATATCCTCACAATGCCAGCCTAAACTACCCCCTTACATCCCACCCTTATCCCACTGCTACACACACACCCTGCTGAACCTTCTGCACCTGGCAATCTTTCCCGCGTCTAGCCTGTATGCTCCTCCTGACTATGCAAGAGCCACAACTACTACTTTAAATTTCCATAATAAAATTCTACTCTCACATAGCTCCCCCTACACTCACAAACACACCCTGCCAATCTACTGCTGTCCCTTGCCTTGGTGACCTTTTCTCATTTTCCCACAGCAGCCTGAATCCTAACTTTGCCATTGCCAGTCACAGATCCACCCCACATCACATTCAATAAATTCCACCAGCACTCACACCTGCTTATCCCATCACACAATTTAAACACTTTTTCCCATAGCTGAATTTTGACTTGGCACTGCCACTTAGACACAGTTATAATTACATCTAAGTCTGCCATGACTATTATGTCACTGCCAGTATGCCACAACTGAAGTCAGGCAGTGTCACTTACAATCAAATTATCACACAAAACAACACACTTGTTGCACTCCAGTACATACCCCTTCGATGAGGATTTTCTTTGAGATGAATCAGGTGATGGTAATAGACCTGGCAGGTGGGTGGGCAGACCTGACAATCAAGCGGCCTGCTGTGACATTTTGGTGTGTGTGGTGTTGGTGGAAATAGGCCCTGAGCCCTGCCTGCATATGGACAACTTGGCCAGTTCCCTACAATAGCTATACTGGCCCCGATTCCCTCAGGGTTTACAATGACTACTATAAAGGGCCATGACTGATGACATGCAGGGGTGTAGCTAGCTATCTATAAATTCATAGAAACATAGAAACATGGAGTTTGATGGCAAATAAGGACCACTTGGCCCACCCAGTCTGCCCATTTTCCTACCTATTGGATAAGCTGCAGATTCTAGTTAACCAACAGCCTACTTCCTGCAACCCCCCACTATAATTGTCTTATGTCTGTCCCATGCATGTTTGAACTCCCCCGCTGTTTTAGACCCCACAACCTCTCCAGGAAGGTGGTTCCACGTGTCCACCACTCTCTCTGTGAAAAATAATTTCCTCACATTACCCCTGAGCCGTCGCCCCTCTAACTTTAAATTGTGTCCCCTTGTTCTTACACATCTCTTTTTCTGAAAGATGCTACCCTCCTGGACTTTGTTGATTCCCTTGAGGTACTTAAAAGTTTCTATCATGTCCCCCCTGTCCCTCCTTTCATCAAGGGTAGACATATTAATCTCTCTCAGTCTCTCTTCATATGATTTCTGACGTAGACCCTGCATCATTTTAGTTGCCCTCCTCTGGACTGCTTCCATCCTGTCTATGTCCTTGCGTAGATGAGGTCTCCAAAACTGCACGCAGTACTCCAGATGGGGTCTCATCAACTGTCTGTACAGAGGGATAACCACTTCTCTTTTTCTATTTGTGATGCCCCTCCCTATGCATCCCAGTATCCCCCTGGCTCTCCTTACTGACTTCTCACATTGCTTAACCACCTTTAGGTCATCTGATATGACTATACCCAGATCCCTTTCCATTATTGTTGTCGTTAGTACCTCCCCTGCTATTATGTACTCTTCTCCTGGATTTTTATTTCCCAGGTGCATTACTTTGCACTTCTTTGAAGTGAATGCAAGTTGCCATGTGTCTGACCATTCCTCCAACCTTGCCAAGTCCCTTCTCATCCTTTCTACCCCCCCTTGTGTATCATCTCTGTTACAGATCATTGTGTCATCTGCAAAGAGGCATACCTTTCCTTCCAGACCCTCTGCAATGTCACCTATAAAGATGTTAAAGAGGAACGGACCCAGTACTGAGCCCTAAGGTACTCCACTAGTAACCCCCCTTTCTTCAGAATGAGTTCCATTCACTATTACCTTCTGTGTCCTGTTGTGCAGCTAGTTTGCTACCCAGGCTACCACCCTGGGACCCACTCCCAGGCTGGCTAACTTGATTATTAATCTTTTGTGGGGGACTGTGTCAAATACCTTGCTAAAGTCTAGGTAGGCCATATCCACAGCCCCTCCCTGGTCTATTACTTTGGTCACCCAGTCAAAGAAATCAATTAGATTCATCTGACATGACCTTCCTGCTGTGAATCCATGCTGCTTTAGGTCCTGTGCCCCGCTGGCCTCTAGGTACTGAACAATTCTTTCTTTCAGAAGTGAGTCCATCATTTTCCACACCACTGAGGTCAAACTAACAGGTCTGTAGTTTCCTGCTTCTGCCTTGCTCCTGCTTTTGTGGGAGCACTTTCTACATCAACTGGCCAATCTGTTGCCCCCTCAGATAAATTTCATTAATTTCTATGGTGATCTTAACTGTACCATGTAGCAGTGCATAAGTACTGTAGTATGATTTATATATCAAATGTTGCAAAATAATATATTTAATAATAAACCAACAAATAAAATGGTATTTTCTGACTTTTATTTTCACAGCACATTTTATAGATATAGAACAAAATGGCAATATTAAATGCATGTTGAAAATAGAAAATTTAGTTAGAATTGATATTTCAACCATAGGTCTTCTTCAGGAATTATCTAAAAGGGAAAAAAGCAGGTAAGGGAAGTAAGAGAAATATATGTGAGGAAAGAAAATTTGGGGATGCTGTAGGAGAAAAAGTGATAACAGGTAAGGTAAGACTAGAATCTGGAAAATGAGAAGGTGATGATAGGTATGAAAAGGCATAGTAGAAGTGAATGAGCTGAGGAATCCTTAAGTGGGGACTAATTAACAGGACCCAGTAAGAAGACTGAAAGGTGAAAGCTATGTGTGCACACTCATTTTCATTTTCTACAGATCAAAGAAATACTCAAACTGGAGGGGCCAGTGATTTACACCAGATCTATAACAATTGGTACAAGGACACCCAGCGCAATAACACCTCACCAGAGCCATTCAGCCTAACAACATTTTCTGTAGTGAGACAACTGGCAAAAACAACCCGGGCACCCACCAGCAGTGGGACTGTAACCATGCAGAAAGCAGTGGTGTGATAAATGAGCTACCTTGTAGTTGTAGCCACTGTGTTAGAACAAAGATCTCGTAGGGCAAACCAGTATTAGGTCAAAATTCCTAGACTAAACATCACAAGGCTGGATTTCTTTGCTTCAGTTGTCGTGCCATGGGTTTACACCACCCTGTAGCTCTGGCAGCTCATAACACCTAGACACTGCAACTACACAAACTTCAATACCAGAAAGGCTACAAAAAAGGCACCTCTCATCTATGAAATGTTGCCTAAACTTTTTATTGTGAAAAAAGGCAAAAAATGGTAGGCAACCTGTATTCAATGTGCACAGTGAATATCCTGGATGCTCATGCTGTGCTTGTCAGAAGGCAGTTTTTTAGCCCCATGTTGTAATAAATCGAGTATGCAGTCAGCTGAGCAGCCTTTGAAACTTGTATATCAAAAGACACCGGCACAATCTCTGTATTTCCGTGATGTCATAAACCTCTTGAACTTCGCACTTGAGATTTGTGAAGTCACAGGAACCTCTTGATGGATTACAGCAACCATAAAAGATGGATGTCTTTTATATTACAGTAACTAGTTACTTTTAGGGAACAGTAATATCATTACAGTTATTTATTACTTTATTTTAAAAGTAATCTATTACTGTTTCTAGTTACCCAGAAAAGTAATCAGATTACAGTTAATAGTTGCAAGTATCTAGTTACTAGCCAACACTGCCTGTGAGTTCTCGAGAAAGTGCAATACACAGTGCACTGGAGTTGAGGGTAGGTTGGAGAAGCCTGGAGAGAGTTATCAATTTAAGTTCAGGCTTCCCTTGAGAGGGCAGACTATTTAAACCCACGGCACCAGAGGATGGGTTGCTGCATTGCTGCAGCACATTTCCTGGATCTGGGTGCCAGCAGCATGAGAGATCTGAAAGGCTGTCTATAAATATTGTGTATAGGGAATATGTGTTGTATGTGCTGAGTAATAGGTGTGGGGATGCCCAGTAATTCAGGAAACTCAGGAGAATGCCAATGTAATTGAGTTCATGTAAGTGAAGTGTGTCCCTCTTGGAACTTAGTGTATGTGTGATGGCCAAGTAGATATTTTATGTGCAGACTCTACCTCAACTGTTTGGACAGTGTTTTAATTAATTTGTATGCCCATGCTGCTAAAAAGGACCATCAGCTAGCCCCCTCTGCCTGGACATATTAATGAACTCTGGCAAGTACCATACCCAGTGTGTGGGATCCATTGTAACCAATCTCAGGACACTGGCTACATTATGACACTGTAGCTGCATAACATTACGGCATGTTAAGCTGTAATGTATGACTTTGCATTCTCATGTCAGGATAGCCATGATATTAGGTATCTCTGAATTCTTATCCAAAGGAATTTGTATCGTGGAAGGAATTTTCAAGATAGAAGTCAAGATACCCACTGGATCCTATTTGTTGTTTGTATTGTTATCACTTTGTTTGCTGGCACAATAATTCCTATCTGCCTTTCTCCCAGTATGTTTTACAGCTTATGTTGAGACAATATAAAGCTGATCCTATAGGACCTGCCAGCATGTGCCTGTTGCATCTCTGATCACTTTTAAGGGGACACTTGAAGGTATCACTTCTGTCTTGCATCAATATACAGTGGAAATAGGCATTGTAGTGCATATTTCACAAACCTGTTTGAGAATATGGAGTGCTCCTTCTGAGGCTCACTGACATGAGAAGATACAGAAATCTGTGGTTAGATCACAGAGCTAAGAACCTGGAGACCCAGGTTTGAGTTGCTTCACTACCACTTACTGTGACCTTGAGCAAGTCAATTGATCTCTCTGTGCTCTGTCTCATCTCTTTCATTTTTCCTTTCTCTTTTCTTAAACTGCTACGCTTTCCTGAACTCCCTTCAATGTCACTTATCCTCACTTTGAGTACATTATGGCTGCTGCATCTACACCTTACCTTTACAGTGCTTTAGGATACACTGTGTATAAAGGGCAGTGCACAACAGAAAACTCAGCCTTCTTTCTTTCCTCCTCCAGTTGCAGACAGTGACTTGTAGAATGCATATGTTACTTCCATTAGTCTACTGAAATGCACAGATGCACTTATGTTAGTGTGGATTATTTACCTTACAGAGCCAAACTGAGATGCAACATCTTCTATACTGTAAAGTCCTAATTTTTTTCCAGTTTTTCAGCCAGGAGGACTGTAGCACAAGGAGTAACTGGTGATATTTAAACCTTCAACCTTCTGCTTCACAATTAAATACTCTAACCTTGAGACCACACGGCCTTATACTCTAGTTCATACCATATTCACACTACTGGCAAAGATGTAGAAGAACCCCCTACAAAGGGTGACCCTATCATTGTTCTAAATAAAATGAAAGTGATGTTTTATAATCAGGGAGACTAGAATGACACCCTTTAATGACAAGAATACCAACATTCTGTTGAAGAAAAAGTAATAAGTAATACTTGTACAGAATGGGGGGTGTTAACACTTTGGTAAGGTTCTACATTTACAGTATAATTATTGTATAATTATACTATAACTGCAGGTTAACTACTATATACTCACATATATAACATTTGTAAATACTCCATAGTTTCATTGTATGTTCATTTTTACTGTGTTAAATTATTGAGTAAAGTAATTATATTTGTATGTGCCTCAAATTATATCCCCTATATAGTTTCATTTAATTTGTTTTTATAACTGGGGATTTGGCCATCTAGGGAAGAAAAGCCATATAGTAAAGAAATAAAGATTGCTTGATTATTCCACTGCTTTATGTGGCATGAGATACTTAGTCATCCCAAAAAAATGTAAATGGGTAAATAAGATGCATAGTGTTGCTGAACAAAATCCTTTTTTTCTAAAATGTGGCAAGTATAGAAATTAAATAAGGTTTTGTTTCCAGTCTTCTGTTACTAAAATTATCTTTCACGGGCCATGCAGTTTTGAAAAAAACTGAATAGAATTATGTCTATTTATTATTGAATGTGATAAGCATTGTAATAGAAAAGAGGAAGCCATTTTCTAAACGATATTTCGTTATAAAATGTTTACATAACCTGTACACGTTTACAATATTTTGAATTCCAGCATCAGAATTCATGCTTAGATTCAATGAGACAATCAGATGTGTTGACTTTCTGGATGTTGATCATACTGGGCATTGGGGAAGGGGGTTAACTTCCACATTGAATGGACTGACAGTTGTCTCCCAGGGAGGAAACAGATTGGCTTGCCTGGGGCTTCATGCCGTTACCAGATTAAGCTTGCGGGTGGGAAGAGCACAGGGGGATAAAAGTAATTAAATAGAACATGTTCATAGATAATGCCCACAGAAATGTAACATTTTGGAAGATATCTGACAGATAACAGTAGGATGTTTATGTTACTGAAGATGCACACTCAGTATTTCATTTTGGTGATACAAATATTACATATTGTGCAAATAATATCTTTATTAAATATGAAAAAGTGCTTTAACAGTTTGACACTCTGCAACAGGTGATTGAATTTGATCTTGCCAGGCTAACAGGCTAGTTCCTATGCCAGATGGTTGGGGATATAGTGGTATCCTTGGTGATAATTGGTATAGAAAATGTATCATTGGGGGAAGATCAGCTTCTACACTAACTGCTATTGTGCTGCATGACTTACTGCAGTTATGGAGGACCAGCAGGTAGTATCCTTTGGGATACCCACAGCTACTCCAGCTATGTTGTTTTGTTTTGAGGGATTTTCTATACCAGTCAAATGGTCTGTCTGTTCTGCATAGGATAATGCTGACATGAGGTGTATGCCATGAGTAATGCTCCCTATTTATGGCAGTGACTCCTAATTTTGGCCTCAAGTGGGAAGAGGTCAGATTTGTAACTATCACTTCATGTTAAGTACAGTTTGTCCTCTTTATTCCTTTGATTTCTCATCCCCTCTGCCCTAGCTGTGTCACTATGACAGCATGTAACAGTCCTTGACAAGGAGCAGAGCCTGAGCAGCTGCCATTGTAATGAACTGCATCAATGGTGTTCCTTGATAGGCTAATAGGGAGTATTCCTGCACCAAGCAGTCAATACATTTCCTCCCTGGAGGCTGTCTGTGAATGTCACCTCTGTGATACAACTCAGCCTCTGCTAAGCTGATTTGAAAATCCTGAAGTCAGCCTGGAACCCATGTCTCGGCATAGCAGCTGCAGTATCTTTTGTTCACCTCTTAGTAAAGTTTATTTATTTAAATCAAGAACAAATATCTGCAGTGATGTCTTTGATCTTGAAAGAACACAGTTTTGAGGAGGCTATGGTGCTGTAGCACAGGAGCCACAACCAACAAGTACAGATATCAACATATATGAATAAAATATAATTAATAATATGAACTGCAGTTGATATATTGTATAGTCAAAATATAACATTTATCTTCAAGTGCCATGCTTTTGGCTTGGGTTGAGCCTGAAAAAGAAACTATGGTTCTGTTTCTCCTAGCTGGTAACAAAATCTCAAATAAATAAGTAATGTGTGAGGGAGCAAGGCCGTAACAACTTATTATATGAGAGGTGGACCCACGAGTGAGTTATGATGTTCTCCACCCTCACAAGGGATGACAAACTATGTATTTTGAGTCTGGCTGTCACTTTTGATCAAACTGCTAATGGCTTTGCTATCTTTAGAATGCTGAAAGCTGCAGCTATCCCTGCTCCCTCCCTCTTATTCAAAACAGCCAGAGGGTACTCAATCCTGCTGGCCAGTACCATCTTGACCCATATATTAGTATATTAAAAATAGTTGACAGTTGTCCAATCCTGCTGGCCAGTATCTCCCCTCCTTCCAGACCCATGTTTGTTGTGAAAGTGCTGGGACTGCCCAATTCCACCAGCCAGTATGATAATCAAGGCTCTGGGGTGCCCAACAATCAGCAAACATCCCCCCAGATAATGAATGTCATCAGGGTGCTACCCCCAGTGCCACTGAGGATTAAAGATGACCTCCCTCCAGTTGCATTCCTCCCCTACTGATGACTGGCTACACTGAAATGCCTACCTCTGGTGCCACAAAACAGCCTACTGACACTGGGGTGAATAATTTCAAGAAAGAAAGAAAGAAAGGAAAAGAAAATTGTCCCTTAAATATCTTTTATTTTTTATATGTACCTGAAAAGAAGAAAATGATCCCTTGGTGAAGTCTGCCCCCCCCCCCAACTCAACAGCCACCACCCAAAACCTCTTACTCACCTAAATAAGGTCCAGCAATGTAGATCCAATCTTAGCAATGAAAGATGTTTTCCTCTTTCAAAAGTGACCGGGAACTGAGGAAACAAGGTAATTGTCATCAATGTCTTTTCAATGCATTTTGAACTTGCACTCATACCTTAGTAATTTTTTTATATTTTTCCACCAAATTTTCAACACAGCCTCCATCCCAAAAACAATGTAAAAGTAGATGACATTTTTCAAATCTGGGCCAAAAGGTGATTTCATATTTGCTCCATAAAATCACCTTTTGGGTAGGATCTGAAAAAATTCACCTGTCAAGTTCATGAAGTGGCGTCATAAAAAGACTATGTTGAAAATTTGGTGAACAAATATTTAAAAAATGGCTACGTCATGAGTGAAGGTTGAAATTCTTCAACATTTACTCATAATTCAATATTGTGGCCACAGATTTTCAGCATTGCCTATTTTGACCCCACCTCACAAGAAAGAGAGGTTAATTTTTTTGCAAACCTGGCTTCAAAAGGTGTTTTCACAGTTAGGTTCATAGGGTGGGGTCATAAAAAAATTATGTTGAAAATTTGGGTCAATTTGGGGTCAAAAATCTTTAAAAACAGCAAAGTTATGAAGGAATTTTGACATTTTTCAATGTTCACCCATAACATTAGTAATTATTAATATCTTGACCCCAAATGTACAGCATAGCCATTTTTTTCACACCTCCTCTTGAATGTGACAGTTGTTATTTTTCAGGTGGTTTGCACGTGATGTTTCCACCAGTATTTCATAAATGATGCTTGTCATGTTGAGAAGGGGACGTCATAAAATAACTATGATGAAAATTTGAGGTCAAAATGTAACAAAAAAGAATGAAGTGTTTTCAAGGCTATTTGTTGGCCCAGTGGGTAGCCCACTGCAATCCTGTACTGGTTAGCTGAGTTTGGGAGCAAGCTCAGAGAGCCAACTGGATGGGCTGAGGTTGGAGGGACAGGGCTGCTGTGTAGCACCACTCCCAGTCTAGGGAGGTATGATGCAGTGTATAATGAAGTGAATTGTTCTCTTGGTATAGGGTCCATAGTGTCCAGTATCTCTGCATCTGTGGCTGCATGGAAGCATGGGACCCAGAGGGCCCTGTGCTTCTGCAGTCAGATGCAGTCTTGGACCTACACAGCTATATCTGAGGTCAAGTGAAAGCACAGGGCTCAGCAGACCATGCACTTTTGCAGCCCACACATTCTTTTCATCTATAGCTGCACAGAAGTGTAGGGTGCAGAGGGCCTTATGCTTCTGCAGCCAGATGGACTGTTCCCTTGGTGCAGGGCCCAGAGGGCACTGTGTGTCTGCATCTGACCTGCATGAATAAGGATACAATTTCACTATCACAAAAAAAAAAGGAAATGCATGGTAAAAAAAACTGCATTAATGCAGACATTAGGGTTGAAGATTGCAAAGCAGACAATCTAAGGAAATGAAAAACATAAAGGTATTTAAACACAGAAAAAATAGCAGCTCTTGAAAAAAAGAAAACACAACTTGTGCTCAATCCAAAAAGCTCCACTGTTTCAGCACAGAGTGTGCCATGGGCTGCCTTTTCTCACTAAATAGTAAAGTGTGTGCTGAAAGACATTAGAGTTTGGAGTCTCAGGAGTCTTGGTAAATTGGTGGTGAGGTATTCCTTGGGGTTGTCAACACTAATACCCACCCGCTCCCCTGAGCAAATAAACATGATCTTTTACTTCATTCAGGGCCTGCAGCACCCTAAGTGAAAAAAGCTATCACTGATTCTGTTGGCAACAAGTGGTAAGCCATACTTCTCTACCTACAAAGAGCATTTGCCTGTAAGGCACTGGGATGGAGCTTTACCTTGTGTCTCAGACAGAAGACTAAGGTCTGGGGGAGAGGGTGGGCATTAAGGTTGACAACTCCAAGGTACACCACACATCCAATTTGACAAGACCCCCAAAATTCCAAACCATAATGTATTTCATTTCCTTACTTTTTCCACATTGTGTTCTTCAGTCGTAATGTCTGTATTAATGTATTTTTTTAGCAACACACACACACATTTTCAAAAACTGCAATAATGCACCAGTGAGGGTTCAACTTAATGCTACTTAAGTAGGGAAATGTGGTGTTAGGGTTGCCTACCCTAACTCCACACCCCTCAAGCAGCAAAATGACACAACCATGCAAGCAATTACAGACAGCCATCACCAGGTAAGACAAACAAAATTTCCAGATGATAAAAATGCAGTAGCACTGATGTGTTACCTTCATGGATTTGTATCTTTGCCATGCACACCACAAGACATATACACTCATATGTCGCTATGGATAGAAATCTATGTTACTCAAATCATAACACTGCTTCTGTGTGCAGAAACACAGGCCCCTGCAGCCAAAGATACAAATCCAGGATACCCAATTTACAAGAGTTCTTTTGTCTGTAGAAGCACAGGTCCCTGTGGGGATAGTGCTTCTGTAGCCTTTGGTGCTTATGAACACTGTAAGACATACAAACAACATGTCTGCACTTCTGCCACCACAGGTGCAAAATATAAACATTGACCTCTGGCTGCAGAAGTGCAGTTGCCACAAAATCCATGATACAATAATTGCAACAGTACTTCTGTCCTCAGAAGTGCGGGCACCTGATTGGCCTATGCCTCTTCTGCCACAGGTGTGAGACATACACAGATGCTTCTGGCTCCCTTGTGGGGCCTGCAATTACACAGCAAGAAGTACTGTTACAATGTGGGTATCATGGTTTCAACAGCATATCTAGATATTGTTCAAGAGGTAGCAGTTTTTCAGTTATGCAGCTGCTTATAGAAAAACATGCAATAGAAGTAACACTGTTCATTCATGTAAAATGTTTATTAACTTAGCTTATAAAAGCACATGCATGCACATGCACATATACACACACACACACACACACGCACACACACACACGCACTTTGTTTGCAAAAAACCTCATTACTACACCAGTTAGGGTAACTTCATGCTAAAAAAGTTGGGAAATGTGGTGTTAGGGTTTCTGACCCTAACTCCCCACCACCAAGCAGTAAAAGGAAGAAACATTAGGGTTTTGGGTCTCCAGAGTCTTGGTGAATCAGTTGTGGAGTCTTCCTTGGGGTTGTCAACCCTAAGGGTAGAAGAGGCTAGCTCTAGAAAGAGGCCTTTGTTTGGTTTGCTGAAAAAACATCAATTGGTTCCCATGTTATAAGGATTTGAAATTTTGGTTCTGTGCAAGCTCAATTGGCTCTTTCATTTACATGTCCAATGCAAAAGAAGAATTGGTTGCATGTGATAACAGCAATTGTGGAAAGGCAATCGCCATTTGGTTGAGTGTATATCGCCAAAAATCAATTTTTGGTGATGTACACTCATGGCGAACATCAAGAGGGTACCCCCCTACTAAAGGAATCTCAACTCCAGGAGGGTGCAAAAGTAAAAAAAAAATCCAGGACCCAGACCAAAAATGAGCATGTTCAGAACCAAACCCGGCACCCTCCCAACTCTAGCCTACTACCAACCCACCACACCACATGGCCAGCTTGGCAGCCCTCCATTGCACTACACCCCACAAATCCTCCCTCCCCTTCTGTCAGTTGCACAACATGGTCCTTCCCCACTCCCCCGTGTGCATGTATTGTATACATAGCAACATCCTGTTGCTATATTTGCCGAACCCCTATCTGGTCACCCTCTCTGCCTGGTAGCCCTGTGCACAGGCGCTGTGACTGAGTCACCCTTTTTGAAAGTGCTGAATCGTGGTCACCATCATCACAGGCTACCAAAGAATTTCTAGCTCATGAAAGAAAAATATTTTTTTGTGAGCAGAAATTCTTCATTCATGAGCTGAAATTCTTCTTTTGCATGACTGTCATCTTGTTTTGATGCTAAGGGTTGAGGCACTGGATGCCACACCTCGCACCTCACCAGTGACTCATGTTCAGGTGCAAGCTCAGGTTGCTGGGGGTCAGTGGGAAGGGACAGGATCAAGCATCTGACAGACTGCTCTCCTCTTCTGGGTTGGGGGATCTGCTGTATCACTCCTTAACTGCCATATGGTAGAGGTCCAGTGGCAGTATCAGAGTGTAGAGCAGAACAGAAGTAGAGTTGCTGTTACCTAGTTCATGCATAGCTCCATGCACATGTATTGATGGCCACCACGGAAAGGGGAGAAAAAGCGGAAGACAATGGTGGTCTCAGGATCAATGAAGCCCTGCCTGCACACCTTCATCCCACTCTGTTGCTGGTTCGCTGGACCCCAATCTGGATGCAGGAATACCAGGCGGAAGGAGGACAGTCCTTCCTTTTCTGGCCCCACCATGGGGGCAATCCATGAGGGAATGGGGCTCGGTGGTACCAGAGAGTCAGTAGCCAGGTGAAGAAGACAGGGACAGGGCTAATCAGTCCCCAAGATATGCAGAAGGATAAAAAAAAACCTATATGGAAAAGAGGAAAGTATGTTAAAAAATCATAACACATGAATCTAGCTAAATGGGACCCATTTAGCTTGATTCTGGAGTTTTTTTGTTTTAAAAAAAAATATATGTTTTTGGGACATCCCTAAAATCTTAGATAGAAGGTTTAGTGACATCTTATATGAAAGAACTATTGTTCTTTCATGAGAATTGAGAGACTTTCCTGAACTGTGAAGCTGCAGCCGGAGTTGTGCTGCCAGCTTCAGCTGGAGCAGTGAGCCAGCAATCCCCTGGTCGCTCACTCTTTGTTACTCTATCTATCTATCTATCTATCTATCTATCTATCTATCTATCTATCTATCTATCTACAATAATTCCCTCCCCCTCCCAGCTCAGCCAGCCCTCCCTCATCTTTCTCCATTTCAATGATGATCCGCTAATAAAAGTAGACCAGGGTGCCCAGCCTTGGTACTGCTTGCCCAACCACCTTCCCTCCAGATTGTGCTCCCCCAAAAATGTACAGAGGAGACACTGGGGTAGTCATTCCTGGTGCCACTGTACTGTAAAAGCCAACACTGGGGTGTCCAATCCCCAGTCGTGGATACCCAATCTGAAAAACAGAAAACAGTCCCTCACAGTCTTTTTTTAATAACCAGAAAACAAAATGGTATATTGCTGATATAACCCCCAATCCTTACCCATCCTGCACAACCCCCAACTCAGCACCCACTGCTCAAACCCCCTCACCCTCCTAAAGATGTTCCATAGCACAGATCCACTCTCTGATTGAAAGCATGTCTTGCTGCTGGAATAACTGACTATATACAAAATAGCAAAGTTTCTTTACATGATCCCCAGGCTGGGGGCATCTTCCCCATCGTGCTCCTGCTTTACCTGCCTCCAGGTATGCACTCAGTGTGTGTTTTGGCATGCTGACATTTAGGAGTCATGTGACTCAATCCTCAGAACTGGCTTCCTGGCTTTGCCATCCTTCATCTTGTATTCACTCGTAACCATGGAAACTGATAACATCATTGCTTTATGCTGATATACTGATGTTTAATTTTTAGGAAATATTCACCTTTTCTAATCTAATTAAAATCACATATAAATCACATTATACCTCACAAAGTGCTATTCAAAAAAGTACATTTTTATAAATATTTTCTATAAATTTTTTATCAAAAAACATTTTTTATATTTTTTTCATATTTTATCCCTTTTGACCATATCTAGGTGCAAATAAATACTGACATATACAAATATATACAATGCTACCTAAAACTCCTTTTAATTTGTGCAGTGCTATACATTTAATCAGTGAACTGTTTTACTTATACCTTAACCACTCCAGAGTGGTATTGTTACAAAATGTACTTATAAAACCCTGATGTAGAATACACTGACTGACATGATTAAAGAACAGGTAGGGATCATTTGCAATGGTGATTGTTGATTTTTTCATAAATAACTACTGTACCCATGATTTAAGCAATAAGCCACAAGGAGGCGTGGGTTATCGGGGGATTTACCATGGCTGGAGTGGTTTGTCCATGAGGTGCAGCTGAGTGGGCAGCCAGCCATGGTAAATCCCCCGATAACCCACATCTTCCAAGTGGCTTATTGTGATTATACCAAGGTTCATTTTTTACAATAATAAAATACAAATATTAAAGAGGTTGCTTTGTGTTTTTATTTTTATTGTATTTATTGCTGGGCTGCAGGTGATTAGGATGTAGATGACCATTATTTGCTCCATTAGTTTCTCCTCAGCCAGTGACTATCAGAGGATTTACACCGGTGGTAAACTGCCAGTCTGACCATTTCATTGGCTATTCACTTATGTCCATGGTATAATATCATTTAACCCTTTTGGCCATAATGTTTTTTGTTCAAAAATCCAAAATGCTTCCCTTTGCAGAAGCAATTCTTTGATGTCGCCTCCTCTAGGCAGTACCTTAACCTTCTCAATACCAATATGAGTGAACAAGGAAACTGATCCATGTCCTGCCTCTGCATAACGTTTGGCCATTGCATGTTTAATGTTCATTTCTATTGTTTCTCCACCATCCCTCCCCTTCACGGGCACAATATTTTTTTGCTGACCATCACTTCCATTTCAGTTCTGCAGTTGCGGTAGAATAAAAAGCGCCCACCATGTCCAAGATTGCTGCCGTGAGCTTAGCGCACATGCATGACTTCACTTCCACAGTTGTGGTGAAGTCACGCAAGCACACTGAGTTCCTTGACCCATCTTGAGCAGTAAGGCTCTTTTGTTCCAGTCCTGGGAGTGCTCTTTTTTTTGTATTATGCTTTTCACCTCTAACACCGACCTATCCACCTTCTTCTTCAGGTGACCAAGCCTACACCCCACTGCTCTGTTGCTCCCTCCAGGTTGCCATCCACTGCCCCTCATTGCACCTTCTCCCGACTGACCTGATGTATCCCTTCATTGGGGGCCTTTCTCCCATGGTCATGACCGGGAAGGGAGACTATCATGCACCCAAAGGCACACTGTTCCATCCTCTTCGGTGGAGGCAAGGGTGCAGCTCTGGACTATCCCAGACTTCATGGTGATGGAGAGGTGAGCCGCCATCATCTTGGTGGCATAGGCGGCCATTTTTTTTCTCAATTTTTGAGCCACCCACCTCCCAATCCAACCTATCAGGGATGCCCTTGGGTGGAAATGTACAGTGGTGCATCGAGGCAGCACACCACCAAGTACGTCTCCAGTCCACCACCAGGAGTCACAGGTCTACCCACCTCCTGGGAGGTAAATGTTCAGTGGACAATCTTCACTCTCTCCTTGCTGGTCTCTGCTCCTTATACCCAGGCTCAGGGCATGAACCCAGGTCACTAGCATGGTGAGTGAACCCCTTTGCTGGGTGCCATGGTGCCGGCAACTCATGAGTGCTCTTAAAGTGGTATAGCAGCTGTATTCACTCTGTTTACTTTGTTATTGGTCTAATAAATGTTTCAGGCAATGTTTATCTATTGAATTGTACTGCGACTGTCATGGGGGTTAGTCTCCTGGCTTATAGCACATTGTATGTGACAGCTGTGGGCAGAAAGGCCCTGAGAAATAGTTTTGTTTTGTAAATTGTGGAAGAAATTATAAATGAAATTTAGTCCCTTTAAACTCCATAGAACATCCAGCCTAGACTAGGATAGAAAAAAACACTGACCTGGTGGCAAAGCAATCCCTGCAAAAGGCCTATCCTGGTGGTCTGCAGGAGAAGGAACAGAAATCCCAGCATCTGCTGTCATGGCAGGCCTCTCCTGGTGTTCTGTACAAGCAGAAATTAGAAACCCAGTTCCCACTCACATGACCGCCTCTCCTGGTGTCAAGCAGAAAAAGACATTGAGCATCCATAGAAAGGGGGGCCTCTCTTATTGTCCTGTTGGATCTCAGAACACAGCATGTACCAGCATGGAAGGCATTCACTGGTGTCTCACATAAGCAAAACCTGGCAACTACCAGAATGGTGAGCCTCTCCTTGTGTTCTATGCTGGAGTGGGCATGGAAAATCTAATCCCCCCAACTGGCTCAGATAGTGGTTAAGTCACTGAGTGATTTCGAGGGAGCTCTAGAATTTGTCCTGTCTTGAGGAAAGAAAACAAGCAGTTGCTGTGGCAACCCTTACCTGTGTGCTGGACTCTAAATGACCTTCAGACCAATACCACCATCATATAGGCAGACACTGTCTATTTTAGAGTAATGAATTAAGCAGCGTCCATAAAGATTCTCCAGCAGTATCAGCAGAGAGTGAGTAGTGATGCTAAAAAACACAAACCTCACTGCCATAGCTGCCCACTAATTTAATAAAGTATTTGGCTGATTTGTGCATTTCTATGGTATTTAAAGTTTTGTATACACAGTGAGGGGCATATGTAACATATTTTATTAGGGGAATATTCAGGTCTAAAGTTGACCCCAGTTGTGCAGTGGGAAAATCAACCCCATTGTTTTCCTTTGCCCTCTTTCAAACTATGATAATTACTGGGGGCATACCTCTGTATTTCCATATCCTTGTTATGCTTTGAGCCTTGAATTGATAGATGGTATGTTTCAGACCCCAATCCCAATCCACTTTCCCTTCATTGCCAGGTGAAAACATGTCAGGCTTCTTTCTGGCGACATAATCATTTCACACTTTACAGACCTTCTTTTGCACCTTTAGTAGCATTGATACTTTAACTTTAGTGTCAGTGGCTCAGTAGGTAGCACACTCGCCTCTGAGGCCGGGAGATCAGAGGGCTGTGGGTTCAGTTTCCACATCTGGCACTTGGGTTAATATCCCAGTACTGACACTGTAGTGCAGCATGAGAGGGGTGCTGCACTTCTGAGGTGCCGTCTTTCGGATGCGATGTTAAACTGAGGTCCCATCTGCCTGGATTGTGGTAGTTCAGGTGGATGTTAAAGATCCCATGGCACTTATCGAAAAGAGTAGGGGATTTCCCCGGTGTCCTGGCCAAATTTCCCTCATTCAGTAAAAATACCACCAACAGCTTAATCTGGTTCAAGGTCAGTTGACATTCCTCTGTATCCCCCTCCCCCGGGTAGTGCCTGAAAATAGGCAGGATTTGTCTAGTGCACTTACCCGGTCAACAAAAGCTAAATAAAAATAAATAAACTTTTGGACTCCACATACTGTAAGTCAGTTTGCCTGTGAAATGCATTGATTTTCCTGGCGTGTAAACACTGCTATGCAGAAGCTTCTATAAATGATGTCGGGATGAACTAGTTTTATGAAACCAATATTTTGGATAGAAGATTAACATTGTTGTGAGTGCTTGCTGTTTGTGTTCAGTGGCAGAGGAGCTCTTAAAAAAATCTGATCAGTTAAACTGCCACTTAAAAATTAGACACAGAGAAGGATACTGTCAACCTTACTTAGACCAAAAGCAGTCTTTATTAACTAGAGTACGTGTAATCTTTAAACAACAAATACTTTATTTTTATTAGTTTAAACAAGTTATTTAAAACAGCTCACTGGGCATCATTTACATGCAAGTGCTGCGTAGGCTGACAAAAATAATTGATCATTGCTCAATTTTGTAGACTGTAAAAACCACAAGAAGAAAACAGTGGTGAATGCTATTACGGTATTTCAATTAAATATTCTCCCATATCTTAGAATCATAGAAATCTGGCAGCAGAAAAGGACTCCTCTGGCCCATCAAGTCTTCCCCTTACTCCCTCCCCCCACTCGTCTCCCTTGTCTGGAGACATCCCACTCCACCCACTGGTCAATCCCTTATGTTTGTCCCATGCTCTCTTGAATCCTTCCCTCATTTCAGCTCCCACCAGCTCTTTCAGTAGTCTGTTCCAAGACTCCACCACCCTCTCAGTGAAGTAATGCCCCTCACATTGCCCCAGACCTTCCTTCTTCTAATCTTAGACTATGACCCCTAGTTTTAGCACTTACTTTCCATGTAAATAAGCTCCCCTCCCTCATGTTATTAATCCCCTTCATGTACTTAAAAGTTTCTGTCATCTCCTCCCACTCCCTTCTACTCTCCAGCGGGTACAGATCCAATTCCCATCATCTCACCTCACTGGGCTTCCTATGCATACTAGGCACTATCTTGGTTGCCCTTCTCTGAACCATTTCAATCCCGTCTATATCCTTGCATGGGTGAGATCTCCAGAACTGGGCCACCTACTCCAGGTAAGGCCTCATCATGGATTTATAAAGGGGCATCAGCACCTCCCTCTTTCTGCTTGTTATACACCTCCCTATGCATGCCAGCATTCTGTTTATTTTGCCCACTACCTTGCTGCATTGGTTCCCCAACTTAAGGTTGTCTGAAATTAGAATCCCCAGATCCCTCTCCTGCTCAGTTGCCTTAATCCCCCCCCCAGTGTGTAAAAGCCTTGAAGGTTATTACTCCCCATGTACAATACTGTACACTTTTTGGCATTGAGTTTCAGCTGCCAGATTTCCAACCACAACTCCAGAATATTTAGGTCCTCCCTCATCCCCCGGTGTCCACTCTATTGCAGATCATTGTATCATCTGCAAATAGACACATCTTCCCTTCCAGTCCCTCTGCTATATCACTGATATAGATATTAAAAAGGATGGATCATAATACTGACCCCTGGGATACCCTGCTCATCACCTCTTCCTCCCTGGAATGCACCCCATTTACGACCACCCTCTGGCTTCTATCCTTCAGCTAGTTCTCCACCCACCTTGTTATTTTTGGTCCCACCCCTAAGCTGTCAAGCTTATTTACCAGACTGCTGTGAGGGATGGTGTTGAAGGCCTTTCTGAAGTCCAGATAGGCCATGTCCACTGCCCCTCCCTGATCAACCACCCTCATCACCCAATCGAAAAACTCGATTAGGTTCATCTGGCATGATCTCCCTCATGTGAAGCCATGCTGTCTGTCATCCTGTAGTTCACTGTCAACAAGGTAACTGACCACTATTTCCTTTAATAGCAGCTCCATCACCTTACCCACCACTGAGGTGAGGCTGACCGGACGATAATTTTCTGCCTCCTCCCTGCTGACACCCTTGTGAAGTGGCACCACATCTGCCCTGCTGCAGTCTCTAGGCACCCACTATTTATCCAGGGACTAGTTAAACAGCCTCGCCAGAGGTGCACTGACATATGGTGCTGTATAAACTGCTAAATCTTAAAATTCTTTATTACAGAATTTTAGATTTTAAAAATAAAGTGCAAAAACACTGAAAAAAAAATCAACAATGTTCAAGCCTCAATCATGACAGACCAGGCATGCCCAAAAACTGAACAAGCTCTTTGTAAGATCACCTACAGAGCTGTGCCAAATGCTACATTTTCAGAACTGAACACCCCGGCACAATAAGAAACTTCAAAGGTGCATTCACAGTTCTTACTTAAAACATTAGGGGACATTAGTTGGCTTTCAATGTATAGATCACATGATCTGTAATTAACCAATACGAGTGTAAGCCCACCTCCCTGGTGTAGTGGTTAATATGATGGCAATATGATTTTCAGGGAGGGGACCGACACAAAATACCAAAGCACACACTTGACCTCCTAAGCCGAAGCTGACCTCCAGGGCTCCACTGGCATAGGGCAGGCCAGTGGGAACTGCAAAAAAGGGGCTAGTTGAACTAAGAAAAGAAGTCAAATGTCCAAATATGGGGTTGTAACAACAAAACAGGATACTTTTATTTTTCCTCTTATGTGCGTTCACAGAAGCTGTTAGCACAGATAATGTTTCTAAGCCTTCTACTTTTGCCGGCACAGTCCTTACACATTTTCACCATGGGGTGAATCTTTGAATACTCATGGGTTGGCTTCAACCCTGGTAGGGCACATACTGGCATTTTACTTGTCCTACTGGAGACACTAATGTCTTTCTTGTAGTCTACCATCCCAGGCAGTATGAGTGTGGAGTACCTGGGCATACACTAGTCCATCTTTTCCAATTACTTCAAACTTGGCAGATAAAACAGTTCAAGAGCTTACAGTTGTACAGCACTTGTTGGCATTCTCACACATAAGTTTTGAATAAACTTTCTCTTCCCATAGAATCTATTTACTTGACATTTTTCCACTTACTCAGAACTTTTTTACTTTCACATTTTCACCCACAGTGGCTATTTGTTTGGTTCCAGCAGACAATCCCCAGATCTTCTGGGCAATCCCAGCCCAGGGAAATAATCTCAGGGAATTCCTAAACATTGACGGGAATTCACAGGTAAATCAGTCACTTGTCCTCACTTGGGAAGGGAGGGCACCACTGGATGCCATTCCAAGCCACTTTGCTTGTCAAAAAGATTTAATATCACCTCAGTCAATTTGCTCACAGCTCTCTCCTGAACAGATATCCTCCAAGACAGACTTCAGACTCTTCTTGTTTCTTTCTGTTTTATTGCTGGAAAGGGGCACCCCATATTGAGGGTCTGGTACAATGGTAGCCATCATGAATGAGTACTTTACTTGATGCCAGGTTCTACACAGAAACGTTCTGAATAGTAGAAGTGGGCACTGCATGCCAGGCATATGTCTCTCACCAACTGACAATCACCAGTCTGTGCTCTTCAGCTCAGACCACAGACTCCATAGCACTGGAAAACCAAGTCAGACCAGCTGACCTAGTCTTACCAGGTAATAGAAAACTGTCATACCCTGAGGTCAATACACACTCTTAAAGGTACAGTACTAAGCTGGGTGGGGGTGCTACATAAGCATGGTGGAGCTGAAGCAGAAAACAAAGCATCTGATAGGATGGCGATCCTTTTTTGGTGTCCTACCAAAGCAGCAATAGAAAAACCTGGCATCTGCCAGCATGGTGGACCTCCCCAAGTGTTCCATGCAGGAGTGGGAATAGAAAATCTGGAATCCCCCAGCTGACTCTTCAAGTTCAAGTTCAAGTTTATTGCAGGAAAACTCCATTGAGCAAGCTCATTCACAAGGAGGTCCTGTGACACAAACACTTAAAGTACAAACACAGATAGGTAATAACAGTATATACATGAAATGCACGTTACATGATACAGGCTGGATATACATACAAGGGTACCACATAGGGTGACCGCAGATGGTAAACATTGATATGAGACAGGGAAGCGACTTACAGGTTGCATACTGATAAATGAAACGTGATGACTGGTGTGTGCAATACATATACAGTATTTTGGCAGCTAGAACAAACAACAGTCTACAACTGATATGGGGGGGAGGAGTGATTTGATAGAGTAGCAGTGGAGCGTAAGCAAAGATAAAGCCAGGAGTAGAAGGGGAAGGGAAAGCAGTTAATATGACAAATCAATTATACCTTACCAGTGGATAAATATGGCACACATGGGGAAGGAAGAGACTTAATGGCGATTACAGGTGTCTTTTATTTTGGCTGAACTTAGCGATTTGTAGAAATTTATTGAAACTGTGCTAGTTAGTTTCAGTACGGTTTGTAATTGGTTCCAAATGGAGGGAAGGGCATATGCAATATACGTTTACCAAGAGAAGTCCGTCCTTGGTATGTCAAGCATAATAAAGTCAGATTTTCTTAACGAGTATGCACGTGTGAGATACTAATAAGGGAAGAGAAATACCTTGGCAATTTCTGCAGGAGCAGTTAAGAGTCCATAGCCCAGCATGAGCAGGTGTCTAGTAGTGAGGGATGTCCAACCAACAGCTGCATATAAGTCACAGTGGTGCGAACGGTAAGGAGTTGGTAATGAACCGTAATGCACGGTGATAAAGGATGTCCAGTTTACTTAGATTTGCAAGAGTGGTGGAGAATAGATTACATTGCCATAGTCGAGTAGGGAGAAAAGTGGCCTGTACAAGCTTGTTTCGAGTTTCAAGGGGAAAAGGGGCCTATTTCTGTAGAAGAAACCTAACCTTGCTTTTAACCTTCTAGAGACATCTTCAACGTGGTCACTGAAAGATAATTTATTGTTGATCCAGATACCTAGATATTTAAATTTGGTTACAACTTCCAGAGGCTCATTTAGCGCAGTGACAATGAAGTCTTGGGCAAGGGTATTGGGGGGCCTGAGTCAGCACTGCGGGAGAATATCATCACTTTAGTCTTCTTAGCATTGAGCAGAAGCTTTGCCTTTATTAGATTATGCTCAAGTTGTGCAGAATCCGTTTGAAGCACTCCCTTGAGTTATAATGATGAGCCAGAAGTATACAACACAGTATCATCTGCAAAAGTGCAGATTGGACGAGATATGTTAGCATCTAAGTCATTAATGTACAGAGAAAACAAGATAGGGCCTAAGATGGATCCTTGGGGACTCCTCTTGCAACTGGCAAGGCAGCAGAAAAAGGCCTTCCGCCTTTACTTTTGGAATCTTCCAGTTAGGTAGCTAGAGAACCACTGGGTGGTATGGTATGTGGCACCCAACTTTGCAAGGCAATTGACTAATAGTTTGTGATCAACAGTATCAAAAGCTTTGCTGAGGTCCAAAAGTCTGCACCAGTTACCTTCTTAGCATCTATAGCAGAGACCCAATCATTGGTTACTTTTGCTAGTGCAGTAATTGTGCTATGATTAGCCGAAGCCAGATTGAGCTGGGTTAATGAGAGAGAAGGTTTCAAGTGAGATTTTAACTGAATATGGATCAGTTTTTCGAGAACTTTAGAAAGGATAGGCAATATGGAGATAGGCCTATAGTTGTTTACATTGCATGGGTCACCAGATTTAAATAGAGGAGGATATGTGCTGATTTCCAGCAGGGACGGACAGTAGCAGATGTAATGGAAAGATTGAAGATGTGGAGAATTGGGGCAGTGAGATGGGCATAGCCTGACCTTAGGAAAAGGGTTCCAAGCCATGTCCCTGTGCTTTTTGGTGTCTAAGTTAAGAAGAGAATCTTCTACTTCTTTATAAGTTATCTCGCACAGTTGGAAGGGGCTGGGTGCAGGACTAGATGTGGCGGGAGGGGTATGCTGGCTCACCGCAGCACCAGCATAAGGTGACGGGTCAAAAGCTAATCCAGCTGTGGCAAAGTGGGAGTTAAGTTCCTCCAGGATTATGGACTTGTTTTCCACAATCTTGCCACTTGCAACTATCTTTGTTGGGACAGAGGGGGCCATGGGCCGTCCTTCTATAGCTTTGATAGTCTTCCATATTTTATGAGGGTTACCTTTAGCTTGTTCGAGAGTAGAAATATAATAGTTAGCTTTAGCAGAGCGAAGTTTTTTCACACAGTTATTCCTGGCTGTTCTAAAGGCCTGCCAATCCGAAGATTCTTTGGAATGTCTAGCTTTAGCCCAGAGCTTATCTCTTGACTCTTGTAGTGGTTGGGTCAATGAGTAATGCTGAGGGGGGCTTCAGAACTTTCCCCGACATGAGAAAAGAAAACAAGCCATTTCCATTACATTCCTTGGCAATGTCCTGGATTCCAGATGATTTCAGGAGCAACACCACCATCAAGCAGGCAGGCACTGTTTACTTTAGAGTGATGAATGAAGAAGTATCCATGAAGATTCTCCAGTAGTATCAGCAGAGAGTGAGTAGTGATGCTAAAAACATAATACCTCACTGCTCCAGCTGCTCACTACTATAATTTAACAAACTAATTGGCTGATTTGTACTCTATGGTATTTAAAATATTGTATACAGTGTGGGGGGGCATCAATAACAAAATTTGCTAGAGGAATCTTCATAGCTACAGTTGGCCCTAGGTGTGGAATGAGAAAATCAACCCCATTGTTTTCCTTTCCACCTTTCAAACTTTGTTAATTACTGAGGCTATAGCTCTATATTTCCATATCTTTGTTATTGCCCTGATTCCTAAAAGATGGTATGTTTCAGACCCCAACTCCCATGCCATTTCCCTTTCATTGCCAGGAGAAACATGTTAGCCTTCATTCTCACCACATAATTATTTCACATTTTACAGACCTTCTTATTGTGCCTTTAGTATCATTGGTGCTTTCATTAATTTTTGGACTCGACGTCAGGGGTTCAGTTAACTTATTTGTAGTGTAAGTCTAATACATCCATACGCTAAAATCTGGAAGTCATTCCAATTTTTTGGAAGTCAAAATACTTCCCAGATCCCACAGTTTGGAAGCCAGTATTCTAGGAAGGATCAATTTATGGATGCTAATATAAACATTAGTGGTAAAATACAATTTCTTTTGGAAAATGTCATCATTTCTTGGCTTCCATGACTTCAGTTTTTTTAAGCCATCCATTTAGTTTTTTACATTCAGAAGTCAATGACTTACTCCACCTTTATTTTGGAAGTTTTTGCCTTAGTTTTGGAAGTCAAATATTAGGAGTTTTTCTAATGTATTAGCTGGATTGTAATTTCTACTACTGTTTTAAAGTGCTTACACCTCTTCTGTCTGACTGCTCTTCCTGCAGTGCCCCCCATCCAAGCACGCTGCCTTGGTGCCGATAAGTCTAACTACCTTTTTTTTTTTTTGGCTAGTTTCCCATTAGCAGGTTATACAGACCTGCCACTAGAGGGATTCTTGGTCTTCTACATAAATCACTGTATTCATTCGTGGGCAATATGGCCTGCATTATCGTTCTACTTCTTTCCCAGTGCTGCTACAAGGGGACTTGAGTCTGAAGGGTGGATGGCCACTAACTAAGCTGCTCCTGCTCTCCTTGTTCCCCTTTCTGCTGTATTTTCTCATCTAGGTTTTAAGTGAGTACCTAGGTGGACAGATTACTTGCCTAGAAAATATTACACTAATACATATCACTAGACCACTCAATCTGGGATCATGGCTCTCCTTATTGTGTTTTTATTGCTCCTAAGGTGCAGAGTTTTCAGCAATACAGTGCAATTCGAAGTACCTCAATGCAATTCAGTTCTCCAATGTACCTTATCAATACCTAATGTTATAACAGTCTACCGTGCAGACACTATGTCATTCTCCTCTCCTCTCCTCTTTTAGCCTATTTCCCCCGGTTAGCCTACACCCCCTTGCTACTGTCCTCACCTATGTCTACCCAAGCACTTACATTGATCACGATCAACTGTCATTACAGTGGTGCCGCCTCTTGTGCAGCATGATAAGGATAAGCATGATATGGGTTGCCGCGAAGAAATAAAAAAGCAGTCTCCATTCTTATAAGCTCCTTAAAGAAAGTTATACTTCTGCTTCTTCTCTGCTCAGGAAATGTGGAGCTCAACCCTGGCCCCCTACAACTTACCTCGCCTATCGATTTTGCTGAGGCCACAGGTCTCAAAATGAGGGTGGTCAACATTTTAAGCCTGCCTAAAAAACTTGTACAGCTGCAAGCCTGGGCTGCACACATTAACCCAGACCTTATCATAATTACTGAGTCGTGGTTAAAAAAGACGAACACTGATCAACAAATATCACTGCAGGGCTACAATTTATTTAGAGCAGATAGAGAGTCTAGAGGCGGGGGTGTGGTTATCTATGCCAAATCTAAGTACTTGGTCACCAATATTAGTTGCAAATCTCTAGCCAAGGAATTTGAGTTAGTTTCGCTGAGCCTTCATCTCCCCTCCTCGGAATGTATCACAAAGGTAACCCTCATAAAATATGAAAGACTATCAAAGCTATAGAAGGATGGCCCATGGCCCCCTCTGTCCCAACAAAGATAGTTGCAAGTGGCAAGATTGTGGAAAACAAGTCCATAATTCTGGAGGAACTTAACTCCCACTTTGCCACAGCTGGATTAGCTTTTGACTCGTCACCTTATGCTGGTGCTGCGGTGAGCCAGCATACCCCTCCTGCCACATTTAGTCCTGCACCCAGCCCCTTCCAACTGCGCAAGATAACCTATAAAGAAGTAGAAGATTCTCTTCTTAACTTAGACACCAAAAAAAGCGCAGGGGACGATGGCTTGGAACCCTTTTTCCTAAGGTCAGGCTAAGCCCATCTCACTGCCCCAATTCTCCACATCTTCAATCTTTCCATTACATCTGCTACTGTGCCGTCCTGCTGGAAATCAGCACATATCCTCCCTCTATTTAAATCTGGTGACCCATACGATGTAAACAACTATAGGCCTATCTCCATATTGCCTATCCTTTCTAAAGTTCTCAAAAACTGATCCATATTCAGTTAAAATCTCACTTGGAAACCTTCTCTCTCATTAACCCAGCTCAATCTGGCTTCCAGGCTAATCATAGCACAATCACTGCACTAGCAAAAGTAACCAATGATTGGATCTCTGCTATAGATGCTAAGAAGGTAACTGGTGCAGTCGTTTTGGACCTCAGCAAAGCTTTTGATGCTGTTGATCACAAACTATTAGTCAATTGCCTTGCAAAGTTGGGTGCCACATACCATACCACCCAGTGGCTCTCTAGCTACCTAACTGGAAGATTCCAAGAAGTAAAGGCGGAAGGCTTTTTTTTCTGCCTTGTCGGTTGCAAGAGGAGTCCTCCAGGATCCATCTTAGGCCCTATCTTGTTTCTCTGTACATTAATGACTTAGATGCTAACATATCTACATCCAGTTTGCACTTTTTGCAGATGATACTGTGTTGTATACTTCTGACTCATCGTTATCTGAAGTCAAGGAGTGCTTCAAGCGGATTTCGCATAACTTGAGCATAATCTAATAAAGGCAAAGCTTCTGCACTAATGCTAAGAAGACTAAAGCGATGATATTCTCTCAAGTGCTGTCACAGGCCCCCAATACCCTTTGCCCAAGACTTCATTGTCACCACGCTAAACGAGCCTCTGGAAGTTGTAACCAAATTTAAATATCTAGGTATTTGGATCGACAATAAATTATCTTTCAGTGACCACGTTGAAGATGTCTCTAGAAGGTTAAAAGCAAGGTTAGGTTTCTTCTACAGAAATAGGCCCTTTTCCCCTTGAAACCTCGAAACAAACTTGTATTGGCCACTTTTCTTCCCTACTCGACTATGGCGATGTAATCTATTCCTCCACCACTCTTGCAAATCTAAGTAAACTGGACATCCTTTATCACCGTACGATCGGTTAATTACCAACTCCCTTACCGCTCGCACCACTGTGACTTATATGCAGCTGTTGGTTGGACATCCCTTACTACTAGACGCCTGCTCCATGCTGGGCTATGGACTCTTAAACTGCTCCTGCAGAAATTGCCAAGGTATCTCTTCCCTTATTAGTATCTCACATAGTGCATACTTGTTAAGAAAATCTGACTTTATTATGCTTGACATACCAAGGACGCAGCATTTCCTTTGGGTAAACGTATGTTGCATATGCCTTCCCTCCATTTGGAACCAATTACAAACCGCATTGAAACTAACTAGCACAGTTTCAATAAACTTCTACAAATCGCTAAGTTCAGCCAAAATAAAGGACACCTGTAATCGTCATTAAGTCTCTTCCTTCCCCATGTGTGCCATATTTATCCACTGGTAAGGTATAATTGATTTGTCATGTTAACTGCTTTCCCTTCCCCTTCTACTCCTGGCTTTATCTTTGCTTACACTCCACTGCTACTCTATCAAATCACTCCTCCCCCCATATCAGTTGTAGACTGTTGTTTGTTCTAGCTGCCAAAATACTGTATATGTATTGCACACACCAGTCATCATGTTTCATTTATCAGTATGCAACCTGTAAGTCGCTTCCCTGTCTCATATCAATGTTTACCACCTGCGGTCACCCTATGTGGTACCCTTGTATGTATATCCAGCCTGTATCATGTAACGTGCATTTCATGTATATACTGTTATTACCTATCTGTGTTTGTACTTTAAGTGTTTATGTCACAGGACCTCCTTGTGAATGAGCTTGCTCAATGGAGTTTTCCTGCAATAAACTTGAACTTGAAACTTGAACTTGAAAATGGAGTCAACTGAAGGCCTGCTCAACGTCCTGTAATCTTGCTTATGAAATGCATCGATTTGCTTGGCATGTAAGCATTTGCTATGTCACAAGTTTCTGTATGTGGATGTGGGATACATTAGTTTTATGAAATTCATATTTGGTTGGAAAGGTTAACAGGGTTATGAGTGATTTGTTTTTGTGTTTTGTGGCAAAGCAGCTTGTAAATAAAAAACATAAACCTGATCAGCTGAACTGCCACTTAAAAATTAGACACCCAGAAGGATACCATCAACCTTATTTAGATCAAAAGCAGTCTTTTTCAACTAGAGCACCTGTAATCCTTAAACAACAGACACTGTATGTAGATAGACTTACTTTAAACAAGTTATTTAAAACAGCTGACTGGACATCATTTGCATGTCAGTGCTGAAGAGACTGATAACAATGACTGATCATTGCTTAATTCTGTAGACCATGTGAAACCCACAAGAAGAAACTCCTGGTGACTGACATTATTTCAATAAAATATAATCCAACATTATGCTATGTAAACACTTAAGTCTTACAATTCTTTATTATAAAATTTTAGATTGTAAAAGTGAAATGCAAAAAAAACTGATAACAAATAAGCAATTTTATATCCTCAATCATGACAAACCAGGCATGCTGAAAAATTGAAAAAAGCCTTTGTAAGAATACCTACAGTGCTGTGTGAAAAGCTACATTTTCAGAGCTGAAAAAGAACAGCTCCCCCCCCCGCACAAAAGGAAACCTTTCAAAGGTACATTCAAAGTTCTTATTTAAAACATTAAGGTAAATCAGTTAGCTTTGGTTTTACAGATCACATGATCTGCAATTAAAGAATATGAATATGGTGGAATGAGGCCCATGTCCTAGTTAAGGAGTCTGTCTTCATGATTAAGCAGGAATTCTATTTCAAGGGGGGTTCATCGTTAAGTAATTCTCACAGTGGAAACTGAGAGTCTAGAGTGGTTAACATTTGTGAAGGGCATTAACTGACTATGAAGCTCTCTAGAAGCAGAGTTATTACAATTATTATCCAGCCTATCTGCAGAAAAAGTTGAACAAAAAAAAAAAGACTTGCGCAGTGGTGCAGGCCCAGATTTACTTGTAGATTGGCATGTCTGGTTGTGTGACTAGTAGAACTGTGTACATGCAGGGGTGAGGTCATTGGTTCCTGGGTCACAGAGGTCACAGGCTGCTGCGTGTTCTGGTGTTTACAAGTAGTACAGAGAGAGATATGCTAGGTAAGAGTTGGATGTTGGATGGACAGCAAAACAGAAATGGCAGATGTGGTTAATTATTATTCATATAATCCATACAGTCAGAAATTCATTATTTTCCTCCAAGTTCAGAGTCTAGTTCCTGTGACTTCTCTAGTCTTCACTGATTTGCTGTATCAGTAGGACTTTATGTCAGGTGTTTCTGAATTAAAATATCAGGATTCAGGAGCAACAGAATTTTCAATCCTATGTCTGAGAATCCTTTACAGATCTTAAAGGATCCCCATTACAGTAAAACACATTCTTTGGAAATGACAGAAAGGTAAGTTCTGAAAGTTGGTTACGAAACATAGAAACATAGAATTTGACGGCAGATAAGGATTGCTTGGCCCACCTAGTCTGTCCATTTTCCTACCTAACAGATAAGCTGCAGATCCTATTTAACCAGCAGCTTACTTCCTCCTACCCCCCACTAGGACTGCCTTATGTCTGTACCATGCATTCTTGAATTCCCCCACTGTTCTCAACTTCACGACCTCCTCAGGGAGGCTGTTCCATGCATCCACAACCCTCGCTGTGAAAAAATATTTCCTCACATTACCTCTGAGCTGTCCCCCCTCTATCTTCAAATTGTGCCCCCTTGTTCTTTCACATCTCTTTTTCTGAAAGATGCTACCCTCTTGGACTTTGTTGATTCCCTTGAGGTACTTGAGAGTTTCTATCATGTCTCCTCTCTCCCTTCTTTCCTCAAGGGTATACATATTAAGCTCCTTTAGTCTTTTTTCATATGTCTTCTGGTGCAGACCCTGCACCATTTTGGTTGCCCTCCACTGGACAGCCTCCACTCTGTCTATGTCTTTGCGGAGATGGAGTCTCCAGAACTGCACACAGTACTCCAGATGGAGTCTCACCAACTGTCCTGTTTTCTACTATTGATGCCTCTCCCTATGCATCCCAGTATCCACCCAGCCTTCCTTACTGCCTTCTCACATTGCTTGCCCACCTTTAGGTCATCTGATATAATTACCCCCCGGGTCCCTTTCCATTTTTACTGTTGTCAGTATCTCACCCCCATTGTGTACTCATCCCCTGGGTTTTTGTTTCCCAGGTGCATTACCTTGTACTTCATTTGAAAAGAAGTGGGTGTCCTTAGACTCCTACTCCTCACATCAGGAGTTTCTATTAATATTCAGGTGTCCTTTGACCCTTATAATGTAGATACCAGAAGCTGTGGCAATCAGTTCAAATGAGTATTGAAATATACAGCAAAGGCACTGGTTGTTTGTCTGCAGACTTAGATTGTAAACTTCTTCAAACTGGAGCATGATAACTAAGGATATCAAGATCTCGGTCTAGATACAACTACAATTCATTTCAATTATAGTTCTCTGAAGTAAAAGGAGGTGTTAGACACCATGTCTGGATTCTGTCAATCACTTTAGGTACAGTTAGGTGGATGATTGTTATAAACCTACCTGTAATACAGCAGGTTATACTTCATTACCTTTAAAAAGTTGCTGATGCCTCAAGAAATACTTTGAAAAAAAATTATATTTAGGTACAATCCTGCTTGTATTCCATATAGCGTCTATAGATTTATCTTTCCCATTATTTATTACTGAATGGAATTGGCAGGAATACATGTTCTTTGTCCATTAGAGTTCATCTGCCTCCATAGCTTATTTCCTTCTTAATGTCACAATCCTTTGATGTGATATCACTATCTGTTGACATGGGAGAAACTGTGATGTTACTAGCACTGCACATGGCCTCGGGCAGGGAATAAGCAGCAGGAATGGGTGAGCTCTTCAGGAGCAAATATCCTGTTTTCATGCAAATGACCTCCACAAGAAATAATGACTAGGATACATAGAGAGCTTATGTGAAGTATAAATTGAGTCAAAATATTTTGTTTTCCTAAAGTTTTCCTAAAGGCATTGACTGCTCTTTAAACTCAGTGGACACCTAATTTTCTTTTGTGGTTTGGCTTATATTTAAATTTTACTGACATAATGGTAGAAATTACTCATACTTCCATGTACTATATCCACGAGTCATTTAGCTAAGGTGATAAAAGTCTACAAATATCCTATGTTTTTAATCAGATTTAATCCTCGCCCTCTATTTCAAACAAGAATTTGGAATGACTGCTCACAATTATTGTCCATAAATCCTGACGGGGCAACAAATAAACTTGAATCAGAAAGACAGTTTTCATGTTCCTATGCTGTCTAGATAAGACCCAATATAATTCCATATCATCTTGGACAGTCCTGCCACCTTTCTCCATCCCAATTCCACACATAACCTGACCCAAGCAACAGGCAAACTCCAGCTCTACCTTGTCCCAAAGAAATAATGCTTCTTCTAAATCCATCTACCTTTATCCCCTTTCCCCTCCATCCCTTTCCAGGCAACTTGTGTACTTTTTCAAATAAAAATTTGTCTTGGTCTGCCTACATGCTTCCATTCCTACCTGCCATGTACCACCAAGTACTTTCTACTATTATTTATTTATTGAAATTAATTTAATCCAGGCAGGCAAGCAGAAATAAATTTACAAAAATCTTATTTCTAGCTGCAACCAGGAGGAAGGGAACTACATATAAACAATTACACAGCAGAAACAATTATATAGGAAATGCTCATAAATGAATCACAGTGCAGCTCCCCCACCATTGGGCTTACTTGGGGTCCCTGATCCTGGACCCAGTCTGCTGTTATCCTGGATGTGCCTCTTCTGATCCCCAGAATCTGGACTTCATGGAAAGAGGACTGTCAGGAGCTGGCAGGATCCTGCATGAGCTATGGTTCATTGACACCTCCTGTGCCATGCCAGGAATGTGGTTTTAACACACATCAAAGGTGGGTGGCCACCTCTCAGGGAGAACAAGTTGAAATACTGCCCCCATTAAAAGTGAACAGTTTCACTCACTGTTGCCAACTGAACCTTGTGGTTGGGAACTGTAGACAAGGGCAGAAAACCTCTGGAGAAGTGACTTTGGGGCCTGACCCCGGACTCCATGGCCCCTTCATATTGAGGACCCCTGACCTCCATGAACAGCTAATCAAGGCTGAAGCTGAAAGCCCAAAGCATGTTTCTAGAAGCTTCAGAGTGAGTACTGGACAATTAATTCTGGACTCCTTTTGAGGACCTAAAGAATGTTGAGGTTCTTGAGTGTCAGTCAGTGGAAATAATGGGATCTGACCCCAGAACTGTGCTATAACAATAGAGAGACTGAGCTGAAGGCTGGCAGATCTACCATAGATCTCGTGGGTAATCTGTATTCATTTTTCAGGTAGTTTCAGGTTGAACCAGCATGAAACAACATTGAGACAGTGTGGAGAACAAAGTGAATTCCATAGCTGCTGGTTCCATGTCCTGTAACAAGCACATTAGCCAGGTGATGGTCTGGCACCACTATGAGGGTGTGGAAGCAAGGACACTTGGATCAGATAGGGCCTCTGCAGCTGAGGGAGCCAGTGAGTAAGAGAGGTTGTGAACCTCCGTGAGGAAGCTGAAGGCCAGCACACCAGAGTGTTAGAGAGATCCAAAGAGGGAGGGCAGTGAGGCCAAGATCCCCAGAACTGAGATTCTGAGAGAAGCCTGCTGGTCAGGAAGAACTATGAATATGCTGAAGGATGGCCCTGCTTCAGGAGAAACCCTTTTGTAATTTGGGATTTCTGTATTGCTAGTTGGCCAGCAAGCCGTATTTACAATTACCCTGCATTTGGGCTCTGTGCCATGTTCAGGAATTACATTGCCTTTGTGGGGAAGTTATTCTAAGTGCATTCCTCATTTGTTTAAAGTGCATCAGTTTCGTAGGCTGGTGGCACTGAGGGTTGAGGTGCTGGGCACCACACCTCACACCACGCTGGCGACCTGGGTACTAAGTAGTCCTTGTCAAATTCTATGTTTTTATGTTTTTACAAAATGTTCACATTGGCGACCATATTGCACATTGGGTTTAAATGGTTCTGTAGTTTATGCATGCTGTTAAAATAAAATGTAGGATTAGGGAACATTTTACAGATAGGCTTCCACACTCACAGCTTCACACTGAAACTGAAAACAGGCATGTGACATCCCATCTAGATGAAATACTGTAAATATGAGCCTCTTTTTTTCAGTCTAAAAAAAAAAAAAGAGACGCACTAGCTTCCTCAAACAGAGCCGGTCCCTCAGTCTTTCATCTAGAGGAAATATTGGTATAATAGGGAAAGCAAGCCAAAACATATCCCTGACACAAGAGTTACCCAGGGCAAACACCCTAATGAGGTCATTTGCATGAGTCAGCTGGCAGGCCCAAGAGGGGGCTGCAAATGCAAATAGATACTGTACTATTGTTTTCTCTATTTATCTCTCCTACTGCCATCAACAACTATTAGAAACATAAAAACAAAGAATTTATTGGCAGAAGAAGGGTTGTCTTAGTAAAAGACCCCTTTGTTCTGGGCCAGGAAACAACGTAGACCCTGGAGTCAGTTGAAAAAACAATTATGATTGACTTACCACACATTATGACTGATTTTTTCAACTAGTTTGTAATTTATGACTTTAACTAACTAAAGAAAAATCAACCAATTTTTTCAACTTTTACCATCACTGCATTTTATTTATGTACTAATCTGAAGTACTTTTTGAGTGCCATTAGTGAAAAAACTTTACAGCACATTCATTTACTTAGTGAATACACTAGTATAGAACATGATACAGGTTAGAACTATTTGGAAGTAACTACATCCACTTTCAACAAGGACGACCAGGCATTCAAACAGAATTTTGCAATTGCAATAATAAAAGCGATTAACAACTTAAGACATGTACTATTATTTTGCCCCCTTTATGAGAAAGCCAGGAAACATTGCTTGGGGCCTATGCTACAGCACCTCAGTTTATTTTTTAATTATTTTTCTCATTGTTGTTTTGGTTTGGCCTTGCTTGCTTGCCTTATATACCTCGTAAGCATACTTGTCATGTACCCTCACACTCCCTGGCCCCAAAGCCACATAAACAGCCTTAAGCCCTGATGTGGGAGGATGCTTCTGTATAACCCCAAAGTCATGTACAGCCTTAAAGCCTGGTGATGGAATCATGCTACAGTACACCCTTGAAGCCACATATCATGAACAGTCTTAGACCCTGGTGCGGGAGTGGGATGCTGATGTACACCCCCAAAGCCACATTAGCAGCCTTGAATCAGTTGAAGGATGCTAATGTACACCCCCAGGCCCAAAGCCACATAAGCAGCCTTCTGTAGCCTTGTATCAGTTGTGGCATGCTGCAGTACAACACCACAGACACATAACCAGCCTTTTATCCAGGATGCTGCAGAAGCCAGTAAACCTCCAAAGCAACAGAACATAACCAGCCTTAGGCCTGTGAGGTGCTGCAGTACACAACTAAAGCATCATAACCAGCCTTGCATCCAGTGTGGGAATGAAGCTGCACTGCATATAAACACAGAAATTGTCAGCAGATAAGGACTGGTATGCACATCCAGCCTGCCTGCCTGTAAGCTTTACTGTACCCTCTGGCCCTATCTGGCCAGCAGCTCTTCCCACTTCTAAGGATCCAGTTGTGCATGTCCCAGGCATGTATAGAAACATAGAAATTGTTGGCAGATAAGGACCGCTACATTCTGCAGCAGTAGTACACCCCTGAGGCTACATAACCAGACAATGGTGTTTGAGTAGTACACCCCTTCAAGTTCAAAATTCAAAACAACATAAACAGCATCAGACCCTTCTGTGGGTGGATGCATCATGCTACATCCTACCCTGAAGCCACATAAACAGCAGCATTACACCCTGGTGTGAGATACCGCCTTAAACTACGATACCCCTGCCCTGCATTGATGAATCACCATAATCTCCCTTTCCTTTTGTGCATACACGCCACCAAGTCCAAGACTCATACATTGTCCAGACGACTCCAGCTGAGCTGCAGCAGTGCAGGGCAGGCCAGGCTAGCATAGCCCAGTGAGCCAAGGCATGCCTACTTGCATATCTATGCATATCTTTGCAATTTTTAGTTTTAGTTTGAGTTGTAGCTTGAGGTTTTAGTTAGTTAGGGCTCAGAAAGTGAGTAAGGCAGAAGGATTTGTATTTTTTTTGAGGAGTTAGCACTGGCACTAGTATCGACGTTCACGTCCAAGAACCTAAGCTAAGTGGTCTGAATGTGGCATTTTATAGTTTTTCGCCTGTGTAAATGAATGTTTACTGCCTGGGCCAAATAGACAGTATCTATTTTGTATTACATCCAAACTTATTAACTGGCAAACTTTTCAAATATCACTAGCGTGTTCTCTTACCATCTTACCAGAGTGTCTGCTGAATTCCCACCTCCAGGGTTGAGACTGGAGATTGATCCAGTGAACTGATTGCCTGTGGGGTTTGTATCTGTGGGTGGAAATCTAGCAATCATTTGGTTGGTTCCGAGCAGAGTGAGAAAGCAAGGAGAGTGGTCCGAGTGTTTTCGAGAGCAGAGGAAGACGCGGTTGAAGATTTCCCCATCAATAGATCTGGAAGGAGTTTAACAGGGCTGGGTGTGAGATGGCCTTGTGAAATCTCTATCAGACATATTCCTCTCAGTGGTGGGAGCACTGCGGGGGTTTAAACTGAGGATCTGTGTGTTTGGAGGTTTTGCCGCCTCCCGGATTTACCTGCTCGCGAGCGGGGACCTGTTTTTCTGGTGTGCGGATTTGTGCTCAGCTCCCGTCTTTGAAAGAAGAGAGTTTGGGGAAGTAAGATTCTGGACTTTTTAGGATCCCTGTTTGTGGCCGGTGGACTGCGCTTCAGACACCTGTCCTCCCGAAGGTGGTGGGCTGGGAGGCTACTGCTATTTGGCGGCAGGCCTCCTAGCACTTCTGATCCACACTGGAACAGCTGGAGAGCTGACCAGGTGGCGTTAAGGTCCGTGGTGAGGCGGGTTGTTCCTGGGGTGAGTCCCTGGTGCAAGCAGTGGTTCAACTAGTCCTTTTCCCTCCTTTGATTTACTCTTGGAGGACTACAACAAAGTGAGACCTCTGCTTTTTAAATTTATTATATGCTGCTGCTGCCTAATTTATTTAGTGGTGGGATTGATCCTGGTGGGGTTTTTGGAAGGCTGCAGTTTGGGTGTGATATTTCATGGTGGTGAGAGCCCATGAAGGATTGCTATCAGTACTGTACCTCTATTAACTGCTCCTGGATCTGCCTACCTTAGTACATCATTGTGTCTTGGAGGGTCTCCTACCTGTACTGACCCCACCTGGGCAGTGAGAGCTCCTTGGGGGGGTTTGATCTGGGGGGGGTGCACCTTTGGGATCTCTGCCTTAATTTTGACCTGCGTTCCCCTGGTTATTGGATCCATGGAGTGAGAGTCTGTGGCTCCATATTTGGACATTTTTGGCTGTGGAAGGTGGGAGCTCCACTGTCCTAATAATACTTTCTAGAATTCATTCGGACTGGATATTGTTGTTAATTAAATATTTCTCTTGTTGGATTGTGTGGTTTAATTTATGTTAAGTAGATTTGTGTCTGTTAAGTTTTGTTTTTTATGATTTAGCTTTTTCCTTAGTTATTTCTATTGATTTTTAAGTTTGTATTGTGTTTTGATTTTATTTTATTATAGGGAGTTTAGGTATTATTGTCATTGGTGCCATGTCTGCAGATGATGATATTTATTGTTATTCCACCCCCCCGTCATGCACTATACATCCGCTGCTCTTCAGGCCCTCTGCCCTTTCTTTCCCCTCCCATTGCTTTTCCCTATCTACCAACATTGTAGGGCCTTGGGGATTGCTTGTGGGGGGTGTTGGAGGGTTGGGGGACATGAACAGCAGTGGATGGATAAGGGGGGTGCTTGCATCCGAGTGGTTAAGTCCAGAAGATGCCCTGGGGCGAAATGGAGTGCTGAACATGTATCTCCCTGTTTGGTCTCCATACTCAAGGGCACCATCTCTGTAAATGGTGGGCAGGTGGTTGGGGCGTCCCAGGAGTCCTATCCAACCCGGGCAGTGTTGTGCAATGCCAGGTCCGTTGTGAACAAGACTGCCATTATAGCAGACTTGGTGGGCACAGCGGACCAGACTTGCATCACTGAAACCTGGCTGGATAGTAATGCTGGCCCAATATTTGAGGCAGCAGTTGCAGCCTGGTATTCGGTGATACACCGCCCGAGATTGGATCACAGGGGTGGGGGGAGGGGTTGCGGTCTGTTTTAAGACTGAATTGGATCTCACTAGTGTTCCAGTGGAGGAGACCAGATCCTTTGAATGTGTCATAGTGGCAGGTGGGGGCTATAGGATAGCACTTGTTTATCATCCACCCGGTGATGAGAAGCTATTCCTTAAGGAAGTGGTGGACTTTGTCGTTGACCTGGTATTTGAGTCACCCAGGTTGATGGTGCTGGGTGACTTTAATGCCTGGATCGATGACGAACTCTCTCAATTTGGTCAGCACTTCCTCCAATTGATGTGTTCATTGGGCCTCTCACAGGTGGTTACCTCTGCAACTCATAAACACGGCCATTCGCTGGATCTGGTCTTCCTGCTGGGGATGGAGGCCTCCGATGTGGGGGTGGAACCTGTCATATGGTCTGGCAATCACACTGTGGGATTCAATTTTTGCACCCCCCTGCATAGGCCTACCCCTGTGGAAATGGTCAAGTACCGCCCTTTATGGGATGTTACTCCTGAAGGCCTAATCGTGGTTCTTGACCTATCAGAACTTCCTGGGACGAGCTCTAATCCTGAAGTGCTGGTGCTAGCCTATAATAAGGCTGTTACCACTGCTTTGGATTTAATTGCTCCCACCCGTGTGCGCCCTATCTCCCTTCGCCCTCGATCCCCTTGGTTTGATCGTAATCTGAGGGAGATGCGGTGACTAGGACGCAGGTTGGAGAGGTGCTGGCAAAAATCTGGCTTAGATGCTGACCATCTTAGACTCCTAGAGCATTATAAACTCTATCAGTCAGCAATTACTCATAAGAAGGCAGCATTCCTGTCCGGAGAAATTGCTGCTGCACAAAATCGACCAGCCCAGCTCTTTCGAACCGTAGACAGGCTGTGCAACCCAGCCTGTCTGCAGGTTTGTCGAGCCTTTTCACAAATGCAGTGTGAGGGCTTGCTTGATTCTTTGCAGATAAGGTGGCCGACATCAGGGCGAGACTACTTTTGCCTCTCCATGGGAGTTGCGGTGGTCAACTCGGTTACAAGCATCCCGTTTTCCTGGAGTTCCTTGGAAAGGCCAGAAATTGATGATGTTATGAGGATTGTTCAGGGTATGCATACCACAAGCTGTAGTTTAGACCTGGGCCCCACTGGCCTGATTATGGGTTGTGGTGAGGTGATCATCCCGGTTCTAGCTAGGATAGTCTGGTACTCCTTAGACTCAGGTGAATATCCCCGCTCCCTGAAGGAAGCAGTGGTGACACCAGTGTTGAAAAAGGCTTCTCTGGACCCAGACTCCCTAGCCAACTACAGACCTATCTCGAACCTCCCCTTTGTGGGGAAGGTAATTGAGAAAGTGGTGGCAGCCCAGCTGGACAACCATTTATCCATCCATAACATCTACGACTCTCTTCAATCAGGTATTCAAAAGAGGCATAGCACTGAGACTGCGCTGGTTCGGGTGCTCAATGATCTCCTGATGGCGAGAGACCAGAAAAAAATGATCCATTTTGGTCCTTCTGGATTTGTCAGTAGTATTTGACACCGTAGACCATGGGGTGTTGCTTGAGCGCCTGAGATGCATCTGTGGGTTGTTGGGTTTGGTACACAGATGGGTTACCTTCTTCCTCACAGGTAGAACTCACAGGGTGGTATTGGGGATATTTTCCTCTGATCCTACTGCTCTGACCTGTGGGGTGCCTCAGGGCTCTGTGCTGTCCCCCATGTTGTTTGTGGTGAACATGCTTCCCCTCGGAGACATTGTAAGACGATATGGGCTGGAGTTTCATTGTTATGCCGATGATACCCAGCTCTATCTGTCTTTTGCATCTGATCAGGATAGAGCATTCTCAGTGTTCAACAACTGTCTCAGTGAGAGCCAGGGTTGGATGAGGTCCAGTTGGTTGAATTTGAATTCTGGGAAGATGGAGGTGATGGTTGTGGATCCTGGCTGCCGGACTGAGGGACTGGGGGCAAATCAAACCTCAGGTTTATTCCTGGGGGATGTGGAGCTCCCTGCCTCTGAACGGGTGCGAGACCTGGGGTGATCCTTGACGATCAGCTGACATTGCATGCAGAAGTGTCGGCGGTTGTTAAGGTATCCTTTTACCATCTTAGGAACATCGATAGGATCAAGCACCTTGTTCCATCTGGCGATCTGCCTACACTGATCCACGCCTTCGTGACCTCTCGCTTGGACTACTTCAGTTCCCTTTACTTTGGGCTTCCTGATACTGACATCCGCCATTTGCAGCTAGTGCAGAACTCAGTGGCCCGGTTGTTAATGGAGACTTCACGTTCTTCCCATATTACACCGGTGCTGAGGGATCTGCACTGGCTGCCGGTTCAGTGGCGGATCACATTTAAAGTCGGATTACTGACATATAAAGCCCTACATGGCTTGTGCCCTGACTACCTAAAAGGTCTTCTGGTGCCTTACCTTCCAATGCGACCACTCCGCTCAGCCAACGAGGGGTTGCTAGAGATTCTTTGGGTATTCTTAAAATCTTCTGGTGCCCGAGCTTTTAGTTTTGTGGCGCCGACCCGCTGGAATTGTCTACCCTGTTGGATTAGAGAGTGCATGACGGTGGAGGGTTTTAAAAAAGGCTTAAAATCCTTTTTATGGAAAAAGGCATTTGGTGGTGATATAGATATTAACTAATGCTGTGTATTTTAACTTGGATTTTAATTTGTTTTATGATGTTTTTATGATTGTCATTTTTTGTAATGCGCCTTGATTTTAGAAAGGCGCAAAATAAATAAAGTTTATTATTATTATTATTATTATTACTTGAGCTGTTCATAAGGCAAGTAACATGGCAATTTGGATAATATACTGTAGAATATAAATAATAGTGCAAGAAATAAAACTACAGTTCCCATGTCAGGATGCTGCAGTCCATGTCAGGCTTAAACCACCGGCCTTACCCTCAGCAAGTTGCCCACTCCCCCCAATAAAAAGAACACAACAGCTAAATGGCTGAAATTTAAATCAAATCCCTTATATGCTGCCAAACAGTACTACTGTTTCTTTCCTTTTACATATATGCAATGGTAATCCTGCACTGCCCAATCCCTGGGCAAAAATCCAATTCAGTCTCTCGGTTCAAAATATTAAGAACAATAACACCATCATGCATCAGCTCAGCATTAATTTATTAAAGCATTTTACTTAGTTTTGACACTTGCCAGTCATTGCCTCACAAGATCAAAAAGGACTAAGGCAGTTGCTGTTGAGCAGTCTCCTCGTTCTGCTGCTGCCTGCATGCACTGCTGTGTGTGCTGATCTGACGGACTCCTGCCAGACCTAGCAGTTGTAGGGCCTGCACTTGCTGCTTGACTCCACTCGAGTTGTCAATGACTCAAACATGTTCCTTCCCCTCCCTTCAGTGTCCTAGGCCTAGTAGGCCAGCACAGCCCACCACACACTAAGGCACTTACTTACTGCATTAGTTAGGCCTGGAGGACAGTACTGTAATTACAGGTATTATGTTCTCACCTGAGTGCCCAAATGCCATTTCTCACTCAGACTCAACTCTGTCACCGATCGTTCACTCCTCCAGAGTTAGTCACTCTGTGCCACACTGCCACTGCCCAAGAAGTCTGGCTGGCCTAATGGCCTGGTGGCATGTCTTCCTCACACTTGTGCCTGCACCCCACCTGCTCACTGTGGTGCACAGCCACACACTCAGCACACCTCTCAAGCTCATTGCTCCATGGTCCACAACCCCACGGCTCATGCCACGACTCTCCCTACCTACTCCTCACTGGACCGGTGGGCCCACAGCCACGTGCTCGCTCTCTCTCTCTCTCTCCTCTGGTCCCTCGAATGGTGGTGGGTCTCCTGAGTGTCCCTCTAGGCCTCTGAGCTCTCTCCTTGGCTCACTCTATCTGTCCAACCCTCAACTGGTGTTGTCGACGACCAACTCATTGCCCTCACCCTCGCCCTGGCTGACCTTGCGCTTGTGACAGATGCTCCTCTCCCACAATGTGAAGACACCAGACAAAACAATCACTCTGATTCTTCACTGACACTGCCCTTAGGTGCTTAAAAGATTTAAATAAATTTTAACATGACTGCACTTTTCTCATTGACTTACTTCACGCGACGCTGCCTGCTTCCCAGCTGAATGGACACCCGCCTGCCTCATGTATTCACAGACAGCGTGCAGTTGGCGCTCAACGTCTGGCTCCTTCTCTCTGTCTGTCATTGGTGGATGGTTGGTATCGAAGAGCCTGGGGTACATAATTTGCTGAGAAGCTGAGGTGATGTCCCAGATGAGTTTTGAGTATCAGGCTATCAAGTTTATTTGTGGCAGAATCGTCGACTTAATGTAAATACAACTGCTCTCAATTGTGGCTGCAATTCAAAGCATTTTCAACTGATTGCAACTGCTGTAAATTGCAGCTCAGAATTCCGACTGACAACGGCGGCTCCGGGGTCTAAAACAAAGGAAGGAAGTCTTAGGTGGGGGGGGTTATGACATCAGGGGAAAAGGCAGAGCTTGGGAAAGGGAGATTAATGTTATTGGCCAGAAGGATGGGAGAAAGAGAGGAAAAGAGAGTTAAGGGGAGGGGCTTAGGGCCTTAAAAGGTGCTGCACAACAGCAGTTCCCCCTCGCTTTCTGCTAGCCAGATTTTAATTTGGTCAGCACATCAGTCAGGAGCAATAAGGATTTATTAACTTTATTCTTGGTAGGATTCAGGTAAGCAGCTTTTATTTTCAGGAGCATGTATGGATCTGGTGTAATTGGAAATAGGTACATGCAGTTAAAAATAAACAGCAACAAGAATGCCTAGAGGCTTTTGTTAGACCATAACCCTAGGTAGAGCATTGTAGTTGTGGTTATGAGCAGGATTTGAATTTGCTTGAAAGAAAAAGTAGCCTTACTGCTGGGCTGGGCATTCTTTGAGGTTTCAGTAGAGTTGGCCAGGGCCTTAGAGCTGAGCAACGAGAGACAGCTTGCTGGGCCAGTGTCTGCGATAAGGGAATTAGCTCCAGTTTTCAGTTCGATTGGGTGCATGAGCTGTAGATAGGAAGGGCTCAATTTGGTTTTAGGCTGACCATGTGGTCGGTGAGGCCACATGGAGCACGAGGGTTTATGGGAAGGAGAGGGCCCGGAATCCTGGGGAGCACGGCCAGCCAATGTAATCAACCTCATGTAGGGCCAGCTGTGTATGATAAGTTTCTGGTGTTTGTTTTTTTGTAAAAAAACAAAATAAAAAAATAAATATGAGTAATATAAATAGAGAGGATGGGTACAGCATGTGTGGTGTGCTCAGGGCAAGCAGATCAATGGAGTTGGGCCACCAACCGGGATCCAGGTTAGTGGCGTGACTGAAGTGGAGGTCCTAGTAATTAAAAAGGGACCTACACTGCACCAGTGAACCACTTTGGGGGCAGAACGCAAGTGGAGCACTGGAAGTGGCCATGATTTTATTGAAGAGGAGGGCTGAGGCTGAGCAGGCGGACTGCGTAGGCAGCTGCCATTTTGTTGGCGTTTTTGACTGTGGCCTGTTTAGGCGGACAGCGTGGTGTGGCCACCAAATGGTTACTTGGACAGAGGCCATAAGGAGGTTGGAGGAGAGACAACTGTGGGATGCGGCCATCATCTTTTGTGGGAGAAAGGCTGTGGCTGAGCAGGTGGAATTTTTCAGACAATATGAATACGAGAGGGAAGAGAACTATGAAAGAGGATACTATGAAACTAATTATGGACCTGGTGGGAAGGGCTCACCTGGTGCTGGACACAGTGGAGGAAATGGAGAAGGATAATGTGGACTTGGAGGGGAAAGGAAGGAAGATGAAGGACAGGGTGGTTGCTGGGAGGAAGGGTAGGAAGAAGCTGAGAGGGGCTGGGTCCCAGGTTAGCGACCCCAAAGGCTCAGAGGCTTGCAATTCCTCTACCAGAGCCTATACCAGAATCTTTGCTTGTCCTGGTGCCTGTTCCAGTCCCATTACCTCAGCCTGCCCCGATCCCAGTCCCAGGGCCACTACCCCAGCCCCTGCCCTTGTCCAGTCCTAGTCCTCTAGTCAGTGCCAGTGCCACAGCCGATGCCTGCACCTTTGCCAGAGCCACAGCCCACCCCAGTGCCACAGCCTTACCAAATGCTAGTACCAGTTCCACAACCTCTGCCGACTCCACTACCAGTGCCGACCCCGGTGCCACTACCACAGCCAGTTCCACAGCAGCCAGTGGGGCCAATGCTAGAACCACTCCCCTCTCCAGGACTACAACCAGGGCCATCAAATGTGCCTCAGCCCAACACAGGTATGGGTGAGATTTCTATCGAAAGCAGCATAAAAGAACATATGGAGCAATTGTTGGCGGGTATGGAGGGTTGGGACTGGAAAACTGGAACGAGTGTTGACTGATTTTAAAGAAAGGTAAAGGAGGCAGGAAGCCAGTGGAGTCAGTTGGAACTGACAAGGTAGAGCACCCAGAGTGAGAGATAGGCACCCCAGGGATGCGAATTGGGGATCATGTGCCTTTGGCAATGAAAGAGAAGATTTTAAGGGGGAAGTGTGTCGACATCTTTGCCTTAGTAGACAAAAAGACATCAGAAAAATATGATGAGAAAGAGAGCTTTGGGAAGAAAGACATGGTGGAAGCCATAGTTTTGGTGGGAAGAGGGGAAGAACTGAAAGGGACAGGGTTGAAAAGCAAGACATGGGACAAATGGTTGGTGGGGTTTACGTAGTATAGCGCCATAGTGCAAGAGAAAAAAATGGAATTAGCCATGCCATTGTTGGCCTATTCATTGATAGTTCAGAGTGCTTACAAGATGAAGGAAGGGAACAACTGGATACAATATGATGAGATGTTTAGGCAAAGGATGGCTACTTTCAGTGGCAATGTCCCCTGGGATTCCAGGCACTCAGACATTTGGTTTGAGATGATGATGGTGCCTGGGGGGGGGGGCAGAGACCGAGGGGGCTAGGGGAATGGGTGGGTATCAGAAATGTTGCTGGGGTTCAATAGGGCTTACTGCTCATTTCCCAATTGTCATTTTAAACATGCCTGTTCCAGGTGTGATGATTTACACCTTGCATCAAAAAGTAGAATGTATGAGGAACATAGATTTGGGAGACATTATAGAGGGCAGTCCTTATGGGCAGGGCACAATGACCAGATGGGGTGGCTTATTGGGAGAAAAGGGTGTGAGGGCTGGGTTGCTTAGAAGGATTGGGTTATGGACAGGGAGGAAGATAAAAGGGTAACAGAAGGAAGCTTCAGCCTAGCGAGAACCCCTGTCAAGGCTGAAGTCATAAGGGAATGAGTAAAGGGGTATCCAGATGTTCGGGCAGGAAAACTGCCTAGTGATGGGTTTAGGGAGGGTTATAGTTTACAGTTTCAAGAGAAAACGGAGAAGAAAAATACAAAGAATTTGAAGACAGTAAGGGGCAGGGAAAGAATACTGGCAGACAAGATCAGCAAGGAGAAGGCAGCGGGCGGGATAGAGGAGTCATTCAGGGAGCCTCCTATGGAGCACCTGTGAATCTCTCCTTTAGGTTTGGCCCCCAAGAACCAGCCTGTAGAATTCAGGGTAATCCATCACCTTTAGTACCCCAAAAGGGACTCAGTTAATGATTACATCAGTAAGGAGGATAGCAAAGTGTCCTATGGGATGCTGGAAGATGCGATGCAAATGAACAGAGCAACAAAGGATGCTTGGCTGGCAAAATCTGATCTAGAGTCTGCCTTTAGATTACAAGAAACATAGAAACATAGACTTTGACGGCAGATAAGGACCACTTGGCCCACCCAGTCTGCCAATTTCCCTACCTATTGGATAAGCTGCAGATTCTAGTTAACCAACAGCCTACTTCCTGCAACCCCCCACTATAATTACCTTACATCTGTCCCATGCATGTTTGAATTCCCCCACTGTTTTAGACCCCACAACCTCTCCAGGAAGGCGGTTCCATGTGTCCACCACTCTCTCCGTGAAAATAATTTCCTCACATTACCCCTGAGCCGTCCCCCCTCTAACTTTAAATTGTGCCCCCTTGTTCTTACACATCTCTTTTTCTGAAAGATGCTACCCTCCTGGACTTTGTTGATTCCCTTGAGGTACTTAAAAGTTTCTATCATTCCCCCTGTCCCTCCTTTCATCAAGGGTATACATATTAAGCTCTCTCAGTCTCTCTTCATATGGTTTCTGATGTAGACCCTGCACCATTTTAGTTGCCCTCCTCTGGACTGCTTCCATCCTGTCTATGTCCTTGCATAGATGGGGTCTCCAAAACTGCACTCAGTACTCCAGATGGGGTCTCACCAACTGTCTGTACAAAGGGATAACCACTTCCTTTTTTCTACTTGTGATGCCCCTCCCTATGCATCCCAGTATACCCCTGGCTCTCCTTACTGACTTCTCACATTGCTTACCCACCTTTAGGTCATCTGATATGACTACACACAGATCCCTTTTCATTATTGTTGCTGTTAGTACCTCCCCTGCTATTGTGTACTCTTCTCCTGGATTTTTATTTCCCAGGTGCATTACTTTGCACTTCTTTGCATTGAATCTAAGTTGCCATATGTCTGACCATTCCTCCAACCTTGCCAAGTCCTTCTCATCCTTTCTACCCCCTTGTATCATCTCTGTTACAGATCTTTGTGTCATCTGCAAAGAGGCATACCTTTCCTTCCAGACCCTCTGCAATGTCACCTATAAAGACGTTAAAGAGGACTGGACCAGTACTGAGCCCTGACGTACTCCACTAGTAACCCCCCTTTCTTCAGAATGTGTTCCATTCACTATTACCTTCTGTTTCCTGTCATGCAGCCAGTTTGCTACCCAGGCTACCACCCTGGGACCCACTCCCAGGCCGGCTAACTTGATTATTAATCTTTTGTGTGGGACTGTGTCAAATGCCTTGCTAAATTCTAGATAGGCCATATCCACAGCCCTTCCCTAGTCTATTACTTTGGTCACCCAGTCAAAGAAATCAATTAGATTCATCTGACATGACCTTCCTGCTGTGAATCCATGCTGCTTTGGGTCCTGTGCCCGCTGTCCTCTAGGTACTGAACAATTCTTTCCTTCAGAAGTGATTCCATCATTTTCCCCACCACTGAGGTCAAACTAACAGGTCTGTAGTTTCCTGCTTCTGCCTTGCTCCCACTTTTGTGAAGGGGAATCACATCTGCCTGCCTCCAGTCCTCAGGTACCACCCCATCGTCCCATGATTTGTTAAAAAGTGTGGTCAGTGGTGTCACTAGGTCCTCTCCTAGTTATTTTAGGATTCTAGGGTGAATCCCGTCAGGCCCCACTGCTTTGTCCACCTTGAGTTTTAGGAGTTCTTTCAGGACTCTTTCTTCTGTAAATGGACTGGCGTCAACCCCACTACCCAGAGTGCTTCTATTGTTTGGTTTAGGTAACTCCTCCTCTTCTTCTTTTGTGAATACTGAGCAAAAGTATTCATTCAGTATCTCTGCCTTTTCACTGTCTCCATCTGCCCACATCCCCTCTCTTTTATTAATCTTAACTATCCCTCCTTTAACCTTTCTATGCTCCCTAATGTACCTATAAAAGGTTTTATCTCCCTTCTTAACTGAGTTGGCTATCTTTTCCTTGGTTTGGGCCTTTGCTTTTCTGACTGTCCTCCCCAATTCTTTCTGCTTTAATTGATACAGTTCCCTGTCATGCTCCTTCTGTGATTCCTTATACTTTTTGAATGCAACCTTTTTCTTCTTAACCTTCCCTGACACCTCTTTTGAGAACCATAGTGTTTTTTTATTCCGCTTTGTTTTCTTTATTTGTTTCGCACAAAGGCTTGTTGCCTCCATGATGGCAGTTTTGATTTTTCTCCATTGTTCTTCCACCCTTCCTTTCTGGCCATTTGCTAATGCATTCCTCGGGTATTCACCCATTATGCCAAAGTTAGCCCTTCTAAAGTCCAGTATGCTTGTCTTTGTATGGCTTGTCTCCATGGTTGTGTTTATTGTGAAGCAAGCTGTGCAGTGGTCGCTTGTTCCCAGATGTCTACTGACTTCTAAATTTGTGATCCTCTCTTCATTTGAGACTACCAGGTCTAATATTGCTCCTTCCCGAGTGGGTTCCAACACTAGCTGTCTAAGGCATGCCCCCCGCAGGGCATCAAGAATGACCCTGCTCTTGGATGTTGCTGTAGTCCACATCGTCCAGTTAACATCTGGCATATTCAGGTCCCCCATCAACAGTATCTCCCCTTTTTCAGCCATTTTGAGAATGCCTTGTATCATTTTCTTGTCCATTTCCTCCCCTTGAGATGGGGGTCTGTATACAACCCCTGTGTGGATTGTGATGCCATTTAATGTCTCCAAGGTGACCCAGAGTGCCTCTTGTCCTCCCCCTTTACTTTTTAGTTCTGTAGCTGTGATCCCTTCCCTTATGTAGAGAGCTACTCCACCTCCTCTTTTACCCTCCCTGTCCCTTCTGTAGATTGTGTACCCTGGTATGTTGACATCCCAGTCATGGTTCTCCATGTACCATGTTTCTGTGACTGCCACAATATCCAAGTCTTCCTCTTCCATCAGGGCTACTTGCTCTGGAAGCTTGTTTCCAATACTATGGGCATTGGTACTCTTTGCCCTCCATTTAATGTTGGCTTTATCCTTTTTTACCCCATCCCTGCTCTTATTGCCCTTGTCTATTTTTCCATTTACCCCTGTCCTGCCCTCTGTCAAGCTCTGTACCTCAGTGTTTACCCTACTACCTGCCATGTTTCGTGGGGGGAGGCTTGAACTTTCCTGCTTCTTATCATTACCTCCCCTATTGACTAGTTTAAAAGCTTGCCAAGGAAGCCTTTAAACCTGTCACCAAGGAGCTTGTTTCCCTTTCTGGACAGATGCAGACCATCATGGCAGTATAGACCTTCATTACCTGTGAGAAGGAAATTATTACCTGTGAGAAGGAAAGATTGGGAACTTTTGGGTTTTCAGATTGAGGGAATGTATTACTTTGACAAGGCCATGCCAATGGGGTGTTCTGTGGCATATGCAACATTTGAGATGTTTAGCACATGGCTGCAGTGGATTTTTAAGGTAAGGTATGGGCATGGATCGGTGATACACTATTTGAATAATTTCCTATTGCTAAGAGAGGGAAGGAAGGAGTTAGCAAGATGCTCTGGGATTTTCAATCAATATGCAAGGAGCTGGGTGTTCCATTGGCAGCGGAAAAGATGGAAGGGCCCAGTCTCTGTCTGGAGTTTTTGGAGATAGAGATCGATGCAAAGGAGGACTTATTCAGACTGCCAATGAGTAAAGTGCTCAAGTTGAATAGATTACTGAAGGAGGTAAAATGTAAGAGGAGGGTGATGTTACAGGTGATTTAACAGGTGCTTGGCCATCTGAATTTTGCTTGTAGGGCCATTGCACCTTGGTGTGCATTTACACACTGCCTGGCTGGCGCTACATGAGGGACCAGACAGCCTCACCATTGGATAGATATTGCAAAGGCAGTGAGGGAAGATTTAGAAATTTGGAAGCAGTTCCTGGAGTTTTAAAATTTGGTGTCTTTCTGGCAAGATGAGTGGCTCTTCAAGACAGACATTGAATTATTCATTCCAAAACCAGAGCGTACACTCAGCGTCCCTCTAAAGGGGTTTGTGAGTGCTCTGAGCAATATTTTTGGTTTCCAGACATTGAAATATATATAGACGCTGCAGGGAGGCTGGGTATAGGCACTTATTTCAAGGGGCAGTGGGTGTCTGAGCCATGGCCAAAGGCATGGATAGAGTGGGGGCTTACAAAGGACATCATGTTGTTAGAGATATTCCTAATATGGGTGTCAACGGTTGTATGGGATGATGCACTGCAAAATCAAAGGGTAACTTTTTGGTGCAACAATCGGACAGTAGTCAATGTATTGAATAAAAGGGGGGCTTTGTCAGTGACGTTGATGAGGGTCTTAAGGTAGCTAGTACTTCAGGGTTTATGTTAGAACATGAGCTTTAGGGCAAGACACATTGAAGGCACAAAGAACACAGTGGCTGACAGCCTCTCCCATCTACAGATGGACACATTTCGGGCCATGGCACCAAAGGCAGACAAGAATGGGACAAGAAATCTAACCATAATGTGGGAGATTGGTTGGAAGGAGGTGAATTTCTGTTTCGGAATTCTTGGTCAGACAGTACACTCAGAGTGTACAAAGGGTCTCGAGAGTGTTTCAGGCTTTCTGAGTAAATCAAATCATGGAGGTAAGTGGGAGAGTCACAGAAGAGTAGGCAGCATAATTTGTGGTATGTGGTTGGCAGATGGGGATAGCGCATGCTACTGTGTGGGTGCATTTAGCAGCCATAGGTTGGCTTAGTAACCTTCGGGAGTGGGGGGACCATGGATGAGGGCAAATCATAAAAACCATGCTGCAAGGATGGCAGACGGTGAGAGGTAGGGAGACAGACAAAAGACAGCCAATCTCAGAAAAACTGTTAGAAAGATTGCTGGGTGTTTTGGCACAAGTCTGCTATTCCAGATATGAGACTATCTTATTCAAAGCAATATTCATGACCATGTATCATGGAGCATTTAGGGTGGTGAGTTTCTAGGTCATATAAAAGGGCAGACGACAGGGAGCCTACAATGGGAGGAGGTGCAATGGCTTGATGAGGCGATTACAATTCCCTTGCAGAGATCAAATCTGATCAGGTGGGAATGGGTACAAGCATTCCCCTCAGGAGGAGAGAGAATTAGGTCATATGCCCTGTATAGGCACTGTTGACCTATGCGGTTATTAGACCCCAAGTGAAGGGTGTGATGTTTTTGCAAGAGGAGAGGGCAGTAGCAATAGGTGCTCATTTATCAGCTGTACTGAAAAAGGGAATACTGGCCACTGGGGAAGATCCAGGGAGATACTCATCGGGCTCCTTCAGGATAGGCGCAGCCTCTGAGGCCACCTCGAGGGGTATCTCTGAGGAAGGGGTGAAGAAGATAGGAAGATGGACATCTAGTTGTTAAAAAAAATACGTATGGAACATAAGTTACTAATGGATATTTGTTTTCCCTTCCAGGACTCAGCATAAATAAAAACAAGTGGATGTTCGGTTTACGGGGGGCGGGGGAGAGGAGGAATAGGGGGTGAGAAGGGGTTAGCAACAGCTCAACTCACATATTTTTAATTGCCTTTAGGTGACACACAGTGTTTGGAGGTTTGGATTATGGGCCATTCATATATCTATTGGGCCACGCAAGAAGTGATGATAAAACCAGGGGAAAGCAGTTATACCATGATCACCACATCTTGCATATCCTGTTGAAGGGCCTGAGGGGTATGAAATGGGCGCAATTACTACTGTTGTTGGAGGAAATGTGTTTGAGCAACTCAGAGCCACATTTGATCATAATACATCTTGGCGGCAACAACCTGGGCACCAGGCCATGGTTGGACATTTATTTTAATATAAAAACTTACATTAAAACAATTAAGTAATGGTGGCCAAATGTTACCTTAATATGGTCTGAGATGGTGCCAAGGAGAGTCTGGTGGCACACCAAAGACCACAAAGCAATGGAAGGGGTTAGCTTATGAACAAAAGGGTCAGGGTCTGCTTTAGGAGTATTGTAGGATATGTAATTAGACATGAGAATATTGAGGAGAGGATAGCCTGCATATACAGGTCAGACGGGGTACATCTCTTGGACGTAGGTAATCATGTTTTGATCATGGAACTAGGAATCAGGATAGATTACTGGAAAGCTGAGTTGGGGGTATAAATGTTAAAAAAGGGGGGTTACAGGAGAAGAAAAAGGGGGAAGCCAGCCATCAGCTAAGAGACAACTTTCCCTGGATACCCTTCCCAATGTCTCTTATTAGCATATTACATAGGAAGGTCCCTGGACCAATTCCTGTGGCATTCTGCTTATGACCTCTGTCTCCTGCTTTAATTCTGTGAACCACTACTCTGTTGCCTCTCCCTCAGTCAATATCCTACCCACCTGAATAAACCTGGTCCACTCCCAAGACCTCCAACTTCTTCAGCGTCCTTCTATGTACTACTGAATCAAAGACCTTACTGAAGGCAAAGTACAACAGATCTACTGCCTGTCCCCTGTTTATCACCATATTAATCCAATCAAAAAATGATAGTCTGGCAAGACCTCCCTGACACAAGGCCATGCTGCTTTTTATCCTGTAGTCCACTGTCCTCTGGGTAGACCACTAAACTCTCCTTCACTGTGGTCTCTTTCAGCTTACCTATGATGGAGGTAAAACTGACAGGCCTGTAGTTGCTTGGATCTTTCCTGCCCCCTCCATGTGGAATGGCACTGCATTGGTGGAGCTGCAATCTGCTGGTACCATTCTAGTCTGGAACTGCAGTGAATTGTTAAATGGACAGGTTAAGGGTACTGAGAGGACTTCAGGAAAAATAGGAGGAGGCCAAAAAGGGAAGGACAAATGGGGCAGATGGAGAAACTAAGGAAGGATGCACAGCAGGGGACAATAGGTGACTTCAAGAAAAGCAGGAGATACAGTGGACAGTGCAGGAAATAGAATGAAGTGAGAATCTGAACAATCTGGAAAGAGGGAGGGTCCAGGATGTATTAAGTAGGAAGTAGAGTAGCTCAACAGGGGCAGCCAGGAGAACTAACGACAAGTCAGTGAGAGGAGAAAAAGTCCTGGTCTTTGGGGATTCCACCATTAAACATATACACTGGGCAGGAAAATGGGATCCAAACCACAGATGATCGGTCATCTGTGAACCTGGGGTGAAATGGGGAGGGTAGGGTCTAGGATCATACATGCGGCAAAACTGGTGTGTTGGGGGGGTAAACCTCACTTGATTATACACCTTGGAACAAATGACGTGGAAGGAAATGAGAGGGGGGTGGTCCAGTAAACATTCATGGAGTTAGCAGAGGGCTGCAGGAGGGTAGCAACGCTATTGCCTTCTCTGATGTTCTTCCAGTTCCCAGTGCAAGCACAGCGAGGAAAAGGAGAATAGAGGACTTTAACAAATGAATGGCTGAGGGACTGGTGCAGGGCAGAGGGTTTTGTTTGTCTTGGAAGATGGGGAAACAGGTGGGTGGATGAGATACTTTATTCAATGGATATGTTGCACCTAATTAAGGAAGGGTGGAGAGTCCTTAGGGAGAAGCTAAAAGGATACATTGACAAGGCCCTGTATTTAAACTGTTGTGGGCTGGAGTATAAGGATAGGAAAAAGGAGAAGGTAGGCAAGGGTGTCGGGAACCTAGTTGGAACTCCCCCGAAAGTGGGGTAAGGGACTAGAATAGGGGATGGTGCAGAAGGGGAGAAAAATATTTGGAGAGCTATATGTGCAAATGCCAATAGCTTGGGCAACAAAATCACAGACCTAGACACCGCCATAGCTGGAGGGGACCTGGATCTAGTGGCCATCACTAAAACCTGGTGCAAGGAGCACCAGGACTGGGACTTGGTCATTACTGGTTTTACTCTGTTTAGAAGGGACAGGGAAGGGAGAGGGGTAGCTCTTTATGTGAGGAAATCCATAAAGGCTGCAGAAATACAAGGGGGCCGGGTGTGTGTGGAAGTTCTGTGGGTTACATTGAAAAGAGGATAGCATCACCTTTACACATGAAGGTAATTTATAGACCTCCAGCATTGGGAAAGGAAGACAGGGATCTGTTGCAACCAATACAGAAGATGGCTAGCAAAGGAGAGTTATTGCTGGTGGGGGACTTCAACCTACTAGATGTGGAGTGGAGCCTCTCAGTAGTGGCAACCTCAAAGAGCAGGGACATCCTCAACTCTCTGCTGGGGGCTGCCTCAGGCAACTTGTAATGGAACCCACTTGGGAGGGTGCAGTGCTGGATCTGGTACTGACAAACAGGGACAGTGGCAATAGTGTAGAGGTGTTGGACCACATGGGACTGGGCTGGAGCTGAGTTGTACCAAAACAAGGGTCCTGGACTTCAGGAGGTTGAATTTGAGAAAATAAAGGTTTGCCTGAGGGGCGCCATGGCAGAGCTTGGGGAACAAAGAGGGGTGGAGGATCAGTGTGCTGCAATAAGACAGGGAATCAATAGGGCTACCAAGGTATGTGTCAGGAAGGTTAGCAAGAAAAGGAGGAAGAGGAAGCTGATCTGGTTCACTAGGGAGGAAGCAGAAGTGGTAAGGGTAAAAAACTAGCCTTCGTAAATGACAAAAGATCTCAAGAGGGAGGAAGATAGACAGTTTTACAAGAAGAAGCAAAGGGAAGCTGGGATGGTATTTAGAAGGGCAAAGGCATTAACAGAAGATACTATAGCCAAGACAATCAAGAAGGGGAACAAAACATTTTACAGATACATTAGTGAAGGAAGGAAATGGAAGGGTGGGATAATTTGGCTGAAAGGGAAGGGGGGTACACATTGGAGTGCATCATCAAAATGCGGAAATACTGAGCTGGCCTGGTGGTGCTGAGGGCTGAGCCGCTGGACTCCTTACCTCGCGGCACACCGCTGGCCCGGGTTCAGGAACCAGTCCAGGCCATCGGAGGTTGGCAATGGGGGGGGGGTGGAGCTGGATGGAGCTGCTGACAGGCAAGCTCTCCTCTCCGAGGAGGTGTATGAACTTCCTCTGGCTGATGGCTACCACCTGGTGGAGGCTGGGGACAGCATGAGCCTAGGAGGAGCCAGGCACTAGGCCAATGAAGTGGGAGGAAAGGGGCTGTTATCGGGGCTGTGGGACTAATGTGTGCCTCTACATGCATGCGTACCCACTCCTGGGTCCCCTGGGTGTAAAATGGAGGAGAAAAATCTTTGCTGGCAGCAGGATGTCAACCAACTCCCCACAGGCTCTGCTCCTGGGCTGAGCATTACATATGTCCCGGTAATTCCGGGTGACGGGGCTGGGGGGGGTTGGTCTAATGGGGGTTGTCCGAGGACGTGGTAAAAAGTATTACATGATAAAAAAGAAAAGCGGAAATACTAAATACGTACTTCTGCTCAGTATTCACGGATGAGGGAAGGGAACAGGGCTGAAGCTGCAGGATAGGGGTACAAAGGGTAGGGAAATGGACACCAGCCCCTTTACAGAGGAAAGAGGAGGCAGTATAGCACAGTGGACTAAGACTCTGAGCTGCAAATCTGCTGACATCCAGCAGACCAGACCTGAGTTTGAATCCCACAACTTCCACTTGCATACTGTGTGACCCTGAGCAAGTCACTTAACCTCCTTGTGCTCCCAGGTCATTCCTGTAAAAAAGCTTTCAGCTTAATATGCTATACCTGGTTAAAAAACTAAATAAAAAAAGAGAGAGTCCTAGGTGAGCTAAAAAAGCTAAGGGTGGACAAAGCAATGGGTCCAGATATAGTGCACCCCAGGGTGCTGAAGGAACTCCAGGAAGTTTTGACTAAACCCCTCACGGCACTGTTCAACCTACTGCCAGACACAGGGGAGGAACCAGGTGACTGGAGGAGAGTGGATGTGGTCCCACTCCACAAAGGAGGTGGTAGGGAGAAGAGGTTTGAAATTACAGGCTGGTGAGCCTGACTTTGGTAGTGGGCAAGGCAATGGAGACATTGCTGAAGGAAAGGATAGTTGAATACCTTGATATGAGTGGCCAGCTGGACTTGGGGCAACATGGATTTACCAGAAGGAGGTCATGCCAGACAAATATAATTGAATTTTTCAACTCGGTGCCGAGGATGGTGGAACAGGGTGGGGTGGTGGACATGGCCTATCTAGACTTCAGAAGAGCCTTCAACACCATCCCTCATAGAAGACTGATAAACAAACTATAAAGTTTAGGGGTGGGTCAGAAAATAGTAAAATGGGTGGAGAACTGGCTTACTGACAGGAGCCAAAGGTGGTGGTAATCGGGGAACACTGGTGTGGGGGAGGTGAAGAGTGGGGTTTCGCAGGGTTCAGTGTTGGGGCCAGTCCTTTCTAATGTCTTTATTGGGGACATTATGGAGGGGCTGAGTGGAAAAGTATGCCTACTTGTTGATGACATGAAGGTATGCAATAGGGTGGACATGCAGTGGGTGTTAAAAGGATGAGGGAGGAGCTTAAAAAACTGGAGGAATAGTCTGAAGTATGAAAACTGGGATTCAGTGCAAAAAATGCAATATCATGCACATAGGGAACAAGAACCCAGAGGCAGCATACGAACTAAGAGGGGAGGAATGGACAGTAACAAAGCAGGAAAGGAACCTGGGAGTCATCATCTGGGATGACTTAAAAGAGGCTAGACAGTGTGAGAAGCTGGTAGGGAAGGCTAGAAGAATGCTTGAATGCATAGGGAAGGGAATAACCAGTAGAAGGAGGGAAGTCATTTTGCCCCTGTATGGGACACTGGTGAGGCCTCACCTCGAGTACTGAGTACAGTTCTGGAGGACCCACCTGTAAAAAGACATTGACAGGGTAGAGGCGGTGCAGAGTAGGGCTACCAGAATGGTACAGGGACTGCAGGGGGAGACCAATGAGAAGAAACTAAGGGAGTTAAATATGTTTTTCCTGGAGGAAAGGAAGGAGAGAGGGTATATGATAGAAACATACAAATACTTCACTGGTATAAACAGTACAGGAGGGGAGTATCTTTCAAAGGAAGTGATGCTCCAAGACGTGGGGGCACTGAAGTTGGTGGAGGAAAGGCTCAGGGGTAATGAGGCAAAGTACTTTTTCACAGAGAGGGTGGTGGATGCATGGAATAGCCTCCCAGAGGAGGTAGTGGTGGCTAAGACAGTCACAGGTTTTAAGAATGAGTGGGACCAACACAGGGGTATCCTGAAGACAAGAGGGGGAGGCTCCAGAATTCAGTCTGAGCATCGGGCCTCACAATAGGTAGGGATGGACTGGGCAGACTAGGTGGGCCAGCAGATCCTTATCTGCCGACAAATTCTATGTATCTATGTAACTATGTACCCTGTCCACTATGATCTGTACTTTGCTTATTTCTTGGACCCCCCCCTTATGGCGGCCTTGATACCAGTCTCCGGCAAAGACCATTGTCCTCTACCAAACAGACTGAGCAGAAGTAATTGTTTGGCACACTTGCCTTCTGCTCGTCATTCTCCACTACCCTTCCTACCTCAGGCAGTCCAACAATCCCCCATTTTCCATGTTTTCTTATGTACCTGAAAAATTCCCCACCTTTTAGTTCCTAGGCAATCTGCAGTTCCATATCAGCCTTTGACCTCCTGACCTCCACCCTTGCCTCTACGTTTTGCCTGATATTCCTACCAGGCTTCCTCCCCTTTGTTCCTCTTGTGCTCAGTGAAGGCCTTTCTTTTCACCCTCACTGCCCACCTCACTCCCTTCGAGAACCAGGTTGGTCTTTTGTGGCTGCTCCTTTTGGTGATCTTCTTTACACAAGCATCAGATACCTCTAGGAGTGCCCCCTTTGATACTGCTCCATTGTTTTTCCACCCCCTTCCGTCTGGTCTACAGCTGCCAATCTTACTCTAATTAGTTCCCTGCACCTTCCCAAAATCCATTTGCCTGATATCCAGGATCACTGTCTTTGAGGGGTTCCAATGCCCCCCCCCCCATCAGTTCGACCCACAATTCTGTGGTCACTGAACTCCAGCTGTTCCCTGACAGTCCCACCCCTACCACCTCTGAGTTGGTAAGCACCAAGCTGAGTATGGCATCCTGACATGTGGGACCCTTTACCAGCTGCACCAGTAGACAGTCCTGAAGTGTATCTAGCAGTGCCAGACTCCTTTACTTTAAGCTGCCAGGATGTTCCATCTACATCAGGTAGGTGGTTCAGGTCTCCAATTAACACCAGAAACCCCTTGTGCTGCTTCCATTCTGATTTCCTCCCCCAATTCTCTGTCACCTTCCTCTCTCTTCTCTGGTAGTCTGTAGATCATCCTTAATCTAACCCTCTTACCAACACCTGTTGTCAGCTGCACCCAAATAGATTACAATTCTCCATCCCCCTCCTTCTTCACAATCCCATCATCTATTGCGTTGATTCCTTCCCTAGTGTATAGGTCGACTCCCCCTACTCTCCCCTTACCCCTGTCTCTCCTAAATAAGGTATATCCTGGAACCACTAGATCCCAGTCATTGCTGCCACTGGACCAAGTCACCATGATGGCCACTAGCTGCAACGTAGCCTATGCTACCAATGCCTGCAGTTCACGGATCTTACTGTTTAAACTTCTGGCATTTAGGCAAACCAAGCTCCACGTCTCCATCATACTGCTTCCTCTCTTACCTGATCATTTCCTCATGTCATCCACTCCCTCCTATCGATTCCAACATCCGCATCAGTAAGTGTATAGTACATTTGCCACCTCCTCCCTCACTTGCTGCCTTCACTTGTTCCTTCATGCCACCACTGCTGGCTTCCCCTGGCCCAATTTCCATTAACCTCTGTTAGGCTCGCCCTGCACCTGCCACCTGCAAAGTTATAGAACTTTTGGTTCATCTTTTACTTCTATATTTATCATATTGTTCATCTCTTTAATTTAATTAGTCCACTAGGTATGTATTTTGGGACATTTACATGTAATATTCAGCACTGCACCGAGCAAGGTAAGGCAAGACCAGTCACATTTATTTACAGAGTGCCCTGTCCTAGAGACCCAAGGTGCTGTGCATTTGTCTCAAAATGGGTAAAGAAATATTGTATAAAAACACAGCAAATTCAACAAAGATAGCAAACAAGACTAATGAGTGGTGAGTTTGCAGTTTTCTAGTCCTCATCCATATTGGCTCCCAGTGTTGGAATTACAGGGGGGTTTGCCAGGTCTCACCACCCCCCCTTTGCTCTGAAGTGAGCCCTCGTAGTTCAGGAAGGTGATATGTGATTTAAACGAGTCAAAATGAGCGAGGTAATTTTAGCGAAGGTATAAGAGCGACTGGGAAAAGGGCAAATGGGATTTTAGAATGATGGTGAAAACAGCTGGTGTTCACTTACAGTCAGTGAGTATCAGTATTAGCTCATAGGGAGGGAGGATTGTAGTCTGGAAATCATTTAGGTATGTGTGTGAGTGGGTGTTTTTGATCTGGCCGCCCGGTGTAGAGGAGAGCATCACTGCCTATGAGCCTGGCATCCTTGGGTTCAATACTGGGTGAGATTGTGTTTGTTTGAATGTTTTCCATTTTTAGGGGAAGTTTATTTGTGTTTTTTATTTGTAAGAGAATTTATAATTCCTGTGTTCTCTTATGGCTTGCTTCCTCGAAGTTCTCTCCTCCCTCCTAATTTGTCCCTCCTCCAGAGTTCTCTCCTGTCACAGTGTTTCACCCCTCTTGAGTTGGTAATCTAAAATTGGGGTATGCAGGGGCAAAGCCCCCCACCACGGGGGTCTTGGGAGGTGTAGTCCCCCCCTGCAGAAACAAGAAATGCCATTGTTATTTTATGGGAGTTTGGGTGAAAGTAGTGTATTACACAGCTCACTATAGTGCTGCTCACTGCATTCTTGTTTGCTTTTATTCATTCACTGTTGTGATCGGCGCTGTAGTGCAGTCACCATTATCACATGGTACTGTTCGGGCAACACTACCATTGACTTATTATAGGAAGGGAGCTCAATTTCAAGACAGGACTCTTATGAGCGCTCTCAGCTCCCAAAGCTCATAAAGTTTAATTCCAACACTGTTAACACCCAGTAGTTTGCAAGTGCAAAAGTGGGTTGTGAGTACTTGCCAAGATGGACCAGAAGCACATATGAATGATAAGCAGAGTAATGAATTAAAGTCCTAAAGTTATATTGGAAGCCCAAGCAATGTCATTAAGTACCTGTTAGTGTTTTCAAATCGGTTTCTACAATGCTCTTTAAAATCAATTTTATAAATAAAAACTCTAAGCTCAGTTTAAACAATATACAGACTTAGGAGCTTCATTTCAATTCTATACCACCATATAGATTTGTTTACGTTACATGTATTGGGATTACAGTTTGCTTATTAATGGATTTGAAAATAACGTATTAATGTCATTTTTTTTTAGTACTGAAATGTGGAAGATCAACTTTTTTTTAATTAAAATTGATTCTTTATTCACAGCAGTCAGCAACATGCAGAACATGGCTACTTACCAGGATGCCTCCATATTTTGATTTGAAACAATCCTCCCAAGTTGCTCCAGATGTTGAGGAGCAGCCATAAATGAAGGAGATTGGCAGAGGGGCATCAAGATGTTTGGAAGCAAAAGGGTAGGTGGGCTCTTCAAAATGGTCATATGCACTGCTGCTGTGGGTTTTCCTCCTTTGTCAATTCCCCTCCCCCTACTTTCCACCTATGGGTGCCTGTGGTGCCATCCAGTAAGTGGGGAAGGGAGCTGATTCTGTGTGGTCACCGACAGCATCAATGCTACCCTGCTTCCCCTCTGCAGGGCACTCACAGAGGATACTCTTTCCCCAGCATCAGAGCGCAATGCCTCTCTACTGTACTTCAGATCCCTAGTTCAACCAGCGGCCAGCCACCATCAAGTGCAGGAAAATGCTAGTTGTGTGCCTGCTCTAGGAAAACCCACAACAAGATGGCTGCCAGCCACTGGTTTAACTACAGAGAAAGCATGCACCTTGCACTTTCATGCATTAGATGGCGGCTGGCTGTGGAGGTGGGCTAGTTTGGCCGGTTGACCACCATGGGACCTAAAAGTAAATTTAGATGGACTCGCTGGCACTCTGCTGGGACTGGCGAAAAGTCCCAGTATTCTTGAGGAGGATGTCTCTTGGAGGGCAGCTGCCCCCCCCCCCATTATGCCACAGCGTAGCAGCCACCAGTAGAGGAGGACTGAAGGGCTACTGTTTCTTTTTTTTCTGTACAGTGGTGGCAGGTAGAATCAGTTGTGTCTAGGTGGGTTGTTTAACTGTGGCTCAGTTGTAGAGAGTAGACCCTGACCCGTCCTAAGAGGGCACTTAAAGGGGCCATGCTATGGGTGCCTGCATTAATCATTTTCCTTTGCAGGGCCTGTTTGTGTTTAATAAAGTTGTTTTGTTATTGAAACCTACTCTCATTATTGACTGCTTTAGTCCTGTGGATGCTAATGGGAAGGGGGGGCTGTTGTACTTACTTGGGGTCTTCGGGCGACAAGGCCACAATGAGGAGGTGGGCTAGTACAGCATCTGGCACAGAGAAATGCAGCACACACAAAATCCAAGCAGTCACTTCATGACTTTGTGTACAAAGTTTTAATGGCAAATCAGTGCAGGAATACAAACAGCCATTCTGAAGGAGCTGTACTTTGGTGTCATCTGGCCCACTTAAATCTTTCTCTGCATGGAAACAATGGCTTACTCTATTGGATCTGAACTCATCTCACTGCTGAGTAAGACAAGAAACTACATGCCACTGAAAACAACTATAGGAACCCAGTGGTAGTGCAAGGTACAGTAGCAATGAATGCTCTTGTTGCCAACTGGGGAGTAGAGATGTAGCGAATTATAAATCTGCCCACGAAGTGACCACTTCACGTCCATGGAGCACAATGCAAAGTGGACCCTGTAAAGTGCTCACTTCACGTTATCATTACCAGTTCTCATTCTCATTATGCCTTAACGCGAAATAAGGAGAAGTGAGAAGAAAATAGGCACATCACATGGCCTGCAGTACTGTAAGTCACATGCTTTAGCCAGGCAGGAAGAAAGTGAGTCAGAGAAGCAGTTTCACTTTCTCCTTTGCATTTGTACAGGGAGAAAGCAAAATTGTTTTGTGAGAGGAGTTTGCTTGGCTCTTGGAGTCGTTACTACCAATCCAATTCAAACAGCTTTTTTAAAAGGTATTTTATTTAGTGTTTGTATTGTGTTAGTGTTTTTATGGTTAATGAATTTTTATGTATAAGTTTTGTTTTTGTTTTGTGTGTATGACTGTGTGTGTGTGTGTGTGTGTGTACATGTGTGTGTCCACTGTCTGTGTGTGTGTGTGTGTGTCATCCCATGGACCCAGGAGGATGGAGTGTTAGGTTGGAGTCGGGGAAGGTGAGTCACTGGCATGTGGGAGCGTTAGGAGGGGAGGAGTGCAGACCCGTTGGGGGGCGGGCTGGTCATGTTATGTTGGACCACTCCAGACTCCTGGCCAGTATTGCTTCCCACGCGGAAGCAACAAGAGCAGCAGCAGCACCAATGCCACTGGTGGCTGTTACTCATCCACCTTCTCCACCACCACCACTAGCAGAAGCTGTTGGGTCTCTAGCAGCACCCCCTCCACCACCTCCACAGCCACAGGAGGTGGCCCTGGCAATAGTGGGTGGTGGTGAGACTTGTGCCCGCCAAGTGCGTACTGTGTCTGGTCCCCCACTGCAGCTCCCTAGTGTGGGAGTTTTTTAATCATGTGGGGGAGACAGCACAGTGGTGCAGTGCTATGAGTGTGGTGTGCTGGTGCGCTGTGGTCCCCCAGGACACATTTGGGAACTGCGGGCAGTGCACCCACATGATGAATCACCGCAGGACAGAGTGGCAGGCTGCCACGGAAGGGGCCATGCGTGCACCTGCTGGCCCTTCCGTGGCAGTGGCCAAGGGTGCTGCTGGGGTGGTAGATGTGCCTCGCAGCAGTCACTGCCACAGCAGGAGGAGGAAGGCTACATCAGGTGCTCCACCACCACCACCACAGCCACTAGCACTACCCTGTCCACCACCAGCCCCACTACCTGGATTACCCACTGCAGTGGACCCTGGCCCAGTCCCTGTTAGCCAGTCTGACCTCCTCCTGGTGTGGGCAGCACTGGAGGAAAACAACAAGCATTTCATTAATTTGAAGCAGCAGATTACCAGAGTGGAAGCACAGCAGCAGCAAATACTTTCAGTGCTGCACCTACTGCTGGACCACCATGGCATCCCACAACCATAGTAAGTCCAGGTATTGTTTTCTGCCCCCCCCACACTCACCACCCACTGACCCCACCCCACTATTGTGTTGTACTTTTGTTGTGTGTTTTTTGTTTGTCGTTATTAAATCATACACATTTTCCCTTCCAGGGGAATCTTTCTTGCACTACATAGTGCAATACATTTTTTTTAAAACAACGCGTAAATGTATTACAGTGAGTCATGTGACAGAGGCATTCCCATTCTAAAAATCTGCCCACATTCTGCCTCCCTTCTCATCAACATTAGGATATGATGGCAGGGAGAGCGCCTGTGCATGCTTCTTACAGTGAATATCGGAATGTGCAGGTTTGCGAATGTTTCTTTATGTTAATGGTCAGTTTGTTGTGAAATGTGTGGCCACGTTTCCAGTAAGAAGAGCCTTGGTAGTGGAAACATCCCACATTTCACCACAAAGTGAACCCTAAAACATTAGGAAACATTGCTTGGGATAGCTGCTGGACATTCAGTATAGTGAAGCATGCACCTGCACACCCCCTGCCATCTCATCTTAAAGTTGCTGAGGAAGTGTGGCACCAATGTGGGTTGCTTTTCAGATTAATTCCTCTATCATGTGACTCACTGTAATGAAATTATGGTTGGTTTTCACAGACATATATTGCACTCTGTGGAGCAAGAAATATTCCAGTGGTAGTAATGTCCCCACATATTAGTTTATGTGCATCACCATAACTATGTAATGTGGTGACTGTCTGTAAAGCAGCAGCGCAACAATCTGTTGATAACTGTGACCTATATTTTTTAATGCTATGTTACAACTTCCTTTACTTACATCCTGACTGACTGGAATGATACGATAATTTGCAGTAGTTGAGTGTGCTGTACTACCTTTTTTCATGTGTGAAATAATGAAAGGAGCATTCCTTTTAAATTGGTGCTGCTGACAGTGAGTGTGACCTGGTCTGTGTCATTGTTTTCCTCTGCTTTTCTCCATCACATCAAGTAGTTGTAGTATATAACTTCTGTTGTTAACTAACAGTTATGCATCAGTCAGTGTTTTATATGACTCCATGGAACAATAGTTATTGAAAAGCAGCTGAAAATAAATACAAAGCTGGTCGGAACAATATTGGAAGACGTGCTCATTTTGTTTTCATACATGAAAAAAAGTAGGAGTAAGAGAAGCAGACATAAATTGTGAGAAGAATCATATCATTCAAGTCACTAATGACTCTCACGTAAGTAGTGGTTGCTGTGGCAATTTAAAGTAGCATAAAAAAGGACAGTTCAGAACTGTGACGACATTCTTGCAATGCTGCTTTAATTGCAAAAATGTCACTATGACATCATGGCTATGAGCTCACAGCAACAATCACAGAACACACAAAAATGGCACAGAGTCCCCAGATTTTTCAACACATACAAAGTCCCCCAGAATTAGTGGCACACTCAGTCATGCATGCAGTGGTGGCACAGAGTCCCCAGATTTTTTTCTGCAGCCCCACAATGCGTCCTTCTTGTGTGCAGAAAATTGACAAGTGGTAACAAAGTGAAATGAGACTGTTTCAGCACATATCCCATTCCCAGTACAAAATGATGACTGTGAGGTTCGTGTTGCTAGTCCAATGTGTCGTGCGAGACGATTTCACCAAATGAAATGTGATAATCTCAACTGGATTGAAAGGTGCCCTTTCGATGTACACTATAGTAGCCTTGGTGAGTAGACATATATAGATATATGGTTGTGTATTTTGTAGGTGATGATGAGGGGGGTTGAACATGATTTGGACATGTACTCATGTTATTGTTCTGCATCACACAGGTGACTCCAAACTGTTGCTGTGCACATTCCAGTGCTCAATGAGAATTTTTTGCACTTAAATGGAAATGGATAACTCTCAAGCACATAAAAGTAAGTATTTTTTTTTTTTTGGGGGGTGGGAAATCATATTTTCAGTTTTGTCTGTAATGGTTTCTTATTTTTTTACTTCTTCACAGATTTCATCAGCATCCTTCTGGAGTCCAGCTGTTAATGATGGTCATGATCATCGAATGAAACGACTTCTGCGTGTTGCACGTGTGCCCAAGCTCAGGTTGGGGAGGGGTGTGCCTGATGTTGAAGAACTTTTTTGGATAAGGCTACTTTGACAGAACAACAAAGTATCGTGAATTTTCCTAAAAAAAGAAATGAATGACTTTTTAAAAGTTACAACTTCTTTGTTATGTGTCCCTCCCTGGTTCTCAAATCTCAATCCCCGTTGTCAAGTTACATTTCAGAGACACATCTTGTCAACTACTAAGACAACCTGTTGTGTGCAATATTTGCAGCAGTCTTTACAAAGCAATGAAATGGATGAAATAAAATCTTCATACTTACCAGAATGGATTTCACATGGACATTACATCGGTTCCTCTCTGTACAGTATAGCTACAGCATCTTTCCCAACGAGTAATAGCGATGGAGCCTGTTTTTGTTCTCCTGTAAAAGAAACAAAAGAAGTGTACTGTATGTGTTTTGCCACTGCAGCTCTGAAAAGCTACAGAAAACAAAACAGACAACTTAAGGAAGTGAGGCAGCATAACAAACATGAGTGCATATACTCACTTTATGGTTTAAATATTAAGAAGCTGGTGGTGGTGGTGCACTGGTGGACTGGTGGTCCATGGGGGGCAGACAGACTCATGGTGGCAGACTTGTATAACATCAGTCCCAGTGGTGGTGGTGGTCTGTGGGGGGCAGACAGACTCATGGTGGCAGCAGAGTTGGATAACATCAGTCCTGGTGGTGGTGGTCTGTAGGAGGCAGAGAGACTCATGGTGGCAGAATTGCATAACATCAGTCCCAGTGGTGGTGGTGGTCTGTGGGGGGCAGACAGACTCATGGTGGCAGCAGAGTTGGATAACATCAGTCCTGGTGGAGGTAGTGGTCCAACCGTGGGGGGCAGACAGACTCTTGGTGGCAGACTTGGATAACATCAGTCCCAGTGGTGGTGGTGATGGTCTGTCGGGGGCAGACAGACTCTTGGTGGCAGACTTGCATAACATCAGTCCCGGTGGTGGTGGTGGTCTATGGGGGGCAGACAGACTCATGGTGGCAGCAGACTTGGATAACATCAGTCCCGGTGGTGGTGGTGGTCTGTGGGGGGCAGACAGACTCATGGTGGCAGCAGACTTGGATAACATCACTCCCGGTGGTGGTGGTGGTCCATGGGGGGCAGACAGACTCATGGTGGTAGCAAAGTTGGATAACATCAGTCCCACTGGTGGTGGTGGTCTGTGGGGGGGCAGACAGACTCACGGTGGCAGACATGGATAACATCAGTCCCAGTGGTGGTGGTGGACCGTGGGGGACAGACAGACTCATGGTGGAAGACTTGGATAACATCAGTCCTGGTGGTGGTGGTGGTCTGTGGGGGGCAGACAGACTCATGGTGGCAGCAGACTTGGATAACATCAGTCCCAGTGGTGGTCGTCCATGGGGACAGACAGACTCATGGTGGCAGCAGACTTGGATAACATCAGTCCCGGTAGTGGTGGTCCAGGGTGGGGGGGGCACACCGCCTTTTAAATACTGCAGTTAAAACCTGCCAACATTAACCACATCATCATCCTCCTCATAAAGAAAACTGCCCTCACAGTCATCGATGTCTGAAGTCTGACCACTGGGAAATTCTTTCCCCATTGTGTCATCATCTACATCAGTGGTGGGCCATTTCAGGCAGCCACTGCCAGTGCCACCAGGAAACTCCATTTCCACATCAGCAAGACCACCATGACTAGGCCGGGGTATGAATACCGAGTTTGCAGTCTCTGCTGGTATGTGCCTCTCATTCATTTTAATGAATGTTAGCAAACTAACATTTGCAGAAGACAGGTTAGTCCGACGATCCCTGACTATTGCACCAGCTGAGATGAATCCCCTCTCAACACTTACACTGGAGAGTGGGCATGTGAGGTACTTCAGTGCCACTGCAGTCAGCTCTGGCCATTCACTGACCTTTCCACTCCAGTACAAAAGAGGATCTTCCCTTATTGTCAGATGCCTGTTTTCAGACAAATATGACTCAACCATTCTCTGTGCCACACTAAGTCCAATTGTTGATGCATCAGCCTGTTCCCCAGAATCATTGATTTCACAAATACCCACTTGGGACAAAGCCTCCCGAAGCGGGTTAACGCCAACCACGTTGGATGACAGACCACCAGGAACTACAGTCTGCTTACCCTTGCATGATATGCTTGCTGGTCCTCCAGCTACACCTTCAGCTGGATTATGCTGCTGAGGTTTGCAAACCTTGGCACATGACTTCTGTGCCCCATCAACCAAGTGAACCAGTTGACCACTGATATTTTTTACCTGTTCAGGCCCTCCCTCCAGTACTGATGCAATTCCACGTTTGTATCGTGGGACCAGCATTGTTGCCATGGCAAAGTTGTCACTACGCTGAATGCTCACAATGTTATGATTCTGGTAGAATACTGTCAGCATGTGTTGCAGCAACATACTGCTACCACCGTCTCCAGCAACATCAAGACTATGCTGTACATTCACCAATGCCTTCCTCAGCACCCGCAGCAGTGGAATTGATTGATAATGGAGGCAGACTCGCCACTCACTGCCTGTGTGGCATGTTCAAAGGGCCGCAAACTTGTTATTACAGAGTCCGTGAGGTGCCACTGTTCAGTTGTCATAGACATGGAGGCCCCAGAACTGTCACGGCTAGTGTGCATAACAAGATATTCTGAGATGGCTTTGTATTGTTCATACAACCTCTCTGCCATGTATAAAGTGGAGTTCCATTGGGTGACAACTTCCAGCTTCAAGCGGTGCTGAGGCAGGCTGTTTTCTATCTGCAACTGCCGCAGTTGGTCACGGGCCTTTCCAGATCTTGAAAAGTGAGAGCAGATACGTCGTGCAATGGTCAGCATTTCCTTTATGTCAGGGTGCTGCAGAAACTCCTGAACCACAAGATTTAAACAGTGGGCCATGCATGGAACATGAAAAAAAACACCATTCGTGATGCATTTCACCACATTTGACCCATTGTCACTTGCTATGAACCCAGCTCTCGGGGACAGAGGGTTTAAGCATCTGTCAATTTCAGTCAGTACCATGTCCAACATGTTCTCACCAGTGTGTGAACAGGTCTTACTGCGCATAGCAATTGTTGCATGCTGGCGAATTCCAGGAAGATTGCAACCGTGACAATACACCTTCTTGCACTGATTATTCACACTACCAGCATCACAAACAGCCCCCTGCACTTGCGCCCAGTGTGCAGTTATACACAGATATGAACTCCCCGCTGTTTTGCCACTTGTCCACATATCCACACTTAAATGGATGAATAGAGAGGAGGAATGTTGAAGGGCATGTCTTACTGAGTCTGAGACAGTGCGGAACAGTTCGGGAACAGCACAGGTAGAAAAGTATGTCCTGGATGGGACTTTCCATTTTGGACAGGCATGGGCAGCAATCCGCCGGAACCCAGAATTCTCCACAAAGGAGAAGGGCAAAAGATTGATTGCCAGCATTTCCACTACAGCAGCATTAAGTTCATGTGACGCTGTATGATTGGGGGGGGGTACTTCAGCTTATGTGCAAAAACACTCTGTAACGTGGGCTGACTTAAACGTTTTACACGGGGTGTGTTGTTGGTCACAAATGGTTGTGCTCTGTGATGAATGGCATTGGCAGGGGGTGGAGTGTGGACATTTGATGAAGACGGTTGCACAGGTGATGATGACAAACCCAGAAATGATGTAATTTTTCCTGATTTGCCATCCGGGGTTAATATACCACTTGCACTAGACATACTGCATTCACCACCACCGCCACCACCACCACCACAAAAACTGCTACTCTCACCAGCACTGGACAACATTTCAAAGTCATTATGGTCCTCCACCTCATCATGCCTGTAGTAATCCTCTGCTTTTATTACAGCACTACTCCACATGTTTAATTTCCTACTGGGCTTAACAGTCATGGAAGGGGATAACATGCTGGCTATGGTTGCCGGTGATACAGGTGAATGCCCCAGTCTGGTATTAGCTGCCAGCTTGTGCTGGGTCCACAGAGCCAAGTGCCTATTCTTAAGATGCATATGCTGTCCTCCTGTCCCAAGATGGCTCCCCTTTTTACCTCGACTCACACGCACATGGCAAACCTGGCAGATTGCAACTTAATCATCATTTGCATCTTGAACAAAAAAATCCCAGACAAGGGCCTGTGATGCTCTGCTTTTAACATGTCCATGATGATGTGGCTTATTTAAGTCTGTTATTTTAAGCACTGAAGTGGGGGGGGGCACGTGATGTTTCTGGCACTGCACACCTGGACTGCAACTGACCACCATGACTACCTATCATATTGATTACTGGGTCAACATCATCATCATCATCATCATCCACTAAAACCAGTAAATCACAAGTTTTTACAGGGGTGGATTCCTGCAAACAGATTCAGACACAGCCACTTTTAATTTCTTTTTCTCTGGTTCCCAACTGGGGTCAATTACATCATCATCATATTCATCAACGTCACTGTCACACATGTCCACATCTTCTGCTTGGATGCTAACATGTGGCCTGCATGTTGCAACAACAGCAACATCATCATCATCACCATCATCACATTCATCATCAGCATCTACACCACCATCACCTGATATTTTTTCATCACACTGTGAATCACTGCATGGAAAATACATGACGTTAAGTGCCACAGTGGATGGAATATCACATTGTATGCTATTATTGACATGATCATCAGAATCAGGTTCAGTTAATGGGATGTTACTGAGAAGTATGACATCATCTACCCTGTCACTCACTTGCACTGCTTCACACTCAATATGTTTGGATATGGTACACTGGTCGGAATTAAAACTTGACGCAACAATGCTAATACTACCTCCACCACCAGTAACACCAGTAACACTAACACCACCGGCTGGGAAAATATCATCTCCTCCAACTATCAGTGAAGCTACTGATTGGGCTGTAAAAAACATTGCAGGAGAAATACCTTTTCTCACATCAGCAATGCACTTCTCTGTCCACGTACTACTACCATGCCCACAGACCCTCTTACTGCCAACATTGCCATGGCCAGAAACAGCTTTACTTGCACGTCTCTTTGTAGGCATTTTGGGGGATCAAGGAAGAGAACGTGGTTGGGTACCCTTTGTATAAAGTAGACCAAATGTTCCTATTGGGGGCTGATTGAACAGTTGATTTCAATGTAGTGAAAAAAGTTTCTGGAGACCAGGTACTCAGTTCATCATAAGAAATGTAGTTTTATTTTGATATTTTCTTAGAACACCATGATCCCCTAGGTACGCCCAATGTTTCACTCAACACCGGGCTTCCTCAGGGGCTTAGGATCTTGTGTTCCTAAATAAATTATTTCATTATTGGCTTTAGAACAACTAGGATTCAGTTTCCTGTTTGTTTCTAGCTTCAGATTATAATTTTTTATCTGAAACAAGTTACAACCACTTGGAGTCTGTGCTTATTTTTATTTCAGACCACCCAGGGGTACCATTCCAAATGTCCCTTCACTCAGATTTCTAGCATTACAATGCTCATTTCTTGCCTAAGCTAAAAAGCATGTGGTGCAGTTTCAGTTCAGGTGTGTCTTGTACAAGACACACCTGAACTGAAAAGTTATAATCTGAAGCTAGAAACAAGCAGGAAACTGAATCCTGGTTGTTCTAAAGCCAATAATGAAAGAATTTATTTAGGAACACAAGCTCCTAAGCCCCTGAGGAAGCCCGGTGTTGGGTGAGACATTGGGAGTACCTAGGGGATCATGGTGTTCTAAGAAAATATCAAAATAAAACTACATTTCTTATGATGAACTGAGTAACTGGTCTCCAGAAACTTTTTTTCACTACATTTTGATGGATCAACCACAAATATTATTCCCAAATTCAGATTTTGATATGCTCACTTTCTGACTGGAGGGACGCTGGCTGGATGTGAAGCAAAATGAACAACTGTGGCTTCAGCAACAGATAAGAGACTACTGTGTTGTGGCATTGTCATGGAATTAAAACAACTTCAGTAACCAGTGGTGCTTATGGGGTCACAAAAACAATCCAGTCTGGTAAAAAAAACCTTTTCAACATGGGGGTGGGGGGGCACTGAATACAGACAGTGCTGATTTTTACGACACTACAAGCAGCAAAACTAAGAACAGAGAACATGATCGCAGTACAGAATCAGGCAGCTGCAGTGGATAGCAGGTTCACACTGCTGCGCTTAGTTGTACTTACACTAATCTGTGTCACAAATTGTAAAAAGTGTATTATATTTGATGCACGCAACACTGCACACACAACACAGAACACTTTGTGTACAATGCTTAACGAGGAATGCGATGCAAATGCAAAAAGTTCAGTGTACTGCCACGTAATGTAAATTTGTAATTTAAACAACCTGACCTTATGAAATGCTGCACCACATTCACACAACAAACAGCAAGAACATTTGTACTATTACTGACAATTTTACTATGTGCACAGTAACACAGTCAGTTATATAACAAAAATATAACCAAAACACAAAGAAATCACTAGTTCTCCAACTTAAATCTACCTACACACAGATACGCCCCCCCACACAGCACACTTCACTGTCTTTCACCACACACACTCAATGTTGTAAATTTACATTCAAAATCCACACACAAACAAAAATGCTCTGATGTGAGCACAGGAGGGTTTCCTACAATCGATGAACTACAGTTGGATCCCCCCCAAAAAAGCAAAAATGCTTTATGAACAGCTTTTAAAAGATTCCTACATACAGCTATCAGAGCACACTGTCTCCTACTCCTTCCTACTCATACTACCCCTAACTGAGGCTGTGCAGATCAATATTTATTTTATTTATTTAGTTTTTGTTGACCGTGTAAGTGCGCTAGACAAATCCTGCCTATTTTCAGTCATGACCCAGGGGAAGGGGGATACAGATGAATACCAACTGACCTTGAACCAGATGAAACTGTTGGTGGTGGAGTCACATGATAGCAGCCTAGGGAAAGCAGCCCTTACACTCAGCTCTGTTCTTAACCCACTTTACAGCCCTTGTCAGATATAAACTTGTGGGACTTTTGTCTGAAAAACGACTAACAAGCATCGGAGAAATTACTTAACCTGGGGATTTTTTCTAAAATGGAAGCTTTCGTGAAGAAACAACCAACCAAACATAAGCCACCTCCTTCCCCGGAGAAAGAACAGGCCGCAAAACGTCCTCGGCAGGGTTCCAACAAATCTACCTCGGGGCCCTCAGCTCTGATGGAAGAACACTTCCTGGAAATAATTGCCCCAAAGCAAGCATCGATAGACGAAATTTCAACTGAAATTCATTGTTTTAAATCAGCGCTGGAATCCCTCGACACTAGAGTGGGAGACAACGAGATCAAAATAAAATCGGTTGAAATGAAACTGGACAAGCAAGATCTCGAGCGTGTCACTCTCAACAAATGAATAAAAAAAATGGAAGATAAACTTGAAGACTTGGAAGGGAGAAGCAGAAGAAATAATTTGATTATAATTGGGATTCCGGAGAAGGAAGAGGGAGTAATACCTGTCCAGTTTGTTCAAAAACTGCTTGAAAAGGTCGCCGGACCATCTCCAAATAATGAATACTATATCATCGAGCGAGCACACAGATCCCTCCATTCCCTCCCCCCCTGGAGCTCAGCCACGGCCGATAATTTGTAGATTGCTAAACTACTTGGATAAACAGCATATCTTGGGCAAGATTAGAGCTCTGCAGGAAGTTTCTTGGGAGGGTAAGAGGATCAGGATAACTCATGATCTGCCTCAATCGGTGCGTCTTAAGCGACAAGAGTTACATCCTACCGTTTCTAAGCTGATTGCTGCGGGAACACAATATAGAATAAAATACCCGGCTATACTCCAAGTCAAGATTAAAGATCAGTGGCACTCTTATGAAAGTGCAGAGGTTGCACAGCAGGAGCTTAAAAAAGCAATGCCAGAGCTATTCAAGTAACGGGCTGGTGTGAGTGGCTAGGCAGAGCAAATAAACTGAGCAGTCTGATGATAATAATGGCCTTAGACGCGGAGAATGTGACTATTCCCTGCTCTTCCAGCATGACTATATTTCCTCTTGCTTCCGACTGAACTGATGCCTTTATGACCACTCTCAAGACTTACTAACAACTTAATGGGATCACCGTCCCTGCTGATGTAAGTGCACTTAAACTTTCTTACTTCACAAAATCTGGTGGCAAGTAATTTCCGCTTAAGGGATGGCCTCTGTATTTCTCCGATCAGCGTCTGAAAATCCACAGTTAGAGGGAGACGAAACAGAACCCAACTTTTGAAAGTACACAACACTGGTTAGTGCTAGCTAATGTTTAATCCAAGCACCCAAGACGAAAAGCCTTAATTACAGTGTGGTCCTTGTCTCATTTGCTGCGGAGTGACAGTGCAGTCCCTAACTACTGCGCATTCGGACACTTGATCAGAGTTATTATGAAACATTCCGCTTCTTTGATTACTTAAAAATGCACCCCAGAAGGTGATGGCCTGCAAGATGTACATACTCTTTGCCTATAAGTGGGGAGCTTCCTGCTAGCGAACATGGTGACAGTAATATCTCTTGGCAGGTTTCACTGAGTCGGGAGAGCTGCACAAGTCCGTCCGTTCAGCGTTCTGGTAATATTTATTAAAGGTGGCTCTGTAGTGAAAGGGACTGGAGTTCAAGGTAAATGCACTCAAGCTTTCTCATTAATGCAAGATAATGTTTAATATAAGCACCTGGAGATGCAAAGTCTTATTTGCAGCTTGGTCCTTGTCTTACTTGCCGCGGAGTGACAGTGCGATCCTAACTACTCATGAAATGGATACTAGATCAGATTTATTGTGACATATTCAGTCCTTCTCGATTTACTCAAAATATATCCCAGAAGGTGATCGCCTTAAGATGAACATACCCGTTGTCTATAAGTGGGGAGCTTCCTGCCAGCGACCATGCGACAGTAGTAACTTCTGACTGGTTTCACTGAGTCGAGCGAGCTACACAAGTTCATCCGTCCAGCATTCTGGTTATACTTTTAAAGGTGGCTCTGTACAGAATAGGGACCGAAGTTCAGGGTTTCAATTATGAGGTAAATTCGACTTGCTGATTCTGGAAGTGTTGCGGCTTGACTCTGTTTACTGTGAAGGAAGCGATTCATGATTGCATGGTCTGCTGGCATCAATTTCCAATGGTGTGGTCCTTACTTGTTAAAAAGAACAGTTTGGTTCTGTTGTTGGGGCCAATGCAGACTTTGTGGAGTGTGAAAGTGTCAGTCTAAAGTAACTCACAGCTCAGATATGATGTGAACTGTTTTGTTTTATTAGAGCCCCCAACCCCACCTTTTTTTTCTTTTTCTCTTTCTATAAGTTGTAGTACTTCACTCTTCTCCCCACAAGAGGGAAACATGGACCAATGAATGGACTTTTCTTTTTACACCAAGGGTACGAATTGCATGGAATGGGGGTCAGTGAAATAGGCTGGAAGAGTTGGTATCTCTGTTTGTTTCAGGTCCAATTTTTGAATATTTTATGATATTCTCTTGCTTTTGGGATCAACGGGGTGAGGGAAAGCTCTCGGGAAAGTAGGATCAGTTATGATATTGTTATCGGACAAGGGATTATTTGTCTAGGATAAATGAAAAATGATAGGAATAGAGCTGAGTTGGGAAGTGGGTTGGTGTCCGTCTGGGTTGGATGTTACATCACATGATGAAGTGGTTAGATAGTGCAGTTGTTAGAACTGGGGGTACTAGTTGGAATTTTGGGTGGTTAGAGGGGTTTCAGGGGTGGGAGGCAGGAGGGGCAGCATCTACACATTCGGTTTAGGAGAAATAGGGTTTCTCCTGTTAACAAGCTGAATATGTACGGGCGAAAGAAATCAGAGTACTTTATTATCAAAAGGTAGAGAATAGCATTGAAGGGTATTAATCTGGTTAGTTGGAATATCAAAGGAGCTCGGGACAGATGCAAAAGGCAAATTGTGCTGAAACATCTCTCTGCGTTAAATTGTGAGGGCACCTGCTTGCAGGAGACACATTTACACAGAGAAGACATCAGGCTTTTTACGAGATACTGGGTGGGTCAGGCATATGGTGCGTTCGCATCCTCAAGCAAAGGGGGTGTCGGAATTTTTTTCACAAAAAGACACTTTTTCAATTAGAGAAGGAAATATGGGACGTGCAGGGCCGATATCTCCTCCTGGTTGGGACTCTGGTGACAGATAAAGTAGTTATTGGATCCATTTATGGTCCTAATGTGGATTCCCAGCAATTTTTCATGCAGTTCTTGGATTTGCTAAATATCTATGTTTCCACGACAGTGTTAATAGGTGGTGACTGGAACATAACTCCTCAATTGCTCCTTGATAGATCTGATAATAAGCGAGTAGGGATATCTCCCGCTCAGACAGCCTTAAAGAAACTGATGGAGAGCCTAGGTCTCATTGATATTTGGAGGATTAACAATATGGGAGTTAGGCAATATACCTTTTTTTCCATGCCGCACAAAACTTGTTCTAGAATTGACTACTTTCTAGTTAGTAATAATGCATTCTCCTCTGTTGTAGATGCGAGGATACATACTAGGGTCATATCAGACCACTCCCCAATCTCGATTTTATTAGCACCCAATCCCAGTATAAAGAGACACTTCATATGGAGATTTAATAATCAGTTATTGCAGGATTCTTTTACTCATGGGCATTTGAGGAATTTTATATCCCATTTTGTTGAGAGAAATCTCAACTCAGTATCCAACATTGACATTATGTGGGCAGCCCTGAAGTGCACTTTAAGGGGTGAGTGCATCAGAATCACATCCACCAGGGCTAAGAAAGTTAGTTCACAGTTAGGTGAAATTAATAAAGCTATTAGGATCAGGGAAAATAATATCACCCACCACTCAACCAAGGCAGAGTGGATTAGTTTGCAGCAATTACAAACTCAATATTCTTCGATCATGATGCGGAAGGCAGAACTGGCCCTCCAGAGAACTAAAATAAGGTACTTGGAATCTGGGGAAAGAGCGGGTAAACTTTTAGCCCTTAGACTCAAACAACTAGATTCTAGTAGATTTATAGCCGCTCTACAAAATAACAGGGGAAATGATATAATTAACAACCCTAGAGAAATCGCTGTGACTTTCAGAGAATATTTTCAGAAGATATATTGTATCCCGGTGGCTAATAGAGCCACACCTGAGGAAATTCAGGAATTTTTAGACTCAGTTACCCTGGTCAAGATCACAAATCTAGAGGCAAATGACTTGGGATCACCTATACAAGAGAGGGAGGTGAAACAAGCGATTACTCAACTTGCCATAGACAAATCCCCCGGACTGGATGGTCTTACCACTAACCTATATAAGTCGTATGCGGAAGTAATTTGTCCAATAATAACCAAGGTGTATAACTTCTGGTTCATTAAGGGTCACTCAGAAATGAGTTTCCTGGAGGCCCTCATAACCCTTATATTAAAGCCGGAGTGGGATCCTGTGCTCCCTGGTAGCTACCACCCAATTTCATTGTTAAATGTTGATATTAAGATACTGGCTAAAGTTTTAGCCAACCGACTTAGCCCATTAATGAGTAGGCTGATAAGTGATGTACAAGTTGGTTTTATGAGTGGTAGGGTCTCTAGTGATCACATACGCAAACTCCACCATCTAATTGTACATGCACATAACCTACAAACCCCGGTAGTCCTACTTGCACTGGATGCCGAAAAGGCATTTGACCGGGTGTCATGGGATTTCTTGTTCACTGTTTTAGCTAAATTTGGGTTATCTGATAGCTTTTTGCATTGTATCCGAGTTCTATACTGTATGCCCATGGCACTGATTTGGTGCAATGGTATATTATCGGATCCTTTCCCCTTATTCTGTGGCACAAGACAGGGCTGCCCGCTCTCCCCACTCCTATTCAATCTATATCGGGAACCCCTGATTCATAGACTACTTGCATCGCAAGATATGAAGGGGATAAAGATAAGGAACAAGCGGTATTTAATCTCAGCCTATGCTGATGATTTGCTTTTACATGTAGAGGACCCATAGAATGGTATACCAATAATTTTGCAAAAAATCGCAAAGTTTTCCAAAGTTTCGAACTACAAACTTAATATCTCCAAGACCAAGCTCTTCCCGTTAAATACCAAATGCTACCCTAGCTTAGCAAAGGAATATGGGCTACGATGGGAACCTAAGATGTTGACGTACCTTGGCATTAAAGTTACCAGAGAGATAAGGTCGATGATTAGAGAAAACCTAATTAATCTTATTAATATAATTAGGCAAGATCTGGTCAGATGGAGTTCACTTCCCTTGTCACTTTGGGCCAGAATAGAAACAGTGAAAATGAACATATTGCCAAGGATTTTCTATCTCCTAAATATGCTAGGATGCTACTTGCCCAAAACCTGGTTCGGGAATTTGCAAAAGATACTCAATGTATTTTTATGGAAAGGGAAGACTGTTAGGAGAGCTCACCAGAAACTCACAGGGCCGAAGAAATCAGGAGGCCTTGCACTCCCTTCCTTTTTTAAATATTATATTGCCTCACATATCAGTAAAATAGTATCATGGAAACAGCTGACTGATACAGCAGCTTCGCACTCTTATGTGCCTCCCTGGGTTAATATTGAGAATGACCTGGTGCTTAAACATTCACTAACTTTAGATTCAATTGCCTATACCACTCTAAAACTCCTCCCTAAGCCACTTAAAAATATGCCTAGAGGGTGGACTTTAAAAGCTCTCCATCAAGTCCAGAAGTTCCTAAAGGTGAATTGGCAGAATTCATTGGAACAATCCCTGATACATAACATACACTTTTTAATACAGCGTGTCCCTATTCCGATTACATTTTGGAGACAGATAAATGGGCTACGACTGGGAGACTTGGCGCCCCAGGGGAAATTATTATCATATGAGCAAGCATGTATTCAATTCCCAAACCTAAAAGGATACTATTTTAAATTCTGGCAGATCTGTGATTCAATCAAAGCCCATCTACGCAGGGTGACAACCTGGGAGGAAAACAGAATTGAACTGTCTTGGCTGCTCAAGGTTGCAGACCAACCCCATTCTGTCTCGAGAATTTATAGTGAATTACAGAGGATAGACATTGGCCTACCCTCTAATGTTAGCCCATACTGGAGACAGAAACTAGAGATGGCACTGGATAGTAGAGACTGGGAACGGATATGGGTTAACAATCATAAATACATTAGACAGGACAGGTATAAATTACAGCAATTTAACATTATGCATAACCTGTACTATACTCCAGCTAGACTGCACAAGATGGGCAAGTTATCATCACCTAATTGTAACAGGTGTCTAACTAAAGAAGGGGATCTGTACTACGTATTGTGGGAGTGTGCTATGATTCAGCCCTTCTGGAGGGCAATTTGCGCCTCACTACCATCAATATTAGACCTGGAGCTCCTCTTTACACCGGAAATTTGTCTGTTAAACAGTTTCCCCAGAGGTGAGATCAGACAAAAGAAATTATACATGACTATCATATCAGCCACGGCCAAAGCGGTTATCCTTAGACATTGGAAGAACGCCTCCGCTCCACCAATCCTAGAATGGCATAAGGAAATCATAATGGCATTACAACTAGAGCAACATATAGCCAGAATAAACAACAGGATCCATTTATATGGCTCTAAATGGGGCCTGCTGGATGCAGTCCTAGCCAGCTGGCAAGCTTAACCTCTTTGGCCATTGGTAATATCCTGCTGCTAGATGTACTTTTAGTGCCCTTGCTTTCTCCTTTCTAATGAGTGCTTGTATAATGTTTCAACGTGACTGTAGACACTGCCGGGGTATGGGGTGGTGGGTAGAATGAGTGGTGGGTAAGTTTTTATTAGACTACTTGGTTAATGTGTCATGTTACTTTTTGTGGTTCTTACTTCAACGAGCCAGTTGCTATTAACATATATGCTTGATAATGACTTGTCTGACTTGTAACTGTTAGACTGAATAGATTGGCACTTTTCATGTAATATCAATGTGCTAATAAAGTAAATTGAATTAAAAAAAAAAAGAAACTGTTGGTGGTATTTTTAGTGAATGAGGGAAATTTTAGCCAGGACACCAAGGAAATTCCCCTACCGCTTTGCTGGCGGTAGGGGGAGCTGTTTGCCATTTGTCTGGGTTTGCTCAGTGTGCTTCAGAACTGCAATGGAGACGGTTGCTGTTTTGTGCTCTCCTGAGCACAGTATGGATTTTCAAGAGGTTGGTGTGATTCTTCTACAGGAGAGCTTGCTTGATCAACGGAGTGATCCGATTACTCAGACTGAGTGTCTGTTTACAACGGAGTGTACTGGTATGAAGCCAGTATTGGAGACTGCAGACTTTGTTTCCCCTAAAGTGACTGATTTTTCTGAACCTTTGTTGCAGCTGTCGGCTGCGGGTGGAGATGAAATGAGTAGCACACGAGTGGATTGCGAAGTGGTAGAGGAGAGGAATGAACTTCCGGGCTTGCGACAAAGCGAATTAAAGGATGGAGCGGCTATGGATGTTCCGGTGGCTGAGAGTGCTTCACAGATGGTGTGATGGCAGTTTGGATTATCACAGACCCGAACCACTTTCCCCGCTACAGACTGGTCGGCAGAGGATGCCCTTTGCGATTCCGGTTGGCTGTGCACTGCAACAGGACAATGGATTCCTGATCCAGAATGGAAAGACTTCTCTACGGAGCCTGCGGTTTCTACAAGGCATGCCAACAATGTTTCAATCCTGAGCTCAGGTATGGACTTAAATGGGGGTTTAGGAGGATGTGAAAAAGCTGTGCAGCATCCAGATGGGCATTCCTCGGCCTTGTCTAGGCCGAGTACGTCCTCAAAGGGGGAAGGTTTTTCTTCCATTCGGCAGGCAGGCTTTAATCAGGATAAGCCTGATAATGGGGCAAGTCAGCACAAACCTAGGGTGCTGATGTCTGATCTTTTTAAAAATAAGTTAGAACAAGCCCCAAGAAGGAGTGCGGTTAGATTACGTTATAGAGGTGGGTTAGATGAACACCCAGACAGATACTACATCGCTAATAACTTATTGAAGGGTTCTATGAATTTTTTGCTTGCAGATATTTTTGCTTTGATCCACATTTCTGGAGAAGATTATTTTGATATAAGTTTTAAAATGACACATAGTCTTGAGAAATTTTGGGATAAATACTCAACCTCAAAATCTACTCCGCTTTCGGACCCCCTTCTATGCACTTCCACTTACTAAACCCCAGATCAGATATATCACCATTATGTTTAGGAATGAAGGGGATAGTGTCAGTAACATCTATCACTGGTTACAAAATCAATGTGATATTTTGGGTCCCCCTGAAGCTATTTTGGATTTAGAAGGCATATGGACAGGAAGCTGCAGGTTTAAGGTGAAATGATTTCAGGTAAACAGTGATATCATACATCTTCCAAACAGTTTTTTCTTAGGGGTTTTTATGGGGGCCAACCCCGGGCCTGTTATAAATGCGATACAAAAACACATATAAGTAGTTTCTGTGACTTATTAAAATGTTCCTTATGTGGGGGGTATGGGCATTCAGTGGATAGATGTGAGAATATATTTCAATGTAATTTGTGTGACAAAAAAGGGCATGCCTTTCACCAATGCCCTTGGGCTAAACATAACAGGATGGGAGGTTGGGATCAGGAGGATCTAGTGAATAAAGCTCAGGAAAAAAGAAGGGATCATACTCCATCTATGCCCACTTATGCTTCTGAGATGGGAATGGTGCAGGAAGGAGAGGGAGGACTAAACCCTGTTGAAGGAGCTGCATCTGCTTTAGTTACTGACTCTGTGCCTCCTGTTCAACAGGCTTCTGATTCCCCTGTTATTAAGGATACAACTCCGGCTCCGAGGCCTGCCATTTCTTCTATGCCTCCTCCTTTTGAAATGGTTAAAAATAGATGCTTTACCAGGGCCTCACTTAAACAAACAGTAGTTAGCCCTATTCCAGTAGAGAATTTTTTTTCTCCCTTACAAAGTGAAGGAAGAGACTCAGATTTGGAGTCTGATACCTCACATCACTCTGATTTAGTCTCGGAGGATGAGGAAAACAGGGCTACTGAGCTAGCCAAAGAGAACAAAGGGAAAAAAGGGAAAAAAAGAAAGACCAGTTTTATCCAAAAGGGTGGGTCTTGACACTAATTTTTCCTATCATGGCTACCTTAAAAAGAGTTTTCTACAATGTGTGTAGTCTTAAAAATTTCAAGAAAAGGCTTTCTCTCTTTTCCTTTTTTAGCACTCTGCAGGTTGATATTATTCTCCTTCGGGAAACTAGATTGTCTTCTCTAGCCGAAATTTATCAGGCAAAAAAAAGATGGGTTTGGGGGCCTTCCTTTTGGACATTTGGCCCTGACTTGGCAGATGGGATTGGGATTTTGTTTACATCCACCTTATTCAGAAGATCTAAATTAGTAGATATTAGTCCTGGTCGTGCTTTACTTTTGGATTGTTGTCGTCAAGATTTTGATTTTTGTATTATTAACATTTATGCTCCACAAATTAAAACTGCTCGAATAAAGTTATTTGAGGACATTAAACCTTTTCTTTATACTAGGAGTCATATAATTTTGGGGGGAGATTTTAATTGTGACATTGATTCAAAATTTATAGGGGAAGTTCAGAGGAAAATGTATTGTGATTCACAGGCTTTAATACAGATTGTTAGAGATGCTGGCCTTTCTGATGCTTATAGGGCTTTGCATACTAAAGGGGGTGTTACTTATTATAGACATATTTTTTCTACTCATATAGATTTAATTTTTGTTTCTAAATATTTGAAGCCTTATTGGGGTACAGTAAAACCAACAAAATTTTCAGATCACCAGATTTTAATTTGTCATTTGAGTTTAGCTGGGGTTCCTCCTAAGGTATTTTCATCCTGTCCAAGATGGAGGCTGAATGTGTCTCTTTTGGAGTCCTTTGATTGTGTAGAGGGTTTAGATGTAATATTTGAAGCTCGGTATTCTACGTTCTGTTTTTATGAGCACTTATATGAGTGGTGGAAGGATACTAAAACTGAGATTAGGTCTTTTTTACTCACAATGGGGAGACAAAAAGCTAATTCTCAGTATTTAAAATATTTACAATACCGGAATCAGTTGTATAAATTAATGTCCTTCCCTCCTAGAGATAAAATACTATTTCAATCACAGATTTCTGAAATTAAGAAACAGATGTCCCTTTATCAAAATGACAGAGCAAAATCTTTGGATATGGAGTTTCGATATGGATTACAATCACAGCCTGCTTCTGATCCTTATAAAGCTTGTAAACAATGATTGGATAAAACACTTATGAATGGGCTACTGTCCACCATGGGTAAAATTGTGTCCACTGATTTGGAGATGTTAACTGTGGTACAGAGTTTTGTCTCTGATCTTTTTAGTAAGGATTCAGGGCCTATTGAAGCATTGCCAGCTGAATGTATGGCCTTACTCCCTGCAGTGGATGACACACTTTGAAAACTTTTAGTGGTGCCTATTTCATCTCAGGAAGTGGAAGGAGTGATAAAGGCCTTAAATAATAAAACATCGCCAGGTTTAGATGGGATACCAAATGAGTTTTATAAAAAGTTTCTTCCCTATATGAGTTATTTCTTGCCACTAGTGTTTAACTTTATGTTAACGTTGGATTTAGGATTTTCAGATTTTAGTACTTCATTATTGAAATTCATTCATAAAAAAGGTGACCCATCCTTACTGACAAATTGGAGACCTATTAGCCTACTTAATAGTGATTATAAAATTCTTTCTAAAATTATCACAAACAGATTGTTACAGGTTTCAGATCTTCTTATTCATCCAGCCCAGACTTGTGCAATTCTTAAACGTAAGATTCAACATAATCTTTATCTTTTGAGGGAATTATTTGAAAGTAGTAATTTAGTACAGGGCTCTGGCTTTGTAGTTGCACTGGATCAAGTAAAAGCCTTTGATAGAGTTAGACATCATTATTTGTTTGATTTATTACTTCGTTATAGTATTCCAAGTCCATTTGTGAAATGGATTGCTATGCTACATTCTGATTCCAAAGTGCTTCCAATTGTGAATGGTCTATTGGGGTCTGAGATTCAGTTTGCTAAAGGTATAAGACAGGGATGTCCGTTAAGTCCCTTATTATATACTTATGTTTTAGATCCAGTAATTAGATATATCCATGGGAATCACTGTATTTTAGGGCTTGCCCCAGATCTTTCTTTACCATCAGAGAAAATTACAGCATATGCTGATGATGTTACCTTATTGATGAAAGATGAGAAATCACTTAAGAATGCTTTACACAGTTTTAACACATGGGGCAGATATTCTGGGGCGCAGATAAATATGGCTAAGAGTTTCATTTTCTCCTTAGATCCTGACCAGGTTGTTAATTCGGAAGTTATGGGCATCCCTCTGGTTTCTACACCTCAAAAAATTTTGGGGGTATGGTTTGGCCCAGGTGACTTGGCTAGTTTTAATTGGGAACAGCAGTTAAAAATAGGTTAAGGTAAAGTTAACACGTGGAAACAATGGAAATTTGGAAAGAGAAAATGTATTTTTATTATTAAAAAGTTTCTGTTACCTGTTTTTTTGTATTTAAGTTATCTTTATCCACCATTTAGAAACGAGGTTATACAGTGTTTTTTTTTCAAATGTTATGGGGCAATAGACTGAATCCAGTATGAAGGGAAATTACTTATTTGCCTGTGAAGTTGGGTGGCTTAGCTATGATAAATCCGATTGTATTCTATCATTCAATTTTTTTGTTTAATTTCTTTAGTTATTTATGGGGGACGGTTACTTTATCATGGCAAGTTTGGTCACATTTTGTTTGGGCTTGTTTTTTTCAAAAATGGAAAGTCTTGCCCCCTAAAATTTTATCTCAGGATCATTTACCAGTTTATGGGATTTCAGCCCTGAAAAAATGCCATCAATGGAAATTGTCATTTCAAAATCTGATTTCGCACACTAGAAAGTCCTTTTATACATATATAGTTTCTGAAGTGCAGGGCACTGTGTTGCTTTTGCCAGAATGTGTTCCAACTAAAATGACCTTTGCTCTTCATAAATTAACTGATTTTAGACTTCCTGCCTTTGTGTGGGACATAGTGTGGATGTCAGCTCAGGGCCAGTTAGGGGTTCAAGGAAACCTTAAGTATAAGCCTTTAACAGATAGATTTTGTCCAAGGCTTTCGTGTACTAATGAGGAGGAGAGTTTGGCACACTTTTTTATTACTTGCTCCTTTATTAAAAGCTCTTGGAATGAGGCTGCCATTCATTGGAATATGCCTTTGCTTTCACGTATTACTTATAATGCATTAATTTTAGGGGATTATTCTGGGGCCTGGAGTATTTATCATCATAGTACTTTGAATGTTTTTTTTTGCTTTTCTTCAGTTTTATTTATGGCAAGCTCATTGTCAGTTTATCTTTCAACAACAACTAGTATTACATTCAACTATAATGTCTCAGGTAGAAGATGGATTGCTGAATGTTAAAAGTAAAGACAGGCAGAGATTTTCACACATTAAGTTTTGCTCTCTTTGGAATCATTTCTTTTTGTAAATATCTAATTATGTGATAGCTTCTGTTTTTTTCATTATGTATGTAAGAATCTCTGTTATTAATATTATGTTGTATGATATCTGTCCTGATTATGGTGATGTTATGTTTTTTTGTTCAATAAACTTCCCCTACTCTCAGGAGGGTGGCGTTGCTGCTCGAAGAGTGGTGGAGGAGTTCAGTGTGTGGTGAGACATGGAGGAGGAAGGAGTTGTGCTGCAAGCGCTAGGCACTGGAGATGCCAAAGAAGCAGCCTCTTGCTTGACAGAAGTAGTGAAAGACTCCACACAGTGTGTACAATGCAGGATTTCTGATCCAGCATCTAGATTGTCTCTACAAGAAAAAAGAGACATTTTACAGACGGAGTTAAAATCGGTAGAATTATTATTGGAAAAAGAAACTGTGGGTCAAGAAGAACAAGGAAACAGAAAATGGATTCAAGAAGTTCCTTTGGGTTTGTCAGTTTCACCTACTGCAAAAGTATTCACTTTGGATGTTGATTCAGAACACAAACAAAAGAGGGAGATGGAGAAGCAGTTGGTCTCTCAGGAAACCATGAATACAAATTGGTCACCTGACAGGGTGTTAGAAAATGCAGGATGGTCTTGGGCCTCAACAGATGAATGGCTTGCAGACTCCAGGTCGGAGTTGCAATGGGAGGAAGCTGGTAAGACAGTCGGACACAGACCAGCATTTCCAATATCATTATCTCAGAACTGTGAGCAAGCACCGGCATCTCCAGGAATATGGAGAGAAGTGCAAGATAAACTGTTGGATGCTGTTTCAGGCAAGATGCACATTTCAAATCAAAATATAGCCCGGGAACAGATTAACATCCAAACAGGGGTTATAGAAGAAGGACAGGAGGGGGAGGCTCAGGAAAATGAGGCGGTCTCTCCTGGGACCGATCCTTCAGGGCCTAAACAATCTTCCTTTAGACCTATAAGGAAGCAACTAGATTTGGCAAAGAGAAGGAATGCAATTTGATTAAGATATTTGACTGGGCTGCAGGAACCGCCTGATAGGCAATATGTGGGACAAGTTTTGATTAAACAATCTTTGGGTTTTACCCCTTCAGATATTTATGCTTTTATACACATTTCTGTGGAGCAAACGTTTGATATTAGTTTTCGTTTCTCTGCACTTTTAGAAAAATTTTGGACTAAATATGCATTATTAAAAACTAACCTTCTTTGGACTCCTTTTCAAGTCACTCCTCTTTCAAAACAAGCTTTTCAATTAATTAGTGTTCTCTTTCGTAGTAAAGGAGTGAATATTGTGGATGTTATGTTTTGGCTAGAACAACACTGTGAAGTATTAGGAGCACCAGCTCCAATACTAGACTCTGAGGGTTTTTGGAATGGTGGTTGGAGGGTTAAAGTAAAAGTTTTTGAAGAAGGGACATATTTTAAACATTTACCTAACTGCCTTTTCACTGGTAGAGACAAAGGTTTTATTTTTTATCCTGGCCAACCACAGAGATGTTATAGATGTGGTTCAGCTAGACATATTAGTAAATCTTGTATAGTTCTTTTTTTGCTCCTATTGTGGAGAACCGGGGCATTCCGGGTTTCATTGTGACAACAATCCTAAGTGTTCTTTATGTCAAGACACAGGTCATGATTGTTCAGACTGTTCTAAAGCATCACATAACACTACAGATGCCGATTTTGGGATACAAGACCAGTATTTAGCTAAAACAGCAAGGAAAAATGTTAGATCAAGTTCCTGGACCCCTTTCGACCAGTACTCCAGAATTGCTTCAGAGGGGCACACATATGCAGAGGCAGCCAAGCAAGGGCCTGTGTTAAATTCAGATTTAATTTTAGAAGTTAACCCTACTCACACAGTATTACAGGATTCTAGGATAGAAGTCTCTGTTACAACAGCTTCTCCTAGTTCCCCTTGCATGCCTGAGGTTGTTACCTCCATGTTATCCCTTCTGTTCCTAGTAAAGATTTTCAAATTATAAAAGGTAATAAATCGGTCCTGACAGTTCCAGTGATAGCACGAGGATGTATAGCCACTTCCAACCCTTTTACTGTATTACAAACAGAGGAAGGGGAGAATTTAGGTACTGTTTCTGGTACATCTTCACAGAGAGAGACGCCATGTCGGATGTAGAAACAAATATTGAACCAGCTGAAAATGTAAAGAAAAAACAAATATGGGGTACCAGGATGGGTTTAAGAAAAGTATTAGGAAAAAAACATTGATGAGTAAATACTTTGCCTTCAACACAATATAATGTATCCTTTGCAAGTCTGAATGTTAATAGAATCCATACGGAACGTAAGCGTTTGGCTACTTTTTCCTTATTTTCACATTATATAGTAGATATAATGTTTTTACAAGATACCAGACTATATAATGGAGGAGACTTCGAGGTTGCTTCCACGGCATGGATATGGGGCCCATGTTTCTGGTCAGGTAGTGAGGACGGATGCTGTGGAATAGGAATTTGTTTCCTTTTTTCTGAGTTTAAAGAAATACGTTTCGTTGAGATTTTACCAGATAGAGCATTATTATTGGACATCCAGATAAAAGGGGTGGATTTTTGTTTAATTAATGTGTATGCACCTCAGGGTAAAATGGAGTGGACAGATTTATTAAAGTTAATTAAGCCTTTTTTATTTACTAGTAAAAAATGTAGTGTTTGGTGGAGATTTTAATATTAGTCAATATTTTTCTGATAAAACCGGGCAGACAAAAAAAACCTTTTGTGATGCAGGTTTTTTGAATAATTTAATATATCAAACAGGGCTCCAAGATGTTTTTAGTAGGGAGCAGAAGCATAACTCAAAAACTTTTTTTCAAGGCAGAAAGGCTACAAGAATAGATTATTTTTTTTATCACCCCAACTTTAAAATATCATCAACAAAAAGTACGTATTGTAGCTACTTCTGATCATGGATTATTGACAATGAAGATTTCTAGTTTTCAAAATACTACTAAAGGCCTGGGTTATTGGAGAATGAACCTTTCATTGCTTGAAAATCCAGAGATTATGAAACGTTTTATTTCCTTACTAGAAGCAAGACAATCTGTTTTTTTATATGATTCTCCTGTCTCTTGGTGGGAAGATAGTAAACAATATGTCAGGGAGTTTTTTCAGAAAATAGGGAAATTAATGGGACGTGTTGGAATGACAGATGTCTGATTTTACGGGATCATCTTAGTCAGCTCCAGACTTTGCAATTACAAGGGGAAAAGTGTTATTTACAAGAAATAGCAGCAGTTAAGACCAAATTGATACAGTTGCAATACGATAGAATGAAATCTTTAGAGAGGGAGCAACAGTTTGGAACCCAAGGGAAACAGGCTTTTACAAATCCTTTTGACAGTTGTAAAAATCAGAGACATCAAAAAGAAATTACATGTATTAAAACCCAAGAAGGGTGTATGTTACAAACTAATAGAGAAATTTTACATGAGATAGAAAAATTTATTTTTAACATGTTTCAGGAAGATACAGAAATAGGTGAGAGTGGTTTAGATGACTGGTTGTTAGATTTACAACTTCCACAAGTTCCTGACAGTTATTTTCTGTCCTTATTGACTCCCATTACAAGTTCAGAACTTACAAATATAATTACCTCTCTCTCCCTTTAGGGAAGGCTCCAGGAAATGATGGTTTACCTAGTGAAGTATATGCCCATATAAATCGATATTTAGGGAAGGAATTGGTATCCATGTACAATACTTGTCTTTCTAATAATCATATTCTGGATAAAATGAATATTAGTTTATTGATATTGTTTAAAAATGGGGAAAGGGAGTGTTTGAGGAACTGGAGGCCTATTTCTCTTTTAAATTCGGATTTAAAAATTCTTACCAAATTAATTAGTGGTAGACTCAGAATAGTTTTACAAGATATAATTTTACCAACACAATTTTGTTTGGTACCGGGGGAAGGATTACAGATGGTCTTATTTTGTTATGAGAAATAATGGAAAAAGGAAGGTTACAAGAAATTATGGGGTTTTTGATCAGCTCGGATCAAGCAAAAGCTTTTGATTAAGTGGCACATAGATATATCTGGAAATGTCTTGAGAAATTTAATTTTCCATGGCCTTTTATAAATTGGATCCGCGTGTATTATGCAAATGCATCCACCATGCCATATGTGAATGGATGGTTGGGCTCTAGTTGTGCAGTAAGAAAAGGAGTAAGATGTTATCACTGGGCTTCACACAGGTAGTTTCCTCCTCGACCCATATTGGTGGGCACTCATTGGATCTGGTGTTCCTTCTGGGGATGGGGATATCTGATGTGGTGGTGGAACCACTCGGATGGTCTGACCATTACTCCATTAGGTTCAATTTTGAGGCCGCCCCTACTAGGTCAGCCACTTCGGAAATGGTCCGGTACCGCCCATTGAGGGGTGTGTCCCCGGATGACCTGATGGCGGTACTGGACCTATCGGATCTTCCGATAGATTGCTTGGATCCAGGTGACCTAGTACAGGCCTATAATAGGGCAGTTACAGGGGTCCTGGATTCTATTGCACCTGTTTGTGTTTGTCCGCTCACTCTTCGCCCCAGGTCTCCGTGGTTTGATGAGACCATGAGGGAGTTGAGGAGGGTTGGATGAAGGCTGGAGAGGTGTTGGCGGAAGTCCGGTCTGGATGATGACAGACTTAGTTTGATGGACCATTATATGGCCTATCAATCCACAATCTCTCATAAGAAGGCAGAGTTCCTGTCCAGGGAGATAACGGCTGCACAGAATAGACCAGCCCAGCTCTTTCGGACTGTGGACAGACTGTGCAATCCAGTCTGTCTTCAGCCTGGGAGGGCCTTTTCCACAGAACGGTGAGAGGAGTTTGCTCTTTTCTTTGCAGATAAAGTTGCCAAAATCAGATCAGATGTCCGCTCTTCCCTCTCCAATGAGGGTAGTGATGGTCGGCCGGACATGTCAAACACCCAGTTTGCATGGTCTGACTTCAGCCTCCCCAAAATCGAGGATATTGTGATGGTCATCCGAGCGCTACGACCAACCAGCTGTGACTTGGACCCTGGCCCCACACGTCTCCTAGTGGATTGTGTGGATAAAATCGGCCTAGTCCTGGCTTTGATAGTCTGGAAGTCTTTGGAGAGGGGGATCTTTCCTGAACCCCTTAAAGAGGCTATAGTTAGGCCTCTTTTAAAAAAGCCCTCCTTAGACCCAGATTGTCTAGCAAATTACAGACCAGTCTCTAACCTACCCTTTGTGGGTAAGGTTATTGAGAAGGTGGTCGCATTGCAACTGGAGGATCATCTGACCAACAACAATATCTATGATGCTCTCCAATCTGGATTTAGGAAAAGGCACAGTACCGAGACAGCACTTGTTCATGCACTAAATGACCTCCTAATAGCGAGAGATCGTAGGACCCATTCTATCTTGGTACTTCTTGATCTCTCTGCAGCATTTGACACTGTTGATCATGGGGTGCTGTTGGAGCATCTGCGGTCCATCTGTGGATTATCTGGTGTGGTCCTCAGGTGGTTTAGATCTTACCTCGAGGGTAGGACTCAGAGGGTGGTGTCGGGAATTTTTTCCTCGGCATCAGTCTCCCTGCCTTGCGGGATACCACAGGGCTCTATTCTAGCACCTATGTTATTAGCGGTGTATATGCTACCTTTGGGAGTGATTATAAGATGATACGGACTGGGTTTTCATTGCTATGCTGATGATACCCAGCTGTATATGTCTTTTGTGCCCGGCCAGGATGCTGCCTTGTCGGTATTTAATAACTGCCTTGCAGAAGTCCAAGATTGGATGAATGGGAGTTGGTTGAGGTTAAACCCCGAGAAAACTGAGGTGTTGGTTGTGGATAAAGGTCGCTGTGAGGCGGGTTTGCCAGCTGGATCGCATTCTGGCTTATGGCTTGCAGGTGCTCCACTGACAACCTCAGATCAGGTGCGGAATCTTGGTGTAATAACTGATGACCACTTGACGTTTAAAGCTCAGGTGTCAGCAGTGGTCAAAACTTCCTTTTTCCATCTGAGGAATATCACCAGGGTGAAGCATCTGGTTCCTCCAGAAAATCTTCCAACATTGATCCATGCCTTTGTTACCTCCCGCCTTGACTATTGCAACTCCCTGTACCTAGGGCTATCGGGGGTTGAACTTCGCCGTCTGCAGCTAGTGCAGAATGCGGTGGCCAGGTTGTTGACTGGTTCTTCTAGATCCAGTCACATAATGCCTGTGCTCTGTAGACTGCACTGGCTGCCAGTACTTTGGCGAATCACCTTCAAGGTCGGTCTTCTGACCTATAAAGCTCTACATGCCGAGGGACCAACTTACCTGAAAGAGCTCCTTCACACCTACTGTCCCTCCCGCCCTCTCCGATCCACTGATGAGGGATTGCTGGAGATTCCCAGGGTCTGTTTGAAATCTTTGGGGGCTAGGTCATTTAGCTTTATGGCCCCGACCCTGTGGAATTCTCTACCTCATCAGGTGCGAAATAGTCCGACTGTCCTGATCTTTAAAGGAGCCTTGAAAACCCACCTTTTTAGTTTAGCTTTTAATGAGTTATAATAGTTTTAAACTCTGTTTATTTATTGTTTTATGTTATTGTACAGGTGCTTTGGATTGAAGAAAAGCACCTTTTATAAATAAAAAATTGATTGATTGATTGAAGACAAGGCTGTCCTTTAAGCCCCATGTTATATATTTTGACTTTAGAACCTTTTTTGCATAAGGTGATGTTGGATTCAGCAATGCACGGGGTAACAATATCAAGCATTGATAATGAGATAAAATACATTGCATATGCCAATGATCTATGTTTTACCTTGGCAGATTTTCCCTCTGGTGGAGCATTGGGAACTCTATAGAACAACTTTACACAGGAAACAGGTTCCAGGATAAATCTCACTAAAAGTGTGTTCCAATTGGGATAGTTTCTACTCAGCATCAGGACATAATTGGTATACCTATTACTTATACCCCTTGTAAGATTTTAGGAGTATTTTTTGGTCAAGATGATATGGTTTTTTGGAATTGGGATATCTTATTAACAGAAGCTGAAAAGGAAGTAGTATACTGGACCAGATGGTATCTTTCAAAACAAAAGAGGGTCTATATGTTAAAAACACTTTTGTTAAGCATGTTTTTACATCTTAGTACAGTGTATATGTTGCCTGTACAGTTGGAGACAGGGGTGTATAGTGTTTTTTTTCAGGGTATCTGGGGAAGTCACCTAAACCCTATAAAAAGAGGAGTTTTATATTAACCTATAGGGAAAGGGGTTTGGGGATGATTAATCTGTTTTTTTTTCCAGTGTGTTTTTTCAAGCAAATGCCTTACCTCTTTTACAAAGGCAAGAAAAATGTTGGGGCCCTTGGGTTTTGGATACGGTAGCACCTTGGTTAGAATCTTGGGAAGCCCATAAGGGTATTGCTAGGCAGAAACTCATTTTTGGATTCTCAATATATTTTCAACACTGTTTTGGTAAAATAAAATTATGGGGCTTAACAAAGTTAGAAGGACATACTTTATCAAGAAAATAGTTACATAATCATATAGTACAGAATTTTTTTGGGGAATCTTCTCTTTTTGGGACTAGATCTGATGGGGATTTTAAACAAATTTTACAAATGTTGGGAAATACTCGAATACCAGTATATATGTGGGATGTTTTGTGGCTTTGCGCTCATGACAGGCTGAATGTAAAAAATAATTTAAAACATAAAGGATGTATGGAGAGATATTGTCCAAGACAAGATTGGTGTGGTCAAGAATTGGAAACAATGAACCATCTGTTTTTTGAATGCCCTTTTATAATTCAGTTTTGGAAAGAAACTGCAAAGCATTGAATGGGCTTACCTCTTACAGATATGAATTCAGAGATTTTATTTTTTGGTCTTATATCTCCAAGCTAGAAGAAATATCATATTGGGACATTACATATAATATTTATATTTATAAAATATCATATCTGGCAGATACGGTGTCAGTGGTCTTTAAGACAAAAATATGTGACCCCAGAGCAATTATTTTGGATAATTCATAAGAAATTGAAAAATCATAAATTGCAGGAATCCTTTGCAGTTCCCTTACAGAAATACAAATTATGGTGGTCTAATATTACTTGGTTAGACACTGGTTAAAAGTCTATGTTTTTGCTACTCTGATATTAGTATGACTAAAATACTTATTAGTATTTTCTTTTCCAAAAAAACAAAACAGGGTTTTTTTCGGGTGTGGATTAACATAGGTTTATTTTTGGATTCTTGTTATGGAAATAAAAAAAAAATTATTACCCTACTCCTTTTATAGGGGTGGGGGGTAGGGATTTTTTCAAGTATCAGAATGTATTTGAGTTCTAAAAATTTCTATGAAAGTTCTTTAATATTAGTGTGATTGGAATACTTAATTGACGTATTTTTATGATTTGTATGTTTTTTGTGTGAATTAACAATTTGTTTATTTTTTTTTATTTTTGAAGTTTATAATAAAAATTCCCCTACTCTTTTCGATAAGTGCCATGGAATCTTTAACAACCACCTGAACTACCACCAATTCAGGCAGATGGGACCTCAGTTTAACATCTCATCTGAAGGACGGCACCTCAGAAATGCAGCACCCCTCTCATGCTGCACTACAGTGTCAGTACTGGGATGTTAACCCAAGTGCCAGATGTGGGAACTGAACCAACAGCCCTCTGATCTCCTGGCCTCAGAGGTGAGTGTGCTACCTACTGAGCCACTGACAATGTATATCGAGCCCATGTGACCTGAACTCCCATGAATCACTGCAAAATCCGCCTTCAGAGCTCAAAAACGAGGCGAAGTGAGGCGAAGTGAACTGCCACCAATGTACTTCGCCTTAAAATTGAAAGAGTAGTGACCAATGGAGGTGGAGTAACATGAAGTTGCTGTTTCAATGCACTTTGTGTTCTTCATTATAACGCTGGCACTCGGCCACAAGGTAGAGCACTGCATCCGCCTCTGTGTTCGCAAAATGCTTGTGGGAGCGGATTGAGCCCACTTTGCCCACCACTACTGGAGAGTGCACATGCCTTACAGAGGCCTTATAACAGACAAAAACAAAAAGGAAAAAAACAACCCAAGAAAACCCCAGATCTCTTGGTTCCAGTCAATTTTGTTATTTACTGCTTGCCTGTTTGTGTATTTAATTATTTATTTATGTATTTGTTGTGTTCAGAACCCTTTTGAGCTATTAGCAGTGAGTGAAACAACAGATACCCACAACTGCAAGGGGCATCTACAAGGGAACAGGGTAGTACAACCGGCAGATATGAACTAGGCACACAAGCAGTGCAGTTTCTGGAAAAAGTGGATGGAGACTTGGGCCTTGAAAGGGAGAAGCTGGGAAGAGCAGCAATAGCTATGGGCCAGGAGTTCCAAGTTTTAACTGTTCTAGTTATAAAGAAGTACTGCCTAAGTGTTGTTTTCCTGAGGGGCAGAAGCAGTTTTTGTTTCCCCATGGACTGAGTTCTGTAGTTGTTTAGGATTAGAAAGAAGTGGCTGAGGATGCCCAGCAGCATTTGTCCAGGAAAGGCTGTCTTGCATAGGAAGACGTCTTTGAGGTTAACTAGGAGGTGGAGGAGAAGCCATTTGGTGGAGGGGTATACTGTAGGTCCCAAGGATGGGAGTCAGGTTTCATGCTGAGTGAAAATCTGTAGGCACACGTGAATGCTACCAAAATTCTTTTGAGGATGGTGTTTTTGGCTGCAAAGTAGATAACCACACCATAGTTAATCAGTGAGATGATGAGGCTAGATACAAGGAGGTTTTTTTTTATTTCAAGGGGGATGTTAGGCCTATTTCTTTATAGTTGGTTGACACATTTGATCAGGGAACTGGTGTGAGATGTGAAGGATAGGGTCACATCCAGATGTATACACAGGTAGTAGAAGACCTGGACCTGCTCAATGGGGTGGACAGATAGTGTCGTGATGTGCAGTTCAGGGCCACTCATCTGCACATGGGTGCTCCCAAACAGAAGAGATTTGGATTTCTTTGCATTAATAACCAGCCTGTTGGTGGCAAAGCAGTCACACACTACATCAAAGTCAGATGGTGTTCCAGAGTTTCCTGGTTATGATGTGTGGTAAAGATGATTGTGTCATCAGGATATAGCAATGCTTTGGACTGGACACATATATTGTCTGATATATGTTATGTATGTATGTTAGAGTCCCCCCCCAACTTTATATAATGCCTCCTCGGGCTGCTTTACCTGCTGCTAAATTTGTTTTTAAACCTACAGCACTACCATGTACCTTGGGCTGTACTAACTGCAATATGCTGTACCTTTATATGAGATAGCCAACAATTGTAAATAGATCAATTGCTGTTACTTCTTGTGTTATTTTTTTTTTTACTCTGTACGTGTTCACACATATCCTGTAACTACCTTTCTATGTTGTCCTTTTGTCAAGACATCGACCCTTTGAGAAAGAGCATTTTGCTGAAAGGTTATGTCTGAACAACAAAATAAATAAATAAATAAATAAAAAACGTACTTCAGGGACATTGTTGATGAAAGGGCTGAATAGCAGGGGACCAAGGACTGAGTCTTGTGGGTCCCCAGTGGCAAGAGGTTGTAAGTCAGAGAACTCATCTTCATATATGACCTTTTGTATTCTGTTGGATAAGTAGTCCAAGAACAGTGCAGTAGCCTCAGCCAACAGGCCCATCTGTAGGAACTTTATGATTAGGAGGTCATGGCTAACTAAGTCAGAGGCCTTGGAGAAATCAAGAAAGACTATGCTGACATATTCACCTTTGTCTAGGGCCATGTGGAGTTCCACAGTTACCTCAATGAGGGTACTTATTGTGCTGTGCAGTTTCCTGAAGCCATTTTGTTCAGCAGCTAATAGTTTGTGATCCATGATGTAGGACACTAGTTGGTCACTGGCAATCTTCTCTAACACCTTATAGAGTGGGGAGAGTATAGTGATGGGCTTGTAATTAGAGAATCCATGTTATCCCCAGATGTAAAGACTGGGACTACATTGGCTTGCTTCCAGACATCAGAGAGGGAGCCAAACTGGATGGAGAAGTTGATTAGTTATTGGGTCTGTAGGGCCAGGTCTTCAATGGCCATATTACATATCTTCATGATAAAAGATATCAGGTTCAGCTCTGGTTTTGGAAGCTGAGCTAAGCAGGTATTTTTTAACTGTTTTCATGCTTACTAGTTCAAAAAATAATTGGTTCTATTGGTGCTGGAGGAGACTGGGAGTCCTTGGGGGACAGGGATGGCACACTGGATGCCAGTGGGCAGGTCTTGCCCACATTCGTGAAACAGGAATTAATCACCTCATCGATAGCTTGTGGGTCAGTGGTGTTCGCTCTCTTGACAGTAAGGATGTTGGAGGCGAAGTGGTGCTTCTGACCTTGGACTTTCTTACTGGTCTCATGAAGTTTTGTTTTGCAGAATTCACTTTTGGATTTACAAATGGCAGGTTTACACTGGTTTCTCTGCTCTTTGTAGTTCCATAGGTTCTGAGCAGAGCTTGTTTCTTCGTATGAGACCCACAGTGTGTCCTGTTCTTTGAAGAGTGCGAGGAGTTTTGAGGTGAACCATTAATTAGTGTCTCCTCTGTCTCTCTTCTTTTTCAGTGGAGCCAAGTGGTCGCATGACATTTGTAATGCCCGTGAGAAAAAAACAAAGGTGAAGATAAAGTTGGGAATGCAGTCCAGGAATTGCCAATCAGTGTTTTAAAAACAATTTCGAAGATCAGTGAGATGCTCTCCCACTAGGCAATGGGTGTACCTGAATTATTTGAGGGAGTCTTAGCTTTCCAGCAAACCAGAACAGTAGACTGGAGAGTGATCACTAAGCAGATTTGGTCGTACCTCCACACATGACAGCCTTTCAGGGTGGGATGCCAGGATCCAGTTGATGAGTGTTTCTGTTGATTTTCTGTAATTGATGTGAGTTGGGGACTTGACCACTTGCTTGAGGTAGAGGTCAGACAGCTTTTTTATATACCGCTTAAAGTGGAGGGAGAGCCAGTGCATGTTAAAGTCACCTAAAGTGAGCTTTTCATGGCTTTGCTTCAGGCAGCTGAGTGACCAAGAAAGGAAGTGGTATTCGGCGGCTCAGGGCATTCCAAAAATCCGAACCAAGAAAGGAGTCAATCATGTTAAGAGAAATGTAGGTAACTGCCACAATTAGGTTCTTGCTTCCATGTCGGATTCCAATGTTGGCCACTAGGAACTCACAGGATGAGTCTGTAGCCCTGCTAGTGAAACGCAAGGTCTGTAGGTGGTCCTTGATGTACAGAAGATGTCTTGCTCCCAGGTTACCTGCATGGTCATATCTAAGCTGGGTGAAAAATTGGAAAAACTTTTTCCCTTTTGCAAAATATATTTTCTATTGTCTAATTTGTTTCTGGAAATAGGTCTGTTTGTAAACTTGGCTATGTTCCGACCTTTATTCTTGGGTCCTGTATCACAGCACCAACAGGTGCCTGCAGAGCATTTGTTCCTCTTGTTGTATCCAGGATACAGTAGAGGCATACATGTTTTTGGAGGGAACCCTAGTCATCAATGGACCATCAGAGGCCAGGTCTGAGAAGGAGGGCAATGGTGACCTTTAGTAAGAGGAGATAAAAACAAGTAGTCAGGTGTGGATGCTGAAGACTGAAATTAGCAGCTGGGTTGCTAAGAGAGGTGAAAAGAGGAGGGCTTTCCAAGGAGGACCTGTGTCAAGGGCCAGCCAGGAGACTAGTGAAATGACTGGTGTTGACAGCCTAATGGAGGTGAGACTCACTCACTGAAGGAGAACAAAAGGGAACATGGTACAGGACTTGCTGTGGGCAGTAGTGCACTGACCCGGTTTAGGCTTAGTGGTTGTTGGCAGCAAAGCAGAGGACCAAAGGGGGACAGAAATAAACGAGTCACTGACAGGACTGAACGTACACTAAATGCATGAGCCATTCAGTGCAAAAGACAGTCACATGTTCACAGTATTCTTGCTGCTGAGTGGTCCATTCCAGAGACCCTATTGCAAAACTACAAAATGACTGGATTTTTGACTTTTTTGGAATTTGGTATAGCTGCTGTCACAGGTTACAAAAACTCATTAATATATATTTTTGGTTGGGCATTTTTAATTGTGTGCTTGTGATCACATGAGGGTGCTTATTTTACCTTTAAGATACTGCAGTTATCAAAAACAAAATTGTAAAAGTAAAGGTCAGCCTTTTTAATTACTGTATTTAGCCTTTATTACACTGACTGCTCAGCCTTAGAACCCATCGACACAGCTACCATTCTGCACCATCACTGACCCAAACATCAGCGAGCTCTCCTTACTGGCTCATAGGGAACCATCCCATGATAGTGTCTTCAGGGGCTGTGGTGGGCCAATTATTCTTCAGGTCTTTACCAAATTTGGTAGTAGGACAGCTTCTTTATGTTGGGTGGGTGCCCAGCACAGGGAACAAGCAAGCTGGTGTCATCCTGCTGGGGCAATGTTTTTTTGTTGTTCTCCCACAATGGGATTCTTAGCTGTAAACATGTGGAGCACAATGCAAGGGGCATGCACGCTGGCAAGCCACTGCATCTCTCCTCCTACTGTAATCTCTGATTGGCTTATAGATAATGATAGCAGAAAAAGACCTATAGTCCATCCAATCATGCCTCCAGGGAACCCCCAGGGGTGCACATGCAGCAGGAAACAGTAATCCACCCATCTGTGGAGGAGAGTGTCTTAGCAGTTGATCTGCCTTAGTCCCTTCCCCTCCCACTGGTAATCCACTGTCCCAGTCTTGTTCTCAAACCAGTTTGCCAGAGTCAAAAGCAGCAGCCCTGCCACTGTACCGATGGGCCAGACTAAAGTTACCATCATCTTGACAAACACAGAAAATGTAAAATGTCACCTTGCAAAAATACTTTGCACAAGGTTTTTAATTCAGTATTACTCCAGTAGTACATTGCCTATGTTAAGCAGCTAAAGGTTTACTGGCTTCTACCATATCTCCCCATTCTGAGAGATGTGACATTTGGGGTACATTACTACCTTTTGGAACATCAGAAACACACCATAATTTGAAAGAAGATTGACAAGTGCATGGGACCTTACTCAAGTATAAAGCCTGCTGCTCCTGGCATTAACACCAGTTGCCCATTTCAGTAGCAGGATTATATAACCAGTAAATTTAACATTAGAAAAAGTTAAAAAGAGGTTGGAGCCAGTTGCAGGACAGAGAGGATGTAGTTTGTTTGACTCCCACTGCAGATCTTTTATTTTATAGTGAAACTCATTATTTCAAGCCCTCATTGGTAAAACTCGAGTTAGAATATTTAACTGGATCATTTCTACAGTTCAGGATGGGTGAACCTTGAGGATCCCAGGCTCATGTGACTCATGTGACTCATATTAAACTGAAGCAAGGCTCAACTGGGCCTCTAAAGCTGATGCACCATGGACATCTGAACAGCCGCAGAAATTAAGCTTCATTGCAAATGTTGTATGAGTCAGTCAGCAATCTAGGATACAAAACTGATGATTTCCCTACATTGATAGTCTCAATGGAACAGTCATATGTTGGCTTGGTATGCCTGTTGATCAGTTAGAAAAGTCTATGCCAGGTCGGCCCATCAGCACATAAAGATTTCTTAATATTATTTACACTGGATGAGTGGCACTATTCAACCTGCGCTCTCTAGGGATACTTTGCAACTGTCACAGGAACTTGTTACTCTCCGAAAAAGATTTTGTTTATCTTTCTGTAGCACCAGAGGCTCCTGGATTCCTGACCATGGGGGGCTCCATCACTGAGGGCAAGTCGTGGGTCACTGAGGTGCCAGGCTGTAAGTCCCAGGGATGACAAGTGACAGGGCTGAGGGGGAATGACAGCTAATATAGCTGATGAGGGCAGGCCAAATGACAGGACAGTACAAAGTATAATAAATAAAAAAAAAGAAAAGTTGATTGGAGAAAATAAGCAACTAAAAATGTGTATGGAAATTATGGAGAACATTGTGTGATTGAAATGTTCATCTAGTTTTGCTATCTGAGGCTTTGAGTCTTTGATGTCTGCTTGTTTTTTATGGCTGCATAGTGACAGCCATGCTGACGTATAGCATATAGAAGAAGGAGGAGAGAAAAAAGAGGATCTGTGGGCGTCACAGGATACCGAATGTTTGCTCCATGCTCAGCCCAGCGAGTGAAGTTTAAGCACATACAGTATGCAGGAATCAGTCTGATTTCTCCCCTCTCTCCCCCTCTTCTACCCCCCCCAGTGACTATCTCACTCCCACTAATCCCTGTTTCCCAATTGCTGCCACAACTCCTTCTCACCCACCCACTCCCCAACAACAGAGCAGCAGTACTTCTACTACTGCTACTAATGAGTCCCTGAGAGTTAGTGAGTGAGAGGATCATAGAGGAGAAGCAGCCCAATGTATTTTAAAGCCCTAGATCATAAAGCATATTAATTTTTGTTTGCCTCCCCACTGCTGCCCTAGTACTGTGGAATCTTTAGTATATGCCAGGCGGTATGTCCAGTGTACAACTTTCTAATGCAGCCGTTTCATGATTGTTGCTCCACCTCCATGTCACCCACCCACACCCCCAGCAATGGATCAGCACTGCTTCTACTACTACTACTACAACTACTACTAGAGTGCCCTGAGAGATAGTAACTGAGAGGCTCATAGGGGAGAAGCAGCATGAGACATTATAAAGAGCTAGATTGCAGTGGCATATTTCTTTTTGCTTACTTTCCCCATTGCTGCCCTACTACTGTGGGAGTTTTAGCATATGCTAGGTGATATGTACAGCATACAAATGCAGTTGTTTCTCGATCACTGTCCCACCTCCTTCTCACCCACCCGCTCCCCCAGAAATGGAGCAGCACTACTTGTACTACTACTAAAGTGCCCCAAAAGATAGTGAGTGAGAGCATCATAGAGGAAAAGCAGCCAGAGATGTTTTAAAGCATTAGATGGTAGTGGCATATTTAAGCAATAAAACACGACAAGGTGTGTGTAGTCAGACGACGTCACCCTGGGTAGGTAGCGACTAGGCAGTTTCGAGTGCTTCCACCACCACAGGAGTGACATTATTACACAATAACACACACCTTGGAGTGCCTTATTGCAATTATACAATGTCTAGATGTTATACAAAATAACAAAACATTAAAAATGTTTTTAGTAGATTTTTTGTGTTTCTGAAGAGAAAAAAGTGGTCTATCAAATGCTCCAAATGCTCAAGTAAATCCATACAGTGATGTTATTGTGTAATAACATCACTGTCTCAGGCACCCACTGACCAATCAGAATACAGGAAATTCCCTTGCCATTGTATAATTATTTTTATAATCAAAAAGGGAGTGTGCACATGGCTAGGGTGCAGGGACAAAATCAGCAACCAAGTTCAAAAAAGTCCCACACTCACCACCACCATATAAACGCTGCTCACAAATGATATGTGTGTAATAAAGTTTATTATGGTGCCAACTCCCATGCCTTAGCATGTTTCATAACTAAAAACAAATTCCTTTATCAAAAGACAAAGACTTGTCTTTTGATAAAGGAATTTATTTTTAGTTCTGAAATGTGTCAAGGCACGTGAGTTGGCACCATAATAAAGTTTATTACACACATATCATTTGTGAACAGTGTTTATATGGTGGTGGTGAGTGTGGGACTTTTTTGAACTTGCATATTTGTTTTTGTTTGCCCTCCTCACCACTGCACTACTACTGTTGGATTGATAGTATATGCCAGGCGATATGTCCAGTGTATAACTTTCTAATGCAGCTGCAGTAGCATGGTTGGTGTTTCGCAGCACATTCCTGCTGCACTGATGGTCCCATCTGCAGAAGTCTGTTTGGGGAGGTGGATCATGACTACTAAGGTTCATACTAAGGTAGATGTTGAAGCAGGCAGGAGTTAACCCATTAGTGCTTGTTCCTTATGAGAAATAACTTAATGATCTCTCCGACATAATAAGTGTATCCAATTTATCAATCAATCAATCAATAATTTTATTTTACCAGGCATAAACACCATTGAGCAAGCTCATTTTCAAGGTGGTCCTGGACAAGAAACAAAGAACATTACATACAGTACAATAAGTACATAAGCAAAGACGAAACAGTAATTTTACAGGATGTACACAAAATGGTCAGCAACAGCTGACTTGTCAATATTCCAAGCTAGGCAATTAAAGTATGTGAACTTGTGGAAAAATAATAAGTCTCAACAACTATCTCTGTTAATAGACAGGATAGGAGAAGCAAGAAGCAGCTGTGGAGGGAAGGCAGAAAGAGAAAAAAAGAGCCAGGGTAGGTACAAGAACATACTGGTTCCAGATTAATAGGAAAAAAGTATGGAGGGTTGTCTTTGTCTGAAACAATTGCAGTTTTCACTCAGGAAGGTAGTAACTAGCTTTTAGAATGTGGTTGTGCCTGGAAGTGATGGCAGTTTTAGTGCGCTTTGCATGGAATTCCATAGGGATGGAAGAGAGAAGTTAATTGCTGCCGAGCCATAGTTTGTATTCACTATTGGAATCTGAAAGCAGAGCATAGAGAAGCATCTTATTCCATAAAAACCCTTAGCGCACACAAATAAGCTAGATATGTATGAAGGGGGCTTGTTTGAGAGTGCTCTGTGGACCTAAAGAAGATCATTTCTTTTCCTCCTAGCTGATAGAGATAGCCAACACGATTCCTGGTATAGTAGACAATGATGAGTATGTAAGGGTAGATTGTGAATAAATCTGAGGGCCCGGTGGTATACGGTGTCAAGTTTACTGAGCAACGTTAGTGGACAGTGAGAATACATGAAGTCAGCATAATCCAAAATAGGTACGAAAGTAGATTATATTAGCCTCTTTCTAGCATCTAGCGTTAGGAGATGTTTAAGCCTACAAAATAGGCCTAACCACTGCCTTAGTTTCTTCGTGATTTCATTCGGGTGGCATTGGAAGTTCAGTTTCTTGTCCAACCAGAATCCTAGGTATTTAAAGGTTTCAACTAATTCTAAAGGTTCATCTAGGAGAGTTATAATCTGAAAAGTGGATGTTAATCCAAGGCCAGCTTTTGGTGCGAGAACCATAACTTTTGGTTTTTTTGCATTGAGAAGAAGTTTGTGTTCAATAAGATTATGTTGAAGCATAATAAAGTCTTGCTGCAGCTTCTCCTGTGCCACATCTAAGGAGGGGTTTACAGTACATAGTACAGTATCATCCGCGAATAAGTGTATATTAGCTGTTTGCAGGTGACTGTCCAGGTTATTGATATAAATTGCGAATAGGATGGGGCCTAATATGGAGCCTTGGGGAACGCCTCGCAGAAGGGTTTTTTGAGATGACAGGTCACCTGCAGCTTTGACTTGTTGCATTCTATTAGTGAGGTAGTTAGAGAACCATTTGATTGCAGAGGTGTCAAGTCCAAAGCTGCTCAGAGCCGTAAGTAGTATGTTGTGCTCCACAGTATCGAAAGCTTTGTTCAGGTCCAGGAAGAGAGCAACCATATATTTCTTAGTATCTAGTGCAGTTTGCCAATCTGTGGTTACTTTCACAAGTGCTGATACCGTACTGTGTTTGGCTGTAAAGCCAGATTGTGCTGGGCTTAGTAAGTTATGCAAATCCAGGTGTTCTCTTAATTGGGCATTAACAATTTTTTCGAGTAGTTTCGACAGTGCAGGCAGTATAGATACAGGTCGATAATTGTTCAGATCGCATGGGTCTGCCAACTTGAACAGAGGTAGAATATGAGCAGTTTTGCACAGCTGGGGAAGTTCTTCATGCATTAATGACAAATTAAATAGATGTGTAACGGGGGCGGTCAAGTAATAATATCCAAGTTTAAGAAAGCATGGTTCTAAGTTGTCTGCACCTGCGCTTTTTTTAGAACCCAGTGACAGTAGTCAGTCCTCAACCTGTTTAAAAGTGACTGTATCGAAGGTAAATACAGGAGAATATGGTATGTTAGGATTAGCAATGTTACTAAGGTTGACAGCAGGGTCACCCTGAGGAGTAATTTTACTAATGGGTGAGGTATCAAAAGCAAGCCCTGCTTATGCTTAAAACTAGCTTTGCTGTTTGCTATAATCACATCAAGCGGAAGTTCATTCCATAGTTTTACTATCCTATTGGTGAAAAAATATTTTTGAGTATTGGAACGAAACCTCCTTCCCTTTATCTGAAGTGGATGACCTCTAGTCTGTATGACAGAATCCTTAAACTCAATACCCAGATCACACATCAGCTGGGGTTCTTGTACAATATCAAATATTAACAACAGATCCCCGTGAGCAGGGTGATATTCCATGAATATAAGGCCCAAGGATTGCAGCCTTTCTTCATATTCTTTTTCTTTTAAGTCTGGGAGTATCTTAGGCCCTGTCCACACTGCACTGACAATCTGTAACGTTTTGAAGCATTACAGACTGAAAACGTTACAGTGCATCCACACTACCACTGAAAACGTTTTGAAAATGTTACAGATTTTACTGGTGTAGTATAGACAGGGCCAGAGTTTTGAAACCGTTACAGAAACCATTGTTGAAACCACCTCACAACAGGTTTCTGTAACGGTTCCGAAAATGCCTTCTGTAACATTACCAGTGTAAGCGCAAACCATTACAGTAATGGTTTGGACCCTCTGTAACATTATAGAGGGATTGTTCTGGTGTAGTGTGGACACTGCCTTAATAAATTTATGTTGCACTTTTTCCAGTTGAACCCTCTGTCCCTTTTTATAAGGATTCCATATCTGTGATGAATACTGTAGATGTGGGCATACATAGGATCTATACAGGGGCATTGAAACATTACTTGACCTGGCTACTATATTACATTTAATTGAATAGACAATTAGGTTAGCTCTATTTATTACATCTAAAACCTGTTCCTTGGTCATCAATTCATTTCCCATGTTGATTCCCAAGTCCCTCTCGCTCTTATTTTTTTCTAACCTGTGACCACCCATCACGTAGTCATATTCCAAGCTCTGTCACCCTGGGTGCATTGCCTTACATTTTGTTAGATTCAATGTCATGTCCCATCTTTTTATCCAGTCCATGATTTTATCAAGATCATTCTGTATACTAATGCAATTATTCTAAGCTGTCACAGGGACCACCAACTTTTGTATCATCTGCATATTTTATACTCCATGAAAAAAACTTCCAAAATCATATCTGAGATAAAAATGTTGAACAGGACTGGGCCAAGCACTGATCCCTGAGGCACACCACTCAAAACTGGTTCAACAGAGGAAATATGGCCATTAACTACCACACTCTGTTTTCTGTTCTTTAGCCACTCGGCAATCCAGAGTGTCAAGGAACTATCGACCTTGTGTTTTGTTTTTTTTCTATAATCGTCCAGTGAGTGGTTAAATCAAAAGCTTTCACAAAATCTAGGTATATGATGTCACAGGGGATACTTTCATAAAGATGTTCACTACTGTTTTCATAAAAAGTTTAAAGGTTTGTGGAGCAACTTCTTCCTTTAGTGAAACCATGCTATAATGGATCAATATTAATAAGTGAAGCCGACAGTCTGTCCTTTACAATGCCTTCCAACAGCTTACTGACAACACACGTGAAACTTATAGGCCAGTAATTGTTCAGTTGTTCCTTTTTACCTTTTTTAAAAACAGGGACAACGTATGCCATTCTTCAGTCTTCTGGCACTGAAGCAGAATTGGCAGAAGTCTCAAACAGTGCCTTAAATGGAGTCAGAAGATACGGGAACATAATCTGAAGCAGTTTAGAAGAGATTTTATCAGGCCCTAGAGATGCATTTGCTTTCAGTTTAGTGATCCAGTCTTTTATTTCATCTTCAATGACCTCAAACTGAGTACTGGGAGTAACTTCACTCACTTTAACATCCTGTTTACCTTTTTTGAATACATTGTAAAAATGCTGATTAAAGGCTTCAGCCCTAAGTTTGTTATCAGTAATAACTAAGTCATCACTTTTAATAGGGCCCACCTCATTCTTTTTTTTTTTTAGGAGTTTATATATGAATACAATTGTTCAACATTATGCTTATTAGCAGTATTAGCCAGATTAAATTCTGCTTGTTTTTTTGCTTTCTTAATTCTGGATTTGCAATGTTTTTGTACATGGGCATATGCCATAAATATAGCATTGTCACCAGTACATTTATACAGTAGTTGTTATAAAATCAGTGTTTTCTATTGATTAGTTTCTTAATTATCTTACTCATCCATCTAGGCTTTCTGTGACTATTAACCTTCTCAATTAACACAATGTTCTCCCTCACAGTGGTAATAATGATGTCCTTAATTATCTCCCACATTTCCTCACAAGTTTTATCCTAAAGTACCCCTTTCCAATCAGTATTATGTTAGGAATTGTATATTCCATCATAATTTGTTTTGTTATACAAATATATCTATGTGCAGTTTTTCCTGGGGTTATATGGCTAACTTATATGGAAACTGAAACTATTATGATCAATATTTGCCAGTGGAGATCCCACCTTACAATATTTAACAGAAATTGAAGATGATATAAAAACTAAATCCAGGATTTCTTTATCATGGGTATGTTCTGTCGCCCACTGTGTCAGAGCAACCTCATTGCAGAACAGTCAGTTGGAAGTTCCTCATTAACCAATTTAGGTAGCCTAGAGTCACCCTCTGAAAATGCCTCCACCCCAATAGAAGCAAACTTAATTTTAGATCAATCATTGATTGTACCAGATCCAAACAGTGTAGAGATATCTGCCCTCTCCAATAAAAGACCTAGAGAATTTACTTCAGAATCAGAGGAAGGATGGGAATCCATCTCAAAATGAAAGTTTAAAAAAAGCTGAAGAGCAGCTTATATTCATGACAGTAGTAACGGAACTTGTTTTATCACCAAAGATTCTGACTACTCAGTTGAAATCAATAATAGATTCTCATCACTTACCCTCTCTTTATCTGATGTTTCCCCTGTCTATAATGATACAGATCTTACATTGCCTACTGTTATCATTGGGGATTTAATCATAAAATATGTTGACAAACTACTTCATAATAACAAGTTGAAGGTTCACTGCTTCCTTGGAGTACAAATCGTAGAAATATTTTCTAAAATTGATGGTTTAATTTCACAACTTTGTAATGTCATCCTCCATGTTGGGACAAACAATGTAGGATTTGATCATGAAAAGGATATCTGTTTCAATATCATGGAACTTGGAAAGTACATTAAGTCCAAAAATCGTAAAGTACATATCTCTTGTATTCTCCAGGTCCTGCATGCAAGATTGGAAAAAAATAATAATATTGAACGAATTAACGCTAGACTGTATAACTGGTGTTCAAAATGAAAATATCCATTTCATTGACTGTTGGGATATTTTTAGAAAGAACTGCAATCTATTTGCAAAGGATGGCTTACATTTAAATAGAACAGGGATAACAGCACTATGTAAGCTGTTCCAACTTTCTGTTCCATCTTTAATTTTAAACTAATAGAAGAGGGGAATGAAATGAGTAAAAGTCAATTAAGTATTTTGCAAAAAAGTACAGACAATCAATGTGTTCAGTTGTTTAACACCCTTAGTCTTGGATCCAAGCTTGATGAGTTAACTGTTAGAATAGAAATGGAGCATCCTGTTATTGTGGGTCTCAGCAAGACATGGTGGCCTAATGACCCTGCATGGGTTAATACTATTCCTGGTTATTCTCTGCTCTACCTAGGTAGAGAAAATTGTAAGGGAGGGGGTGTTGCTTTGTTTATTAGTTCTAAACTGAATGTAACTGATATTTCTAGTAAAGTTAAATCCAGAGATAGTCCTGTTGAATCACTTTGGGTAAACATTAGCTTTAACAATAATCATTTTATTTTTGAGTCTTTGCTACAGAGCTCCAAATTCAACTAAGCAAGTATTGAATGAGATTGTGCTTGAAATGATGGCTGCATCAGATTTGGGTAATCTCATACTTATGGGAGATTTAAACCTAAATGATATTGACTGGAAAAATAAAAAAGCTATTCACAATCATTCAAAAGAATTCCTGCAAACATGTCAAGAATTAAATTTATCTCAATATGTCATTTCCCCTACTAGAGGTTCAAACATTCTTGACATTGAATTAAGTAGTGATCCATTAAAAATGTCAGAATGTTTGGTCTCTATGCCACTAGGAAACAGTGACCATAATGCAGTATCATTTAATCTTGAGTTTTTACATGTAAATTTGGATAAAATAACAGAAATCTATCTGTGCCATAAGGCTACTAAAACTGCATTAAATGAGTACTTATCAAACATAAATTGATGTGAACTGTTAATATCTGATAATATCAATGAAATATGGAACACAATTAAATCAGTCATATTGGACGCAGCATGTAAATTTATTCCTAAAATAAGAAAAAAGAAACTTTCCACCCATCCAAAGTGGTTATCTGATAATAGTTCCAAACTGATCAAAAAGTAAAAGAAATTATTTAAGAAATACACTAAAAATAACTATGTAAGGACTTTGACATCTTTTTAAAAAAATGAAAAGAAATTGCAAAAAAGAAATTACGAAATCTAAGAGAAATACTGAAAAACATGTTGCCCAACAAGTGCAAAAAGGAAACAGCAAAATATTATATAATTATATAAATTCTATCAAAAATGAGAATGCAAAGTTTTTCCCTTGAATGTCAATGGGTTAGATATCACTAATAAAACAGAAATGGCAGATGCTCTCAATTCTCCCTTTTGTAAATCCTTTAGTGATTCTACTTCTGAACCTTATATTGAGCCCAGAGCTATAGACAGTTATAAGGAAATTACTGTACAGAATACATAAAAACAAATTAGATTCCATAAAAAAGGTTCCCCACCAGGCCCTGACAGTATATCAGGTGATATGTTATTATTAATGAAAGATCATGTGAGTGTCCCTTTAAAAATATTATACGAAAAAAGTCTGAGGTTTAGTTCGGTTCCATCTGAATGGAAAGATGCATATGTGACCCCCTTTTTTAAAAAAGGTGATAAGAGTTTACCAGATAACTATCACCCTATTAGTTTAACACCAATACTATGTAAAGACCTTGAAAGAATTATTAAGGAAGAACTTTCTCCGATTATTTCCTCTATCAATTCTGGCCAACATGGTTTTATTAAAGGACAGTCAGTAGCTACAAATTTGGTTAGTTTTAGCAATTATGTTAGTGAAAAACTATATAATAAAACTCCCTGTGATGTAATTTTGCTATACTTCAGAAAAGCTTTTGATTCAGTACCACACTGGGCACTCATTCAAAAACTGCAGTTATTTAACATTCGCCCTTTAATCACAAATTGGATTACAGATTGGTTAAGAGATAGAAGACAAAGGGCCAGATACTCAAAGCTTTGCCCTGGGGCTAAATTATCACTGCTCGTCGGGCAAACTTAGCCCGGAGCACAAAGCAAGCTATATTAAAAAGGAAATAGCCTGGTGCTAATCCTGCTGAATATAGTAGTCTAAGGAAGCCGGGCAAACAGGTCTGGTGAGTGCAGGGCAAAAATAGCCCAGGAATAAGACAGCACTGAATATAGTAACAGGGAAGTGCTAACTGCAATTGCAGCTCATTAGACTCTGTAGCAAGCCAGTGTTGCAGGTGGAGAAAATTGTGTGTGATTGCACAGAGATGTCCCACAGCTACTGCAAACACACCTCTCAACCCCCTGCCTCATCAATCAGGGACATGGCTTAAAACAATCAGGGGCAAAGGTTTAAAATCAGGGACACATCTTAAAAATTGATGATATCCACTCAGGAAGCTGGTAGGATAAGTGGTGTAGTGTAAAATGCATTTTCTAAGGAAGAACATGACTGTAACATTAATGTATGACATTATGTTCTGCTTACCACCCCCACTGTTTGGTCAAGGAAACACAAGTTTTAGGAGGGACAGAGTAAAACACAGAGGTAAAATCAGGGATGTCTGAAAATCAGAGACAGCTGAGAGGTATGACTGCAAACAATAATGTATGCCACACACTGCAGAACTGTGCTATGCTGAAGTGAGTTTGGCCCGGGGCTAACCTGATTGCACAGTTCTAACACATTATCCGGTGCAAACTGGTAATCCTGGGGCAAACGGGAGCTATATTCAAAGCTCCCATGCAAATGAGCCTACTTGGGTAATCCGTAGGGAAACAAGTACATTTGCATCTCAATAACTGCTGCTTAGCATACATTACCATGCAGTTTGCCCAGTGCTACTGCATGGAGCACAAAGCTCCCCCTTTTGGTCTGAATGGAAGTACAGACTGGATGCTGCAGGCCAAGGCATACCCACAGCATCCCTTCTTGGTCGGAATAGAAGTACAGGAGGCAGAAAGCAGCAGGAACTATGCGCTGCAAGGCACAGTCGGTGCATACATACCTCACAACCCCTTGCCTCATGAATCAGGGACAAGGCTTAAACAAATCAGGGACAAAGGACCAATATTAGGGACACATCCTCAAAAGTAAAGATATCCACCCAGAAAGCTGGTAGAATATGGGGTTTAGTGCACAATGCAGTTTCTGAAGAAGAACAAGTCTGTAACTGTAATGCTTGACATTATTTTATGTATACAATGTCCACTATTTAGCCAGGGAAACACAACTGTGAGGAGAGACAGAGTTATATGTAGATGCAAATTCAGGGACATCCCTGAAAATCAAGGACAGTTGAGAGGTATGCTCCTGACCCATTCACTATACAATTACACCTAATGTCCCTGATAGTCTAGTGGTCCTCCAACCCCCCCGAATGAATCCTGATCCATTTTAAGTACAATTACATGTCATTTTCCTGGTAGTCTAGTGGTCCCCCACCCCCACACGACTTCTGATTCTTTTTAGTTAAGCTTAAATGTGATTTCTCTGGTAGTCTAGTGGTCCCCCCACCCCTTGCATGATTCTCAATCTATTTTAATGACAATTAAATGTAATTTCCCTGGTAGTCTAGTGGTCTCCCCCCCAGCACGAATCCCAACCCATTTTAAGTAAAATTACGTGTCATTTCCCTGGTAGTCTAGTGGTCCCCCCCCTGCACGACTCCCAATCTGTTTTAGTTACAATTAAATATTATTTCCCTGGTAGTCTAGTGGTTCCCCTCACCCCCTGCACAAATCCTGACCCCAAGCACCACACAAAATGACTGTTCCCTGGTAGTCTAATGGTCCCCCCACCCGACAGTGATGCCCCCGCTCAGCCCAGTAACACTCTACGAACAAAGCCGGTGACTGGCTCAGCCCTCCTCTCACCATCACGGCCAGCTACCAACTGTGATATGAATGAGCACTACCATTCATTGCAGTAGCGCTGATTCATATCTCAGTTGGTGGCCGGCCATTGTGGTGAAGAGGAGGGCTGAGCCAGTCACCGGCTTTGTTCATAGAGTGTTCCTGGGCTGAGCGGGGGCATCACTGCTGGATGGGGGGACCACTAGACTACCAGGGAACAGTCATTTTGTATGGTTCTTGGGGTTGGGATTTGTACAGGGGGTGGGGGTACCACTAGACTACCAGGGAAATGACATGTAATTTTACTTAAAACGGATCGGGTTTTGGGGGGGACACCACTAGACTACCAGGGAAATTACATTTAATTGTCATTAAAACAGATCGTGAGTCATGCATGGTGGTGGGGGGACCACTAGACTACCAGGAAAATAACATTTAATTTTCATTAAAATGGATCAGGAGTCATGGGAGGGGAACCAGCGGACTACCAGGGAGTTTACTGTACTACAGCAGCTACGGGGGTCTACGATGTGGGGGGGGGGCACCGCCACATTATCGCTACATTGCCACCAGCTTTTGTTTGGTGGTATCTAGCGCTGCACGACAGGTTGTGCTAATGCCTGTAACACAACACTAGACCTTTGAATATGCTGCGCTGCTGGTATTCATGTGCGGTCTCCTAACCCCACCCCTGCATACTATTATCTATTAGCATCAGTGCTACCACACAGCACTGGCGCTAATAGAGCTTTTAAATATTGCAGCCTCACACAAATTCAGCACTATTCCAGTGGTTTTGTGCTAGGCACAATTGTTTGACTATCTAGCCCAAAGTGTACTAATTGATGGTTTCAATTCCTCTTGGAACCCTGTATGATGTGGAGTCCCTCAAGGCTCAGTTCTGGCACTGGTAATATTCCAGGTATTTATCTCTGATTTATCTCACAATGTACACAATAACATTATTAAGCATGCTGATGACTGTAAAATCATAAATAGCTCCAGTTCAATTGGCGATTGTACCGTTATCCAGAATGACTTAGACACCTTGGAATCCTGGTCACTCTGATGGAACTTAAAATTTAACACATCTAAGTGCACAGTTTTACATTTAAAAAAAAATAGAGGACATCTATATTATCTGTATAACAAACCTATAGTTGCCAAGTTAAATGAAAAAGACCTTGGTATTACAATAGATTCAAACTTAAATTTTGAATCACACATTATTAATACATTAAATAAAGCCAATAAAATTTGGTGGTCAATAAAACATAATATTGTATCAAGAGATTCTGAGGTACTCCTTCCTCTTTATCGTGCCTATGTACGTCCACATTTAGATTATGTATCCCAACTATGGCCATCATATAAACATCAGGACATAAATAGAATAGAGAAGTTACAAAGAAGAATTACTAAATAATTTTTTTTTGGACAAATCTCTCACTTATGAGAATAGACTTTGTAAACTAAATCTAATGTCCCTGGAATAGAGGCATCTTAGGGGTGCTCTATTATTTGCTTGGGACATCATTAATAAATTGATTTGTTAATAGAGTGTGGGTTGAAATTTAAACAACTAAATGCAGATACCAGAGGTCACCCTCTACAATTAGGGAGAAGCAAATTCAGAATCCAAAAAGGGCCTGTTACTTCTCTCATAGAGTTGTTAAACCTTGGAACAATTTATCTTTGGAAGTCATTATTAGTTCAAACAAAAACACCTTTAAAAATAGGCTTGATAAGTATGTGTTATCAAATCTTAATACCTCAAGCTATATGTAGTCTAGGGGCTTAATGGGTCTATTGGCTTTCTGTGCCCTTATTCATTCTTAGTATGACTCTTAGCATGTTTGTAGTAGCAATTTACCTTGACTAGTACTTGTACACCAGTCCTTCTGGTTTATTTCTGGAATGTTAAAATTGCCCATTAACACAATATCCCCGAGTGCAGTAGTAAGTTGTATTTTTTCCATAATAAATTTAGACACCTCAATAGTGCTATTAGGTGGTCTATATAAACAGCCTCTTATTAAGAATCTATTGATTCCCCCAATAATCTGTACCCATAGGGATTCAGTGTCAGCGTGAGTACTTACATAGTCAGAAATATTACTGGAGGTAATCTCAGCACTAACATATATTGCAACACCTCCTCCAGTTTTAGAAGTCCTGTTTTCTTCATAAAGTATATACTCCTTCAAATCTTTCCCCCATGAACATTTATCATTGTTTTTCCATGTTTCAGTAATCTCTATTATGTCTGTAGGGGCAAAGGACAAATGGGCCCTAATGTCATCCATTTTATTGACAAGACTATGAGAATTAAAAGTAAGTATGTTTAATAGTTCCCGTCATGCTGTTCTAGTCCTCTGCTTTTCTGGCTTCAAAATATGATGAACATCCAACCTATCCTCCCCCTCCTTGGGCTAGTTTAAATCATTAATAGCATTTTTGATGTTTGTAGCTGAAAGTCTGACCCCAGTCTTATTTAAATGAAGCCCATTCTGCCAAAACTGTGATTTTTGTTTACAAAAGTTGTCCAGTTGTCTACCACCCAAGACCATTAGTTTTACATAAATGTAAAGACCTGGCATTCGCCCTCTGAATTGTAAGATTTTTTTGATAGTGGGCCTTCAGAACTGATACAATATTACTGTAGATATAATCACCTCATGGCCCTGTCCCTTAAGTTCCATTCCTAAATTTGGTAATTCATGACATATCTTTTTCGTGTTCTTTGCCAGTGTCATTGGTACTCACATGAAGGACTATAGTGGAGCTCAGGGAAATAGCAATTTTCCTAAGATTATCCCTAATATCAGCTATTTGGGCCCTGGGATAACATAACACTATATTCTTCTCTTTATCTGGCCCACAAATATGTGTGTCAGTAAAGCGTAATGCAGTAGTGAGTCCCCTAGAACAATATTATTTATAGCCCATCTAACCCTAGCTATGGCTAAATTAGTACTATCCATGGTCTGTTGTACATGAGGAATAGAGGTCTCAGACACACATGACATCTTCTTATGTTAGCCTTATGTTAGCCATAGTTGAGCGGTAGCCTTCATTACTCTTCAACTCTCCATGAATAATGTATTAAATAGTAATTAAAAAATACCCCCATTCATTTCAATGGTGCACACCCCTGCAGTCTCCTTTGCCCTTTGTCATAACGTGCCTGAGCGTGGGGATGTGGAGGTCAGCTTCACTGGGGTGGGGGGGAGCATAAGCCTGAGTATAGTGGGGCTCCAATAGTCTGTGCATACCATACCATTCAACTGTCCATGAATGCAAGGGACAGCTCTGGAATGTCTGTTACATCTCTAAAAGGTCCAACTTATTTGGTTTGACTGAAAAGTGATATGCAAATCCAGAAAAATTAAAATGTATACGGTTCATCTGTATATACCCTGGAGCAGTGCATCAAATTTGGACTTAAACCCACCCAGTTACTAACCAATTTTTTTCCTGGCTGATGTTCTGCCCCTCCATCACCAAAAAGAACTTTGTCCCTATTTTTCTCCCTGACTCCATTCCAATCAATACCCATCCTCTTTGGGTTATGAAGCAGCCCAAAGGTGAAGAAACATGAAAAACACATCTATATTTCAGTCCTTCCTCCTTCCACAATACCCCTGTAAAAAAAATTCTTTACTTTTACTTACCCGGCCATATGGCCAGAACCTGCAGCCTGGCATAGTGTGCCACAAGCCCAGTTTTCAGTGCACTCTCCCTCTTTCCTTTGCCAGAATCTTGATGCTAGAACCAACCATTACAGGTCCCCAACATGGTCCAGCACCAAGTCACCTCGCCATCCGAACCCACCCAACCTGGGTTGCTTGCTTCTTGCTTGGTTGCTGCTGTGGTTGCTGCTGCACTGCACTAATCAAGGCCTATGAAGGCAACCCACACTGTTGTCACCACTGCTGCTAAGCCTAGCTTGCTGCTGTGGGGGTCTGTGCTGTTTTTTTTTTTGCAAGGCAAGCCTAGTAGAATAACTAGGTAGCCTAGTCTTGAGTTAGCTTGTAGCTCACCCTCTGCCCCTTCAGCCACCAGAGGAGACAGAGACTCACTAAGAGTAGAACAACACTGCTACTGAGAGTTCAGTGCTCACTGACCAGTCCAAGCTGTAGTGTGCAGTCTGTCTACTCTGTGGTGGGAAAGACAGTGTTGCACTTGCAAAGCTCATGTGCTCTTTCTTGGCTGGAGCTCATCCACATCACATGTGATTGTGCCACTGCTAATAGGTGGAGAGAGTGAACAACACAATACAGACACAGTTGAGTCTGGACAGTACCTGCAGCATGAGTACACACAGGCCAGGTGGGCACTTATTGTGCAGAAGATTAAATCCAAATTGAAAGTCATTATTGCCACACCATAAGAACAACCTAGGCACAAACAAGGGGGTGGGGCAATAGCCCTCACCCACCCTACTTAAATGGCATCCCTGCTTTTCGGTAGAAGTTCATTCTCAGGTGCTAATGCAATTGTTTCCATTGTGTTCTGAGGTACTGTATCTCCATGTTTCATGATGTGTCCTGATCACCATATGGGTTAGTGTCCCTCATTGTCCCTCATTTTGAGTGCCCATGTCTCTCATTTCAGTGACAAAATGTGAGGTATGGTGCATGCTTCTAACACCCTACTTAGCACAAAGAATGATGAGTATGGCCATAGTGTATATGCTCAATACAGAATGACAAAGGGAAAGTAAGTGAGCTATAACAATCACAGAGAAACATATTTGTAGCACTAAAAATGCATGATGGATTTGCATGATCCAAAACAAAAAGGATAGGCTTCACAACACAGAGGCCTCCCTTCGTACCTATGGAATGGGGATGTTGACTGGCTATATCCTGAGCATTTAATTCAGTAAGGAAACAATACTTTACAAATTAATGGTGATTTAATGACAAAAAATCAAAAGCCATTAAACAACTTGCATAAGGATCAGAATTAATGAATTTAACACATTTTTATGGGAATTCAAAAAAAATTTATTTTAATGACTAATTGCTAGCAATATTATAAGAAATAGAAACTGTTGTGTTTTTTTAATGAGATTTGCATCAGCTTAGCTGCTGCACACATGGCAAGTGTGCAGCATGTGACCCTGATGTGATGTTAAAACGATATTAACAACAGCTTGACTGCTGCACTCATATCAAGCATGTAACACGTGAATCTGATGGAATTTTTAGAAGATGTTCACACCAGCTTACCTGCTGTACATGTATCAAGCTTACAGCATGCGAACCTAATTTGCTTTTTAGACCTGGTTTGCATAGATTCACTCTGTGTATGCGAATCACGTGCAAACATTGCACAATTAAGCATGTGGCATGCATTCTGCACGTACACAGCACACTTACATTTCTGTAAGGGATGTCATGTTGCTGAGAATTCCCATCCCAAGCTCTTTTCCTTTTGTTAATACAAACATTTGCTTCATTTAGTGTACTAACAAAGACCTGTATTTCAGCAATTTCAATCGGTGCTTCTAATTCACCCCTTAATCTATTGTTTTCAGTCTGGAATTGCCCCAATTGTTCACTTCAGACAGATAAAGTCCTGAGTATTTCTATCTCCATACATATTTCTTACATACATTCCACAAAAAGTGAAGCACAAAAGGTGATTTGCAGTTACCAGTACCATTAATGTTTGCTCAATCTCATAATCTGCCAAGATACATATTGATATTATATGATATTACATTGTTGGTCAAACAACTTTAACACATGCAATGTCACAATGTTCCCAGCTCCCCTTCTATAGTTCTACAGTGAATATGCCCAAGTATGCCAAATACCAAGTAAACTTAAGACTCCAAAGTGTTACAAGTAAAGTATATAGCCCACATCCCACTGTCAATGCTGGAATGCCAGACATGTTGCTCTTGTCTTGGAGCATGTCTCTGTGCGCAGAGATATGTGCTCACCCTGCTCAAGCTAGCCCTGCTCGCTCAAGGGCGAGTTTTTATCAACGTAGAACCATGAAGTGGTGAGTCACATGACCGCTCACCCTTGCTGGATTAAACTTAACAAAAGTATTGTCTTTTAAAAGGTGATTCTATCACTCACTAAGTTGTAAAATACCTTTTCCAGTGAGATGATTTCAGAGTTTAAAACAAACACCTGCTACAGCAGTAACAGGATGGCTTGGGGTTGTAGTCCCTGCATGAGCATAAACTACAATTCCTAATGCCCTCCGCTGGTACTGTAGGCTGACCCCGATACAGTACAGGTCACATTAAACTATTCCTCCAATTCAGTGGTTTAGCATTTTTTTGTGAGTTGCTTAATGTGTGCAATTTTCACTGCAATGAATGAATAAAAGTTTCCTAATTGTTTGTTTCTAGCTGCTATTCAGTTTCAGCTTACTTTGCAGCTGTCAAGAAACTTTTATTAATGCAGTGCAACCCATAGCAGATGCTGAACCATTGAGTTGGGAGCCCAGTTTCACTACTGCAGTATCCCTGAATGACATGACAGTCTAACCAAGCCCAAGAGCTGGCAGCCAGTTCTTATCATTTGCAGTCCTGTATTCAGACTGAAACCTCCGCCCCCACCGTCATGTTTTTTCCCTCACTTCTGAGGGCTTCACTTGCACCTTACTACTCAGTTTCAAACAATTCCTGAGAGCTGGATAAACGTCTGCCCTAAAATTTAAAACAGCGGTGCAATAAGAATGTGCAGACTTTTATCTAGCTGTCAGTAATTGTTTGAAACAGAGTAGTAAGTTGCAAGTGAAGCCCTCAGAAGCAATCTTTCTGCTTCTTTGTGTAGCGCATCCCCCCCACAAAGTGTAGGGCTTACATTAATTACAGTACCATGGATTTCGATTGTCACTGTCACTAGCTTGGGTCCTGGAGACCTCCTTGAACCTCCTACTGGCCCCAGCAATGTGTTCCCAGTGAAAGTGGGGCCGGAGGAGCAAAATACATGAACCACCATGCAGCTGCACTGAAATGTGTGATCTGGTAGAGTTCTAAATGTTACAATGCAATGGGTAATCAGAGGCTCACCCTGTGGTCCTGGACCTCCGAATAAGCTAATTGTGGTACGGAGACATGAGAGGGGAGCAGAAGGGGGTGCAAAAACCATTAAATAAAGAAAAAAGAAGTGCATGCAAATTAGACCAGCAGCTGAGGCTGCTGGGAGATGTAGTTTACTGCTGCACTGGGGGCTTAGCTCAGCTGCTGAGCCTGCTGGGAGATGTAGTTTACTGCAGCACTGGGAAGACTGTATAATGGAGCTGAAAATGCATTGTACGTAAGCTGCTTCTGAGCTGATGGATGGTTGAAACAGAGTTTTGATGTTAAGCATTTGAAGTTGCCACTGCATTTTCAGCATATAAAAACAATGTCAGAGCAGTGAGTTGGAGAAACAGTTTAATGTGACTTGTACTATAGGTCCACTCATAGCAAACATAAAATAAGTAACACACTCCCTCCCATTAAGGTTGTAAGTGATGTTCTAAAATACAACAGCCCCCTCTCATGCAAGGAATCTGTTTAATACCCAGCTGCTCACTCGGGGCAAGATTTTCTCAGCCTGGAACCAGGAAGTGGCTGGTCACGTGACTGTTCACCCTTGATGGATTAAACTTAGCAAAAGCACTGTTTTTTACAAAAATGATTCTATCACTCCTTAGGTCTCAAATTACCTTTTCCAGTGAGACTATTGCACAGTTTAAAACAAACACCTGCTCCAGCAGTAACAGGATGGCTTGAGGTTGTAGTCCCTCCATGAGCATAAACTACAACTCCCAATACCCTCTGCTGGCACTGCAGGCTCGCCCCAGTAGGTCTACTCATAGCAAACTTAAAATAAGTAACACACTCCCTCACATTAAGGTTGTAAGCAATGTTCTAAAATACAACAGCCCCATCTCATGCAAGGAATCTGTTTAATTGATGAGCTGAACCAGGACTTGAAGAGCATACTGCACAACATGAGTGACAAGGACCGACACTGCTGGGGCTTTGATTTCAAAACAGGAACCCCCTTGCCAAATGGATATGTAGACTTAGAGGTGATGGACGCATCCTCAGTGCCACTCTTGTACATTGATACTGTGCAGATGGGCAAGTCTCAGTTACAGTGGCACATCACGATGAGAGACTGTAGCCTGCAGCTGGAGCCCCACCTGGAGAACTGGCTGCAGTCAAGCTCAGTGCACAACACCAAGGTGGTAAGTAGTGACCATCATCACAAAGAGAGGAACCAGGAAAAGCAAGCTGATCATTTCAACTCTGGAATTACAGTAAACAGGTTCCCCACACCTTGCACACTCTGCTAAAGGGCTTCCATCTACAGCATCATAGATTATGTAAAGCGAAAGAAGATGACTGCCGAGAGTTAAGTGTCCAGTGAAACTGGATCTACTTCAGGGTGTGTGATGGCTTGTAAATAATAATAATAATAATCTTTATTTATATTGCACCTTTCTAAAATCAATGTACATTACAAAAAAATAACATCATATTAAAACATCATAAAAACATTTAACATCAAAAATAAAATACACAGCATCAGTCCATGTCGATACCATCTCCGAATGCCTTTTTCCATAGAAAGGATTTTAATCCTCCTTTAAAACCCCTCACTGTCATGGCAAATGGATCCGATGAACATGTTGCACTACAATTGATTGTATGAGCCCTGATTTGCTGATAGGATGCGGAGATGAAAGGCTGCAGTTGCTGCCCTCAGGAGACTGCAAGAAACGAGATGTGGGTGGCAGAATAAAAAGACTGGAAAAACACTGACAGCCTGCAGATTAAAATGTAGCTACTCAGCAGTGTTAATAAAGAACAACTATGCAGTGGGTTACTTCTATATGTATATTTGCCTGCTGTAATTACACTGGCCTGAAGTATAAACATTAAAGTCAGACTATTTTCTATATAAATAAAGGATATGCAGTGGCCCTTACAAAAAAAAATATCACCAATATTTTTGCCAGGACCACTGCATGTTCGATTTATGCAATTCCCTTTCATTTTTACTTTTTTGTTTTGCTATTTATTTGGTGTTGTGGGATTTTCTTTTTAAAATTTAACATGGCAGTTGTGTTAGAGACACTGCATAGATGTGTCAGTGTGTCTCTGAGCAACAGCGTGACTGTTGGAGAACTGAATGAGTCAGCCTTTAGTTTTATTTTACTGCCCAGTGGTCTATTTTGGATAATATTCCTTTTTCAAGAAAGGTTCTTTTATCAGTTCCAATTTTGGATGGCATGGCAGTATGACAGCGGAATCATGTGACACAAAATGTGATTAAATGTGTCTTTGATTTAGCACATTAGTGAACTGAGAGGATGGTGCATGTGCAGCTGGTATGAGCTAATCAGATGGTTTGCAGCAAGGATGTGAGGCCCTTTCTGAAGTGAACAACCAGGAAGTCATGACTGGCAAGCGAATCACCTGAGTGTTGGTCAGCACTTTAAGTATAGATAGTGAGATTCAGGGCATTGGAGGGATGTATTTAAGCAATATACCACAAGAGGGTGTGGGCGATGGCAGGATTTACCCATGCCTGGTGTGTTGTTCAGTCACAAGGCCATTGGCTAAGTGAGTGAACCACACCAGAAGTGGATAAATCCTGCCATCACCCACACCATCGAGGGGCATGTTGCTATTATACAATGCACCGTGTGTGTGTGTGTGTGTGTGTGTGTGTGTGTGTGTGTGTGTGTGCATGTTTAAAGAAAAAAGAAAAATAGTTTTTTTGTAATATTTTTAGTTTTTGGTCCACAAGAAAAAATAGTCCTGGGTTACTGGGGTATTGTTTCTTGTGCATGTGCAGGATTTGTTTTGCCATTCCCCAACAATGTTTTTTCTGGGGTCAGGAAACCAGCATCAACAGTGTGCCACATGTCATCAGTTCAAAGTGTCCTTGCTCTGTTTTGGTTGTGTGAGCTGGGTCAGCCTTGTCAATTTGCTTTGTCATCCTATTACAAATATGGAGCTGTGGCTCCATTTTGGCACATTGTGCAGCTCTGTACATTAGTGGTGTTGTAAGAGGTCTAAACCTCACTTTCAGGTTCTTGGCAATATTAGAGATGCAAATAATCACAAACAAGTTGCATTCAAGTAATAAACAAGTTTATTACTACAAACAGGGATGAATCACAGTTGCCCTAAGCAGTTCTTACCAATACGAACCGGGAGCCAGTGCTAAGCGTTCCCTATACCTCGAGGTTTCTTTGTAGTCTCTTGGGATCTCTTGGGTCTCCGAGGTGTAAAACCTGTGCATAACATTATATACCTATGATAATTACTATGGTTACTAAAAGATAGAAACATTTCTAGTTACAGAGATGAGCCCTATTGGCTAAATTAGAGGTGGTTCCACGGTCCAAGATAACATTATATAATTCTGGAAAGTCATCAGTTTTAGAACAAAGATGTTCTTATACAAAGTCTTACATAACAAGGTGAAGTGGTGTCCATCACCAAAAGATGGCAATGTTGCCTTACACATTATAATTACTTCAAGGACAGGTGTCTTGGCATCTGACAAGTAAGAAATAGACATAAAATACATGGTATAATGTGTGTGCATTAGCAAGCAAAGTGAGTTACAATAATATGTATACATATCCTGACATCTACTCTTATACGGTAGATGCCCTATGCCCTATGTATTAGTATAGCCTATGCCTAAACATTAGCTGTCCACGGTGTACCCCTGAGGGTATCAATTAGGGTGCAGGGACCTTGTGTAACAATTCCCCCCCTTGTTGCCTAAAAAGGGCAACACAGGCGAATGTAAGGAGTGGGCAGGAGCAGTGGGTCTTTACAATCCGGAGGCACGAGCCTTGTAAAGAAACTCAAGCTGCTCACGATGTTGGCGAAGAGTACGTCGTAGGCTGCAAAGCATAATATTCAAAGTAAATATCAAAAATGCTTGTATTATAACAAAACCTTTAAAAGTAATCTCTAACCAAGTGTTAGTCAAAGCATTATTCATGTCTCCATCATTCATCAGGTCAAGAATGGCTTCATTGGCTTTGGTTATATTATTGATGATGTGGATGAGGTATGTGTCCTTTCTATCTAAAAGTGATTTCAGTGTAAGTGTCAGTGGATCTATGTGTACATTAAAGTAATGTAGGTATTCCTCAAGTGTAAGTAAATAGTCTGGATTACCATCAATAATATCTGCTTCCATAAGGGGGAATGGGGGTTATGACAGTGTGTCCAATAACAGTTTTCTGATGGGGAACAAAACAGAAGTTGGGGTAATCAATTGCACAAGTAACAGAACCATAAGAATAAGTTTTCACATTAGTAACTATGCAATATTCACCGTCAGAGTTGTACTGTGATCGTACAGTAGGCAGTCTCCATTTTTGCAACTGGACGGGGCATGTGTAGGTTGTCTTGGAGATCCATGTTGACAGGCAATGAGCTTCCTCACGATAGGACTGGTAGAGCTGATCTGCGTTGATTCAAAAGCATTGGTGCCATTCTCAGTGATGTCAGCATTCATAGTGAAAGTCCAGTCAATGCTGTCTGGAGAGTAGCCACAAACAGGGCATATAACATCAAACACTTCACATCGGCACAGGTAGATGTATTGCTTTTTCGCACAACAGTCCGTGTGCGGTGCCACCCAGGCATCCAGGAAGGAATGGTAGACCAGTAGAGGTAGATCCAGGCGTTCTCGGTAGATGTCTTCATCCAAATGCCCTATGGAATGCACCAGTGCCAGCTTGTCAAACAAAGCTGTAGTGGGATCAAAACGTGGTAAGGAGACAGTAAAAGAGACAAACATGGTATCTGTTATAGAACATTTCTTGGCAGAAAAACAAGGACCAGTGTTTGGATGTCTGGTCACAAACCCCAAATTTCGAGCTGTGGAGAGGAATGGACAGAGTTTGTTGCATACATAGGGAAATACAAGATGGAGATTTACATTTAGGACAATACCATTTAGATAGACGTCTGTCATGTATAATATCAGGAATCCTACCAGTTTCCAGGTCTCTGAAAAGGTTGTTAATGGTAGTGAGTATGTATGAACCATATGCAGAACAAAGTATTTCCCTACCAATGTATTGTCTATCAGCTTCTATTGTTCTGTTGTATGAGTGCGTTAATCTTATCTTTGGAATCAGTGAAGGCTTTTGCAATGTCGTGTATGTTGTATACAGTGTATCTTTCTTCCTGGCAAGACCATCCACACCATGCAATAAAGGTTGTAAAACATCATTAACCAAACCAGTGGAGAACTTTGCAGAATGACTTTTGATAGCAGCAATGTCTGCTTTGTTCCAAATGAACATAGCAGTACCAAAAAGACCTGTGACAGTTCCCGTGGCACCCGTGACATCAGAACTGTCAACTTCACGTTTAGTATGTTTATGAGTAAGAGTACTAGGAGGTTTCCTCCTAAAATTACCTTTGTGTTCAGTAGAATAAACCTCAGTAAAGGGATCTTTGGTACATATCTGAAAGGCAGATAAACTGTCAAGCAATAAAGTACTGTAAAATGCGGAGGTATTGGTATTGTGACACATACCAAATTCTTTCATAGTCCAATAAGTAAGGTTAAATAAAACAGGTATATGCATAAACTGTAAATTGTTAATCAAAGAACCTGGGAGGGCAGTGGCTGTGAGACCACTACAGGGACCAGGGGTATGTTTTGGACATTCCAAAAGCTGTTTCTCAGTAGGAGGTAGCACAGATAGATACATGGCAGCAGAGGCCATGTGGTGTACAGCACAAAATCTGTGGGCAGAATCCTGAGAAAGAGAGTTACAATAGGAAGGGTCAATTAAAGCAGTATGTTATACAAACCAGAGTGTCTTAATGCAGTTTGTAACAAGGACAGTGTACCATTCGGGGACAATTTAGCGTTGGGCCAACCCTGGAAAGTTCCCTTAGAGAGTTTGGCCACAGGGAGAACTTGTCCTTGTGATGTGGTTTGCCACTCAATCTGAAGGGTAGATTTGTCAGAAGCAATGACCGAGGCAGTGAGGTATGCATCGGAACCTTCCTGGACAGTAATCATAGTGTCTGGAATTTTGATGGCAACTCCCTCTGTAGGAGGTGCTGGAGGATCAAGGTGTCGAAGGAGGTCCGCTACTGTGCCTTGGGTTAAAGGGAGTACTCCTGCAAGGAGTAGAGATAGGAACAAGATAGCCATCTTGTCAATGTATCTGAAAAGGAAGATGAAAGATTAGAATATTAGTACAGTTCCACCCAATGGGGTTAGGAAGAGTAAGTTTTAAGCTCCTTTGTACAGTTTCAATTGGTTTGCATGTAACCATTTGTCAGTCAATTTATTGTTGTGGAGGAGTCTAACTTGATAGACTGCTGGACTGAGCTTGTTGACAATGGGGTAAGGGCCTTCCCACTTGTTAGAGAAGGAGTGGGTGGGATGTGCAAACCGGAGTACCATTACCTGATCTCCAACTTGCCAATCCACTTCTTGCGCATGTTTGTCAAATTGTATTTTGGACTGTTGCTGGGCATTGCCCATGCAATTTGTAGCATACAAGTGTGTGTGTATGAGGTCTTTTCTAAGTTTTTCCACATACTGATCTACAGCACACGGTCCGCAGTGGGGTGTGCAGGTCAAAGAGCAAGTGTTCAGGTAGTCTCATTTGTCTGCCAGTCATTACCTGAAAGGGTGTAAGCTGGGTAGTGGCTGAGGGCGCACTTCAATTGCCATAAGGAGTAAGGCAGTAGGAATCCCAGGTCTTGGGATTGTCCTCAATGAATTTGGAAAGCATTTGCTTAATCCGTCTGTTAGCTCTTTCTACTTGACCTGAGGATTGAGGGTGATAAGGTATGTGGAACTTTTGCTGAACCCCTGGGAGTTCAAGGGACTCTTTCATCAACTCACCTGTAAAACTGGTTCCTTTATCGGAGTCTACCTTGAGAGGCAGGCCCCACCTGGAGAAAATCTGTTCTACCAGGATTTTGGCAGTTGTCTTTGCAGTGCAAGTTTTGGTGGGGAAAGCCTCTACCCACTTAGAGAATAGATCGGTCACTACAAGGGCGTACTTGCTGTTTCTACTGGTATTGGTCAAAGGACCAATAAAATCAATTTGGATGGCATGCCAAGGGCCAGTATGTCTCTGTGGTAAAAGCTTGGCATTCCGTTTTGTAGGTATTGGATTGTTTTGTGCACAAACGAGGCAGTTATCAATGTATTGTTTAACATCTTTGGTAATCCCAGGCCACCATGCGGTGGTTTTGAGGCGTTGGAGGGTATTTTCAGCCCCCCTGGTGTCCACCAGTGGGTGTGTCATGTACCTGGTGCAAAAATTCAGATCTCAAATGTCTGGGGACCACCCACAATTTGGTGGCAGTATCCTCTGGCTGGAACCAAATGAGTTTATCATCAGGGGATAAGTGTAATTTACCTTCATGCCTATGGTAAGGGTTATGTGTGGGAAGTCTTTCTTCAGTACCCTTGTCCAAGAATCTGAACACTTCTTTGAGTTCAGTGTCCAAGTGCTGGGCTGCTGAGAGGTCCAAGGGGGAAAAAGATTCAGATTTCTTTTTAAGAGCTGCAACCTGTACAGCCGCATTGGCCTCTGGATGTTCCATCGCCCAGACATCCCCCCCCCCCTCGGGCCCCTTCCTTGGCAAGGGTGTCTGCTGTGTCATTGAATGCGTGGTAGGGATCATGTAAGGAGTGAGCTTTAACCTTGTGTACATAGAGTTTGTGTGGGTATTTCTGACCTAATGCTTGTATGTAAATCACCAATTCTTTGTATTTTACTGAGCTGCCATCAGAAGAGAGGAAGGAGTTCTTCCGCCAGAAAGGGAGAAATTCTGTAAGGGAGCAACAAACCCAATTAGAGTCAGTAAAAATGATGGTGTCTTGAGTTCCATGTTGGATAAACTCTAATGCACAGGCCACTGCTGCCATCTCCGCATACTGTGATGAAGCTACAGTACAGCGTTTAGATATCTTGACAGTGTTCCCATAAGGATACACCACCATGATACCCATCCCTGCAATTTGTTCACCTTGATAATATGATGCTGATCCATTGGTGAAAACGTGGCACAAGGAGGTGTTCTCTAATACCTCAGGGGTGGCAGGGAAGAATGGACCTGGATCTGGGAGATCAGATGACTGCAAAGCGCAGTCGTGGGGCTCCCCCTGAAAGAGGAGGCCATGTGCTAGTAGAGATGGAACTTTGGTTTGATGGACCTGAATATCCCTTATCCTGGAGGAGGAGTGACCAATGTGTCAGCCTGGTGTTAGAGACTGACCCATCTTTCACTCTGTCTGAGAGCAAAAGGTAGTAGGAGTATGATTGGTGTTAAGAATCAGTGGAGAGTACCCAATGATATACAGGAAGTGCTTGACCGCCTAATAAGTGGCCAGAAGATTCCTTTCACAAAGGCCGCATTTCTGTTCCACTGGGGTCAAGAGCTGCTATGCATATGCAATAGGTCTCAAAGAGCCATGTACCTTTTGGCCAACACTGCTGACATAGCAATGTCAGAGGTGGCACACTCTAGGTGGAATGGTAATGTTGGATTGGGGTTTACCAGTGCTGGGCGGAGGCCAAGGCCTGCTCCAGTGACACATCACAGCCTGGGTATGGACAGGGCCCCAATTCCATGGAACATCCTTTTGAGTAAATCAGTACAGTGGAGCGGCTTTCTGTGCAAAATCACAAATGAAATCTCTGGAGTAGTTTACCATACCTGAAACCTCCTAAGAGTTGCCACACTGGTAGGTAATGGCAAGTCTTGCAACCCTTGAATCTTTTTCCAAGTAGGACTCTGACCTTGATCTGTTATCTTCAAACCCAGAAAGAGTACTTCCTTCTGACATAGTTGTGCTTTTGCAGGATTACACTTCAAGCCTGCTCTTTGAATAAGAGTCAATAGTTCATCCAAGAGATTCAGATGTTGTTCCTGTGTGGCAGTAGCCAACAACAGGTCATCTACATACTGTAAGAGACATTGGAGGGTTGAGAAACCTTGTAGGGCATCCATCATATGGAGATGGAAGAGGGATGGGCTGTTATGGAACCCCTGTGGCAAGCAAGTCCATGTATATTGTCGCCCTTCAAAAGTGAAGGCAAACTTATATTGACTCTTGAGGGCCAATGGTAATGACCAGAAACTATTGCAGATATCCAGAGCACTGAACCATTTCTGATCTGGTGTTAAAAGTCGAAGCACATCCGGTGCAGACACCACAGTTGGGGAGCAACTGGGAGTGACCTGATTCAGTTTCCTGTAGTCAATAGTAAGTCTTCAGGTACCTGTGGGTTTCTTCACAGGCCAAACAGGAGAGTTGTCAGTGGAGACACAGGTTATGATTACTCCTTGTTTAAGGAGTGACCTGATTGTTTCTCGAAGAGAGGGTAAGGCTTCAGAGGGAAATGGGTATTGCCTTTGTCTCTCATGTGCCGGGCCTGGCACCTCAATAACGGTATGCATTCTGCCACAATCATGTTTGTTAACTGCAAACACTTCCAAATGTCATTGCAGAATAGGTAGAAGTTTTGGGAAAAGTTCATGGTTCTTGAATAAATCTATGACGTCATACTCTTTGTTGTTAATGGATATTGTTGCCACAGCATGTGAGTCAGGAATTAAGACAGTATGGTATTGACCCTGTATCTGTATCAGCAGCATGTTTGCTAGATCCACCACACAGCCGTGTGGTGCAAGAAAGTCAATCCCAATGATGCTAGGATGATCGTGCAACACCATCAGTTGGAAAGCATGTGAGGCCTTCAGATGGCCTAGTTCTACCGGTAAAGGTAGAGAACGGTATGCAGGTAACCTAGCACCATCAACTCCTGACATATTGGTCTTCCATCCGGTAGACCATGGAGACGTTTCAGGATGGTCATCGTGTAACACAGATACAGCTGCACCTGTATCTAACAAGAGACAATTAATTGGCGGCCCCGACCTCGACCTGGTCAGGGGCCTTCCGTTTGTATCCAAGACCAGCTTGTTTACAATGCAGACTGGGGCCTGTAATTGTCAATCCGTATTGTTGGAGGCATGCAGAGGTTGGGCTTGGCTTGCATGGATGACTTCACCGTGTTGCACTGATGCAATGTAAGGCGGGCCTTCTGGGTTCAGGCTGGTATGGGTCTGCGCACCCATACCTCCAGTGTCTCCATGGCTAGTAGTGTCATGGGTCACTGGTTGTACTGCTGCAAGTGTTTGTGCGGGAACGGCATCCACTACAGAACGCACTTGTCCCAGGAGCTCCCGAAATTTTCGGTTTTCTTCAGCTATCTCTTTATATGAGGGACCCGATCTTTGTAATGGCTTCCCTTTGCCTTTGTACCTTCTGTTCTTAGGCCAATTCCGGTTCCCACCCCACTGTTGTTGTTGTTGTTGTTGGGGGTTTTGCTGGGTGCTAGCTGGAGGGGCCGATGGAGGTTTGGGCTGTTGTTGCTGGGCCTGCCCTTCCACCGTGTAGTGTGTCATGGTCCCAGAAGCGGGTTCCACCGCGGCAACTTTTTTGGAACTGGAACCCAAATCACGGATGTACAACTGGTACACTCTCTCGGTTTTCTGAAGGATATCGGCAAACCTATCCATATTCGGGTATGTGGTTGGCTCTACTTTCTCTCTCACGGCTGGGATCATGTTTCTAAGGAACAGGGTCTTATATTCAATAAGATCTACATCCGCGGCTTCTTGTGCCAGATGTTTCCCTGCTCGATAGGCCATCCAGAGTCTCTGGTGGTAAGTCGCTGGGCTTTTTAGCATTTTGCTTCACGGGGTATGCTAGCATTACTCCAACCACACCAGGGCTGTGAGCAGAAATGAGCTCAGCTGCGACTTCATCAAAGGTAGCGTTCCCATCTTGACGAACTGCTTCGGGGAGTTTTGCCCATAAACCAGGATCGATGGTCTGGCGTAGTATTTGGACCTGGTATTCTGCGGCGAGACTAAGCATCTCGCACTTGGAGCGCACCTTTTCCAAATGGCAGCTGAGATTGTCGGACGGGTTCATCCGACCGATGCTGTCAGCAATTTGCTGAACAGAGTAGGCCATTTGCAGGGGATTAGTTGGTGGTCGATCAGTCAAAGGGCAGAGCGTCTCGTGCACCATCCAATGCTGCGCGGGCTGCAGCTTCAGCTGCAGTCCACACAACACCTTCCTGAGTGCCAGCTTCTTGAAAAATTTGTCGAATCTGACTTTTAATGGCTTTCATACTTCTTTCAGGAAGAGGAACACTTTCTAGTGCCCTATCAATCATGGTTTCAATCTCTTGCCTGTCATCCACACTAATAACGGCTACCAGAGGCACCGTCAGGACCAGGCTTGGGCCTGCTCCCCCCATCATGGGTGCCGCCATGATGGCGTGTCCCATGATGAGCGTCACGACCTCGTCTACGTGTGACCTGGGGAGTAGTGGCGGGACCCGCCATCCCGCGGATGGCTGGGTGGGAGTCTGATTATGCGCAGGGGTGTGACTGGGCATTGTATTGTGAGATATCATCGCCGGATGGCTCCTCCGATGACAAATGAACGGCAGGGGCTACGCCACCCATTGCCTTAACATGGCCAGTCAAAACCTCTCGCTGATGGTGCAGTTTATCCATCTTAGCTCTACATTCATCATGACTCACACTTGCAACATCCATATCAACCTGATCCTGTTTCTGTTTCTGCAAAACATGGTACGCGGTGCTCAATTTGCGATTGTCCCTATAGGCTGTTTCTAAATCATTACGTACCTGATTGATCTCGTCCTGCAGTTCACCCATCTCATCACTCAATTGTGCATTCACGGCACTGAACAAATCATTCATTTGTACCACCTGACTCTTATCCTGTCTTAAACTTTCCCACTCATTCTTCAGAGTACACATTTCTTGTTCACCAGCCTGTGCAGAATGATGCAATAGTGAATCCTTTTCATTACGCAGAGTTTGGAGTTCTGACTCCAAGTTCTGCTGTATCCGAACACATTCTGTTTCCTGCAGACCCATCTCCTGCTTAAGAGATGCGATCTGCAGATCAAGGGTTCGAAACCTCGCTTCGGAGGCTTCCAAGGCAGCATAGAGAGCAGCGACCATCAACCCTTTAGCACAACGCCTATTGGTTGACTGTCGCGCCTCTGTGTACTGGGTTGAAATCCCCAGTACAGGGTTTTTGGATTGACTTGCGTCCCACGTGAAGTCAGCCCATCCTCCATGGGAGGTAAGAAAGTTCGAGACATCGAGTCTCAGTTCTGCGCAGATCTCTGATACGGTGGCCATTTATGTGGGAGGGAACGAAAATTCAAACTGTGAAAAAGACCATGCATTGCATATCGATCCACAACACGGGTACTTTAAACACAGCCGGGCTACTGTATAAGTTGTATCCTTGCAATTCAAAGCTGCTATGGAGTGGGTCGAGACGGCATCGACCACACCCGAAAAGTCAGCCAGACTTTGCAAGTATCTACAAACTGGTAGAAAAGATGGGAGAGGTGATACGGAAATGTACACCTGCAGTCCCCGTGGGAAAAGGGAAATTTATAGTAGCAAGTGAAAACTTAAAACACCCAATATCGCCTGCACGCGGTCGCCAATTGTAAGAGGTCTAAACCTCACTTTCAGGTTCTTGGCAATATTGGAGATGCAAATAATCACAAACAAGTTGCATTCAAGTAATAAACAAGTTTATTACTACAAACAGGGATGAATCACAGTTGCCCTAAGCAGTTCTTACCAATACGAACCGGGAGCCAGTGCTAAGCATTCCCTACACCTCGAGGTTTCTTTGTAGTCTCTTGGGATCTCTTGGGTCTCCGAGTGTAAAACCTGTGCATAACATTATATACCTATGATAATTACTATGGTTACTAAAAGATAGAAACATTTCTAGTTACAGAGATGAACCCTATTACTAAATTAGAGGTGCTCCATGGTCCAAGATAACATTATATAATTCTGTAAAGTCATCAGTTTTAGAACAAAGACGTTCTTATACAAAGTCTTACATAACAAGGTGAAGTAGTGTCCATCACCAAAAGATGGCAATGTTGCCTTACACATTGTAATTACTTCAAGGACAGGTGTCTTGGCATCTGACAAGTAAGAAATAGACATAAAATACATGGTATAATGTGTGTGCATTAGCAAGCAAAGTGAGTTACAATAATATGTATTCATATCCTGACATCTACTCTTATACGGTAGATGCCCTATGCCCTATGTATTAGTATAGCCTATGCCTAAACATTAGCTGTCCATGGTGTACCCCTGAGGGTATCAATTAGGGTGCAGGGACCTCGTGTAACAGTGTGCTGTTTAATACTTGTTCCCCAGCCCATTTTCACTTCTGGGTCAGGGAAAGAAATGTATCTTGCTTCTTTTTCCAGTTACTTTTGTTTGTGTCTCATTCCTCTAATGTCATGATGCAATAAAGTTACGTGCAGCAACAGACACAGATTTCTGTTGTGCAGTAGCGGTTTAGTGAAGTAGAAGAGGTTACAAGACAGGGAGAGACTGAAGGAGTCAGCATGTAACATTTCGAGTTGAAAGCAATTTTTTTGTAAGAGGGGTTTACTAGGGGAGTGTTGACTGTTCTTGTAGTTTTTTTTTTTAATTTTCAACTTGTTTGGGGATTCAGGCTTTGCTATGGTTAATGGAAGGAGCAGTTTATTTATTTATTTATTGCTTTTTAATTTTCCGGTTAGCTGGTGGATCAATATGGCAGACGGTTCCTTTCATGTTTTGCCACCGCAGTGATATGGATAAGGGGGGAGGTTGCTGGCTGGCACTTTTCCCTGTTGCGTGATGGCATGATTTACACATTGTAAATCATGCCAGTCAGCCAATCAGGAGCCAGTATTTTCTTGCCAATTGTATAATGTTCTGTTTAAGTTTATGAGAGAAGGCATCTCGGGCAGTGCGAGGGGAAAGTTGTTTGTAGGTGAGAGAAAATGTTTTGAAGTAGTTTTTCCTTTTACAGAGAGAGAGAGAGAGAGAGAGTGGTGGGCACTAACCAGAGACACTTTAGATAATGAAAGTGTAAAGCTGGAGCTGGAGGGTGAGTGAGCTGCAGTGTTTTAAAAATAGAACCATGCTGCAAATGCTGCTAGCTCCAGCCAATCAAAATCTACAGTGGGAATATTTTTGCCCCTGGGGACCTAGACTGTAAATGTTTTTTTATCCTCACAAGTGTTGCATATACATCAACATCATAAATCTTATTATTCGATCATAATGGGGGAGCATCACAAACATTACAACACATAAGAACATTATTAAAAACAGAAAAGGAAAAAAAAGACTGCAGATAAGACTACATAGACTAAAGATAAAACATGCAATTCATTAAAACAGCATCACTCAATCCCCAATTACTTATGTTATAAGCAAAGTACTGAGAAAAGGCTGTAATACTATCTATATATATATATATATATATATATATTTATATTTTTATTATTATTTATTTATTCAATTTTGGTAACTGGGTAGACACACTGAGCCCTGACGGTCCCTTTTTCAGGGGTGACCCAGAATTAGTTACATAGAGCTTGATGTAATAACATTTTGCTTAAAATAGTACTTAAGAGCAGTTCACATTTATATATATATATTTTTTTGTATACATATATATAAAGATTATTTAATTTATTGCTCTTTGTGATTTAAAAGAAGTTTTTTTTTATCGTAACAACTAAAGCCATAAAGTTTGCATTTCTTGTAGCTTCTTCCACAGTTCTTGGATGCAATAGAATGAAAGTGGGATCGTACAAAGCTGTTGAGCATACAGTAAGTGTATTCAAAAAGTGTTCCTTACGTGGTTTGGAGTACAGGGGGAAGCTCATGATCTCATGATTTATTGCATCTATGTGTCCTTTGTTGCATACACAGAATGAACTATCATTTTTCTGATTGGATAATCTAAGGGCCAGATATTCAAACAATTGCACCTAGCGCAAAACTATAGTGCTAGAATACCACTGGATTTGTGCGAGGCTGCAATATTTAAAAGCTCTATTAGCGCCGGTGCTGTGTGGTAGCGCTGATGCTAATAGATAATAGTATGCAGGGGTGGGGTTAGGAGACCACCCATGAATGCCAGCAGCACAGCATATTCAAAGGTCTAGCGCCTCGCTACAGGCATTAGCGAAAACTGTAGCGCAGCACTAGATAATGCCGAACATAAGCTGGTGGTAATGAGGTGGTAATGCGGCAGTGCCCCCCCCACATCATGGACCCCCATAGCCACAGTAGTATAGTAAGCTCCTGACAGTTTAGTGGTCCCCCACCCCCTGCATGATTCCTGATCTGTTTTAATGACAATTCAATGTAAATTCCCAGTAGTCTAGTGGTGTTCCTCCGCATGAATCCCATCCATTTTAAGTAAAACTACATGTAATTTCCTGGTAGTCTAGTGGTCCCCCACCGCATGATTCCCAATCCATTTTAAGTAAAATTACATGTCATTTCCCTGGTAGTCTAGTGGTCCCCCCCCTGCATGACTCCCAATCCATTTTAAGTAAAATTACATGTCATTTCCCTGGTAGTCTAGTGGTCCCCATCCCCCACCCCCTGCATGACTTCCGATCCATTTTAGTTACAATTACATGTCATTTCCTGAGTCTAGTGGTCCCTCACACACCTGCATGACTCCTGATCCATTTTAGTTACAATTAAATATTATTTCCCTGGTAGCCTAGTGGTCCCCCTCATGAATCCCGATCCATTTTAAGGAAAAAATAATCATTTCTGTTAGTCTAGGGTTCCACCCACTTCCAAATCTGGTTTTCAAGCACTACACAATGATTAGCCTCGGTAGTTCAGTAACCAGCACTGCAGTGATGTTTTTGCCAGCCCAGAACATTTGCAACAAAGCCAGCAACCAGCTCAGTCTTTCTCACCACCACGGCTGGCTGTCGACTGAGGCACGAATGAGCTGTCATTCAGAATCAGTCTATGGCTGGCCGTGGTGTTGAGAGGAGGGCTGAGCCAGTCACCAGCTTTGTTGTAGAGTATTCCTGAGCTGAGCGGGGGCATCACTGCCGGGTGGGCGGACCACTAGACTACCAGGGAATAATCATTTTGTATGGTGCTTGGGGTCGGGATTTATTCAGGGGTTGGGGGGGCCACTAGACTACCAGGGAAATAACATTTAATTGTAACTAAAATGGATCGAGTCATGCAGAGGGGTGGTGGACCACTAGACTACCAGGAAAATAACATTTAAATTTAACTAAAACAGATCGGGGTCATGCAGGGTGTGGGGACCACTAAACTACCAGGAAAATGACATGTAATTTTTCTTAAAACAGATCGGATTCATGCGGGGGGCCACTAGACTAACAGGGAAATTACATTTAATTGTCATTAAAATGGATCGAGAATCATGCAGGGGTTGGGGGGACCACTAGACTACCAGGGACATTAGGTGTAATTGTATTGTGAATGGGTCAGGAGCATACCTCTCAACTGTCTCTGATTTTCAGGGATGTCCCTGAATTTGCCTCTACATATAACTCTGTCCCTCCTCACAGTTGTGTTTCCGTGGCTAAATAGTGGACATTTTAAGCACAAAATAATGTCAAGCATTACAGTTACAGACTTGTTCTTCTTTAGAAACTGCATTTTGCACTAAGCCCCATATTCTTCCAGTTTTCTGGGTGGATATCTTTACTTTTGAAGATGTGTCTCTAATATTGGTCCTGTGTCCCTGATTTAGTGATCATTTAGTATCAGTGGCTCAGTAGGTAGCACACTCGCCTCTGAGGCCGGGAGATCAGAGGGCTCTGGGTTCAGTTCCTACATCTGGCACTTGGATTAATATCCCAGTACTGACACTGTAGTGCAGTATGAGAGGGGTGCTGCACTTCTGAGGTGCCGCCTTTCGGATGAGACGTTAAACCGAGGTCCCATCTGCCTGGATTGGTGGTAGTTCAGGTGGATGTTAAAGATCCCATGGCACTTATCAAAAGAGTAGGGGAATTTCCTGGTGTCCTGGCCAAATTTCCCTCATTCACTTAAAAAAATACCACCAACAGCTTAATCTGGTTCAAGGTCAGTTGGCATTCATCTGTGTCCCCCTTCCCCGGGTCATGCCTGAAAATAAGCAGAATTTGTCTAGTGCACTTACCCGGTCAAAAAACCCTAAATAAATAAAATAAATAAATAAAGGTTTCCTTAAGCCTTGTCCCTGATTCAGGAGGCAAGGGGTTGTGAGGTATGTATGCATCGACTGTGCCTTGCAGCGCACAGTTCCTGCTGCTTTCTGCCTCCTGTACTTCTATTCTGACCAACATGGGATGCTGTGGGTATGCCTTGGCCTGCAGCGTCCAGCCTGTACTTCCATTCAGACCAAATGGGGGAGCTTTGTACTCCATGCAGTAGCACTGGGCAAACTGCATGGTTTTGTATGCTAAGCAGCAGTTAATGAGATGCAAATGTACCTGTTTGTCCACGGATTACCCAAGTAGGCTCATTAGCATGGGAGCTTGGAGTATAGCTCCGGTTTGCCCTGGGCTAGCCAGTTTGCACAAGGCTAATGTGTTAGCACTCTGCAATCAGGTTAGCCCCGGCCAAACCTCACTTCAACATAGCACAGTTCAGCATTGTGTGGCTTACATTGTTGTTTGCAGTCATACCTCTCAGCTTTCCCTGATTTTCAGACGTCCCTGATTTTACCTCAGTGTTTTACTCTGTTCCTCCTAAAACTTGTGTTTCCATGACCAAACAGTGGGAGTTGTAAGCATAACATAATGTCATACATTAATGTTACAGTCATGTTCTTCCTTAGAAAATGCATTTTACACTACACCACTTATCCTACCAGCTTCCTGGGTGGATATCACCAATTTTTAAGATGTGTCCCTGATTTTAAACCTTTGTCCCTGATTGTTTTAAGCTGTGTCCCGGACTGATGAGGCAGGGGGTTGAGAGGTGTATTTGCAGTAGCCGTGGAACATCTCTGTGCAATCAAACACAATGTTGTCCACCTGCAACACTGGCTTGCTACAGAGTCTAATGAGCTGCAGTTGCAGTTTGCACTTCCTCATTGATATATTCAGTGCTGTCTTATTCCCGGGCTATTTTTGCCCTGTACTCCCAGACCAGTTTGCCTGGCTTCCTTATACTGCTATATTCAGCAGAATTAGCACCAGGCTATTTCCTTTTTAATATAGCTTGCTTTGTGCTCCAGGCTAAGTTTGCCCACCGGGCAGTGCTAATTTAGCCCTGGGGCAAAGTTTTGACTATCTGGCCCTAAATCTACTAAAATAACTGTATTTGGAAGAAATGAATTAAAATTTAGCCCAGGTTATATTTTTTTTCTCTGCTCTGGTGTTATGGTAATCATTAAATATTCCTCTAAATAGTGCTCCATTTTATTTATTTTTTGTACCAACTTGCAGTTTTTTGATTTTGTATTCTTTCCTTATTTTTCACATACCTGTAAGTAAAATATATTTTGCTTAATCACCTCTTTGTGTTGTGGGGCAATGTTAATATTTATATTATAATCAATCCATTGATGTTGGACATTTATTTTTGATTTTATTCCTTTTAGGGAGTCCAACCATTTAGACCTTATGGCCCGGATATTCAAACTGCGCCATTCTGAGGCGCAAGCCCTTGCGCTGCTCAAAAGAGTTGCGCAGGGTGGGGGCCGGGGCGATATTCAAAGGAGTTGTGCTATTGAGCAACTCCTTTGAATATCACCCCCCAGCCACAGCCACTGTGCATGGCGCAGTGGAACTTGCGCCACCACAAGTTGTCAGAGTTGAGCATTAAACTTGCGGTGGCGCAAGTACCATTGCGCCATGCGCAAATTTCCGATATTCAAAAGGTGACATGCAAATGGGGCCATAATTCATGCAAGACGCAGGGGGGGCCATTTGCATCTGATTATGGCCCCATTTGCATGCCATTAGCATGTAGGTGCGCCGATCCCCGAGGACTTGCGCCTGGCCGCCCTGCCAGGCAGCAGCCGTCGGGGACCGATGCACCCTGCAGCCGATCATGGGCTGGCGTGAAAACAACCCCCACCCACACAACTCCCAATGCCCGATCGGGCAGAACGTATCATGACAACACCCCTCCCACACATCTCCCAATGCCCGATCGCGGGCAGAACGTATCATGACAACACCCCACACACACATCTCCCAATGCCCGATCGCGGCAGAATGTATCATGACAACCCCTGCCCAAACATCTCCCACTCCCGATCACGGGCAGAACGTAAAACAACCACCCCAAACAGCTCCCAATGCCCGATCGTAGGCAGAATGTGAAACAACCCCGCCCAGTGCCCGATCGTGGGCAGAATGTAAAGACCCCCAACCAACATCTCCCTGGTGGTCCAGTGGACAGTAATGCCGATCGTGGGCAGAATGTCCAGTAACAACCCCCAAACATCTCCCTGGTGTTTAGTGTCCCCCCACCCCCACCCACGAAGCCCCACCACCCCGCTCCCCCGGCAGCGGTGACGGCAGCATCCCACCGCCTGCTGCCCCACCGCCGCTGACTGACTGTCGGTAGGGCTGCGCCCATTGGTGCAGAGCTAGAGCCAATGGGTGTGCAGCCCATACCGCATACGACAGTCCAGATTTGTGGTGGGGCTTCGTGGGTGGTGGGTGGGGACACTAGACGCCAGAGAGATGTTTGGGGTTGTCACTGGACATTCTGCCCACGATCGGGTATTACGGTCCACTGACCACAAGGGAGATATTCAGGTTGGGGGTCTTTACATTCTGCCCGGCATCGGGCACTTGGGGGTTGTTTCACATTCTGCCCGCGATCGGGCATTGGGAGCTGTTTGGGGGTTGTTTTATGTTCTGCCCGTGATCGGGCTGGTGGGGGGTATAGGACTGATAAGGCCAGCCACAGGTGGCAGCTGCCGTGTTGCGCCTGCACACAGCAGCTCTCACCTGTGGGTGGCCCTCAACTTCTGATCCTTTTTTTTTTGCTCAAAGTTGTGCAGGCGAGGTTGGGGTTGGCGCCGTATATCTCTGCACAACCCGACTGAATATCGGGTTGCGCAGTTTATGCATGGTTCCTCCCCCTCCTGTTGAGCATGCATTCATTTGCATTGCGCTGTTGCTCAACCTGTTTTCAGTGATGCCAACTGCCTCCTGCTGAATATCGCAGAATGGCGCACTGTAGGACTTGCGCATGCACAACCCTGTTGCGCATGGCACAACCCTTTTGAATATCTGGGCCCATGTCTTTTTTGTCCCATCCCATTTTTTCATCAACACATATCTTGGGAAGTTTATTATGTGGGTTATTTATGATTTTTAACCAATAGTTTATAAGGCATATCTCTTTTATGCAATTAATTTCTGTGCTCCCCAGCTCTGCCCTTACCATTGCATTAGGGACTGCTTTTGGAACTTTGACTAGTGATTTGTAAAAATATGTAAGAGAATCTTCCCAGGTATTATAGGTATCAGTTCCCCAAACTTCTGCCCCATATGTAATTACTGGGCTAATCTTTGCTTCTTCTGTCACAGGGGCTGGTAGAATTGTAGTCCCCCCATATTTAAAATAGAATTTTAATAGAGTTTTGATTATTAATTATGCCTTAAAATATTATTGTTTGAAATGTTTGTTCCATCTAACATTGGATGATATTTTTATTCCAAGATATGTGTATTCTTTTACAATTTCTACTCTTTTAGAATCTATTGTTATTAAATTTATTTATTTATTTATTTAATATTTTGGAGAGACCTTTGAGCGTGAGATCTTTTACAATGGTTCCATGTCAGGGTGGACAAATAGACAAAACCACTTATTCAGTGGTAACAAATGCATGCTCAATCGCAAGCTAGAGCAATTACATGCAAGTTTGACAAACTTGAGAAAAAACAGCATGAATATAACAGAGTAGAGCTATTTCAGAAACTGAAGGCACCAGCTTGCCCCCCCCCCAGCGACCACCAATGTCTGTTTTTTAAACTAGGGTTGAGAGAACTGCAAAGGGGTAAAACACTTGTTCAGATGGCAGCGGTCTGGGTGTCAGTTAAACAAGCGGGCAGAGTTTGAAACCTACTCGCTAAGAGCAAGGGGGTGAGCAGCTCCAATAGGGCCTTGTCAAGTAAGGAGTGGTAGGGGGATGTTGGAAGAGGCATTATCTACATTTGGATAAGAGCAGATCGAATAACTTACTTACGTTCTATGCTGGGCTGGAAAAGGAGGCAGAGTTCTCAGGGTAGCCCCCATTTGGGTGCTCCCTGGTGAAAGCCTAAAACTTTCAAATGGTACCTAAGCAGCAGGTGCACTTTGAGCAGGACTTCAGATGATGTTTGAGGCCTGCTTTGAATTGAGATAGGTTGTTCATTTGTAGTTTCTCGGGAGTTCATTTAACCGGGGGGGGGGCCCAGTAAGTGAAAGCGTGCTGCCCTACTGAGGTTCTGCAGAATGGGATAGACAGTGAACCATTCTTCCTTTTGGGGGAAGTCGCTTATTATCATACATTTAGTTTTCTTTAAATTTATTTTTAACTCTAATCTCTTACATTTTTCTGTAAAGATGTCTATCTGTCTTTACAAACCAATTCTGGAGAGGAAGAACAAAGCTATATCATCTGCATATGCGAGTGAATGTAATTTTGTTTTATTAATTAAAGGGCCATCCAGCTGAGGGGCATTATTATGTTTAAGTAATAAATTAATATAAATGTTAAATAATTCAGGGGCAAGCAGACACCGCTGCTTAATGCCTCTGTTGGAGCAGAAGTAGTCTGTTAAGTTACTATTATTATATCTAACTGCAATTGAGGTGTTAGTATACAGTAAGTATACTGGCATTAATAAAGAATAGGGCATTTTTTTGTACTAAGATATCCGATGATTTCAGCCTATTTATTGAGTAGAACGCAGGGGAGACATCAACATATAAAACAAAAAGTTTAATCTTCCGAATGTGAACATATTTTTCTATACGATGAGAAAAAACAAAAGCATTATCTATAGTCGAATAGGCCTCTACAAATCCTGCCTGTAACTGTGAAACTATTCCTTTGTATCTACCCAATCCATCAACTTGTTAAGAATAATTTTGCTAAAGATTTTAGATGAAATGTTTAGTAGGCTGATAGGTCTAAAGTTTTTTTGGATCATATACCAAGCCTTTTTTGTGTACAGGTACTATAATATTTTTTGTCAATACTTCAGGTATATATTTGAATTTTAAACATAAATTAAAAAAACATGCTAACAGCGGAATCCAAAATTTACTACAATTTTTGTAGATTTCTGGTGGGATTAGATTCTGGCCCAGGGCCTTATTGTTTTTAAGTTTGTTAATAGTGATTACAATTAGTGGTGGTCGAAGTGACAAAACTTCGCTATGCAGAGTAATCCACTAATTTCACCCATTTTGAGGGGCAAAATGTGAAATTTTGCCCACGGAATGGCAAAATTTTACCAGCGGAATGGTAAAATTTCGCTCACGAAATGGCAAAATGTCACCTTCCGTGGCAAATTTTCACCTTTTGCAGTGCAATTTTGCCCACGAAAGGCAAGATTTTGCAGCGGAAGGCAAAATTTCACTTGCAGAAGGTGAAATTTCATGCTGGAGAAATTCCACCAAATGTGGGAAATTTCGTAGATTACTCCACTCGGTAAAATTGGCCAATTCACTATGACTTCACCAGCAGAATTTAAATTCTCTGCATCTCTAATTACAATGTCCTGTACTGATAAAATTAAGGGGCAGTATTCACCTTGTAATGTATTACAATTCAAGCAGGGATTTACCTCTACATCTTCGCTAGATGAAAAAATTGTTTTGAAGTATGTAACTGATGTTTCTTTTGGGATATACATAGAAAGTGAGGGATGGTAAGTATTTACCCCTTTTGTTACAAGCTTCCAAAAAGCATTATTGTCATTTGAATGGATTACTGTATACATTTCTTGCCAGCATTTATTTTGTGCATCCAACCTTTTAGTTTCAATAAATTTTATATAATATTTTCTAGTTCAATTTAAATGTGAGAAATTACTTTTAGATAGATTTTTTTGTCCATTTTATTAATTTTTTTTAATTCTTTTTTTGTTTTTTTACACTCTGTATCAAACCAGGATTCAATGTCTTTCATTGTACAGTATGTGTATCATTACTAACATATAATTTATTTGTAATTTTTCATGAATATCATTAATGTGATGTTCTATTGTTTGAAGGTCTATTGTATCAAGAACCAGGTCCATAGTGGAATTAGCTTCAAATATATCTACTATTAAAGAAGTATTAAACTTTGCTCTAACTAGCCTATTTGTGCCTATTGTACCTAATGTGACTGGGTGAATCAGGGATGTCTTCTCTTCTATGTATTCTTTATTAATGTCAGTTGTCAGCTCAATTGGAGCATTACCGCTTTCTGATCTCATTTTAATAGATAAGTTATGAAAAATACTATAACTTTCTGGATCACAGAGAGCAAAACCACTTGTACTTTGGCCATTATGTGAATCATTTGTAGTGTTTCCTTCCAAATCCCTTGGGAGCCTGCCATTTAGAATTAATAGAGTATTCATTTCAATTAACTTCTGTAATTCCATACCATTTTTGTTACATATTTTGTCCTGGCTTATTCTTTTATTACAGTCATTTAAATTCATTAATGACTCCAGAATTTATATGTTATCATAATCATATATTCTGGCGTTGAAGTCCCTGACAGTTATTATAGTGCTAAATGGATATTTTTTAAAAGTCAAATCAATATCTTTGGAGAGGTTTTTCCAAATATTATAATGTTTTGTTTGTTTGAATGGAGATATATATAGAGTACATGGATAATGGTAAACATTTGTTTGTTCCATTTTATAAAAATAATAATATCATTTAGATCAATTTTGAAAATATCCGGTTCAGAAATATTATCACTTATTTTAGTATAGGTAAGGCTACTACCTGATGGTCTTCCACATTTTTTAACTCTAACTGCTAGATAACAGCATGCCTGATATCCATTTAAATTCAGTTTCTGTGACCCGAGTTTCTTGGAGCAAAATAATTTCAAATTTGTTATGTACCGTAGTCAATCTGCATCAGCAGTCTTTCCCAAGATTCCAGCAACATTCCAGCTTCTTAAATGTGCATGCTTGGTGTTGCTTGTATTACAAGAGTCTGTACACAGTGAGACATATTCATTTAGTCAATTATTATGTTTAGCTTCAACTGTGTCTATAGTTCCAAGATCAAACATATCTAATAATAGGAACTCAGCATTGTCTAATTTTTCAGCACTTCTTTTTTACTTACAAAATAGATCTTAAGTTGCACAGATGAAGTACATTTTACTTCCCTCTTTTCTTTCAAACACTCTCTACTTTTAGTATTTCCTGTTTACCAATTTGGGTCACTATTCTGAGGAGAGTAATGCAATTATAAAGTATTTCAACATAGATACATAGACAGTGTTGGCAGATAAGGGCCTACAGCCCACCCAGTCTGCCCATTTGAGCTTGTAAGTTTACTTTATGTTTTCCTAGAAGTCTGCTGCCCCTTAGCCCTGACCACCAGAATTCCTTTGTGTCTATCCCATGCATTCTTAAATCCTGTGATTGTTTCAGCCCCACCACTTCCTCTGGCAGGGTGTTCCACTTGTCCACCACCCGTTCTATGAAGAAATTCTTCAACACGTTTCCTCTGAATCGTCCTCCCTCCAACTTCATCCCATGCCCTCTAGTCCTGAAACATCTTTTTTGCTTAAAACTAGTGTATTTCTGCACCCTATTCCTCCCTGTAAGATACTTGTAGGTCTCTATCATATCCCTTTCTCTCTCCTCTCCTCCAGTGAGTACATATTCAATTCCTTCAACCTGTCCTCATAGGACGTGTGATGCAATCCATGTACCATCTTTGTTGCCCTCCTCTGTGTGCCGATGACACAGTCTTGTTCACCCACAGCAAATGCCCCATCAATGTAGCAACCACCCTTCAACATGACTTCCAACAGGTTCAGCTCTGGTTTGCCTAACATCAACTATTCCTAAATGCCAAGAAGACTCTCCATGACCTTTGGCAGGAGGTAGAGACTCTCCAGGCTATATCCACTACCCCCTTTAAAAACCCTCATTGGGACAATCCTCAGGGACACCTCCTTTTTCAGATACCTTGGGGTTTGACTGGACCAACTCCTCAGCTTCTTTATCCACATTGATGCATCCTGAAAAAACTGTGCCCCAGGCACGGTGCCTTATTTAGGAACCATAGCAGCATCCCTCCTATGGTGCAATGAGAACTAGTCCAGAAAATGATACTACCTATTTTTGACTACTGTGATGTGGTCTATGGTGCTGCTCCCAAATTCTCCCTAACCAGATTGGGCACCCTTTTCAACTCCTTCTTTCACGTCACCCTTGATGCCCCATCTCGCATTCATCATTGCGACCTCTACCATGCCTTGTCTTTTCTTCCGCTTGCAAATAGATGCCTCACTTACTGTGCCAAACTCACCTCTAAATTCTGGCTACGGGAACTTCCCCCTCCCTCTCTTGCTCCCTCTCTGCACCCCTCCTCCCTCCCACCCCCTCTGATCCACAGACTCCAGCACTCTGTTGGTCCCCCGTTGAACCACCCTTGTCACCAGTCAGGCTTCACTCATCACTTTCCTAAAATCTGGAACTCCCTACCCCCCAAATTTGTCACTCCTCCTCTTCCTTCTCCCTTGCTTCTGCCTTACATAACTTCCTCTCCTCTAGCTGCTGTTGTTTTAACCCTCCCTAAATAGCTTCCCTATGAGACTGTGCCACCACCTGCCTTCATCCCATTACAAATCATCCCTTTCCTTATGACCTAGCTACTTAGCACTCATACTCTGCTACTATCTCTAGCCCCCTTGCTCTACCTCTCTCTCCTTCTTCTGCCCACATTATCAACTTGCCCGTGCCTACTCTAGCCCCCATGTCAAGCTTTTAATATACAATTAAGTTGGTTGAAATTTTGCCTTATTAATGCTTATATTCCCCCTCATAGTTCAAGACATTTTTATCCTAAGATTTGGAAAGACCTTGAAGAAATTATACATGCAACATGGGCAATTACTGCTTGTGAAGAAATTTTTATGTGTGGTGATTTCAATGCAAGACTTGGTGGTTATGATGGATTCTCACATTTAGACATACAAAACTGGAGATTTGAAAATGCCTACAAATTTACCAGGAACTCAAAAGATCTAAAAGTAAACAAGAGGGGTCTTAGTTTAATTAATGTCTTAATTCCATATAACTTTGCCCCTGCTTAATGGAAGGATAATGGGTGATACCGAGGATAATTATACCCATTATAATTCGGTTGGACCTTCTGTAATGGATTTTTTTTTTGGGAATAGTACTATGGATGTATGGGAGACTTGTCTGGTAATTCAGAGGTGTGATACTGACCATTTTCCACTGACTTTGATTTGTAAAAATATGAATGTTGAAATTCCAGATATATGTCACCATGAGGTAGAAATTCACAACAAGCTCAACATGAGCTTAGAGCAGTGCAGAAGGACTTTGTAGAACTGGGGAGAGGCCTAAGACAAGTAGCACACACAGTATCCTTCTCAGAGGTGCTGCCTGTAAATGGCATGAGTGAGGCAAGGGTACTTTACACCATGCAGTTTAATGAGTGGTTGAAAAAATGGTGTGGAGCACAGGGGTTTGGCTTCATTGGGGACTGGGGTTCCACCTGGAGGGACACCAGTCTATACTGGCAGGATGGTCTGCATCTGTCCAGGAAGGGAACAAGTCTTTTGAGCAATCGGTTTAAATGCTTCATTGGCAAGCTTTTAAACTAGTCAAGGGGGAGGCACTGATAAGCAGCAGAAAAATCCCAGCCTCTCCCTACAAAACAGGGTACTAAATGGGAAAAGACTGAGGTAGAAAGGTCAGTGGGAGTCTGCAACAGAAAGTAAAGCCATCAAAAATGGAGAGCAGTGAGTACCAATGCCCGTAGTCTGAGTAACAAGCTTCCTGAATTAGTGGCCTTGATGGAGGAGGAACATCTGGATATTGTGGCAGTCACAGAAATATGGTACACAAAACCATGACTGGGATGTAAACATACCAGGATACACTATCTACAGGAGGGACAGGGAGGGTAAAAAAGGAGGAGGAGTAGCTCTATACATAAGGGAAGGAATCAAAGCAACAGAACAAAAGGGTAAACAGGGAGGAGAAGAAGCACTGTGGGTAAATTTGGAGACCGGCAATGGCACCACAATCCGCACAGGGGTTGTATACATACCCCCTTCTCAGGGGGAGGAAATGGACAAGGAAATGATAGAAAGTATACTTAGTATGGCAGAAAAAGGGGAGATATTGCTGATGGGTGATCTGAATATGCCAGATGTTAACTGGAGTGCTGTTGCAGCAGCCACTTCTAAGAGTGGGGTTATTCTAGATGCCCTACAGGGGGCATGCCTTAGACAACTAGTATTGGAGCCCACTCGAGAGGAACAATCTTAGACCTGGTTCTCTCAAATGGAGATGAAGAGAGGATCACAGATGTAGAAGTGGGTAGCCATCTGGGAACTAGCGACCATCGAACAGTATGGTTCACAATAAACACAGCAATAGAGTCAAGCCATACAAAGACAAAGGTACTGGATTTTAGGAGGGCTGACTTTGTCAAAATGGGTGAGTGCCTAAGGAATGCTCTAGCAAATGGGCAGGAAGGAGGGGGTGGAAGAACAATGGGGAATAATAAAAACTGCCATCACAGAGGTAACAAGCCTTTGTGTAAAGCAAATAAACAAAACAAAATGAGGTAAGAAACCACTATGGTTCTCAAAGGAAGTGGCAGTGAAGGTTCAAGAGAAAAAGAAAGCATTCAGGAAGTACAAGGAATCACAGAAGGAACAGAACAGGGAACTGTATCAGTTAAAGCAAAAGGAAGCTGGGAAGGCAGTCAGAACAGCAAAGGCCCAAACTGAGGAAAAGATAGCCAACTCAGTTAAGAAGGGGGATAAAACCTTTTATAGGTACATCAGGGAGTAAAGGAAGACCGAGGGAGGGATAGTGAGGCTTAATAAAGGGGGGGAGGGTGGACAGAGGGTGACTGTGAAAAGGCAGAGATACTAAGCAAATATTTTTGCTCAGTATTTACAAAGGAAGAGGGGGGAGGTACCTAAAACAAACAGTAGAAACACTCTGGATACAGAAGTTGATACCAGCCCATTTACAGAAGAAAGGGTTCTGAAAGAACTCTTAAAACTGAAGGTGGACAAAGCAATGGGGCCTGATGGGATTCATCCCAGAATTCTAAAAGAACTAAGGGTAGAACTAGTGACACCACTGACTACCCTCTTTAACAAATCATGGGAAGATGGGGTGGTACCCGAGGACTGGAGGAGGGCAGATGTGATTCCCCTTCACAAAAGTGGGAGCAAGGCAGAAGCAGGAAACTACAGACCTGTTAGTTTAACCTCAGTGGTAGGGAAAATGATGGAATCACTTCTGAAGGAAAGAATTGTTGAGTATCTAGAGGCCAGAGGGGCACAGGACCCAAGGCAGCATGGATTCACAGTGGGAAGGTCATGCCAGACAAATCTGATAGATTTCTTTGACTGGGTGACCAAAGTAGTTGATCAGGGAGGGGCTGTGGACATGGCCTACCTAGACTTTAGCAAGGCATTTGACACAGTCCCACACAAAAGATTAATATACAAGTTAGCCAGCCTGGGAGTGGGTCCCAAGATGACAGCCTGGGTAAAGAATTGGCTGGAGAATAGGTCACAGAGAGCAATAGTAAATGGAGTCCTCTGAAAAAGGGGTTAGTAGTGGGTACCGAGGGTTCAGTATTAGACTGGTCCTCTTCAATGTCTTTATGTTTACATTGCAGAGGGACTGAAGGAAAAGTATGTCTCTTGCAGATGACACAAAGATCTGCAACAGAGTTGATGCACAAGGTGGAGTGGAAAGGATGAGAAGGACTTGGCAAGGTTAGAGGAATGGTCAAATGTATGGCAGCTTAGATTCAATGCTAAGAAGTGCAAGGTAATGCACCTGAGAAACAAAAACCCAGGGGAAGAGTACACAATGGGGGTGAGATACTAACAACAACAAAATGGAAAGGGACCTGGGGTAGTCATATCAGATGACCTAAGGTGGGCAAGCAATGTGAGAGGGCAGCAAGGAGGGCTGGGGGATACTGGGATGCATAGGAAGAGGCATCACCAGTAGAAAACAGGAAGTTATTATCCCTCTGTACAGACAGCTAGTGAGACCCCATCTGGAGTACTGCGTGCAGTTCTGGAGACCCAATCTCCATAAAGACATAGACAGGATGGAAGCTGTCCAGAGGAGGGCAACTAAAATGGTGCAGGGTCTGCACCAGAAGACATATGAAGAGAGACTTAGGAGCTTAATATGTATAGCCTCGAGGAAAGGAGGGAGAGGGAGACATGATAGAAACTTTCAAGTACCTCAAGGAATCAACAAAGTCCAAGAGGTAGCATCTTTCAAAAAAGAGGTGTGCAAGAACAAGGGGGCACAATTTGAAGATAGAAGGGGGGTGGCTCAAAGGTAATTTAAGGAAGTATTTTTTCACAGAGAGGGTTGTGGATGTATGGAATGGCCTTCCAGAGGAGGTTGTGGAGTCAAAAACAGTGGTGGAATTCAAGCATGCATGGGACAGTCATAAGGCAATTCTAGGGGGTGGGGGTAGGAAGAAGTAGGCTGCTGGTTAACTAAGACCTGCAGCTTATCCATCAGGTAGGGAAATGGGCAGACTGGGTGGGCCAAGCGGTCCTTATCTGCCATCAAATTCTATGTGTCTATGTGTCTAAGACAAAAATTAGATGGAAGCAGGAATTAAGTGAGGAATTAATTTCTATTATTAAAACATACTTTAATCCTTCTTGTCATAATCAAGATGGTTTGCATTCAGTAAATCAGTTGGATAAATGTTTTGAAGCCATTAGAAAATCTCTTAAAATATCATGTAGACCTACTGTTAGAAACAATACTTGGTATGATAGTGAATGTCAACAAGCAAAAAAAGTTCTGAATCAAAGAATTAGGAAAATCCGATGTAGTGAACAAAAAGAGGGATTTAGACTTTTGAATAGAGATAAAGTTATAAGGTATTACTTAAGAAAAAAACAAATAGAATTTCAACAAAGCCAATGGAAAATAATGTTATCAGTCATAGAAAACAAGGACAATCGAGCCTACTGGCAGATGGTAGCAAAAGGAATGGATAATCAAAAAACTTGCTTAGATTCCTATATTCCCATGAATTTGTGGGTTGTGTATTACACAGATATTTGTTTGATTCAACAATCCAAAATTAAGATTTTACTCAATGCAGGGAATTGTGGCAATCTTCCTTCTGCACAAATATAGAGGTTTATTTTGCTATAGTAACCATGAAAAAAGGAAAAGCTCCAGGACCTGACCTTATTCCTTATTTACAAGAAATGTAATAAATCTGATCCTCATAAGCATCACCCAATCTCACTTTTGGATAATTTGGGTAAAATATTTACCAAAGTGGTACTGAGGAAATTATTGGAACAAATAAAACAATTGGGTGACTTTTCGGAATGCCAAGCAGGTTTTTGTTTTGGTTATTATACATTGGATAACTGTTTTACACTAATACATCTTTATGAGAAATATGTGAGTCTTTGTAAACAAAAATTATATGCTGCATTTATAGATTTTAGTTCAGCCTTTGATTCAATTTCATGTAATTTACTTTGGGCGTTAATGAGGGATTGGGGTATAACTGGGGATTTGATTGCAGTTATTAAAGAAATATATACAGATACATGGGCACAGATAAGAATTGGTAATCCAGAACAGTTATCAGGCACTTTTAAAACAAATTAAGGTGTGAGGCAGGGCTGTGTATTGGCTCCTACACTATTTTGCATATATGTAAACAAGTTATTGTTGGAACTTGAATATTCAGATACTGACTCACCTATGATTAAGAATAAAATGTGCCCTGCTTTAGCATTTGCTGATGATCGTGTCCTATTCTCCCTGTCCCAAAGGGGATTACTGGGGAAGTTGGACATTAAGAATGAATATGAAATAAAATACAAACTTTCAGCAAATGAAACAAAAAGTCAGGTCATGATATTTGGTTCTAATAAAATGAAAAAATTTTGAAAGGTGGCAGGGAAAAATCTCAAAGTTACCAAATCATATACCTACATGGGACTCTGTCTATCTAATGATGGCCGTTGGTCCAAGCATGTTAAAATAATATTGCCTAAACTTAAATTAACAGCTAATTCATTAAAGGTATTTAATTATAAATTTTGAGGGAATTCTATAAAACCACTTGTGGAGGCAATCAAATCTAAGTATTATTACCAGATGTTATATCAAACAGAAGTGTGGGATTTTGAGAATTGTCAGGTCCTGGAAACTCCAATGAACAAATTGCTTAGAAATTCCTTGGGACTTAATAATTCAATTCCAGCTCCTCTTATATTTGCAGAAATTGGTCTAAATTATCCAAAAGCTTATGTGTGTGCTAGGTTGATCAATTATTGAATAACGTTACTATCTTTGGATAGCACAAGATTACCTGCACTTTCATTACAGGAAAAGCACTACTGGGAAAAGATAGGTTGTTCTAGATCTAAATAGTAAACAAGAGTAAACAAAATTTGGGGGGAACTGATCTTATTTATCTGAAGAAATAGCTTAAACATAACATTTCAATAAGTCTTAAATATATACCATATGTGACTAACAAGATTATTAAACAGTATAAAACTCTGGATCTGGAGTTTGTAACAAAAAGTAGAATATCTCTTGGCTATGGGATAATGATCCTAAATTCTGTTACAGAGAATATTTAGATATCTTACAGAATCTCTAACATAGGCACCTATTTACCAGATACAGATTTGAGATGTTTCCAAGTAGTATTAGCTAGATATAATAAAACTGTAAGTGAATCTGCTGCCTATTGTTCTTGTGCAAACAAAGTTAAAGAGGATCTGTTCCATCTAATTATGAAGTGCCCCTAGTATAATATTCCAAGAAAACATTGACTTATTCCAATTTGGGGAAAAAATCGATACAGGTGATAATCAATTATTATTAAATATTTTATTTACAACCAAGGATGAACTAATAATTTCTAAAATAAAACTGCAACAAAAGTAATATGATTAAAATCTCTTTTTGCACAGTGTAATGGATAATGAATTGTTTTGGCTGAATGTAAAAATAAGATTTTCAAGCTTTTCAATTTTAAAATGTTGTAAGGTATTTCATATAATGTATGTTCTACGTGTATTCTAATTTAAGTGTGATCATCATCAGTGTAATGTATTTTATTATTGTCAAGGTCATTGACCGATCAATAAACTTTCATTCAATACTCTAGCCCCATGACAGGGTTCTCAGCATCCTGGAGGGGTCTAGCATGGGGCAAGTCCTTTCCCTTCACTCCTCCTTCCCTGCTATTCTTTTCTATCCATTCTTGTTCTCACCTTGAACCTAACCTCTGGCAGGGTTAGTAGCATCCTAGAGAGGTCAAGTTTCTTCCATCCCTCTTCTCAACATCACCTTGTCTACACACCCCTAACCTAACATTCCTGCCTTTGTTATCCTGCCTCCCCCTTTCAAGTCACTGCCTCGCTCTGCTCCTTGCAGGGTTCTCTGCATTCTGGAGGGGTTAGCTCTTGGCTTGACTCATCATTCCCTGCCCTACTCCCTCACCCCCACCTCCCTCCTGCCCCTCCTTTCTACTACCCCACACCCCCACACTTAAACTTCGTTTTAGTACATTTGTACTAACTACTTGCACTTTTTTTGCCTAGTTTAGGTTGCTTCCAGCTTGCACTAGCCTGACACTGTCCTCAGCTGTTTTAAATTGTTAACTGAATCCTTTCTATAAAAGTATTTGAATGTGTCTTTCTATAAATGTAATTGAATGTGTACACTAAATGTAAATGTTTGTATAATCATCAGCCATGTTAAATGGAAACTGTATGTCATTCTACAAATGTAACTATATGTGTCTTTCTACAGATGAAACCGAATGTATGTTTGACAGGTATGTTAATATTAACTGTATGTTTTACGTCTCATCCATATGTTCCCCTCCCCCACCCCAGGTCACACCGCGGGAGATGAGCAACTTGTTGTTCAGAGTGCCTTACTGGTGAAACATTTAAATAAATAAATAAATAAAAAATATATTATCATTTTCGTCACTTAACTTTTCCACTCCAAAAACAGAAAGAAAAAAATAATTCTTTGTTTCCCTTATTTCCTCAGGTACATGTCTCTGTTGAAAATTCCATTTCAGAGTTGTGAGTTTTGATGTTTATGTTTCAAAAGTGAGACTATCCCCTAGATTCTGAGTCACTATTAGCTATTTGACTAATTGATTGCCAGGACACAGGAGGGGGGACCTCTAAGCCCAAAAATGTTAACCTTTTTTGTCCAGCCCATACTTTCTTTGCTAATTGTATTACTGTTACGAGGATATAGACTGGGTTTTCCCTCATCCGTTGTGTTTCTATGTACCCATAGAATGTCTTCTTTATTGAACTTTATCCCTAATTCAGCTAAAAATAGATGGCCTAACTGTTCTTTAAGTGATTCTCTAGACTCGTTATTTTTTAACCAATAATTCTTTAATCCTAATACAGAATTATTTTCCTGTTAATAACAACTTCTCTTTTGGGGGCATTAAAAGATCCTGAGTGAGGCTAGTTCCATGCTTTGTTTCCTGCTCTGTCAAAATCAAGCTTCTGCTTGTTTGCCCTTAGTATTGCCTTGCTGAACTGTTTTTTGGTTTTTAGTTATAATAACCATTGGACATATGGGAACTGTTCCATTGGATTTCTGTTTTTGTAATGTTTCTTGTTGGGCCACTTGTTTAGCTTTGTTCTGTTTTTTGTTCTTGTTTTCTTTTTCTTTCCTTTAGCTTGGTGCCCTCTTTTTTTATCTATTTCTTTAGAGATGTCTGGGATTGCTAAAGTAGAAAAGGACAATTTATTCTTTACCATTTTTTCTTCTGTTTCCCCAGACTTTTTTTCCAGGCTGTCCAATCTGACTACAGTAAAACCCCACTTACCCTGCTTATACCAAACCCTCTAATCTGAAACTCTCAGTTATCCAAAACTGAAAGATGTCCCCCATTTTCATATACTAAAAAAACAAAGCAATGAAGCATTTCAATTGTGCTTCAGATGCAGCAATTAGCTGCTAACGGGAACAGTTTGCATCAATGAGAAACACCTGGTGTGAAGAGGTACAGCAATTACCAGGTTATTAGTTGATAGTTTAGGCGAGTAAAGCCAGATTATCCTGACTGCATACCCTAATCCCCCCCTTCTCTGAAAAAACACAATTCCCATTCTGTACCATTTTGTACTATAACCCCTGGGGAAAAAAAAAACTGCTGATGGATGACAGTGTGAACTGTTTTAGTATTCAGTTTCCCACAAGCCAGTAAGTCTCCTCTCTACCCCCCATCCACTAAATCCACCATAGCATCCAAGTTTGAAGTAAAACTTCAGCAAGTAGCAAGCAGTCTTACACCCTGCTGATGGACTGGCTGATCAACTTTTCTTGTTTTCTGTCTGCCTTCTACACCTGGCTATCTCCTCTCCCTGGGGCAGATCAACAGGAATTTAGCAACATGGACATGTGGCTTCACTCAGCACACCCATGACCAGTTAAACAAAACTGTCACTTAGAACACCCATGCAGTCTTAACCCCCTGCTGATGGACTGTTTGATCAGGCTTTTTCCCTCATCCCCTGAGAAATTGGAACTACTGTCATGTGCTGTAGCCTCTGGAAAGCAGACCTGCAAATGAGATGACTGGGCAGTAAATCTCTTCTCTCTGCCCATTATCACAATACCAAGTGTGTGGCAGCATTTGGGGGCTCTCCCTATTCCCTGTCTCTCTCCTCCTCCGGGGCAGACCATCATGAAATCAGCAACATGGCCCCTGTTGCTTCACTTAGAAACATGCATGATCAGTGAAGCCAAACTGTCTGCACAAAACAACAGGAACATTGATTAACTGAAACTCTATTTATCTCAATGTTTTTTATGTCCCCAATGACATTGGGCTAAATGGGGTTTTACTGTATTGTGTTGTTGGGGTTCCCCTCAAACTTATTTCTTAGGTCATTTAATGCTTCTAGCAAGACAATATTTGCCATTACTGGATGGACAAAGGCTTTTATTGTGTACTTTCATAGCGTATCTGGACACTGAGCATAAAAACCAAGATCTAATTTAATTAACTCGATTTCTTTGTCTAAGTTTTGAAAAAAACTGTGTTTGGGGAAGCTGCCAATGCAGAACATGGTTATGAATTCCTTGTATGGCATTTTCTGCTGAAATGTCTAGCTTACCTCCATTCTTAGAGATACTGGTTTGTATAGTAATAATAGTGTTTTTAGCTTTATCTACATAGAAGTGGCAAGTTGGGGGGATGTAGAGATCTGTAAACAATCTTTAAAAATGTACCCTTTTTTAATTTCATCTCCTTAGTCTGAGAGGGGATTGTCTTTCCACTTCTAGTATTTATTTTATCAAGCCTATATATAATCAATATCTAATTTAGTTTTCCCACTTAAGAATATATTGCACTTCCCAAAATATGTTCAATTACTATAAAAATATAGGCTAATAAATATAGGGAATGAATCAGTCTCTAGTCTTTAACCTTAGGTCATCACAGTTACAATATATAAATAAAGAAAACAGTGCACTAAATATAAAACAGGATGAGATAAGATTCACTGAGGCAGTAATTCCCTTTTGTGAGTATCACCACAGACCTCTGTGGGTAAAGGAAGTCCTTATTTAAAAGGATAACAGTCTATGTGATTGCTAAAAGCCAACTACAATGATAAAATAAGGATCAACCTGGAAACTTTGTTCAGTCCATACAGATTCTTCCCTGTAATGGTGGTAGCAGCAATGGTAAATGAAGGATGAGCCTGGAGACTTTGTTCAGTTCATACAAATACTTTCTAGTAAGGGTGGTAGCAACTGTTGTAACAATAAGATCTTTTACTTAATGCAGTTCTATGGTAGCAGTAAACCCAATGTTTGTAACAATACTACAAGCTAAATTCAATAATTATAAAAAGATCATTAAAAAAGAAGAAAAAAGGAGTACAAAACTAATTACAGTTGACTAATCCTGAATAACCTCTAAATGAATTTATCAGGACAGTTCCTTTAATTTGTAAAAGTTGAATTCCCTATATTTTTTAAATACCACTGCCTCTTCTGTACCCTAAGGGAAATAGAGAGCAATCCAAAAGCAGTTTACCTTCTCTCAGTAAGAGAATGTCCCTTTGTTATATCCCTTTCAATCGATTTTCCTGGGAGTATCACCTTAAGCATCTGAAGGTACAATGAATATTTTTGAGAACTCCCATATTACTCATTTATTATTTATGTGTACTGAGGCTACACTGAAGCTATTCTCAAGTGGTGCAAAGGAAATATTTTTCCCTTGGCAAGTTTGTAGTTGAATTGTAAAGATACCATGGGCAACACTAAAAACTGCCTTGTGCTGCTTTATAAATGACTCAACTTTTGGTTTCAGGCATAAGAAGTTACACTCTGTTTTAAAGCCTTAAGCATCACGTGATCTGAAACAGAAGTCTGAAACAATAGAGAAGCATTTAAATCTGTATGCATAACTTTATTGTTAAAAGAAGTAGAAGGTAGTTGCTAAAAGAGTGTGTATTCAGTTATAAATTGAAGTTTAGAGATGCAAAATTCAAAATTATGTAATGTGTTAAAATGTCTTATCAGGTCACTTCTTATCTGTAGGTTAAATCCGATTTTAAAAGTCTAAAAGCATGTATAAGATGAGAAATAGATTTATTGAACTGTTCTAATTATTTTATTCTGCTTACTCAGTTTAGCTCGACTTCGCTTTTTTTAGATGCGCTTGGGTAAGTGACTTATGCGCATCTGCATTTACACAACCGGAGCATGCGCTCATTAATTTCTAAGCGTTATAACTATTAAAACATAATTAGCTAGCTCATGTCAGGGAATTATACAAATTGTCTCTTTCATGTGTTAATAATTAAAATGAATTATTAATTAATTTAATTACGTTAAAGGAAAAAACACCTTATTGGACTGCTTGCAACTGTTTATAGCTTCTGAAGTGCTTTCCAGTAAGTTCCAGGCCAGCTATTTAATTAATTAATTTAGAGCTTATTTTAGAGTTTATCTTGTCTTTATCCAATTAACTCAATTGAATTCCAGTGAGTTACCCCAGGATTCAGATGCTGAATATCTAGCTCACTTTCTATTTAATTATTCACTTGTGAGTGAATATAGTATAAAGTGCCACTGAACAGTGAACTAGAAACATAGAAACATAGAAGTTGACAGCAGATAAGGACTGCAAGGCCATTCCAGTCTGCCCATTTCTTTTTCTACCTTACAAATGTGCCATCATCCTTTGATGTCAGTGGCCTATCTATTCATACTCATCTGTATTACTCCCTTATGCCTATCCCATGCCTGTTTGAAGCCCTGCACTGTATTCATAGCCACCACTTCCTGAGGTAGGCCGTTCCATGCATCCACCACCCTTTCTGTGAAAAAGAACTTCCTCATATTACCCCTTAATCGGCCTCTCTCTAATCTCATGCTGTGTCCTCTTGTCCTGCTATTTTTCTTATAATGAAACATGTTAGACTCTTTCACCTTGTTAATGCCCTTAAGGTGTTTGAATGTTTCAATCATATCACCTCTCTCCCTCCTTTGCTCTAGAGTATACATATTGAGCTCCGTTAATCTGTTCTCACATGTCTTCTGATGCAGTCCCTGCACCATTTTGGTTGCCCTTCTCTGGACTGTCTCAATTTGGTTAATTCCCTTGTGAAGGTGTGGCCTTCAGTACTGCATGCAGTACTCCAGATGGGGCCTAACCAGTGTCTTGTAAAGAGGGATTATTACCTGCCTCTTATGACTTGTGATACCCCTACTAATACACCCTAACATCCCCCTAGCCTTACCTATTGCTTTAGAGGTCTGCTTGGATGATTTCAGGTCATTGGTGATGATGATGCCCAAGTCTCTTTCTTCCTTTGTGACTGCCAGCAACTCCCCTCCCAGCCTATAGGAGGCTTCAGGGTTTCTCTTCCCTATGTACATGATTTTGCACTTTTTTGCATTAAATCCCAGTTGCCACTCTTCCGACCATTTAGCTAGTTTATCCAGATCTCTTTTCATTCTGCCCACCCCATCTGGATCATCTACTCTGTTGCAGATCTTGGTGTCATCTGCAAACAGGCAAGCCTTACCCTCCAGTCCATCTGCAACGTCACTGATGAAGATATTGAAGAGGACTTGCCCCAGAACTAATCCCTGAGGTACCCCACTTGTGACTTGCATCTCTTCTGACTGCATACCATTTATCACCACTCTCTGTTTTCTGCCCATCAACCAGTTTTCCACCCAGTTGACCAACTTCTGACCCACCCTGAGCCTACCCAGCTTGTTTATCAATCTTCTATGTGGAACAGTGTCGAAAGCTATGCAGAAGTCAAGGTAGGCGACATCAACTGCTTCCCCTTGGTCAACCACTCTGGTTACCCAGTCAAAGAAATCTATGAGATTAGTTTGACAGGACCTTCCTTTTGTAAACCCATGCTGTCTTGGATCCTGTGCACCTATGGGTTCCAGGTGTTGTACTATCCTTTCCTTAAGGAGTACCCCCATAATCTTGTCCACTACTGAGGTAAGACTGACTGGTCTGTAGTTCCCTGCCTCCGCCCTGCTACCACTCTTGTGGAGTGGGATCACACAAGCCCTTCTCCAGTCTTCTGGGACCTCTCCTGTGCTCAGAGACTCACTAAACAGTTCTGCTAATGGCTCAGCTAGGTCCACCCTTAGCTCCTTTAGTACTCTGGGATGTATGCCATCAGGTCCCATTGCCTTGTCCACTCCGAGCTTAGCGGGCTCTTGTAGGACCCTTTCTTTTGTGAAGGGAGTAGTGCTTACCTCCCTCCCCCCTGTGTCCATGATGCTGAGCTGTGAGCCCTGCCCTACCTTCTCTTCATTAAATACTGAGCAAAAGTATCTATTTAGGATAGATGCTTTTACTGGGTCCTCCTCCTCACATGCCCCCTTTTCTCCTCTGAGCTTAGTAATTCCAGCTCTGGACTTTCTCCTTGTTTCAATGTTTTCACTAATGTATCTATAGAAAATCTTGTCACCTTCTTTTACTATTTGTGCTAGTGTTTCCTCAGTTTGGGACTTTGCCTGCCTTACTGCCTTTCCTGCTTCCCTCAGGGCAGTTTGGTACACTTCCCTATCTTCATTCTCCTTTGATCCCTTATATTTCCTGAAGGCCAACCTTTTGGCTCTGACCTTTTCTGCTACTGTATTTGAGAACCAAAGTGGATTCCTTCTTCTTTTGCACTTTCTTTTCTGTCTAACACAATGGGATGTTGCTTCAAGTATTACATCCTTAATGCTTGCCCACTTTGCCTGTACCCCCTCACCTGTGTTTCTTTTTGCCAGGCTAGCTTAACTCTGTTGGCCATCTTATCAAAGTCAGCTCCTCTGAAGTCACACATTTTTGCCTTGAAATGGGATGATTTAGTTGTAGTGGCCAAATTGAACCATACCATGTGAGGGTCACTGGCCCCCAGGTGACCTTCTACCTGGAGATCTGTGATCTCATCCCTGTTAGTCAGTACTAGATCTAGGATAGCCCTGTCTCTTGTGGGTTATTGTACCAGTTGTTTGAGGCCCTCCCCCTGCAGGGAATCCACCATGTGTTTAGTTCTGGCAGATATTCCTGTTTATATTGACCAGTCTGTATCAGCATGTTGAAGTCTTCCATTATCAGAATCTCCCCTTTAGCTGTCATGTTTTGTATATCTTCTAACAGTAATAAGTCTATGTCATCTCCCTGGTCTGAGGGCCTGTAGACAACCCCAGTTCTTATGGCTGTATCATTTCCTGTTTCCAGGGTGACACACAGTTCTTCTGGCTCCTTATGTGTATTCTGAATTTCTGTAGCTTTGATATTTTCATTGACATACAGAGCCACTCCACTCCACCCCTCCCCCCCCTTTTTGCACCTCGGTCTCTTCTGAACAGTACATAGCCAGGTACTGAAGTCTCCAGTGTGGTTACTGGTAAACCATGTCTCACTAATTGCTACTATGTCCGGTTTAGCCTCTGACATTATTGTCTGCAGGTCTGGGATCTTATTTCCCAGGCTGTGAGCATCTGTGAACATGATTTTCCATTGGCCAGATTTCAGTGTGTTAGTTGTTGGAAGAGGTCTGGCATTTCCCCTGTGCATTGTATAGGAAGATGGACATTTTTTCTTACCTGCTGATGCAAATGAACTGCAAACATGCTGAATCCCTGTTTGACCACTATCTGAGGGGGGAGAGGTGTTCTTCCAATTTGACGTATGCGGTGCTGCACCACTCTCCCCATTTGCTAGTTTAAATATTCTGCAAAGATGTCAAACTTCTGCCCCAATGCACTGACTCCCTCCTTAGTCAGGTGCAGTCCATCAAATCTAAAGAACTTTCGCTCCCAAAACTGTTGCCAGTTCCCTACAAATCTGTGTCCTTTTTCCTGGCACCAGTCCTTGAGCCACATGTTTAGCTCCCCTATCTCCCTTTCTCTGACCTTCTGTCCATCTGCCCTCCTCTCCAGACTAGAAGGATCTCAGAGAAGGAGATGCTGGATAAAATGGATGATAGTTTGTCACCCAGCCTGGTCAGGTGTTCCTTGGTCTCCACAACTGACCAGCTGATCATTAATCCCTATGTGTACCAGGATGTCAATGTTTTCTCCTGCTTCCTGAACAATTTTTGCAATCTGGTCAGAGTCTCTCCACACTGTTGTACCTGGGAGAGATCTGACCATTACCAATGGCTGGAGATACTGTAGGTATCAACTCCCCAAATCATGGATTCTCCTATGATCAGAAGTTATTTGGATTTCCTTTTTGCTTTTTTTGTTTTGGTTCCTGATTTGGGTGAGTTTTGTTGTGCTAGCTCCTGAGCTGCAGTGTCCTTCTCTGCAGTGTCCTCTGCCCCTTTGTTTGATTTTGGAGCTAGAGGCAGATACCTGTTTGTAGTGTTTATATGGTTTTTGGAGGTAATATGCTAGAGAGCACCGAGTGATGGGGCACCTGATTCTCCCCTCCGAACCACATGCCAACCTCCCAGACCAACTACCCTCTGCAGTCGAGGTTCTTCTATTGAATATTGGGGAAAAGTTGTGGGGACAGAATTGAGCTAATAGTTAGCCAGAACTAAAACTAGTAAGTTAAAGGCACATAAGATCACAAAGAACCCTACACACACACAAAGAAAAAATAAAATAAACCAAAAACGAGTCCATAAGTAAAAAAAAAAGTGCCCCCCAAAAGCAAAGCACTAGTATGGGTAAACTTCAGAGATTTTTCAGGATTGAGAGAACCCTTCTTAAATAGAATTCATAGAGAGTCACACAAGATCACAGAAAACTGCAAAGTTACTTCTGAAGCTAAAGTTGTACAAATGCCACTGAAGCAGCAAGTTCTGGGCTTAAACTCTGAAACCAGAGCTGCGGTAAAATTACAGAGGCACTCCTCTGAGTGTCTGAACCACTGCAAATAGCAGTAGGTTTCTTTCTGGTACTCCACTGGTGCCCCCGGATTTGCAGTTCAAAGGGAAGCTCCACTGAAACTCCACGAAGACTAAAGGGGAAAAAAATCTTCTTTACTGAAGCCAATATTCCAGTTTTCACACACGCCTGTATCCTTCCTTGATCCAGCTCTCCACAGGGCTCCTCTTTCCTTAGACTAAGCTGTGCATGCTACACACCACCAGAACTCCTGACAAAACCTGGTAGGGAACACAGCACAAAGTGGTACAGGGAATCAAGAAAGGCTGCACAACAAAGTCTGGAAAGTGTAATTTATAGCAAAGCTATATAGGCAACCATGTCATACCTGTGATAACTGCTTCTCCTGGTACCTACCTCTGGGTGGCCTGTCCGTGGCTATAACCAGTACTTATCCCCACTGGACTCACCTGTGTCTCCTGTCGTACCCAGCCGGGTGCTCTATTACCCTGTAGTGATGGTCCTGGATGGTAATCTACCTGATTCTCCTCTTACCCCCTGTTCTCACTTATCCTGCTGCCTTGTACCTTGGTATTCATCAAGATCATTGGGAGTCTACCGTCGCCTATTTTTTCATCTACTAGGCTGGATGCCAATTTACATAGTTATGAATGCTACCTCACAGTTGATTTCCACTCATTGTGCTCAGTCAAATGTGATCTATGTACCTCAAACATGTACCCTATTTGGATGTCTCAAAAGTGCCTTAAGCTATGTACCCTATTCATATCATTTATCATGTTGCCTGAACCTAATGTATGTTAACCCTGTTTGAACCTGTATGCCTGATGTTCATGTATTGTTCCATTGTAACCCTCCCGGATCACGCCTGAAAATAGGCACTTGGCTGTCTAGTGCGCTCACCTGGTAAACAAAAGCAAATAAATAAATAACTTTACAAGCATTAAGCATCCCTGCTCTTGTGGTTCCTCAACCTGCACAGCGTGAAGCAGCCATCTTGGTAAACCATTTAAATGTATTTCACCTAAGTACCACCTACAGACCAGTCAGTCTTACCTCAGTAGTGAGCAAGATTATGGAGGCACTCCTTAAGGAAAGGATAGTGCAACACCTGGAATCCATAGGGGCACAGGATCCAAGACAGCATGGGTCTACAAAAGGAAGGTCCTGTCAACCTAATCTCATAGATTTCTCTGACTGGGTAACCAGAGTGGTGGACCAAGAGGGAGCAGTTGATGTCGCCTACCTTGACTTCAGCAAAGCTTCAGACACTGTTCCACATAGAAGATTGATAAATAAGCTGGGTAGGCTCGGGGTGGGTTAGAAGTTGGTCAACTGGGTGGCAAACTGGTTGACGGGCAGAAAACAGAGAGTGGTAGTAAATGGTATACAGTCAGAAGAGATGCAAGTCACAAGTGGGGTACCTCAGGGATCAGTTCTGGGGCCAGTCCTCTTCAACATCTTCATTAGTGACCTTGCAGATGGACTAGAGGTAAAGGCTTGTCTGTTTGCAGATGACACCAAGATCTGCAACAGAGTAGATGATCCAGATGGGTGGGCAGAATGAGAAGAGATCTGGATAAACTAGCAAAATGGTCAGAAGAGTGGCAACTGGGATTTAATGCAAAGAAGTACAAAATCATGCACATAGGAAGAAACCCTGAAGCCACCTATAGGCTGGGAGGGAAGTTGCTAGCAGTCGCAAAGGAAGAAAGAGACTTGGGCATCATCATCACTGATGATCTGAAATCATCCAAGCAGACCCCAAAGCAGTAGGTAAGGCTAGGGAGTGTTAGGTGTATTAGTAGGGGTATCACAAGTCGTAAGAGGGAGGTAATAATCCTCTTTACAAGACACTGGTTAGGCCCCATCTGAGTACAAGGCAGTATTGGAGGCCACACCTTCACAAGGACATTAACCAAATTGAGGCAGTCCAGAGAAGGGCAACCAAATGGTGCAGGGACTGCATCAGAAGACATATGAGGACAGATTAACAGAGCTCAATATGTATACCCTTGAGCAAAGGAGGGAGAGAGGTGATATGATCGAGGCATTCAAACACCTTAAGGGCATTAACAAGGTGAAAGAGTCTAACATGTTTAAATATAAGAAAAATAGCAGGGCAAGAGGACACAGCATGAGATTAGAGGGGGGCCGATTAAGGGGGAATGTGAGGAAATTCTTTTTCACAGAAAGGGTGGTGGATGCATGGAATGGCTTACCACAAGAAGTGGTGGCTATGAATACAGTGCAGGGCTTCAAACATGCATGGGATAGGCATAAGGGAGCAATACAAATGACTATGAATAGATAGGTCACTGACAGAGCAAAGGCCGATGGCACATTTAGAAGGTAGAAAAAGAAATGGGCAGACTGGATGGGCCTTGCGGTCCTTATCTGCCATCAACTTCTATGATTCTATGTTTCTATTGCATATACAGTGTCAGCTTTATGTTTGTACAAACTGTGTTAAAATATACTAACTTACATTTCTATTTATGTAAGAAACATTGATTGCACTGGTGGAAATTCTGGTGGTAATGATTTTGGTTAAGCCAAAGGGCATTATATTTGCTTTTTTATTTGCAAAACGTAAATGTTTAATATAAATTAATTTTGCTGTATGCTGCCAGTACTTACTATGAAAATGTTCTGGCACCTCCATCCCCCCCAAAAACACAGTCATGAAGTAAAACAAAGTTAAATAAAAGAACTGGACATACCTGTTTGTACAGTGGAACATTCCATTTTTACAGCTTTATAACAAGAACTATGCTGACAAATAGTGAATGGGAGGAGGAGAGAAAAAGGGGGAGTAAGGGCATGATAGGCTACAAAATGTATCACAAATGTATGCTCCCCGCTCCACCCAGTAAGTGTAGTTGAAGCACATACAAGCATGCACGAATCAGTCTACTTCCTCCCTCTCCCTCTTCCTCTCCACAACTTTCTCCATCCCACCCACTGCTACCTATCCCCCTTTCCCAATTGCTGCTGTAGCCTCTTCTCACTCACCAGCTCCCCCAGCAGAAAAGTAGCACTCACTGGCACTCCTTCTTGCCCACCCATACCCCCAACAATGGAGGGGTAATCAATGGTACTCCTTCCCTCCCCCCGCTTTAGAGCCACACTCAAGCAGCATTGCTTCTCAGCCACCCACTCACCCAATGACGGTAAAGCACTCAGCAGTACTTCTCTCCCTCCATCAGAGCCATACTCAGCAGCACTCTTTCTCACCCATCCACTCCTCCTGCAATGAAGCAGCACTTTTTTTTGTTGTTGTTTAACCAGGAATAGCACACTAAGCTGAAAGCTTTTTTACAGGAACAGAAGCACTTGGACGTATTACTTTCCACTCCCACCCACATTGCAGACACATTTGGTGGCACACCTTCTCAACTACCAGCTCCCTTGCAATGGAGCAACACCCAGTGGTACTCCTTCCTGCTACTCCCTGCATTGAAGCTGCACTCAGTGGCACTCCTTTTTGCCTACCAATTCTGCCAACAATGAAGTGGCACTTGGAGGTACAAGCAGCAGTAGCTGAACCTACAAATTATTTATTTATTTTATAATTTGTTGAGTAACTGGGTTGGTGCACAGATCCAAAGACATTTTTCAGGCATGGCCCAGGCCAGAAACTGGCACAAACAGTGTAAAATACAATGCAAGAACAACATGGATCATACAGGGAACATAACAGGGAATCCAGTGTAGGTCAAGTTAACAAAGAAAATATGAGGTAAACAGTACCAGATACATAAAAAATTGAGCATATCAAGCTATATAACATTTGGTAAACAGGGTAAGGTTCACCATCATTCAGAAACAGGAATAACAATAGTATACAGAGCAGGAGAGGAGAGTGGAGTACTAAAGGGGAAGGGGTAAGGGTGGGCTACAAGGAAGGTGCAGTCATCCCAGCAACGTGTGGGCAATTGCAGATCATGGAGGACAGAAAGTACATCCTTAATAGGGAATTTAGATTTAGAGGGGGTTCAGGGGAATGTAGGGAGATGGGGAGTTAATTCCATAATGAGGGTCTGGCTGCATTGAAGGCTCTTAGGCCCATCCTCATAGTTATGTTAGGATGTTCAAGTTGGTGGTGGGAAGACTGATATACATTGCATTAGTAGGTTCTGGGCCAGATAAGAATGGAAAGTGGAGAGTAGGAAGGATTGTGCAAGGTATCAGCAATGACCTGGGCTATCAAGTAGGAGCACTGCACTTGTGGAGGGTGCCAGTTAAGGGACTGGTCAAAAGAGCAGTGGTGAGTGAGGAGAGGGGCGGGGAGGGGAGGGCAAGGTGGCGTATATGATTGTAGGTAGATTTCAGGTGGTTCAGGTTGGTAATAGAGGTAAGGGAGTACACCACGCAGCCATAGTCAAGGAGGGGGAGGAGGCTGCCACGAGCAATAGCAAGGCAGGCTTCCGACGATAGGTGGGCAATCAGGTGATTGCAGAGCCCTAACTTCTGGTTGATGCGCTTGATCAGTGAGGCAATGTGGTCAGTGTAGGTTAGGGATGGGTCCAGGATTACCACCCAGATACTTGAAGGTGGGAACAGTGCCAAGAAGAGATCCATCTGGGGATTTGACAGTGAGAAGGCCACCATTGTGGGCAAGGGCAGAGAGTTTCAGTTTGGAACCAAAAAGCATGACCTATGTTTTGGCAGCATTGACCAACAGTTTGTTGGTGGAGAACCAACAATGTGTCTTCCAGAAATCATTGGTAAGTGTAGCGAATAGAGAGAAGGGGGAGGGGTCACTTTGGTATAGTATTAAGTTGTCAGTGTAGAGAAGTGATTTACAGATAAGCCCTCCAATGGTAGAGAGTTAATGAAGAAGGAAAAGAGGAGGGGGGCAAGGACAGATCCCTGGGGTCACTCACAGAGAGAGGCAAGAGGGGGAAGTTGGCACCACCAAGGCAGACCATCTGTGTTCTACCAGAGAGCTAGTTAGTGAGCCAGGTGGTGGAGGCAGGGGGAAAAACCAAGGGCACCAAGTTTTGCTATCAGAATGTTGCAATTTACAAGGTCAAATGCCTAGGACAAATCTGCAAACACTGCACCAGTTAGCTTCCCTTCATTCCTCCACACATGGTCAGTGAAGAGGGCAAGGGCCGTGCCCCTTCTGAAAACCAGGCTGCCAAGGGCAAAGAAGATTACATTTGGAGGTATTCTCTGTAATTTGTTAGTTTACTGCCTTCTCTAGAAGCTTGCCTAGATGGGGCATAATGGAGATGGGACAGTAGTTGTCTATATGACTAGGATCACTGTATTTATGAACGGGGACAATTTTGACCTGTTTCCAGATAGAGGAGACAGAGGCTGAAGTAAGGGAGAGGTTAAAGATGAAGGTGAACGGATAGGCAATGTTCTGGGCCACTAGTTTTAAGAAGCGGGGGATAGACTGTCACTACCTGCACTCCCTCGAGATGGTAGGCTGAGGAGGAGCTTCAGTGTCCCAGGATGAGAAAGGGTCTTAAAATGAAAAAAGTGGCTAGTAGAAGAGGAAGGTGGAGGAGGGGTCAAGGGGGTGGATGGGGGAGCTTAGCCAGGTAGTAGCTAAGGTTTGTGAAATGTGCAATAAGTGCATCTACAATGTCATCAGGGAATGCCTAAATGCACCTCACTTTTGGTATGTCTTTTTGCCTAAGAGCTTCTCCTTTTAACTAACTTATTTTAAATGTTCTAATAAAACTCTGCACTTGATTTTTTCTCTTAAATATTCCTTAGGTAAACTCACATCAGTCTGGAGTTCGAGCCTGGCAACTGAAGGTGGATAAGGCACTGAGATCAAAAGAGGTTCAGAGGTTCAGAAGTGAGGACCACCAACTGAGAACTGGAGCACTGTAGGAGTTCTGGAGAATAAAAACAGTGACAAGTCCAAGTGAAGGATGCCCAAGAACTGGGGAGGCAAAGTGCTGGGCACTGGTACTGCAACGACCCCTGCAGTGAGCCAAGGAGCTTTCTCCCTTCAAAGGATGTCTCTGCATAACTCAGTGGCCGAAGGTGGCTACATTCTCATCTGGGGAGGTATGAGGAACCAGGGAGAAAATGTGGCTAAAATTACCTCGGGTTGTCAATGATAGCCTGGTCTCTGAGAATGTCTCTGGGTTCTAGTAGCAGCCACATTTGATCCTTGTCCACATAGTAGACTGCCTTGGGGGTGGGGAAGGGATGTCCCTCATGCTGAGGACCCTTGTCACTGGGAGCACACCTGTGGGAGCAGCTGGGTAAGCCTGCTGCCCTGGGAGGACACTAGGACCAACAAGCCTGATGGGGTATTTCCCCTGAGAATGGGTATATCCCCGATGACCAAGGACTGGAAGAAAAAGCACTATGAAAAAACAATCCAAAGTTTTATTCTAAATCTTTTGTCAGCATAATGCTTTAGTAGCTGTTTTGGCTCTGATCAGAACTTGTTTGAACATAGGCTGCACTCAGTTTTGCAGTGGGAGAGTTCACCAAAATCAAGGAATATTGATAGAGTGTACAAGGTCAGACCTCCTGGATGGATGCTGCAGGTGCAAAAGATGATAAGGAGAAATCTGGGGGTGAGTGAGCAGAGTGGGGCAGGATATAAATTAGGTAAATAACACAATTGAAAAGAAGCGCCCTTAAGCTAAAATGTTGTGAAATGCTAATTTCCTCATGTGTTCTATGGTTCCTATTGTTTCACTTGTTTTAGAACATTAAATTTTAGCCCCTAAAGATTTTCTTGCATAAGTTGAGGACTGATGACTCTCACTTCATCTCACTTCATCAATTGAATATGAATGAGGGGTTACATTACTGTAATAGTGAACTGTGCTCATGTTATGCTTCCCAGGCTAGGTTAATTTGCTGGGTTTCACTCCCAGTTTTCTAAGGGGTGTGTGGGAAGGGCACCCAAACATGTGCAAATTTAAACTAAAATCAGTTTGTTCATTTTACTCATCTTCCATCATCTGCATCACTGCATGCTCTGTGGTAACTCTTGCCCTGTCAGCTCATATGCAAAAAGAATCAGAGGGTCCCTGCTTCTCCATAGATGCTTATTTTTGTCTGTGTATGCTTTAAAACATGTTTGATGTTGCTTAAAGCAAGCCAGCCATGGAGAGTCGTGCTAATGTCATAGCATGGTGAGTGCTGCTTTTTCTTTCAATTGTGTTGTTCCCAGCCAACTCTGCATTGGTGTCTCTACTTGGAGATGCAACTGTGGTGCTCTTGTCCTATGCAGGTAAAATGTCTGAGAGCCCTATGTACAGCCAGGGTGTGTAACTGTCACTGTTTGTCATTCTTGAGCTGTGGGCACAGGGAGAGAAGAGCACCTATTGATTCAAGTGGAACACAGTATTGATATCTGAGTTAATTTAAGGCTAGTACACAATGTCACTTGAACTGAAAGGAGCACACAGTAGGCAGTACACCAAGAAGACACAGTGGCGGGGGCGCAGTGAGGTGATGGTGATGCAGTCTCTGGAAGGAAGGAGCAAGGAGACAGGAGGACAGGGGAAGCAGCTGGCAGCCTGGGGAAGGCTAAGGATAGGGAGAGGAGGGGAGTCTGAGTGGGGGAGGGCCACATTTCAGGGAAGACACGTGGAAGTAATAGCAGAGGAGGTGGTAGCGTGGTGGATAGAGCAACAAGTAAGTACAAAGGGGAGGTTCCACGGACAAAAATAGTTCAGAAGCGGAGGTTAGTAGCCTGGTTATATTTGCGAGAGGGGCGAGGAGAGGGCAAAGGTTAGGGGAGGCAAAAGGGATGCAAGACAGGGGGGATGAGAAGACCTCACAAGTTGGGGGCAGGGGAGTGGAGGTCAACAAGAGGGTGAGCAGGATAAGCATCAGAGAGTCATAATTCTAGGGGATTCTATACTTAAGGGTATAATATGGGGTGAAGAGGTGCCAGAAAAAGTAACATCTGAGTGGAGTGCATCCCAGGCATGACAGTGTGTAGAGTGGGGCTGCATAGGGAGGCAGTATAGCGCAGTGGTTTAAGGCTCTGAGATGAAAATCTGGAGACCTGGGTTTGAATCCCACAGCTCCCACTTGCATGCTGTGTGACCCTGAGCAAGTCACTTAACTTCCCTGTGCTCCTAGGTCTGTAAGCAAGCTGTCAGATTAGTGTGCCATTCCTGGTTAAACAATTGGAAAAATAAAATATGAGCAGATATGTGGGGAAGGTGGGGGTGGGGGGAAGCTGCACATTGTGGTGCACCTGGGAAAGAATGATCTGGAAGAAGAAGGATAGAGGAGGTACAAGAGAGCTTCAGGTAAGTGGGAAAACTATGCAGCAAAGAGGGAACAATGGTAGCCTTCTCAGAAATTCTGCCAGTGCCAAGGGCTAGTATAGACAGGAAGAGAAGAATCAGTGACTTCAACAAGTGGCTGAGGGAATGGTGTGGGACCAAGGGGTATGGATTGGTGGGGGACTGGGGTAGGACATGGGATAACATACATCTTTATGCAGGGGATAGATTACACCTCAGCAGGGCAGGGTCACAGGTGTTGAAGCAGAAACTGGGGGAGTTCATCAATGAGAGGTGTCATTTAAACTAGGTAGGGTGAAGGCATTGGAGCTGGGAATCACCAGGAGAGGGGGTCCCATGGATCTCCCCTCACCACAGGGATAGATATGACCTTAGGTGAAATAGTGGTTGGAGTGAAGGGAAAGGAAGCAGAAAGGATAGGATCAGCATGGAGAATGGTTTCACTAAATGCTAGGAGCCTGGGGAACAAGTTGGCAGCATTGATGGCGGGTGGGTGAGGACATAGCTGCCATTATTGAGATGTGGGCAACCAGGCACCATGACTGGGACCTAACCATCCCAGGGTACAAACTATTCCAGAGGGATAGAGATAAAGGGACAGCTGGGGGGGGTGTCATTTACGTAAGGGAAGGGTTAAGATGTACTAGGGAGGAAGGGGAGGAGGGCAGGTTGGAAGTAATCTGGTTGCCAACTATACAGCCAGAAAGGGACCAAGATCTGTCTGTTGGTTGTTTACAGACCTCCAGCCCAGAAGGAGGGCACTGACAGGGAACTGGGGGAGCAGATAAGGAGGCATAGTGGCAAAGGTAGCACAGTGGTGGTGGGGGACTTTACTCTACCAGAGGTGGATTGGAGCATCCCAGCAACCACTTGTACCAGGGAGCAGTTCTTCCTGGAAGCATTCCAGGATGGCTTCCATACCCAGAGTGTAATGGAGCCAACAACAGAGGGGAATATGCTAGACCTGGTACTGGAAGATGGGGAACAGGTCATGGATGTAAGGGTGGAGGAACCTCTGGCAAGCAGTGGCCACTGAACAGTGTGGTTCTCAATTAATCTGGGTAGGAAAGTGGCCACTACAAAATATAGGGTCCTGGACTTCAAAAGGGAGGACTTTGTCAGAATGGGACACATACTAGAAAGTCATATGGCAAGCATCTGCCCAGAAATGGACACAGAACAAAAATGGGCAGTCATCAAGGCAGAACTGACTGAATCCACTAAAACATGTGTCAAGAGCCAGAGCAAGAAAGCCAAGAATAAGAAACCAAGTTGGATGAGTACAGAGGTAGCAGAGAAGGTGAAGGAAAAGAGGAATGCATTTTGGACCTACAAGAGATCCAACAGGGCAGAATACAGAGAAGAATATGTGGAGAAATCCAGATAAGTGAACAGAGTGGTAAGGGAAGCAAAGGCGGTTAGGGAACAGAGGTTAGTGCAGGAAATAAAGAAGGAGAAAAGGATTTCTTCAGATGTATCAGAGAGAAGAGGAAGAGCAAGGATCAAATTGTTAGAATCAGGAGGGGAAGTCACTGGGTAGAAAAGAGGGATGAGCAGGCAGAAGTACTTAATGAATATTTCTGTTCAGTCTTCGCCAAGGAGAGGGATGGACCCATACCTGAGACGAAGGGTGAGGTGGGAGGGGTTGGGGGAGAAGCAACCATGGATGGGGAAATCACAGTGGAAAGGTGAGGGAGGGCCTTCAGTCCCTGAAGGTGGACAGGGCACCTGGCCCAGATGGAGTCCACCCCAAGGTACTGAAAGAGTTGGCAGAGATCCTGGCAGGGCCATTGGTGGACCTGTTCAATACCTCTCTGAACTTGGGGTGCATGCCTAGGGACTGGAGGAAAGCACATGTGGTGCCTCCATAGGAGAGGGCCCAAGGATGAACAGGGGAATTACAGACCGGTGAGCCTTATTGCAATTGTTGGAAAATTGGTGGAGACTATCCTCAAGGAAAGACTGGTACAATTCTTGAGGATAACAATATCCAGGGCAGCAGGCAGCAGAGGTTCATCTCCAGCAGAACCTGCCAGATGAACTTGGTTGATTTTTATAACTGGGTTACGAGGGCACTGGACAGGGGACATGCAGTGGATGTCCTCTACCTGGATTTAAGCAAGTCTTTTGACTTGGTGCTACATAGTAGGCTGACCTGCAAGTTGAAGAGTCTGGGAGCAGGGAGGAAACTGTTCAGATGGGTCGAGAACTGGCTGCAGAGTAGACAGCAGAAGGTAGTAGTGGGGGGGGCATCTGCACTCAGGACAGTAAGAAGTGTACCACAGGGCTCGGGACTGGTTCTGTTTAACATTTTCATAGCCGACATTGCAGTAGGGATTAAGAGCAAGACCAGTCTCTTCGCAGCTGACACAAAGATTTGTGCCTAGGTGTGTGGGGAAGGGGCAAAACTACTTCAGGAGGATGTGGCAAAACTGGAGGAATGGTCTCATACTTGGCAGCTTGGTTTCAATGCCAAGAAAAGCAAAGTGATGCATTTAGGAGGCAAGAACCCAGGACGCAATTACTGGCTGGAGGGTGTCCCATTAACAAATTCCAAGGTGAAGAAGGATCTGGGAGCGCTGGTAACTGGAGAGATGAACCACTCTGCTCAGTGCAGGAAGGCAGTGGCAAAGGCAAAGAGGATGCAAGAATGCATAGCAAGGGTGATTATTTCTAGGAGTGGGTAAGTCATCTTGCCCATGTACAGGTCCCTGGTGAAACCGCACCTATAGTACTGTGTGCAATTCTGTCACCCTATTTGAAAAGGGACATTAAACTACTGGTGGGGGTATAGTGCAGGGCAACAAAAATGATCCAGGGGTTGGGGAATAGACCTTATGAGAAAAGACTGAGAGAGCTCAATATTGTATATCCTGGAGGAAAGAAGGGAGAGAGGGGATATGATTGAGACCTTCAAGTACATGAAGGGTTTGAACAGAGTAGACACCAGCTGTATGTTCTGTCTGAAGGGCGGAAGGGAAACCAGAGGATACTCTATGAAGTTGGAAGGGGGCAGGTTCAAGAGGGAACTGAGGAGGCACTATTTCACAGAAGGGGTGGTGGCAGGGTGGAACGCTCTGCCAGAGGAAGTTGTATCACTGCAGAGTGCTGGGGGCTTCAAGAGGGAGTGGGACAGATTCAAGGGGAGGGTACAAACTGGGAGGGGTTGGGGGATGGGGTGCATATGAGGGAGGGCAGCTGCAGTCTAATGGACTGAAGTGCTGAACACTCGAGCAAACAAAATAGACTGAATGGCATGTATCTTCTGGCAATTTCGTATGTTCTTAAATGTTCACACATTCTGAAGCTCCCAGCTCCCACCTGCCTGAGGTAAAGACCACCAGGGATACCACTCTCGAGGTGAGCAGTAATGAGCTCAACTCAGTCAAAAGCTCAAATGTAGAAGACAGGACCCCTGAAAACCAGGTTAAAATTCCATTTGGGGACACCTCCTTATACTAGGGGAGGTGCCACTCTGAGGAACAGAGAGACATGAGGATGAACTACTTGGCCTGGGGCACTTGGGGAAGATGGTTGACAAAACTGAAGCATGGACCCCAATGGTCGAGGATACCAGGCCTAGGAGAAGACTGGACTGCCAGAACTCTACAATCTAAGCAAACCCACCAACTGCAAATTCAGGTCTCTACTGTTATCCTATCTAGAACAGGTATTCCACACCTTATAGTATGCTCTGTATGTGGAATACTTGTGAGCTTTAAGGAGGCAGTCTACCATATCTGGGTAGTTCTGCTAAGAACATGCCCCATTCAGCTTCCAAATCCAGAGGAGGAGTTTGACAGTCTGACATTGGTGCAGTGACCCTTGACAAAGAAAGGCCTGGCTTGTTGGGTAGATGAAGAGGGGAGTTAATTGACAGCATGAGGAGGTTCATGGACCATTGTGTGGGCTTCCAAAAGGGAGACACCAGTAGAAGATTCACATTGCCTGACAGGACTTTTTGCAGAACTGTACCTAACAGGTGAAATGTAGGAAATGTGCAAAGCATGCTCTGCATTCTATGCCATGTGACTGGGCAGCTTAGATCAGAACTTTGGGAATGGTCAACTGTGCTGGAAGGTGAAGAGATCTATTTCTAGATGGCCCAGACTGAGAACAAGGTAGTGCGACACTTATGGATGGAATTGTCACTCCCTTGAGGAATTGTACTGGTGGTTGGGCCAGCCCGCTCTGTGATTATGTGTGCCTAGCAGACACAGGACCCAGAACTGAACCAAATGCTTTAATTTTATTGTAGGAGAGGCCTTACTTCCCTGAGTATCATGGTGCTTCTGGAGCCTCCCAGACTACAAATGAAAGTTACAGCTATGCAGTTGTTTAACTGGACCAGTACTGCAATGGCTCAGAGAGGACCTGAGTGCCAAAAAGAGTCAGGTGAATGCCCTTGGTCTTAAAGACATTGATCCTCCTGTTTTTGTCCTTCCAGAACCAAGTGCCTTGGGCTGATTGCCTCTAGCTTCTGAGACTGACATCTGTCTGGAACAGAAATGATGCTGAGTTTGAGAGCAGAATCCCTTCATTTAGGGGTTTTTTTTTTCCAACTCACAAGATCATTATGAATTGAGGGAAATGAGGCTGGGAGGAGTAAAGACAGTGGTTGCATATGTTAGCGGTGCTGGAGAATTCACATATATGAAGGTCAGCAGAGAAAGATAGTCCATGCAAGATACCATTTTCCAGTGAACCTGGAAACACAGGAAGCCCCCCAGAAGGAAGCCAAGAGTATTCCAAAGACTAAGTATCCTTACGTCTAAGAGGAACACAATCCCATGAGCAATCTAAAAAAGCCCCTACTAGATGCTGAAAAGAGTGAAAGGGATATCTTACTCTTGTCATAGTTGATAATAAACTGAGCAATTGTAGTATGTGGGTCATATGCAAGAGATCTTACTAAGCTTGGGTTAATGACTTGGACCTAATAAGCCAGTCATCAAGGTAAGGCGGAGGAGGACTGCCTGCACCCCTATTATTTTCATTAACACACTGGGAGCCAAGGCCTGACTAAAGGGAAGGGCTGTGTACTGGAAATTTTTGCTGTCCAGCTGCAAAGCATATGAATTTTCAATGCATAGGCATAGAAACATACACGTTGATGGCAGATAAGGAATGCCAGGCCCATCCAATCTGCCCATTAGTTTTTATCTACCTGTTGATTGATCCATAAGGCTCTACTCTATCCTTGACCTATTTATACCCCTTCATCTGTATTGCTCCCTTGTGCCTATTCCATGCATGATTGAAACCTTGCACGGTACTCATTATGGTGATATGGATGTGTAAATAATCTGCCTTGAGATCTATCCAGGGTAGCAACTCCAGTGATTAGACTGATTTTTTACTTATTTTATTTATTTATTTGTATATTCGGAAACAACCTTTGAGTATACACTCTTACAAAGGTTCCATGCCAGGATGTAAAACAGCAGAGACACAGCAAAAACTTGACAGTTAACACAAAATCTACGATTGCTATATAATACAGAAAATAGATAAATAATACATTTGAGTAACCTATATAACCAAAATTAAACAGCCGGAGGAGATTCCCAACTAGCAACGTACGGTATAGCTGCCCAAGGGGGGCCTGTCAGGGTAGAGTATCAGAAAGGGTAAGGGAAAGAAAGGGGGGGGAGTGCGAATGAGGTTTCCCAATTAGCAATGTGCAGCATAGCTGCCCCGGGGGGTCTGTCAAGGTAGAGTATCGGAATGGGTAGTAGAAAGAAAAGGGGGGAAGAGTTCGGACGAGGGGTAGATTAGAGAGAGAGAGAGAGAGAGAGGGAAAGAGAGGAGAGAGAGAGAGGGGAGTGAGAGAGAGAAAGAGATTGGGAGAAGGAAAATATTTAGGGGGAGAGTGGGTGGAAACGGGAGATGTTGGGGAGTATGGAGGGAGGGAGTTGGAAGGAGCTAAAGGGGGATGGCAAGGGATGAGGGGTGGGGGTCCAGGGAAGGTAAAACAGGAGGAAAGCTCAGACAGATGAGGGGGGGGTATCCAGGTTGAGGATATGGACTCAGGTAAGGGAGTCAGAGGTGTTTAAGAGAGGGTATCCAGGTTGAAGATATGGATTCAGGTAAGGCAGTCACAGGTGTTTGAGTTCAGCAGGTATTGCTTCAGTCCTCTTTTAAAGGACCAAACATTTGTTGTATTAAGAGCTGAGCAGGGATCTCGTTTAGCCATAGTCGAGCTCGGTACATGAAGGATCTTTGTCCTAGAGAAGTTCTACGAAATGGAACATCAAGCTGAGTTGCCACTGTTCTTTGTGTGTTGTATTTGGAGTTTGCTTCCTTTACCAGGTCTGAAATGCAGGAAGGGGTTGGGGAGAGCATGGCCTTTCTCCCTAGCAGGCAAGTTTGGTATCTGATTCTGGATTGAAGTGGTAGTATGTGGGCCAGACCATACAGGGTGAAAGTGTGCGTGAAGCAGTCAGCATTTAGCAATAGTCTGAAAGCCTTGTTAAGGGCAGTGGCAACCCTTTTGATGGCTGTATCAGTGGCAGCGCCATAAACCACGAGCCCGTAGCCAAAAAGGGAGAGGACAGAGCTGGAGATTGAGAGCCAGAGGGCTTCAGCAGTTAGACTTTTCTTGTGCCTAAACAGAATCCCTAATTTAGTGTTCACAGCTTTCACCACCATGGCAATGTGCTGAACATACGAGAGGGTATCATCCACAATGGCATGCAGGTACTTGAAGGAGTGGACCTGTTCCAGTGGGGCAGTCAGGTGATTTGTGATTGTTAGTTCTGGGAATCTCCTTTTTAGTTGGGGGCTAGAGAGGAGCATCAACTTGTTTTTTTTGCAGTTTAGTAGCAACCTTTGGGAGTAGAACCAGGCCTCCAGTTGCTGGAAGGATGATTGTAGCTCAACCTGTAGGTGCTCTATGTGAGAGTGACAGCTAAGTAGGACAGTACCATTGGTGTATAGAATGACTTTGCTAGTGCAGGCATTGGGTAGGTCATTCAGGAACATGCCGAAAAGCAGTGGATCCAGAATGGACCCTTGAGGCACCCCTAGCGAGACTTCCTTGGATGCAGATATGGAGTGACCTATCTTGACCCTTTGTGACTGGGAGGTTAGGTAGTCCTGGAACCATAGAGCAACATTTGGGGAAACACCAAGGGCATGCAGTTGAGACAAGAGGAATGGGTGGCAGACTTTGTTGGATGCCTTTGTTAGCTCAATGAAGATGGACCCAACCAGTTTTCCCTCATCCAATGCCATATGGACACACTCAGTGAAATCCACCAGTGCAGTGTTTGTGCTGTGCAGTTTCCTAAAGCTGGGGACATTGCAGCTGGTATTTGTGAATATAGTCAGTAAATTGGTCTGCCACAATCCTTTCCAGTGCTTTAGCGAGTAGGGAGAGGATAGAGATGGACATGTAGTTTGCGGTCCTGTGACCGATCACCTCTCCTATGCACCAGGGTCACCAGCACTTGTTGCCAAGGAGAAGGGGATTTGATGAGCTGGAGGGATTTATTTAAAATTGTATTGATGGGAGAAATGAATTTGATTGCCAGCACCAGCAATTTCATGTCAATATTGTCATACCCCAGTCTGGTTTTCCGCAGGACTTTTTAACATAACCCAGTGCTTCTTTGAGAGTGACTGTCTTGAAGTAAAATTGAGGGTGCGGGTTGATGTCCCTTGGGCGTCTATTATCAGCTTTGATAGGCCTGAGGTATTCAGCCAGTAGAACAGAGCTAAGATCCATGAAGGTGGATTTGAACTCTTCGGCAATGGTGTGGGGGGTCCATGATATTTGTGCCATTAATGTTTAGCAATGATGGTTGTGTGTTGTCTTTCTTCCCTGTGAGTGCCTTTATATTGTCCAAAAACTGCCTCTCATCACCCCAGGTTCTTTCCAAATGATCCTTGTAGAAACTAACCTTAGCATTCCTGATGAGATGTGTGCATTTGTTTCTGACTGCCCTGTATCTTTGATGGTCACTTCGCTTACTGGAGGCCCTGGTTTGATACCAAAGGTTGTCCGTTACCCTCATGTGATCTAGAAGTTCACTAGTAATCCACCCATTTTATGGCCACATGTTTTTCTTTTTTTGAACGGATTTAATAATGAAGTGCATGGTCTCCACTTTGAAGTGAAATTTCTTGACTGACTTGTTCGCATGCTTGAAATCAGAAGAGACTGGAATCCCCCTGTCCTTTTGGTGACCATAAAGAATAAGGTATAAACCCCTCAGCTCCTTTGTGCCAGAGGAAATATAGTGATAAAACTCACTGACAGGAGGTTTTGAATGGTGGAGAGAAAGTTACAGAATAGCCTGACATATTGATCTCCAGGATCAAACAGGGAGGAGATGACTATTTCTGTTTCTGCCACTTCTTTACTATGACTAATTCCATATATTATGGGATTAATAATTTGAAAGGTGGCAGAAACAATGGGGGGATGGTCACAAAAGCCAGTACAGAGTAGTTAGGTTGGTTGGACAGACTGGATGGGCCTAAGGGCATTTTTCAGCTATGATTATCTATGTATCTATGTAGCCTATTAGCATCTGCACTACTAAAGCTCTGTATAGGAAGTCTCTTAATCACTAACATCTGTCTGTCTGTCTGTTATCTGGTTTCTGCTGAGCTTTGAATGAGTTGTGTGAAATACTTTCAGCTGTAAGTGACACTCTACAGCTGAGGGGAAGAAAAATAAACTAACTAGTTGGCAACTCTTAACTGGCAAACTGGCTGCATAATAAATGTATTTTTTTAACTTTTTATTTATTACTAATTCAAAATAACAACATACAGTAGTATAAAATATTTGATTACATTAATGCTATATATGTGGGAAATATCAACAAAGTGATACTAATATAAAAGCTCATATCTACTGTGAAAATTAATAAAATCAGCAGAACTAAGTCAAATTAATTTGGGAGATTTCTGCAAAAGAATATTATTAAACATGCATTTGTCAATGCTGTATGTTTGCTTGCTGGCATTGTCATTGGTACTGCATGAGTTAGAGAGATGCATAATAGGAATGGCAGTGAAGAATTGAACTGATGCCAACCCCCACCCTCACCCTGCAGAGACTGACAGGCATTGGGGTGTGCCTTTGGGTTAATGCTCACGCCATTCCACCTCACCCCACCCTGTAGACACTAACAGGTGTCACAGTGTGCCTTGGGGACTTCGGCCCTTATGCTCACCCCATTCCATAAGGAAATAAACTGAGATAAGTGCAGTATAGGAGAGTGAGGTGAACGTTGGGGCCGAAGACCCCAAGGCACACCTCGATGCCTTTCAGTGACTGCAGAGTGGGAGTGGGGGTAGAATGGTGTGAGCATTATAGCAGATGATCACAAGTCAACTCCCTGACACCTGTCAGTCTGTACAGGGTCGGGCGTTATGGTTGGAAACCCTAATGCCCCAGGTGGTTGTTGGTATTTTAACTCCAAATTTTCAACATGGGCTTTTTGGGACCCCACTTCATGAACAGTGGCACTATCATTTTGTTACTCAATTCTGAAAGGTGATTTCACACAGTGAATGCGCCATTCGGCACAACAGCTGTGAAAAGACATTTTGGGCAGGATGTGAAAAATAACATTTGTACTGTTCATGGGGAGGTGTGAAAAAATGCCAAATTTGAAAATCTGGAGTGAAAATACGAAAAAGTGACGAAGTTACGAGCATGCATAGAAATTACGTAACGCATGCTTGTAAAAGCAATCATTTTTTGAAATTTGTTCACCAAACTGTCAACATGGCCTTTTTGGATTGGCAGATCACCTTTAAAGTTGATTTACTGACTTTCAGAGCCCTACACGGTTTGGGTCCGAGTTACTTGCAAGAGCTTCTGAATCCCTACTGCCCCCTCCCACCACTTTGGTCAACCAAAGGGGGATTGCTAGAGATTCTCAGGGTGCATTTGAAGACCTTGGGAGCATAGGCTTTTGTTTATGCTGCCCCCACCCTGTGGAATTCTGTACCCCATCAGATATGAGAGTGCCAGACAGTGGAGAGCTTCAAAATTGCTCTTAAAACCCATCTGTATTTGTGTGCTTTTCCTGATTTTTGATTTTGATATTAATTGATTCTGCATATTATATTAATATTTTTAGCAAGCTTTAGATTTTCTTCATAAATATTTTAGATTTTGATGTGCTGTACAGTGCCTTGATACGTGTGAAAAGCGCTTAACAAATAATGTTATTATTATTATCAGTATTAGGACCTCCCCTCATGAACAGTGGCACTGTGATTTCATTAATCTGTCCCAAAAATTGATTTCACATAGCGACTGTGCCATTCTGCACCACAGGTGCGAAAACTTGTTTCAGGCAGGATGCAAAAAATTACAGCTATACTGTTCATAAGGAGGTATGAAATAATGGCAATGTTGGAAATTTGGTGTGAAAATATTAACAATTGGTGAAGTTATGAGAGTGCATACAAACTGTGCAATGCATGCTTGTAATGCAGTCATTTTTTGAATTTTTTTCATCAAACTTGCTAATAAGCTATTTGGGACCCCACCTCATGAAGAGTGGCACTGTTATTTTGTTACTCGGTCCACAAGGTGATTCTGCACAGTGAATGCGAAATCACCTTTTGGGACTGAGAAATGAAATGAAAGTGTCAGTGGTCATGAGGTGGGGTCCCAAGAACCCCATGTTGAAAATTTTTTTTTCACCAAAACTCAAAAAAATAGCTGAGATAACAGTCTAAGTTGAACCCCCCCCCCCATTGATGCCATTATAAAGCTTACCATGAGTTTCTTCATTTTGTGGTCAGCTTTTGAAGAGTGCAGACGTGTTCCCGGTCCACAGAAGATCGCAGTGCCACATCTCCAGAGGTAAGTATGTGTGTGGGGGGATGCAGAGAGGTGGGGTGTGCAGAGGGAGGGTGTGGTTTGGGAGAGGGGGCAGGAACAACGGGGGACCATTTTCTTTTTTTTGTTTTCAGATTTCAAAAAAAAAATACGTTGTGGGATTGTTTCCTTTTTTCACAGGTGAAACCAAAATGGATTTTGGCACACCGGGGTGGGCTCTCAGTGTGCCAGACTAGTGGAGGGGGGATCATTGCTGACCTGGGGATTGGGCACCCCGAGGTCAGCTGACAAAAAGGGGCATAGGGAGCACATCAATAGCAAAAAACATGAAAAAGATAAGTACTTTGGCACTCTGGGGCGGGCTCCCATTGCACCACAATGTGGGGGGGTGCATGCTGACATGAGGATTGGGCACCCTGATTTTGGTTTGGGGTAGTGTATGATGGGTGTCATGAGTCACCAATTATTCATTGGGAAAGGCACACTGAGCAAATGAGTTTCTCTTTCCAGCCATGCGCATTACTGTGCTCTGTACTGCGCATGGCTGGAATTTGCCTAGTTGGTTGGGGGGGGGCTCTGCTGCTACAATAACGAGTCTGTCTCTGATTGGAGCAGCAGATTTCTTTTCAAATCTGGTGTTCACTCTGACACTGCCATCATTGGCAGCTTCCCTGTTGATTGGTGGCCAAGGGATGAGGCCCTGAAAGCATTGGCTGGATTGGCTAAACACCACCACACCTCTGCAATACTCTACTCACTTCAAAATGTTTCTTGTGCACTGAGCATGCAAGCAAACATCAAAAGTACTCCTTAATTATTTATTAAATTTTGGTGACCAGGTGAGCCCACTGGGCCTTGGAGGTCCCTTTTTCAGGGGAGACCCAGTATTTACATAACATAGGATACATCACAATACGGTAAATGTAGAAAATTCAGTCATGATACAAGTTATGCTGCATCTTACACAATTACTGGTCATATTACACTATCTGATTTAGAATTTTAAAACAAAAGACATCATTTTATTACTGGTAAATTTATATTACTATATAAACTATTGATACTGTAATCATTTTTCTATCTGAAGTACTTATTTGTAACATTTAGACCGTTAATTATGTGATAATGTGCTAGCTGGCTCAGTATATGGGGCAATTATCTGATTGTTGAGTGAACAAAGTATGAGGCCAAGACCGAGTACTTTATGCTTACAAAACAATCCCATTATTGCTGAGGACAGTGAGCCAAGTAGCTGGTAGGGACCTATGCACGAATGCATGCCTGGTATGCATAATTGACATGTACCTTCCCCATGTACCTGTGGACAGGCATGTGGCTGCTGGCATTCACGATTTCCAGGCACCTGTCTGTGGCCCAGCCACCCAGTGCATAGGATCATGGTGGACAGATTGGAAGACACAGGCAGGCATCCAATCAGATGCCCAACCTGGTCCTGTGCAGTACATCCCCTGATTACATGGAGCAGGGGACTATAGGACCACATGGGTCTGAAATGTGGTAACTGTTGAGTGAGTGCCAAAATGGCTGCCCCAGCCCTCCCTACCTGACCGCAGGGGTGGAGCAGCATAGTAATGGGTGGCTATGGGTTCCCGTGGCTGGCAGGAGTATTCAGTGTGTGGGATGAAGCAGTTACGGCAGGGTCCCTACTGTCATATCATATCCCCCCTTGCTCAGCATTCTGTGCCTTTATGAATGGCGTGGAATGTGAGCACACCTCCAACACTCCCATGGACCATCTGCACACATAGCCATGCAACCAGGGCCAGGGGATCCAAACCAGAAGGGATGCTTGTCCCTTCTGTGCATGTGCACAAGGGTTCACAGACCCTGGTGAGAAGAAATGACACATAGGATTGCCTATGCACTGTGATGCTTTGGCAATCCACCCTATAGCACATAGGACTCTTAGAGAGTACTGTATTGGTAACCATATACAACAAGGCTATGTTTTCACTGAAGGGTAAGATTATGTCATAAATCCCAACAGCAAAGTCCTCTGTGATGTCATCTCACCCTGAGATGAAAACATCAGCATTATTGCATATGGCAGCCTGTATATTATACATGTTTGTTGTAATTAATTTACCTTTCTTCTAACTTTGTCTTGGACTCTAGTAAAAAATAAAAATGAAAACAATAAACAACAGAATTTGATTAAAAACATTTAATGTGATTTAAGTACATGAATTTACATTTCTTGTAGTTCATCTTTTCACAAAACTGTTCACTCGAGGTGTTTTCAGTGTTGCTGAGATCTTCCTTATGAGGAATTGATATCGTTCTTATGCGAACCATGCATAAGGAAACTTAAAGGAGGACTGCAGTCAAAATTTGCAAAATCATATATAGTGTATGGTAGAACATTGTTAACCTTAGGAAATCATCATTTCCTAAGGTTGTTATACTATCGTTGTGATGTAGGACTGTTGTTAACCTATCGATGCTACGGCACATTGATAGGAAAACAATGGGAATCGCTTTGCGCATGTGCACTACACGATCCAACGGCCATTCAGAAATGGCTGCAGCGGTGAAAATATGACTTGGAATGGCTGCGGCAGTGACTAAAATGTAAAAAGTAAGGATCCTGATTATTGTTTCCACTACAAATGCATGACCATACACTATAAAATATAATGTATGGTCATACATCGGCAACCAGTTTGAATAACCGGCTCGAGGCTACCATGGCGACATAAACCTCTCAAGCTTCGCTCTCAATGTTTACATGGTCACCATGGCAACCACTCACCGGTTAACAAACTGGTTACTGATGCATGCCCATGCATTATCCTCTATGTTATGCAGAGTGTTTTGATATATGTGTGTGTGTGTGTGGGTGTGCGAATGTGTGTGTTGTCCTAGTGTATATTTTACTTTGCTTTTAGAAGTTTTTTTTGCTAAATTTGCCTGCTAGTTTTATGGCCCCTGGGGATCTTCATATTTGAATAAGTTATTGCTCTTTTTTTTCCTACAATGCCTCTTGTCCCTTGTGAGAGTGATACATCTAGGATCACTGATTCGGTGAGTAACAGCTGCTGCAGCAGCAATCTGCTGCTAGGAGACTGGTATTTTGGCCTTAAATGAATAACTCTTTAAAATCCAAACATTTTGTTATTTTGGATTTTATGCTTTTCATTTCATCAGACTACATAAAAGATACACAAAAATCACCCACATCACCAGTACAATTATTAGTGAAGACTGTTGCTGTTTCCTTAAAGAATAGCCCAATCAATTATCCCTCGGGTGTTTGCCATCAGCAAATGTAACCTTCATTAGTGCTCTGTGGATAAGGAGAGTTATTTAAAATCACAGCTCCGAATTAATGGTCACAAATGTATCACTGTCCCATGGGACAGGAGACATTATAGGAAAGAAAGAGCAATAAAAAATGCAAATATGAAGATTCCCAGGGGCCTTAAATCCAGCAGGCAAATTTAGAAATACTCCTTACAGCAAACAAGGGGAATAACACACTAGGACTACACCTACAAATCAAAGCATTCTGCACAACATATTTTTGTGTTAATTTTGACAGAGTTGTTGTACCAAAGTAACCATGTACTATATTCTGGGCCTCTGGTATTCTGTGATTCCGCAGCCATAGCTGCAGAAAGTCACCTCACCTACAGAAATTCTTTTTTGGCCACACAATGGCTGCTGCATCTGACAACAAAATTGTGACCATGTGACTGTGCTAACATTTTTTTTGTTTTTCAAATTGATAATCTCAGTACAGTTAGTAAACTTACTTGAAATTCCCAAAGCCACCATAATCACAGCTGGGGTGTGTGTGCTCACAGCAACAAAAGCAATACAGATCCATGATTATTATTCTCTGTACACTCAGGGTGGGATATTCAAAGGGATTGTGCATGGCGCAACAGGGTGATATTCAAACAGGCGGGTTGCGCTGCACACACCCAGATGTGACGGGGTGCACCAGTAATGTATGCGGCGCAAGTATGGGGGGCATGCCCATGCATGTGAGGGACATCCCTATACTCAGCCTGGGATGTGCAGTGCATATGCAAGCACAAACCCACCTTGCATTGCACGGAGGGCACAATGTTGAGCCTGTCGAAACCAGGAACAAGTCGGGGACACCCACAGGTGGGCTGCCTTATTGCTGGGTGCAACATGGCTGCCGCCCACTGTGGATGACCACCCAACCTCCCAGGACACAGTCCATGAGCCCCCTGCCCAGGGAGTGTCGTGCCCCCCCTCGCCCATTTGTGGGCATGTGGATATGAGCTGGTGGTCCAGTGGACTGTACCCCTTTGCCCAGTTGCGGGCATAGGTTTTATATCTCCCAGGTGGTCCAGTGGACTGCAATCCCTTGCCCGATCATGGGAATGTATTATAATAAGCCCTGGTGGTCCAGTGGACCGCAATCCCTTGCCCGATTGAGGGCATGTATTAAACCAATCCCTGGGGGTCCAGTGGACTGATCTCCTTCACCCACTCATGGACGTTAGTCAAACTCCCTGGTGTCCAGTGGTACCCCTCCCACCCGCCATGTAGTCCCCCACCTCCCTGCACCCACCTGGTCAGTGGCGAGCAGCAGCTCCCAGCCTGCAAGCCACACGGCCCCGCTGACGACAGCGTACAGTGGGGCTGTCGCCTATTGGTCCGCTCGTGAGCCAGCGGGCATGCAGTCCATACTGTACTAAACAGTCCCGATATGTGAATGAGCGTTCATTCACAAATCGAGGCTGTGTAGTACAGTATGAACTGCACCCCAATTGGCCCACACAGTGGACCAATAGGCGTATAGCCCTACTGTACGCTGTCAGTCGGCGGGCAGCCAGGCAGCTTGCGGGTGGTGAGCTGCCACCCGCCACTGACCAGGGGGGGTACAGGGTGGCAGGGGACTATGTGCGCTGGTGGGGAGGGGGGTACCACTGGACCACCATGGAGTTTGACTAATGCCCATGAGTGGGTGAAGGGGATTGGTCCACTGGACCACCAGGGATTATTGTAATACATACCCATGATCAGGCAGGGGATAGCAGTCCACTAGACAACCAGGGCTTCTTATAATACATACCCATGATCAGGCAGGGGATTGTGGTCCACTGGACCACCTGGGTGTACTTCTACTCATGCCTGTGATTGGGTGAATGGGTGCGGTGCCCACCGAGGAGCAGCGGGGTGTCGGTCCCTGACGGCTGCAGCCTGAAAAGGCACCAGGCACAAGCCACCAGGGACCGGCGAACCACATGAAAATGGGGCCATAATGACATGCAAATGGCCCCATTTGTGCCTTGCATGCATTATGTCCTAATTTGCATGCCCAAGGCTGAATATCACTCTTGCTGCATCTAGCGCAACTGCACTTGCGCTGGTGCAGCCCCTGCTCCCCGCCACCACATGCACTGGTGCAGTGCCACTGCACCATGCACAGTACATGCACCCTCAGTGCCATATTCAATGGTGCTGAGTCATGGCGCATCACCATTGTATATTGCCTGGACTTTGCCGTGGCTCAATCCAGTTGCACTGCACCGAGGCGTGTGCCCCTGCCTGGTGCAGTCTGAATATCTGGATATCTGTCCCTCACTGTTTACCACTGTGCTGATGTAAGCCCCAATGCAAAAATTATATATACAGTATATATATATATACTGTATAATCCCTTAATTCTGCTGTATTTTTATTTCCGTGCTATTCGCTGGTCACTAAGTATACACGAACATTAAGTGCATGTGTATATTTATGTAGTGCTTACTTTGAACCTCTTTTATCCGTATCCAATTTAAGCACTCGCCATGCGCTGCGGTAAAATAGGTAGCCAAACATCTAACATCTAAATTGAAATCAAATCACATGATACTCTATTAGTTCATGTGATTCTACATGCTATCTGCTCCGTTCTCCATTTCGCAAGTGAGTGTGTAGGGAAACCAAACAAAACTACAGACTACTACAAAACTATTACAGGGACTGGACTTACTGGATTAAAGAATTAATGGATTGTTCAAGTCATATATCCAACTCACCAAGTGGGCACAACATGCCATAGTATTTCAAAAAGTGAGTGTCCTGTGTTAATGTGTGGATGTACGAATAGGCGGCGGGGGGGGGCATAGCATCCATGCTTATGATGGGTTGTTGAACCATGGAGTCAGTGTGACTTGTAGAAAAAAAACTGTGTGAGTAAACTTGTTTATGCCATGGCTCTGCATTGTGAGGGTAGTGATGTTGACTGGCTGACAAGTGATTGTGCACTGTTTTTTGTGTTTGTGTTCACATTTAAAACCAAAAAACCCACACGCAGTACTCTCGTTTATGCTGTTTGAGTTTTCTTGCAGTAGTAGTGAACGGCATTCATAATACCGTTCTCCACTGCATACTTGCCAACCTCAAATCGAACACCTGCAGTGTATTTTGTGTATTCTGTCCGGCGCTTCTTTGGGACAGGACCAGGGCTCTCTGGATAAGTCTCGCTTCACAGCAGACTATTTGTTTAACCAGGATAAGAGAGACATCTTAGTAGTCAGTCAGTAGTAGTCTGCAAAATGATGGAATACAGCTGGAATTCAGTCGCTGGTATTGTCTTCATTTTGTAGACTTCTGGGTACCGTAATACAGCAAATATGAGATTACGCTAAATTCCTCTAGTAGTACCATCACGCAGAAATTTACCTGCATGAATATTTTTCGTTATACAGTATATATATATATATATATATATAGTGAGCTGATGACATAAAAATTAAAAACACATATCACTCACCCCCATTATATAACTAATCAGTGACGTATGCACTGTGATACCTGTTTACAGATATACAGACAGTGCATATTTCAACAGGTCATATTCTCACTGTTGTGATATCTGGACATGCACCTCCCTAACCAGACTACTTATCCATATAAAAAATGTATCAATCTAGTGCATATTTCAAAATGTAAGCCACAGAAATATCATGATTAAACTTAAAATAAACAAGTGATGAACAGAATTGCAGAAATTAACTCCTGGTACAGAGCATGAAACTTCAGCTGTGTGAAAAAAATGAGATGCCACTTGAACTTCTTCCACAACTAACATACTGCCACAGTATACAAAATTCGCAGAGCATCCACATTTTCCCACAACTTCCCACAATGTCAAATGTTTGTTTTAAAACAGTACCTGCTATGTCGTCTAGTCCCTTCTCACCGAGCCTCCACAAGACAAACTGTTTCCTCAAACAAAAAGTCATGAAGCTGCGCCAACAGTGAAAAGAACCACAATGGACCATAAACTAAAACAGGCACCCAACAAATCACGTAAGACACATGACACAAAGTACATCTTACAGAATTAGAAAAATGACACCATAAGAATCAGAAAGCAGTTGGGTAAACAGTGTTACACAAAAAGCTGTTCTGGAAGACACCAACCAAACTCCCGCCCACTGCATACAAAAAGCCAACCACATTACAGAAACAAACAATTCTCAACCAATCATAGCATACAACCCACAAAACCAGCCAATTACAAAACATAAACTTCCTATTTGTGTTTCTGACCAATCAGATGACAACAATTACTCCCATTCGCAAAATACACCAGAAACCAAAAAGAAAGCATGCATTCAGCGAATAAACACCTCAAAACAAAAGAAAACCACTAAGTGACACAAATAAAAACTACCATAACTCTATCCCCTATTGTATAAATCACACACATGATGTGCAGTTCTTGAGATATGTGAAAATATTCTCACTTCTGCATCATGAGCTCTGGATCACTCTGCAGGAGTGTGAGTATTTTCATATATCACACTCCTGCCCATCATGTATCCCATCTCTCTCTCTCTCTCTATATATCTATATCTATATATATATATATATATATATATATATATATATATATATATATATATATATATATAAATACTCAACTCAGTTCAATTAATCAGCTGCATCCCCAAGCACCATTTAGAGCAGCTATCCAGAACACAAGATCACTAGAGATGAGTTAGTATCACAAACCCACCATAATCATGATAATCATAATCATAATCATAATCATGATTGTGAGGCAGGGATGCTCTGGTCAGTACAGGTACATGAACCCTCAGGTTTAGGCCTGTTAAAAAAAAAAATAAATGTTGTTAGTTAACTATTAGCTCATTTCCCAAGTCAAGCACAAAAACAAGCACAAACTGAGGAAAGTCTTGTATGAGCCACAATCATGGGTCAGTAAACGCACCTTCACCATGTCATACATAAAATTAAAAAATAAACCTTAGCTTCTTTTAAATGGACATTTCACTCACTGACTGGTTTACATCTTCATTGTCCAGAACATTAGTTCTCTTAGCACTGGCAGGTACAAGAAGTTAGAACCCCCTCCACCCCATTATGACTATGGGTTGAACTTGCATTCAGATGTTCGCCTACAGACCTTGTCCCTTCCATCAGCTCCCTGCTTCTTTTGCTAACATTGCATCCATGTTAGACCTCTCTGCTCAGCCTTACCTGGCCCTGCTGCTGTCTTATGTATTTTCCTATCCTGGTGGTGATGCCAGCATCTCTCCTGGAAAATGAAATCCTGTAGCTGAATACAGTTGCACTGCCCTGCAACCTACGGATTCTTCCTTGCTCTGTTCCAAGACTCTGCCACCAATTTTGGCAAACAAGTCTGCCATCTCAAATTCCTGCTACTCAGATAAAAGTTATCTGTGAGCAAAATGTGGACTTTAAAGACACCCATGAATCAACCTGCGTAAGCAGCTGATGGGATAGAAAAAAAATCAGAATCCTCTCTAGCCTGTGCACCAGCCAAGAGCGTAATATCTGAAAATGAGACCATCACTACTTCTGCAGTAATCATAAAGGATGAGATGAGATTGTGAAGCTGTCAGTAAAATGTAGATTTTCTTTAGATTTCACACATTTCCTGGACTCAGAACACTCTAACTGAGAGACAGACAACTGAAGAAGGAAGCTTGTTGCTTCTGACCTGATCTCTTTTTGCTACTAATGTCTTCACTGCTGACACATGTTGCCATGGAAGAGATATTGTTTCCAGAGGATTTTTCTTTTGGAGGGGAGAGGGAAGCTATTGACTGCTTAACCACAACTTTTTAATTATTTATTTATTTTGCTATATGGTGGGTGGGTTAGTCTGATTGTGATGTTTCCACTATTACATCTTGCACTGTCTGCTTTCAATTCTGGTTAACAAGAAGCCTTCCATCAGGCAGTGAGGCAGGGGGCTGCAATTGGGCTGGGTGGCTGCGAAGAAAATATCCCCTGTGCTGGTAGTCTGTTTCAATTGTTTGCTGCTGTTCTCCAAGTATGTAAGCATGCTCTCTGGTGGGGTGGGGGGTTAGTCCTGGTCTGCATCTTTGACAACTCTGATTATTACAAAAAGTGCCTACTGCTCTTGACACTGGCAACTTGGGTTCCAGAAAGCTGTCTGTGCAGGACCTCTTTGTAAATGAGTGTTAGCTCAATCGAGTAATTCCTGGTTCATATATTGGTATATGAATAACATCTAACAAACAAACAAACAAGAAAGAGCCCGAGTTGATAGGGACTGGCCTGGGGGGAGGGACTGAGCATTCCCATAGACCCTCTACTCCTCTTGAGGAGGGGTTCTCATGCCATCACGAATTGCTGACCATGGATACATAGACAGTGACCCAGGATTTGCTGTATAGGGAGGGAAGGAAGATGTTAGGTGCTTGGCTGTGATGTGCGGCAGCATGTCATCAGCCTGGACTTCCATCCTCTGGACTGGCATCCTCAAGGGCTGGATTCATGGAGCAACTTAACTGGAAAAAGCTCACGTGGCTGTGCTACATGACAATCCCTGGTTAGATGGAAGACTGATCCCGGATGGCAGGTATGCCTGCCACTGAACTGCTGGTGTGAGGAACCCCCCCAAAAAGTCCACTATACTGGTAGTCTCTTTCAATTATTCGTTGCTGTTCTTCATGTCTGTAAGTATGTTCTCTGGCTGGGGTTTGGGGGTTCAGTCTAGGTCTGTGTCTTATATAACTCATATTATTTAAAATAATCCTCTGTGCTGGAAGTCTGTTTCAAATGTTTCCTGCTGTTCTCCACGTCTGTAAGTACACTATCTGGGTGGGGTGGAGGGTTCAGTCCAGGTCTGCATATTTAATAACGCCATTACTTAAAAAAAACACCTGGGCTTATTACATTCTCTATGAATTGTCTATCATATTTTCCTGCAAAGATGTGCTAGAGACTGAAGTAATGAATAACTAATGGCATGGCAGCTAATACCACTTACTGGTCAACTCTGCTCAAGCATCCACCAAATGTGATTTGAATGGGTCTGCATTGCTGGCAACTTGCATATGAGTATTAATAGTGCATGCACCTTTTCCTTGTGTCTTACATATTCTTTTCAACTTCAGTGTAATTTAGAACATCTTTATTTACATATTTTTCATACAATGGCTCAATTGGTGAGAAAAGGTGAGAAAAGGTACCCTATCATCCCAGAACAGATCAAAGACAGCCTTGTACATGACTGCAAAAGACTGTTGTAAACTGTTTGAAGACCAACCATTACATGAAGATGGAGGGAACTTACTCTGCACATCATGTAAAATTGTCCTGGATCAGTTTAAGAGTCACCGAAAAGCAGTTAGAAAATGCAAGGAAGAAGCAGCGCACCCTGCTGACAATCCAGGTGAAAAACACTTGTCCAGACAGAGTCCATCAAGGTGTTGCAGGACATTGCAAAGAGCTTTGTGGAAGCAGACATCCCCCTGGAGAAAATTGATCATCCAGCAATCTGTGCCTTCACTGGTAGCCATGTAGAGAATGGAGGAGCCATGCCAAGAGTTGATCAAATAAGGACTGCATATGTTCCAGACAGCTACACATGTGAAAGACAGAACGTACAGCAGCAACTTGCAATCAATAAAGGTCACCTTAATTGTGGATGAAACCAGTGATGTTGAGAAAAGTTACATACTCACAATCCTGGCTGCTCCACTCAAGAAAGATGAAAATGGATGAGTGTGCCTGTATTTTTGGGATACAGGGGGCTCGATTCTCAAAGCTCCCCCGACTGATGCAAGGGGCTTGCATCACAAGGAATGGTGCAAGGTGTGGCTTGGGCCAAAAGATGTGCCAGTAGCAATTCTCAAAAGCAGTCTGTGTCAAATGCAGGCTGCATGCACCAAAGGGGACTTGCACTGTCCTTGTGGCACAAAATGGGCTGCGGCATGGCACAGAGAGCCATGCTCCAGTGCAATGCAACACCATTACCTTTTTTGGAATTCATAGAGATGCTCCTTGCCACCAAAATCAAACACCCGCTAGACCAGGCAGGGCTGGCCTAAGGGTCCTTGTGCAGGATTTGCTGAGAATTATTCCTGATGTAAACTGGGAGGGTTTGAGATTGTATATATCACTCCAGAGGAAGTTCAGATGGAACACTTAAAATTAAACATTACTAAGTCTATGGACCTTGATGAGATTCCATCTAGACTTTTGAAGTAAGTGGCTCCTTGTATAGCCTTTCCTTTGGCCCATATTTTTAATTTATCTTGTAGGTTTGGGGAATTCTCAACTGGGTGGAAGATTGCTAAAGTCAGACCAGTATTTAAGTCTGGAAAAAAGACTGAGCTGGGCAATTACTGGCCCATCTTGTTATTGCCTCAGATTTCAAAACTATTTGATAAAATTGTTTCTCGGCAATTGAAGTTTTTTTTAGAGAGTAATAATAAGTTGTTGTGTTTTCAATCAGGCTTCAGGTCTTCTCATAGCACCCATACTGCTCTTGTAAAAGTTATATCTGATCTCCAACTGAATCTGGACAGGAGGCTTATGGCAGGGGCAACTTTTATCGATCTTTCAAAAGTCTTCAACACCCTGAACCATTAGGTGCTCCTGTCCAGACTCAGTGAGATCAGTTTGTCCCCCCTATCTCAGTGAAATGGTTCTCTTCCTATCTGGTAGGACGTTATCAGTTTTTGGAAGTTGGTCCCTTTAAATCTGGAACTGAGAAATGGGGTTCCCCAGGGATCAGTTTTGGGGCCTCTACTTTTAATATTTATATTAATGAACTTAAGTTCCAGTCTTTGGATGTGTGGTATCATCTGTATGCAGATAATACCATTTTATATGTGGAAGGAGAATCCCTTGACTTAATTAGTCCCAAATTCCAATTGGCTTTCAATGAGGCCCAGGACTTTTTTAAGAAGCACCATTTAGTTTTAAACCTGGGTAAAACATAGACACTCTTATTCAGAAATAAACATCTTAATATACCTGATTCTAAGTTGACAATCACTTCTTTGAATGGTTCTATTATAAAACAGGTTGAACAGTATAAGTACTTAGGCCTATGGCTTGATTCTCATTTATATTGGGCTTTCCACATTGACTTTTTACATGAATAAAAAGATAGGTGTTCTTTACCGATATAAAAGGTATATGTCCCAGGAAGTTCATTAGAATGTTACTAATTCCTTTTTGATTCCAGTCCTTGATTATGGTGATACACTCTATGGAGGGGTTTCAGTAACTCTTTTAATTAAGGTGGACCAGGTCTTTAATAGACTGGATCTTTCATCTTGGATGCCCCGTACAGAACCCATCGGTGCACTTTATTTAATAAGCTAAAATGGGCTAAACCATCTGTGAAAAGAAATTTACATCTACTTCATTTTATGATTAAGGTCTGAAAATAAAAGGTTCCAGATTATGTTATTGATTTATTTGAATTCAAGGAGCAGTAGAGCCTAGTAGATCCCTGAGGTCTTCCCAAGGAGCCCAATTTATAATCTATAATTGTAATCTATCTATTGGGAGATTGTATCTCCTTTTTAGAAGAGCTATTTATAGAACCATTTCCCTTTAAGCCTACGGTGCTCAGGGGCTGGAATTAACATATGGGAGTTTGATACCTGGTATACGACCTTGTCGATTATATTTGCTATCTGTAATTGTTGTAAAGCACCTTAATATAGTTGTAAGATTTAAGTCTGTCTTGTATTTATTGTGATTGTTTTCTGTTATGTCATTTGATTGATGTATATTTAGTTTGATTGTTTAAAGTGTCTATGTGTATATGTGCAACTTGTGCACTTTACTTGGTCTGGAACTTCATCGAAAGTGAGTTTTACTCAATTGAATGCATTCCATTATTCTTACCAATAAAAAATGACTTACTACTTACTTACTTACTACCTGAAGAGCCCTCCCTGGGTGGGAGGGAACCTATGCCAGGGTCCCCTCTCCCTATTCCCAATCTGCCCATATTAATAGAAATGTACCTGTCCCTGGTGGTCTAGTGGACACCCCTCCCTATCCCTGATCTTCCCATATTAATATAAATATAATTTTCCCTGGTGGTATAGCAGACCCACTTCTCTATCCCCAATTTGCCCATATAATATATATGTAACATTTCCTTTTGGTGTAGGGGACCCCCACCCTGGCAGGCAGTGCCCCACCTCTCTGCTACCCCCTATCCCCATCCCTGAGCCAGCAACTGGCATAGCCCTCCACTATCCACCATGGCTGGCCACCAACTGAACTATCAATGAATGCATACTGTAACAGCTGATTGTAAAGTAAAAAGCTCATTGACAGTTCAATCAGCGTGTGGCTGTGGTGAACAGAGGACTATGCCAGTCACCAGCTCATGGATGGGATGGAGGGACCGGGGTGGTAGGGCACTGCCTTCTGCAATGTGAGGTCTGCTACACCACCAGGGAAAGTTATATTTATATTAATACAGGCAGATAAGGGATAGGGAGGGGGGTCCTCTAAACTACCAGGGACAGTTGTATTCCTATTAATACAAGTAGATTAGGGATAGGGATGGGGTTTGCTAGACCTCCAGGGACAGTTATATTTCTTTTAATATGGGCAGATCATGGATAGGGAGGGAGGTCTGCTTGACCACCAGTGACAGTTATACTTCTATTAATACGGGCAGATCAGGGATAGGGAGGAGGGTCTACTAGACCACCAGGGATGTGATTACTCATAATAAGAAGGGGATAAGGGCTGGGGGGGCCACTAGCCACCACCTATTTCTTCCCTTTCAAGAGTGCCACGCAACTACCCTGCAGCATGTTACAAACCCCTCAGATGCATTGTCAGTTTGGTGCATGGCCACAGTTGCCTCAAGACATAGGACTTAGGCGTCGGGACCTCACCTGATAGAGAATCAGGCACAGTGACCCTGGCACACCAGCAATCAGTGCAAACCACAATTGGTGTGGCTTGCAATGAGTTTTAAGAATCAAGCCCCAAATTTTTGCCCTCTGTATAACACAGTACAGTTGCACAGGCAATGGTCCAAACAGTGACAGACTATGGAATATAGTCTGAACATGGGTATTCCACAAGGACAATACTTCATATGTGAAGAAATACTATAGTTCTGTTCTTCATGGATGGTTCCCTAATTGCATTCATATTACCTGCCTGCTACAAATTATGGACTTAGTAACTGGTGCAATGGAAACGTCATTTGCATCATCTATGAAATATATGAAGCTTATCAGAAAATTGTAATCCTTATCAAGTGGAAGAATGAATCATTGCTTGCAACACCTGATAGAGGTCAACTCTGAAAAGCATGGCACAATGCCAGCTGGTCTGTATGTGACTAGGTGGACATCCTACTTTATTGCAGCAAGATATCATCATGTCCATGTTATCTACAATTGGCCCTTCATTGAAAAAGAATTCAGCTTCCAGGCACCCATGCAGCACACTGCTTTTGCTGAAGGTAAGAATAATGTAAAGTACTACAAAAGCATTTACCATTAACATTTATATATGTATTTATTTGAAAATTGGTGAACTGGAGATGCACATTGGTAAGTTCAATCAAAACTCATAAGTCCTTTTTTTTCCTCTGCAGGATATTCCTTATGATGATGACCAAGACTTCAGTTCAAGCTGGCATTTCATCACTAAAAATCTGAATGGATGTGTGACTTGCTGGCCAAATTTCAGGCCCAGATTCCTGAGCCCACTGATGTAATGGACATCCTGGAAGAACTCCAAATAAACCCTGAAACACATGAGTAGCTTGCCACATAGAGATGCAGTTCCTTTTTATGGCTGCAGTGGGCGGAGCTCTACAGATGTGTTGCTATTAGTAGCAAACAAGAACTTTCCAGATTCCAAATGGACTAGGTAAAATTGGAGGATTTGTGGAATTACTCCACTAATGGATTATTTTGTGTGATAGCTACTAGCTTCAATTTGGCTAGTATTCTCTTTCAAGAGAATTCATATCTCAAAAACATGTCAGCTTAGTCACCCTACCCTAGCAACAAATCTTGTAAAAAGATTTACACTTTTTTAACCTCTTAAGACACTATCTGATTAGCACTGTCTCAGACATAGATTACTATAGCAGAAGACATATATTTCTTTAACCCCTATGACAAGTAAAGAACTGTTATCATTTGTTACTACTTTTATTATGCTTTTTGAAAAGAAAAATATTTATATTGGGCATTGTCTGGCAAACACATCATGAAACTTTTAGCCCTGAAAACAGTCACCATTTCTGGTTTAAAATCTTAGTGCATAGCACAACCAATTATCTTAAACTTGTTACTGCCTTCAGCAGTATCTAGAATACATTTTAGTATAGCAGAAGACAGCTAAGACAAGTAAAACATGGTATATTTGGTTACTCCTTTTACTATGCTTTTTGGGCAAAACAAAAACATTCATATTGAGCCACAGTATGCCTGGTAAACACGTGATGTAACTTTTAGCCCTGTAAATAGCAACTTATCTAGTTTAAAATCTAAGTACATATTACATCCTCCAGCACAATGTCCAGGACTCCAGCACAGTTTACTTTATCAGAAGACAGCTTTTTTTATGTTTGCTTGCATGCATGTACAAGAAACATAGTGCCACCATTCAAGAATTCATAGGTGTGCCTTCCTACTTCCAAAGCCCTGCTGCCTTTTGCAGGCACGGCCCCACCACACCAATGAATGTATGAGCTGTCTATGACGGATTTGCAAATCGAGGTGTACAGCTGAAAGAAAGAAACCTGTAGCATGTAGCATTGCATACGCTACGTCGGCAGTATGCAAAGTGCTCACATGTCGGCACTGCAGTGAAAGAGAGCTATCACAGACAGCTCCTCCTCTGAACAAGTAGCACGCTGGGAACCCACCCAGCGTGTGACGTGCTCCTCCCTCACACACACAGTATGAGTGATGGGTGTCTCATCCCCTTGGCTGTGCTGGGCGCCCCCAAGAGATTTTTAAGTGCCACGCTGGAAGCTCACCCCAGCTTGGCAACAATCTGTAAGGCTGACGGGGGTTCCCAATCCCTCGTCTGCTCCACTGCCCCCAAACAGCCTTCCAGGTGCCACGCTGGGAGCCCACCCCAGTGAGGCAAATGTCCATCTGCTGCCCCCCATCACACTTCCAGGTGCCATGCTGGGAGCCCACCCCAGTGTGGCAAACCTCTCTATGGCTGACGTGGGTGCCCAATCCCCATCGGCTCCACTGGCCCCCCCAAAAAAACTTCCAGCTGCCATGCTGGGGGCCCACTCCAGCGTGGCAAATGTCCCACATTATCTTTCTAACAGGAAAAAAAAATTGAAAGAAAAAACAGTCCCTCGCTGACTGTCTTGACCACCGCACCCACCCTCTGCACACCCTGCACACCCTGCCTCCCCACACCCCCCTCACCCCATACTTACCACCGGAGTCTGGCACAACGATCTGCGGTGGACCGGAAACATGTCTGCAGTCTTCAAAGCCGACCGCGAACTGCAGAAATGCCAGTAAGCTGTATAATGGAATAAACAGAGTTTTTTCAACCTTGATGCATATCTCAGGAATTTTTTGGAATTTTTTCACCAAATCTTCAACATGGGGTTTTTGGGACCCCAACTCATGACTTCTTGCACTGTCATTTTGTTATTTAGTCCCAAAAGGTGATTTCACGGTCACTGCATGAAACCACCTTTCTGGAACAATGTACAAAATGACAGTGTCACAGTTCATGAGGTAGGCCCCCAAAAACCCTATTTTAAAAATTTTGAGAAAAAGTTCCCCAAAATTACTGTTTTACGAGCGTGCATTGCACAGTTCCTACACACACTCATAAGTTCACAAATTTTTTTAATATTTGCACTTCAGATTTTCAACATTGCCATTTTACCACACCTCCTTATGAGCAGTACAGCTATCATTTTTCACATCCTGCCCAAAATGTGTTTCCGCGCATGTAGCGCACAATGGCACATTTGGTGTACAAACTCAATGTTTGGGACAGATTAAGAAAATCACAATGACACTGTTCATGAGCAGAGGCCTTAAAATGGCTATGTTGAAAATCTGGTCAAAAAATTCCCAAAAATGACTGTTTTACGAGCGTGCATTGTGCAGTTCCTATGCAAGTGCGCATGTTCACAAATTTTTAATATTTGCACTCCAGATTTTCAACATTGCCATTTTACCACACCTCCTTATGAGCAGTACAGCTGTCATTTTTCACATCTCCCCCAAAATGTGTTTTCGCGCATGTAGCACACAATGGCGCAGTCGGTGTGCGACGTCAATGTTTGGGATAGATTAAGAAAATCACAGTGAGTCTGTTTATGAGTAGAGGTCTTAAAATGGCTATGTTGAAAATTTTGTGACAAAAGTCCATAAAATGACTGTGTTATGAGCGAGCATTGCGCTGTTTCCATGCACCCTCATAAGTTCATGAATTTGTAATATTTTAAGTCCAGATTTTCTCCATTGGCATTTTTCCCACACTTCCTTATGAACAGTACAGCTGTACTTTTTTATAACATGGCCGAAATGTGTTTTCACACTTTCTGTGCAGAAATGCGTGGTCGCTTCGGGAAATCACTGTTCGGGACAGATTAAGAAAATGACAGTGACACTGTTCATGAGCAGAGGTCCCAAAATGCCTGTGTTGACAATCTGCTGTAAAAATACAAAACAAACTAATTACATTAAGGGTGTTTGTTGCACAGTTTCTATGCACACTCGTGATTTCACCAGTTTTTTTACTATTTTCACTGCAGATTTTCAACATTGCCATTTTTTACATCTTCCCATGAACAGTACAGCTGTCATTTTTCACATCCTGTTCAAAATGTGTTTTGGCACCTGTGGTGCCAAATGCCGTAGTCACTGTGCAAAATCAGCTTTCGCCTAACAAACTGATATTTCCACTGTTCATAAGGTAGGGGTCACAAAAAAACCATGTTGAAAATTTGGAGTGAAAATACCAATGAACGCCTGAGGTGTTAGGGTTTTGACAGTAACGCCCCACCATGTAGAGACTGACAGGCATCAGGGGTGTGACTTGGGATTTTCACCTGTAATGCTCATACCATTCCACCCCCCACCCACACCCTGCAGCCAATGAGAGGCATTGAGGTGTGCCTTGCACTCTTCGGCCCCAAAGTTCACCCCATTCTCCTATACTGCACCCATCTCACCATATTTCCTGATGGAATGTGGTGAGCATAAGGGCCAAAGACCCAAAGCACACTGTGACAATTGACGGTGTCTGCAGGGTAGGGTGTGGTGAAATGGCATGGCCGTTATGCCTGATGACCCAAAGTCACACCCTACCAATGCCAGTGCCAGCAAGCAAACATTTGGCATTGGCAAATTGTTGTTTTAACCCCTTTCACTAAAACCAGTACACACATACACACCATCCTTATGGCCACAGCATTTAAAATAAATACTGCAGCCTAATGTGTTATAAAACAATAAGAAACTGTTTGCTTAGTCAGTCTTCGTTATATGAAACACAGTGAAGTTCACTTTACAATGTGAAAAAATTGCTACCATGGTAAATGTAATTATTATATATTTACATTCAGCTGTTTACTGATTACAATAACATATTTAACAGCTTAGCCTCTTCCCCACTTTCACCATGTCTCAGCTCCATGATTTACCCAATGATAGTATAGAAAGAATTATAGATGTCCTTTAAATATTTCCTATTCTGTATTTTGTATAATGTATAGTACAGGGGAAATGCTACATCTCATTCTCATAGGGATCTTTATTTTACACATTTATGAGCTGTATTTACTCAAGGATATCCCAGATTAGATAGAATATCCTGTTATGTGTGGGGTCATGACTTTACCCATTTTCACAGTGTATTTATCCAGGGTAGCCTAGTCCAGATGTAAAATATTGTTTTTAGAGTGTTCTGATTTTATGTAATGCAACATAATAATGTGTAGATGGAGAACACCACTGAAAATAAGATGCCACATCTTCTGTGAACTATCCAGCCTAAATACAGTATATAGCAATCAACAGGCATATTGTAGGAAAACACATTGCAAAAATGAACAAAAGGAAGACCACACTGAAACTGCCTCTCAGCAGATCTGTATTGTGCAAATACATTAGAAAAAATGCGTAAAAGCACGACCACTCTGTAAATGACATGTTGAATCTCAACTGGCATATCCTGTAAAAATTAAATATTTAAAATGGGTTAAATGCTTTGCCCAAATGAAATAAATATTTTAAATATTGACTTGGCTGGTCTTTCCTCATAGGTCTTATCCTGCAGGCCCTGCACCATTTTAGTTGCTCTTCACTGCACTGCCTCCATCCTGTCTATGTTCTTTCTCAGATGGGGCCTTCAGAACTGGACAAAGTATTCCAGGTGTGGTCTCACAAGTGTCTTATACAGGGGCAAGATAACCTCCCTCTTTCATCTCGTGATACCCCTCCCTATGCATCCAAGCATTTGGCTAGCCTTTCAAGCCAACTTATCATGCTGTCTAGTTTCTCTTAAGTCCTCTGAGATGATAACTCCCAGGTCCCTTTCCTGCTTCATGACTGTCAGTATCTCCTCACCTAGATCGTACTTTGCATCCTATGTGCATGATCCTGCACTTCTTTGCATTGCATCTCAGTTGCCATTCTTCAGACAATTTCTCCAGTTTTTTAAGGTCTTCCTTCATTCTTTCAGCACCTCCTCACATGTCTACCCTATTGCATACCTTTGTATAATCTGTGAAGAGGCATACCATTCCCTACAGTCCCTCTGCAATATCCCCAATAAAGACATTGAAGAGGACCAGCCTCAATACTGATCACTGCGGCACCCTGCTTGTCACCTCTCCCTTTCCCTCTCCAGAGTACTCCCTGTTTACAACAACCTTCTGACTTATACCATTCAGCCAGTTCTCCACCCACAGAACTATTTTAAGATCCATCTCTAGGCTGCACAGTTTGTTGATCGGCCTTCTGTGGGGGAAGGTGTCAAAGGCCTTAATGAAGTCAAGATAGGCCACATCCACCACACCTCCTTGGTCCTCTGACTTAGTTTTCTAGTCATGCCATAAATTAGTACAATGAGTTAGTGCAAAACACAGTGCTTATCCTAAATACAGTAAAAGTTAGGGTTAGATGTATAAGTAAATAAATGACATATAAGGCAGTGACTGTGTGTGTGTGTGTGTGTGTGTGTGTGTGGCAATGCTCTGTGTGTGTAGACATGTGCACTGTTCTGTTATACCAGAATATATATGCATATATGTAATATGTATTAGTCAGTGTGTGTGTGTGTGTGTGTGTGTGTGCCACAAAAATTAGTAAGAACAGTTAGGTGGCTCAGTGGTTAGTGCAAAAATTGGTAGTTTACATTCCTCCATGATCTAGATCAGTTTCAACCTTATGCATGTCATTACTGGTTTAAATGAGGTGTCTAGTGGCAACCCCTCAAACTCCAGTGTCCCTCAGAGCCTGAAAAGAAAAAAACGGTCCCTCAATGTCTTTTTTAATCTGGAAAATCTGTGTAGCCAGTGCACTGCTATGTTGTACTGGAAAATATATGCATATATGTATTAGTCAGTGTGTGAATCACAACAATTAGAAAGCGCAGTTAGGTGGCTCAGTGGTTAGTGCAAATATTGCTAGTCTACATCCCCCCACTATTTAGATCAGTTTCAGCCTTCTGCATGTCATTGCTGATTTAAATGAGGTGTCTAGTGGTAAACCCCACCCTCTGATGTCCCTCAGAGCCTGAAAAGAAGAAAATAGTCCCTTGATGTCTTTTTTTTTAATCTGAATAAATGTGTGTAGACAGTGCACTACCATGCTATATAGTACTGGAATACATATGCATACATGTGTATATGTATTAGTGTGTGTGTGTTTGTGTGTTGCATGTGTATCAAAATGTCATCGCTGATTTAAATGAGATGTCTAGTGGCAACCCCCAACCCTCCGATGTTCCTCGGAGCCAGAAAAGAAGAAAACAGTGGCCCGGTGGTGCTGAGGGTTGTGACGTTGGATGTCACACCTTGTGCTACACTGGCAACCCGGGTTTGGGAATGACCTCGGGTTGTCAGTGGGCCAGCACGGGGAAGGGGGGAGAAGGATCGAGCATGCTGATGGGCAGCTCTCCTCTCCTGAGGGTGGAGAGGGTGGGTTGGCACCCCACCGTAATTCTGCTCCCACCAGATGGAGGCCGGGTGGGTAGCATAGGTGGAGAGGGAGTGGCAAAACAGTTATGGGAGGTGGAAGGGGCTGAGCTGGTACTACGGGGTGTGTAGCATGCCTCTACATGTTCACATGGTCATGTGCTGTGGCCTTGGGGGAGTCAGGGAGAAAACCTGTAAAATACCTATGTGTCCCCGTTGCCAGTTGGTAGGAGGAAGTGACAGGGACCAAATAGCTGTATATATAAAAAATAAAACAGTTCTTCTATGTCTTTTTTTTTAAATGTAAAAATGTGTGTAGACAAAACACTGCTATGGTATACTGGAATACATATGTGAATATGTAATAGACAGTGTCTGTGTATCACAACAATTAGAAAGTGGAGTTAGGTGGATCAGTGGTTAGTGCAAAAATTGCTAGTCTAAATTCCCCCACTATCTAGATCAGTTTCAGCTTTATGCATGTCATTGCTGATTTAATTGAGGTGTCTAGTGTCAACCCCCCCCACCCTTTGATGTCCCTTGGAGCCTAAAAAGAAGAACACAGTCCCTCTATGTCTTTTTTTGATCTGTTAAAAAGGTCCATTGCTGATGCAACCCTGCTCCCCCAGCCCAACCTCCCACTGAGCACCCACCACCCCACACCTCCCAGACCTCCCCACATACCCATGCTCACCTGAACAGATCATAGTGTGAAGATCCACTTTCCCACTGAAGTGAAATCTTGCTGCTGGAACTGATCACTGCTATATGAGAAATAAGATAAGTGCAGTTGAAAACCCGTTGAAATACATTGCTGCACTTCCTTATTATGTTTTTCTTGAGCGCGTTTTAAAAGCTTATAGTACTACCATTTTCAGAGGTGTGTCAGTATTGTGGACAATGCAGCTGATGCTTTACTGGGTGCTGTCCCTCAGCCACCAATCAATGGGGAAGCTGCCTATGACAGCAGCATCAAAGAGAGACCCGCACATGAAAGAAATCTGCTGCTTCAATGAGGGACAGTTTCATCATTGGAGTGGCAGCTCCAAACTCCCTCACAACCTCATCAGCTCTTGCTGCGTGATGAACACTCTGTCCCCGGGCCTTGCTTCATGAGAGCAACTTGTTTGTTTAGTGTACCTTTCCTGTTGAAACATTTCAATAAACAAATAAATCAGCCACTGCACGGCTTTCCACATAGGCAGCTCCTGCCACCCACCAGACACTCCCGGAAAGCTGACGGTGGGTGCTATCCCCATGTTGGCATGTATCCCCCACCCTCCCCATTAATGTTTAGTTTTAGTTTTAATTTTTTTGTTGACCGGTAAGTGCACTAGACAAATCCTGCCTATTTTCAGGCACGACCCGGAGAGGGATACAGATGAATGCCAACTGACCTTGAACCAGATTAAACTGTTGGTGGTATTTTTAGTGAATGAGGGAATTTGGCCAGGACACCGAGGAAGTTCCCCTACTCTTTCGATAAATGCTATGGGATCTTTAACATCCTGAACTACCACCAATCCAGGCAGATGGGACCTCGGTTTAACGTCTCATCCGAAAGACGGCAGCTCAGAAGTGTAGCACCCCTCTCATGCTGCACTACAGTGTCAGTACTGGGATATTAACCCAAGTGCCAGATGTGGGAACTGAACCCACAGCCCTCTGATCTCCCGGCCTCTTAGGCGAGTGTGCTACCTACTGAGCCACTGACACTGACAAAAAGACCCCAGTGTGCCAAACTTTTTTTTTCGACACTGGGATGCCCTCTCCCAGTGTTGGATGTGCCCCCCCAAAAATCCATTTGTTTGCCAACATCAGGGTGCCCAATCCTTGTGTCAGCATACCCCCCCAAACACACACACACTATTGTGGCACACTGGGAACCCACCCCAGTGTGCCAAACTGTATTTTTTTTAAACCTGTCAAAAAAAGAAAACCATAGAGAAGTCTTTTTTTTTTACCTGTTAAAAAGAAAACGGTCCACTATCATCTCCCAGTCCCCCTCCCCATCCCACCCTCCCACTGTGCACCCACCTTCCAGCACCCCTCTCATCCTACTTACCTCCAAAGGTTGCTAGCAGCATCTTCTGTGGACCGGGAACATGTCTGTTCTCTTCAAAGCTGAACTACACACTGAGGAATTGGGTAAGCACTGTATAATGGGAGCCAATGGGGGTTCAACTTAGGTTGATATCTCAGGCATTTTTAGAAATTTTTGCCCTAAATTATCAACATGGGGTTCTTGGGAGCCCACTTCATGAACACTGTCACTGTCTTTTTGTTACTCAGTTCCGAAAGGTGATTTCACAGTCATTGCATGGAATCACCATTCAGTGCCACTGTTCATGAGGTGGGGTCCCAAAAAACCCATCTTGCAAATTTGGTGAAAAAATTCCCCAAAATTACTGAATAATGAGTGTGCGTTTGCGCAGTTTCTACACATGTTTATAACTTCACCAATTTTTTTTATTTTTACTCTGGATTTTCAACATTGCCATTTTGTCACACCTCCTTATGAACAGTATAGCTAAAATTTTTCACATCCTGCCCAAAATGTGTTTTTACACCTGTGGTGCAGAATGGCGCGGTCACTTTGGGAAATCAATTTTTGGGACAGATTAACATAATCACAGTGCCACTGTTCATGAGAGGAGGTCCCAAATTGCCAATATTGAAAATCAGGTGAAAAAATTCTAAAAAATGATTGCATTATGGGTGTGCATTACGAGAAAATGAATACTTGTCACGTTTTAAGTTATCTGTAAAAAAACTAAAAAAAAGCAATTAGACTGACCAAACGCAACTTGGAATTTAAAATTGCACATACCAAAAATGGACACAAATCCTTATTCGCATATTTGAACAAAAAAAAGGGAAACACCAGGCAAGTTGGACCACTAAAAGTTGACAAGTTAATTACTGATAAGGATACAGCCAATGTATTCAATCATTACTTCTGTTCAGTATTTTTGAATAAGGACCCTATAACATACCCAACAATACCAGTTATTAAACAAAAATCATTCCTTGTAACTAACAAACATAAAGAGGAGGTGCTAAGATCCTTGAATAAAAGCAGTAGCCCAGAACCTGACGGTATTAGTCCATGATTTCTAATCGAAACATCTGAAGTCATAAAAACTCAATTAACTATTATATTTAACAAATCACTGGAAAAATCTACTGTCCCCTCTGACTGGTTAAAGGCTTATGCAACACTCATCTTCAAGAAAGGAAGTAGAGCTGACCCAGCAAATTACCATCCTATTAGTCTAACTTCAGTACCATGCAAACTACTAGAAAAAATAATTAAAAATATATACTAGAATCAGAACTTCACATACTCAACATTAATGACAGTACACAATATGGATTTAAGCAGGGGCGCTCTTGCACATCTAATCTTATAGCCTTCTACAATAATATAAATCATGGACTAGACTCTAATACACCTATGGATGTTATCCTTCTGGAGTACAGTAAAGCTTTTGACCATGTCTCACATAACAAACTGATTAGTAAACTACTACACTCAGGACTCCCTATCAACCTTGTAACATGGGTTAATAGCTGGTTGTCTGACAGGACACAGCAGGTCAGAATTAATGGTGTACTATCAGACAGTGGAAAAGTATCAAGAGGAGTCCCTCAGGGCTTGGTACTTGGGCCAACCCTGTTCAATCTGTACATTTCTGATATGCAAATAAATTCCAACACCCTCTCTAAATTTGCCGATGACACAAAATTGGGTGGTAGTGTGGATTCAGCCAATTACATTCATCAACTGGCATACGATCTTCAAAGTATTGGCACATGGACTACTATAAATGAAATGGATTTCAAAATTGACAAATGTACAGTACTCCACTTTGGTAGAAATAATCCAATGCAACCCTATAAACCTAAAGGAACCACATTAAAAGTGTCAAATAGTGAAAATGACCTCGGGATTATAAGTAATAACAAACTAACTTCTACTGATCATTGTAATAAAATAGCAAAAAACTCAAATGCTTTACTGAGAAGGACAGATCGTACATTCATCACAAAAACAGAAGAATGTATAAACCCCCTATACAGAACTTATATCAGGCCATACTCAGACTACGGCTCACCCTTCTGGAATCCACATTTAAAGAAGGATATAGCAAGGGTGGAGCAAATACACAAGAGCCACTAGAATGGTTCCCTACTTATTGCAGTTAGAATACCAGAAAAGACTACAGAAACTGAATCTGCATTCTTTACAACTAAGGCGCAGTAGGAGTGATCTCTTATTTCTCTACAAACTGTTAAAAACACTGCCTCTAATGCAGCAATGCATCATACTCTATTCTGAAAGGAAATTAGTCCCAAGATTACATTCAACACAACTTGAAGTTCATCGGGCAAAAATAAATCAAAGGCTTAATTATTTGTCAGTAAGGGCCTCAAAACTATTGTACAAACTTCCGCAAAGTTTAGTAGACAGTGAAACTTTTGAATAATTTAAAAAGGGACTGGATGTATGGCTAGCTCATTACTAAGACGAATTTTCCACAAACTTGTGGGGGGCATTCTTGATGGGCTCACTCCTACTTATGCCCCACAAACACTAAGTAAACCAAGTAAACCAAGTTTCTACGCATGCTCGTAACTTTGTCAATTTTTTATATTTTCACTCCAGATTTTTTACATTGCCATTTTTTAACACCTCCTCATGAACAGTACAGCTGTCATTTTTCATATACTCCCCAAAATGTGTTTTTGCACCTGTGGTGCCGAATGGTGCAGTCAATGTGCGAAATCACCTTTCGAGACTGAGTAACAAAATGATAGTGTCACTTTCCATGAGGTGAGGTCCCAAAAAGCCCATGTTGAAAATATGGAGTGAAAATACTGACAAACACCTGGGCATTAGGGTTTCCAACCATAACACCCCACCCTGTAAAGACTGACAGGCGTCAGGGGTGTGACTTGGGGTCGTCTGCCATAATGCTCACATTATTCCACCCCCACCCCCACCCTGCAGCCATTGACACATGCTGAGGTGTGCCTTGGGGTCTTCAGCCCTAACGTGCACCCCATTCTCCTTTACTGCAGCTATCTCAGCTTATTTCCTTATGGAATGGGTTGAGCGTATGGGCCAAAGACACCAAGGCACAACACAGTACCTATCAGTGTCTGCAGGGTGGGGTGAGGTGGAATGGCATGAGCATTATGTCCGACGACCCAAAGGCACAACCCACTGCCTGTCAGTCTCTGCAGGACTGGGTTGAGGGTTGGTGTTAGTTGAAAACTTCACTGTCATTCTTATTATGCAGCTCTCTAACTCCTGCACTACCAATGCCAATACCAGCAAGCAGACATTCAGCATTGACAAATGCTTGTTTCTCATACAGCAGTCGCCATTTCCAGCAGCAAGACCTGTCTTCAATGGGAGAGTGGATCTTCACACTGGACCTGTTCAGGTAAGTGAGTGTGTGTGTGGGTGGGGGGGTCTAGGGGTGGGGTGGTGTTCAGAGGGACATTGGGCTGCCTATTAATGCTTATATAGTTCCCATGCCCAAACTGAACTCCAGAATACCCTTGGGTCTGTCTCACTTCTTCTTAAATTTTGTGACTGTTTTAGCCCTTACCACCCCCTCTGGTAGGCTATTCCAGGTGTCCACCACCCTCTCCATAAAAATATTTTGTCACATTTCCCCTGAGCTTCCCCCCCAACTTCATTTTGTGCTCCGTTTACTTGGAGCATCTCTTACTTTGGAAGATACTTCCTTCCTGTACTCTGTTTACACCAGTGAAGAGCATCTCTTACTTTGGAAGATGCTTCCTTCCTGTACTCTATACTAGTGATGTATTTGTATGCCTCAATCATGCCCCCCTCCCTCCTTCGAAAAAGCAGGGCACTACAAACAGAGTGTCATACTACACATCCTGGTACTTCCTAGTCAATAATTTAATGACTTATCTGGAAATTAGTTTTTAGTTTAATTTGGATGTAGCATTAAATTATTGACTGTGGAATCATAAGAGCAGGTGTTCTGTCTCCGTTTGTTGTGTCTTATTTAGTTGTCATCACAGCAGCATACCTCAGTAACTTGGAACTGCAAGGCCTGTAACTTTTTTGTTTTGAGTTTTAACATCAGTAATTTTAGAAACTTTGCTCCCACAAATAATAAGCAAAACATGTGCTCATCCAAGTAAATGTGATTTACATCTAAAAATGAAACAGCTTCTGAGGCATTTTTTCTGGGTGAAGAAGGAAGAGTATGAGTTGTTTTAATAGTTATTTAATGAAAAGGAAAAAAAAATGTCTGGTTTGGTTTATTCAGTTTATGAGAGGAGCCACTCCAAAGCTCAGACAGCTTGTACAGCAATCAACATTAAATAACACAAACCACAAATAGAAAAGACATAACAACACTCCTAACATTTTTCATAAAAATGCACACAATAAGCTACACATTTCATTAAATACCAAAATATATGACAGTATATATTGCGGAGTAGATTGACAATCTTATCAAATGCTAGCTGGTAGCACTTGATAGCACATGGTAGCACTTCATTTTTAAATGAATGCAAAGGAATATTGTTTTTTTTTCTATGAGCTGAAAGAGGAAAGACAGCCTTGAAAACATACTGTTCTGTGTCCATCCAGAGAGGTGAAATTGCTTATTTATACTAACTGATTGTGGGTGAACAGCCTGCAGACAATGCAGATGTGTTTACCACATGGTCTTTTTTGAGACTGCCATCAATTTTATCCACACCGAAATGTTTATGCTTATTTTAAGCACAGCTCTTAACTATTGGAAAATGCCAGATTCTACTCTAAAAACACACAGAAGATGAAGTAGATGAGGAAAAGATGGGCTGAGTTCAGTAATATATTTCTCATGAGGCAGTATCTATAGCTGGTGTGACACAGCCCTTTAAGTTGTTTTTTATGTTACGTATGAGATGGATAGAATTCAAATGCTGGTGGCCATCACCTTTCAGCTGTATGAGGGAAATACTCTGAAACTGATCAGTGGGTATCATGGGTTTCCTAATCAGTTTATACTGTGTTAGTTCATTTAGCACTGTTCTGATTATAAGAACCAGAATGCTATGCTAACCCAGTAATTTTCTTCATGCCGTTCAGGCAAAGTGTAGTTCATTTCATGGTATACTGGTTATATTACACACAGATGTAGAAGAGAACTGAGTAAATTAATTTATTCTCACTAAGTAGCTGTTGTGCCTGGTAGCTGGTGTCTTAAAAATATGAAGGTTGTGGAAGATGTACTTTGGTAATCATACAGAATGATGTCTGCTTAGAACAACGGGTTAATCAAGACTGGCCTAATACTCCTCACCAGCTACTGTACTGCTTTTTCTTTTCATATTTCTAAGACATTTTATGACATCAATAACACTATTTCATGCTATTCATATGAATGACCTGGAATTGTGTTATTGATGTCATAGAATGTCCAGACGGTATGAAAAAAAGAAAGAGGAAACTGCAGAGGAGAGTGGAATTCAGGATAATTACGAAGGCAACACAATTCGATTTTTAATTGAACAGAAAAGGTCAAAAACAAATCAGAATATTGGGTAGACACTAAAAGGACAACTGGAGGGCATCTAGAGGTGTTATAACTGTTTCCTATCATCTTTAAATTAACTGTAGCCTAAAGCAGCAGTGCATCTTACAGTGAAAAGCTTGCATCTACTGTATACTATTTTATTCTTTTTTGGTTTTTTTTCAGCTTTCTTTATCCTCCTTAGCTCTGGCCCCCTAGACCTCTCTCTGGTGAGGCCTCTCAGAGCTGCCTTTTCCCACCCAACCTGAGGGCCTCCTGGATCTGGTTACCTGCTTCCTGGGAACTCTCCCCCAACTCCTCTGACTACCCCACCCCGGGCTCTGAGCCTCTCCCGAGGTGGGACCACATTTACTCCTCCAGCACTCTATCTATAATCCAGAGAGGCAGCTGGGGAGTGGAGGAGAGAGACGGAGACCAGCCAGAACAGACCCAGCAGTGGTTGTGGGGGCAGTCCACTGGACCCACCCTCATCCATCTGGGTGCCAGGGTTTTCCTTTGTTCTGGTTGCTCCCAGGGGAGCGGACGTGCAATGATGCCTGCACATGATGGGTGTGTTCCCTCACCCATGCGTAAAGCATCCACTGACACCCCCATTCCCTGTAAGAGCATGCCACAAGTTGTGCTGTCCCTAGTCTCCACTAGGAGCCGCTGATACTGTGGTGAGTGCAACCCACCCACCCCCAGGAGAGGAGAGCAGTCCTCCAGACAGTCAATCCTCTCCTGCCCCTGTGAACCCCCAATGACCTGAGCTCATTCCTGAACCAGGGTCACCAGTGTAGTGTGAGGTATGGCATCCAGTACCTCAACCCCTTAATGCTAATGGGCCATGCTATTTTATTCTTTATAGTGCCCTGTTTCTTCTGTCTTGTAAGACAGTTTCCACCATTTGAGACACAGTTCCACAGAGGAGACTAGTAAGCATGCTGGGTAGATTATGAGTGGGTCCAATTGTGGTAAACTGGATAAGAAATTGGTTAGGCAATATGCGATAGAGGGTTGTGGTAAACAGAGTTCACTCCAAGTAAGGGAGGGTGGCCAGTGGGGTGACTCAGAGATCAGTGCTGGGACTGGTCTTTTTTAATGTCTTTATAAATGAAATTTCAGAGGAGTTGGAAGGGATGCTCTGCCTCTTTATGAATGACACCAAAACCTGCAGCAGGGTGAAACTTCGGGGGGGGGGGAGTGGAAAGGTTGAGCAGAGACCTGAGAAAACTAGAGGAGTGGTCAAGGGTATGGTAGCTTTGTTTGAAAGCATAAAAGTGCAAAATAATGCACTTGGGGTACAGAAATTCAGGGGCAGAGTACAAAACAATGGGTAGAATGGTACTGACGACCACCAAGCAGGAAGGAGACTTGTGGGTAATATCAGATGACCGAAAGGTGGCCTGGCAGTGCAACAAGTTAGTTGGGAGGGCTAGTGGGATGCTGGGCTGCATAGAAAGAGGTATCACCAGCAGAAAGAGGGAAGTGCTGTTACTCCTGTATAGATCACTGATAAGACCCTGCCTTGAGTACTTTGTCCAATTCTGGAGACCAGAGAAGGGCATAGAGTGGAGGCAGTCCAGAGGAGGGCAACTAAAATGGTGCAGGGTTCGCATCAAAAGCCCTATGAGGAGAGACTAAAGGACCTCAATATGTACACCCTGGAACAGTGGAGGGAGAGGGGAGACATGATACAGACCTTTAAATACCTTTCAGAAGTAAATAAGATACAAGAGGGGGGGTATTTTTTAGAAGAAAATGCTCTCAAGAACAAGGGGATATGCTATGAAGCTGGAGAGGGGTAGATTCAGGAGAGATGTGAAGAAGTACTTCTTCACAGAAAGAGTGGTGGATTCCTGTAACAGCCTTCCAGTGGAAGCTGTAGGGGAGAAAAAAGGGGTGATGTTCAAGAATGCATGGGATAAGCTCAAAGGAATCATAGTGGAAAGGAAGGGAGCAGGGAGAAAGAGTGATAGTTTGGGCACGGTCTGATGTAATAGTGTAGGTAACATAGAAACATAGAAACATAGAATTTGACGGCAGATAAGGACTGTTTGGCCCACCCAGTCTGCCCATTTCCCTACCTACTGGATAAGCTGCAGATCCTAGTTAACCAGCAGCCTACTTTTTCCTACCCTCACCCCCCAGAATTGCCTTATGACTATCCCATGCATGCTTGAATTCCCCCACTGATTTTGACTCCACAACCTTCCTCCGAAGGCCGCTCCATGCATCCACAACCCTCTGTGAAGAAATACTTCCTTAAATTACCTCTGAGCCGCCCTCTCTCTTCAAATTGTGCCCTCTTGTTCTTGCACACCTCTTTTTTTGAAAGATGCTACCCTCTTGGACTTTGTTGATTCCCTTGAGGTACTTGAAAGTTTCTATCATGTCCCCCCTCTCCCTCCTTTCCTTGAGGCTATACATATTAAGCTCCTTAAGTCTCTCTTCATATGACTTCCGGTGCAGACCCTGCACCATTTTAGTTGCCCTCCTCTGGACAGCTTCCATCCTGTCTATGTCTTTGCGGAGATTGGGTCTCCAGAACTGCACACAGTACTCCAGATGGGGTCTCACCAGCTGTCTGTACAGAGGGATAATAACTTCCTGTTTTCTACTGGTGATGCCTCTCCCTATGCATCCCAGTATCCCCAGCCCTCCTTGCTGCCCTCTCACATTGCTTGCCCATCTTTAGGTCATCTGATATGACTACCAGGTCCCTTTCCATTCTTGTTGTTGTTAGTATCTCACCCCCCATTGTGTACTCTTCCCCTGGGTTTTTGTTTCCCAGGTGCATTACCTTGCACTTCTTAGCATTGAATCTAAGCTGCCATACATTTGACCATTCCTCTAACCTTGCCAAGTCCCTTCTCATCCGTTCCACCCCACCCTGTGCATCAACTCTGTTGCAGATCTTAGTGTCATCTGCAAAGAGACATACTTTTCCTTCCAGTCCTTCTGCAATGTCGCTTATAAAGACATTGAAGAGGACCGGTCCTAATACTGAACCCTGCGGTACCCCACTAGTAACCCTCCTTTCTTCTGAGTGGACTCCATTTACTATAACTCTCTGTGTCCTATTCTCCAGCCAATTCTTTACCCAGGCTGTCATCTTGGGACCCACTCCCAGGCTGGCTAACTTATATATTAATCTTTTGTGTGGGACTGTGTCAAATGCCTTGCTAAAGTCTGGGTAGGCCATGTCCACAGCCCTCCTGATCTACTACTTTGGTCACCCAGTCAAAGAAATCTATCAGATTCATCTGGCATGACCTTCCCGCTGTGAATCCATGCTGCCTGGTCCTGTGCCCTCTGGCCTCTAGATACTCGATAATTCTTTCCTTTAAAGTGATTCCATCATTTTCCCTATCACTGAGGTTAAACTAACAGGTCTATAGTTTCCTGCTTCTGCCTTGCTCCCACTTTTGTGAAGGGAATCACACTGCCCTCCTCCAGTCCTCAGGTACCACCCCATCCTCCCATGATTTGTTAAAAGGGTAGTCAGTGGTGTCACTAGTTCTACCCTTAGTTCTTTAAATTCTGGGATGAATCCCATCAGGCCCCTTGCTTTGTCCACCTTCAGTTTTCAGAGTTCTTTCAGAACCCTTTCTTCTGTAAATGGGCGGTATCAACTTCTGTATCCAGAGTTACTACTGTTTGTTTTATGTATCTCCCCTTCCTTCGTAAATACTGAGCAAAATATTTGTTTAGTATCTCTGCCTTTTCACAGTCTCCCTCTGCCCCTCCCTCCCTTTATTAAGCCTCACTATCCCTCCCTTGGTCTTCCTTCGCTCCTGATGTACCTATAAAGGTTTATCCCCCTCTTAACTGAGTTGGCTATCTTTTCCTCGGTTTGGGCCTTTGCTGTTCTGACTGCCTTCCCAACCTCCTTTTGCTTTAACTGATACAGTTCTCTGTCCTGCTCCTTCTGCGATTCCTTGTACTTCCTGAATGCTTTCTTTTTCTCTTGAACCTTCACTGCCACTTCCTTTGAGAACCATAGTGGTTTCTTACATCGTCTTGTTTTGTTTATTCGCTTCACACAAAGGCTTGTTACCTCTGTGATGGCAGTTTTATTATTCCCCATTGTTCTTCCACCCTCCTTCCTGCCCATTTGCTAGTGCATTCCTTAGGCACTCACCCATTATGGCAAAGTCAGCCCTCTAAAGTCCAGTACTTTTGTCTTTGTATGGCTTGACTCTATTACTGTGTTTATTGTGAACCATACTGTTCGATGGTTGCTAGTTCCCAGATGGCTACCCACTTTACATCTGTGATCCCTCTCCATCTCCATTTGAGAGTATCAAGTCTAATATTGCTCCCTCTTGAGTGGGCTCCAGTACTAGTTGTCTAAGGCATGCCCCTGTAGGGCATCTAGAATAACTGCACTCTTTGAGTGGCAGCAACTGCACCTCAGTTAACATCTGCATGTCGGATCACCCATCAGCAGTATCTCCCTTTTTCTGCCATTCTAAGTATACTTTCTATCATTTCCTTGTCCATTTCCTCCCCCTGAGTAGGGGGTCTGTATACAACCCCTGTGCGGATTGTGGTGCCATTGCCTGTCTCCAAATTTACCCACAGTGCTTCTTCTCCTCCCTGTTTACCCTTTTGTTCTGTTGCTTTTATTCCTTCCTTTATGTAAAGAACTACTTCTTCTCCTCTTTTACCCTCCCTGTCCCTCCTGTAGATAGTGTATCCTGGTATGTTTACGTCCCAGTCATGGTTTTGTGTGTACCATGTTTCTGTGACTGCCACAATATCCAGATGTTCCTCCTCCATCAAGGCCACTAATTCAGGAAGCTTGTTACCTAGACTACGGTATTGGTACTCATTGCTCTCCATTTTTGATGGCTTTACCTTCTGTTGCAGCATCCCCACAACCGTTCTACCTTGGTCTTTTTCTCATTTAGTACCCTATTTTGTAGGAGAGGCTGGATTTTTCTGCTTCTTGTCAGTGCTCCCTTTGACTAGTTTAAAAGCTTGCCAATGAAGCATTTAAACCGATTGCTCAAAGACTTGTTCCCTTCCTTGACAGATGCAGACCATCCTGCCAGTATGGCTGTTGTCCTCCAGGTGGAACCCCAGTCCCCAATGAAGCTAAACCCTGTGCTCCGCAGCATTTTTCAACCATTCATTAAACTGCATGGTGCCAATTACCTCGCCTCACCCATGCCTTTGACAGGCAGCACCTCTGAGAAGGATACTGTGTGTGCTACTTGTCTTAGGCCCTTCCCCAACTCTGCAATGTCCTCCTGCACTCTAACCTCATGATGAGCCAAGTCATTTGTCCCTAGGTGGACAATTATGTCCAGCTCAGAATCCCTTGCAGCTGTTGTCGTGATCCTGAGGATGCGCTTCCTGTCCCTCCAAGCCATGGCACCAGGCAGGCACCTTACTTCAGTTTTCCCAGCTCCTCCCAGTTCTATCCCCTAATAATTGAGTCCCCAACAGGAGCTCTTCCTTTCCTTGTGGTGTCCTCTGCCTCCTTCCTGTGGGCCTCCCTGTGACAGCTGTCCTCAGCCTCCTTAGTCTCCTCTGTGGGTGCATCCATAGGGGAGCTATTCTCCCCCAGAATGGTGTATGGATTGTGGAGTGGAACAACTGACTAGGTGTGCCTCCATTCCACCATCCTCACCCTTCCTGGGCCCACTGTGGTCCAACTGCTGTGTTTTCTTTGCAATCTCTGAGGTAGTGGTAGGGAGAAATGGGCAGACTTGATGGTCCAAGCCATCCTTATCTGTCATTAAATTCTACATTTCTATATTTCTTCTTCAGCATTTCTTTGAGAGAGAGGAAGTTTTGTTTTAATATGGTTAACTCCATGTTCACATCAAAAGTTCAGTCTGTGTTTCAGCACCCACAGACTCGGTTTCATATCACTTTCTGTGTGCTGCAATTCAGGTGGACTAGCATGCAACAGACACTGCTCCCTAACCTTAATTCAGATCTAGAGTAAATGCAATGTCATATCAGACTCAAAATTGGGAAAAGGACATCCTCTAAGACAAAAGTAAACGGGTCACTCAAAAAATAGAATAAAAATGAATTGGTAAACAAAAATCAACATACTACACACTGCCACTTTAAGTTGGTTGGAATTGAGATGCTTTGAATGGAAGCTTTCATGAAAGGTTCATTGTTTTGTCTGGTATTATAGACGACCTTGAGTGTACTTATGGAGACATGCAGAGCTTTGGAGAAAAGAATGCGCTTTTCTCAAGTACTAGCTATCCTTTCTCTAATGACTTATGATGATGAATAAACATTATTTCTTGTTTTAGCCACTCAGAGGCTCACAAAAGCCTGCACTTGTCAGTTTTGCAAGTGCAGTATTTATTAAAAGGGCTCTATTGTAGCAGTATTCATTTTTAGCACCAGGATTTGCACAAGGGAGTTCTAAAAGGCACACCAACACTGCAGCAACTGCTAAATATGAACAATTGATTCTGTAAATGCTACATAAACAGTATAAAACTTGCTAATTACAGTTCGTCATAGTGCTATGGAGGCCAAACTGATTTCCTGGTTTCTGCCTTCCATGGAAATTCCTGTGTGCTTTGTATTTGTAAGCCTATTGGGATTCTTTGGTTTTGTTTGTCATGGCAATGACACCTTTATCATGTGTAAAACTACTAAGAAATAGCATCTTCAGGCATTCTAGATGGGTGCCTGAGGTATACTTGTCCTCTTTATTCATGTTGTTGCCTATGCACTGAATGGAGCAGGCTATGTTGGAAAGGTGCGTACCCTGGCTGCTCAACTTCATGCCCATGGACAGGCATACAGTGGCTGGCATGCACATACCTGTGTCTCCACACAGTGCCTATCCATAGCCCCACCCCCCCAACATGCAGCTGTGTGGTGACAGATTAGAGGACACAGATGAGTATACACTTGGATGAATGACCTTGTCCCATAGCAGATCCCCTGCTCTGTCTGAAGCAGGGGGATTCTGCGATGGTGGAGGACTTCCTTTTTCTACAAAGATGGGCAAGTGCCCAATGGGCTGCCCCCACTCCTCCCAGTCAGCCCAAAAGGCCAGGGCAGTACAATAGGGGAGGTGTATTCCTTATCAAAAGGTAGCTGGAGGTTGTAAACTGAGTGGGTATACAAAATATATAGCAGGGTCCCTGCTGCTGCATCCTGCAATCACTTGCCCGGCACCTTGTGCCTCCGTGAACAGTGCAGAGTGTGGGCATGCCCACAGACATGCCCCCGGACCAGCTGCATGCTTAGCTACATGACTAACATGGGGATTCTGTGTGGAAGGCAAAGGATGTGCGTTCCTTTATGAATGCACATAGGAGTCCATGGGACCCTTGGTTTGTGGCATTCAGAAATGGGGTTTCCTATGTGCCACTGATCCGTGGCATGTAGGCAACCTACACCTTAATGCATAGGCCTCCATTGTGGTGTTACTAAGATTAGGGTAATTTAATTTATCTCTTGCTACTAACTTCCTCAAAATAACATTCTGATTGCTGTCAGTGGTATGTCTACAGACAAGTGGAATTACAAATGTGACATTAGACTAATTTTACTTTACTGTATCAGTGTGACTTAGTTGCTAGCACCCCAACCTTTCAACTGGAAGGATATAGGTTCAAATTCCACACCATCAACTTGGGTTCAGTCACAACTCAGATAGTACAAAGGTATGAAAAATGGCAGCAGACCACAACCAAACGCTACCACATTTTAAATTGATAGCATGCTTCACTGAGAAGTAGTTCTGACTAGAGCCGCACTCTTGAAGTAACGGTTTTTAGCAGTGTTAACCAATAATACATAGCGTCACTCTTGGTGTACATCAAGGCCATTCCCTTTCATTCTGTTAGCAGAAGGTCATGTTTGAGAACTAGTATTTCACCACTATGGTTTTCCTGGTAAAACAAATTTTACATGAAAAGAAAAATAATACAAATGAGGTGGAACATAAGGTAGTTCAAGCAACAACATGCTCTGGTTCTTCTGTGAACATGTTTACAGCTTGAAATCCCCAGCATGGTGGTACCATGAACATAAATGGGCCTGACATGCATGCTCCCACCTGACATTTTGATGTAGAAGTATGTCATTCTCGCAGCTGCTGGTAAGCATTGCTAATAACTGTTACTTGTAGAGTGCCACAGTCAGTACTGTTTCTGAGTATAACATGTACTGATCTGTCAGTACTGTTTCTGCATGCAACATGTATGTTCTGAGTGTAACATGTACTGATGCATGCCTTTGAGCTCAGCACTTCCTAAATCATTGGTGAGTTGAGTTTTGTTTCCTGCCTGCTAAATTTTGTACTGAGCCAGTAAAATTTGCACTTTTTTATAAAGTATGTAGGCTGTGGGGGTAAGACCCCAAAGGTGATGGATACAATTTGTGCTTTAAATGTTTTGGACAAAGGCTTCCTGCAGGCATACACAGGTTTGTGCCCAGCATACCACAAATTATCTGATCCTAATTGCTAAGGGCCAGTGGTGCCAGAACGGTTTGAAAAGTGGTAGGGCCAAGGATGTAACGGGTAAATTTTCCCCTATTAAATATATTACCATGACAGCAAAAAGTCTAGGATAGGGCCACTTATGAAAGTGGTAGGGCCATGGCCCTAGTGCCCCCCCTCCGTTCTGGCACCTATGCTAAGGGCTATTTAGTGGGTAGCACAGTGAAGTGGACTATTAAGAAAAAAGTTTTCATCCATCAGTGCTCACTGGCTGTGCACTGTGATGAGGTATAGTCTGTATACAATCACAGCTTATGATTATGAGGAAACAGTGTGGTCTAGTGGTTAGAGTACTGGTTTTAAGTTGGGACCATCCTGTGGGTAATTTTTGGTGACATTATCAGTGCAGCAGAACATATTTTAAAAAGTTTGTGCATCATTATTGAAGGTCTGAGGGCAACAACGTTTGGAACCTGAACATTTTAGACCGGACTGTGAATTCTGTTTTAGATTCTGACCTAAACCTGGACACTGAACATTTTAGGCAGGACTGTGAATCCTGTTTTAGATTTTGACCTAAACTTGGAAGCTGAACATTATAGGATGGACTATGAATTCTGTTTTAGATTCTGACCTAAACCTGGAAGCTGAACATTTTAGGCAGGACTGTGAATCTTGTTTTAGATTCTGACCTAAACTTGGAAGCTGAAAATTTTTTGGTAGGACTGTAAATTCTGTTTTAGATTCTGACCTAAACTTTGAACCTAAAGATTTTGGGCAGATCTGTTTGAATCCTGTTTTAGATTCTGACCTGAACCTGGAACCTGAAGATTTTAGGCAGGACTGTGAATCCTGTTTTAGATTCTGACCTAAAATGGAAAAAGGAGAGACTCTAAAAACATGTAACTTTCAGCACCGTTTTCCACAAAGTGTGCCTGGGTAAAGAACAATTGATTTAATTTGGAGGAAACCAGTAAAGTTAATGTCTTTCCACAGGATTTGGCTAAAACATCCTCCAGTGGCAGCAAAATGAAGGCCAAGAGGCCAGCAGAGGAGAGCAATTTGTCTCTTGGTGCCCCTGAGGGTAAGAAATCTGACAAGAAGATGAATCTTATGAAAGATTCAGGGGCAAAACTTCTCTCTTTGTCAAGTGAGAGTTACTGTAGCTGTGCAGTGGTAGCGAATCAGTGAAAGACCTAAGTAGTAAACCCACTGCAGAGACTCCAGTCAGACTGGCTTGTCCCTGAATTGGACAGAGAACCCCCCCTAGAAGGATTCATGAAAATGTGACAAATGTTTCAGATCATGCAGCAAACACAGGGAACTTCAGTCCTTTCACCCACCAGCCCATGTGGGGGATGAATTCAACACACAGACAGAGTATGATGGCATCACTCCTGATAATACAGGAGATGAGGAATTTGGCTCTATCCCTCATCTTATTGAAAAATATTCTTACAGTATGTTTGTTAAGGATATTGTGTGACCAACTTTCTTTGGAATGGGAAATTTTGAGCAGCCTCCTTCACTAGCTAAATTCCTAAAATAAAATCTTGGCCTGACCCCTTCTAGAAGGTTATTGATCCCTATTAGTGAAGAACTAGAATTTAGTAATGGCTGTCAGTATAGCATAGAGGCTGGAGTAATGAGCTGTGAATGAGCTTGGTACATCTAGCAGATCTTGGGTTGATTTCCACAACCTCCAGGTGCAAACTGTGTGACCTAGAGTAAGTCACTTAATTTTCCCAGTGCTCCTACCTCACTCCTGAAAACAGGCCTTGTACCTAATGGGCCTTACCCAGTTTCCAAAAAAATGAATAAGAATTTGTCTGCAACAATGTTTTAATTGCCTACTTCAGCACATTCCTGGAACTAGCTAAAGTCAGATCTCTCATATGCCCTTCTGAACTTTTTATATAATTAATCAATTTAGTCCTTGAATATGTATTGGTTGTATATGTTTTTATTCCTGTACTTTGCTTTGGATGCACTGTACCAGATTTGGTAAAGATCAAATGTAGAACAATAAACTTTGTGATACATATTGCTTCAGTACAGGCAACTGAAACAAGGATTTGTTCAAACAGCTGCTTGGGAAACAATCAGTACTTCTGTATCTTCATTTCCTCCTGATGAAGATTCTAAAGAAACAGATTCTTTATAAGAATATAGAGCTATTTATTTATTTAGTTTTTATTTACCGTGTAAGGTGTCATAGCCACAAAATATGACTATTTTCAGACATGACCCGGGAGGTTACAATACAAAATTGGCAGACAAAACAAACAACAGATATAGTTCAGAGGTAATCAACCATACAAGGAAAAATCTACACGATGTTCTGTGACGTAAACAGTATTGCTAATACGACAGAGACAAAGGTAAGGAAAATACACAATAGTACAAAACATAATAAGCATACAATCATAGTGCAGTAGAGTTTTAACACATAATCCATGCTAAGTGCTACATATGACAGTAACAAGGGTCAGAGTAAAATTAAACATTTTGAGAGCTGAGGAAGGGGATGTCAAGCATCCCACGGGGGTTTAAAACAGGAACATAGGGCATGTTTGATGAGAAGAGTGTGATGCATCTTTTTAAAAGCAATATGACTAGGTGCAGAGTGAACATCAAGAGGTAAGGCAGGAACTTAGCACCAGAGCAGGCTTCCTACAGTATACTGGCTTCTCTACTAATTGTCGATTGTGTCTTTGGTCTTCCATACCACCTCTCTGTGAGAATATGTCACAAAGAAACAACACATACATTGCGCTGATTTGAAAGACGCTGACACAAGAATTGTGAGTATTGCAGCAGTCTCTAGAAAGATTTGCTTGGCTGAGGATTACTAACCTCTTTGTTGACCAACAAAAAGCTTCTGATTTCTCTTTCAGTGGAAAGACTACGTTCAGGGACAGAAAAGAAGTCTATATGGAGGAGAACAATAATCAAAAAACAAAACAAAAAAACGAAAAGAAACACAACCCTCACCAAACGGAAACCAAAGCTTGTAGTTAGATTAGACCTTACTATAGAGCAGGTAATGGAAGGGGTGCCCAAGGCAGACCCTACTTCCAGACTAAATATTCTGTGACAAGTGTGCTACTATAGACAAAATTAGGAGAGGTTGAAGCCCTGAGGCTTCCTCTGCTCCTCCTGCTCCTAGTAAGATTAATCCCTGATTGTTGTGTCCATGTTGCACTCCCCTAGCTCACATAGTAGGAGATCACCATTCCTTTGTATCTCTTGGAAAATAACACCACTGACCCATAGGTCCTAGAGATAATAGGAGAAGAACTGACCCTGCCATTTGTAAAAATTCCAAAATGTCATATGTTTAAAAGTCAAAGTGTTCTGTCATCAGAAAAACAGGCTTTGCTTCAGATAGAAGTAAAAAAGTCTGTTAGCTATAAAAGCAATAGAAAATTTTTTAAAGCACCAACCAGGAAAATGCTACTTTTCCTGATACTTCCTAACCAAAAAGAGAAATGGGAAGTGTCAAGCTCAGAGTCCTAAACAGACACATGAAGAAAGAAAAGTTGAAGCTTGTGGGTGAGATTCTAGAAGACACAGTTGCGAAATGCGGAAGGTATGCAAATGCGCAACATACGTCACCACAAGTACGACAAAGGAAATACGCCATCTTCTACAAAACAGAGCAGTTGAGACAGTCACAAAATGCAATGTTGCAGTTATGATCTGCATCATAAAAGGGTGCCCAAGCTGCAGGAACAGCGTCTGGAGCATAGCAAATGTGATGGCGGAGCAGGCAGTGCATACAGGGGGGTCGGGAAAGGGCGCAAACGACCACAAGGGCACATAAAAGGAAAAATAACTTTTCCCATGAGGAAACCAACATCCTCATAGAAGAGGTGCATGCCAAGACAGCCCTGCTGCTCAACAGAGGTGGTGAGAAGGCAATAAGGGAGAAGAGAAAGGGTGCCTGGGAGAAACTGTCCAGAAAGGCCAATGCAGTGGCCACACAGAAGTGCATGGTCTGTGACCTGCAGAAAAAATACAGTGATGTGAAGAGGGTGGGGAAGCAAAAGCTGCCACACAATTGTTGGGCTGCCCAGGGCACCAGGGGAGGACCAGCTGAGACACAGCCCCTGACAGCCACAGAGAAGCTGGTGGCCACACTCCTGGATAACCGCAGCATCAGTGAGGACAGCAGCCTGGACTCCTACAGGATGCACCATGCCAGAGGTAGGTGGAGGGGAAACACGGGGCTGTGGGCATGGACATGTGTGTGTGTATGTGTGTGCCCACACAGGGACAACTACATAACAGCTAAATAACAACCTGCATCCTCCCCACAGGTACCACAGCCCAGGCAGCAACAGGCACACAACAGCAACCACAGGAGGGGGACACAGACCATGAGGACAGTGCCAGTGACACCAGCAGCACCACAGCATCCTCTGGCCAGGAGAGCCCCAGTGACTCAGAGGAGGAAGCAGCATCAGCTATGGATGTTGGTGTGGGTAGTGCGGAGGACAGGGACAGCAACACAGCACAAGGCCAGGTGGGGTCCAGGGATGAGCATGGGAATACAGAGGTGGACACCCAAGGGAGCACAGGTGGTGGCACACCAGACACCATGACCACCGGTGAATGAGTGCATCATGGCACCATGGAAACTGTGCACACACCAAGCCTCCATGGGCACAGCACTGACCAGGAAAGCCCCCCACCACTGGAGATCAGAGTGGAACAACCCAATGACAGCAGATGGACAGAGCCACTGGATAATGGTACACCACAATACCTTGGTCAGTACTGCAAGACAGTGGTACTGAAGCCAGCTGAGATGATAGTGGAACTTGGACTCTTGCGGAACAGCATTGAGGGCCATCACACCCGGATGGTGGGGCAGATGTCTGGGATACTCAGTGCCATACAGGCAGGGACACATGCCAGCAATGCAGGCCTGGCAGACATTGCAGTGACCCTGCATGACCTAGTGCACTAGGCACAGTTGCAGACGGAGGCACACTTGCACTGCACCATTGCCATAGAGCGCTACATAGTGCAGCAACAGCAGCACACTGAGGCCATGACAACTGCCCTGCAAGCCATGACACATGCCCTGCTGGCCAGACAGCAAGAGCCCACACCACAGCCACCACACATGGCAGCCATGCAGCACACAGCACAGCCAGTGTCCGGACCACCCAGGAGCACCATGGCTGTGGCCACCCAGACAATGCCTGCAGATTTAGAGATGGGCAGCATACAGAAAGGGCACCATGTGCAACAGGAAGGCACAGCCAACAAAGGGGGCAACAGCGCAGGTACACAGCCACACACAGTAGAACAGCCGCAGACCTCCAGTGTACACATCATAGCCGGCGCACCTGCAAGCACCACACAGGCAGCCACCACCGACCTGCACATGGAGACCAGCAGCAACTAGGGACCAGTGCCCCACCCAGGAAGCATGGCAGGAAGACAAGGGGCATGACAGGAGGTGCCCCTGGTGCAGGGACACAATATGGTGTGGCACAAGAGACACCTGAAGAGGGGCCCAGGTGTAGCGCAAGGATACACCAGGTGCAGACAATGCCTGCAGCAACACACACTGATGCCAACACATGGAGCCGGACATCTGGCATGGGTACCAGCAGTGGCACATGAATGAGATGGGGAAGATGCATAACAGTGTGCCACACTGCTGGCCCCGATGGACCATGGGGAATGTGTAGGGTTGCACACCATTGAACATGAACACAATATTGTGGCAATACACAGGGGACTGCACACAGGGACACTGGCACAACACCATATGTGGGTGTGGGCACATTGTGATAGGGACTGGAAAATGCCCATGTATGGAATGCACTGGGCGCTGATGGGGTGGTATGCACATATATATGGTGAAATGCACAGTGCACTAGTAAAGCATTGGTACTAAACACTGTAGTCCATCTCAGTGAGTGCTGTGAATGGTGTGTGTGTGTGTGTGTGAACAGTAACATGTACAAACGTGTACCAACCTCACCCCCCCATAGAACAGCAAAGTACAGGGACACAGCGGGTACTACAAACAGACATGGTGCCCTACATGCCAAACACTAACCAGTATACTTGCCTCCCAGGCCATAACGCAGCATACACTGTGGTGTGCATGGACCACCGCCCAAGCAACAGGTCCACAGCACTGCCCATCCCTCATGTGCACTGCATTCTATGACAGCCACTACTGCTCATGTAGTGCGGTGAAGAGGGCACCAAGTGAACCATGTAGTCATGAAACATTGGTCATTATGGTCCCATCTAGGTTTTGCCAGTCTCCTGTCCCTGTCCATGGACATTTGTCACTGTGGTCTCCATGCCACATCCCAAATCACTACCTCCATGGCCACGCCATCGCCATCTTCACTGCTATGCGGACTGTCCATGGCACTTGGCCCTCCCTCAGGCATCTCTGCAGTGCACACCCCTGCACCATCATCCTGCCCCCATGCGTCAGTTGCCAGGCATGACTCCTGTTGTGCTGCAGTGTCCTGCTGACTGGTGCCAGTGCTGTCCCCTGTGAAGTCTGCAACGCCAGCCATGGTAGCTTCACCATTGTTTGCACCACCTGTTTCACACAGCATGTCCTGTTCTGCCTGTGCTGTGTCCACTGCCACCACAGGCAACACTGCCATGGGCACTGCCTCTGCTGAGTCGTCCACCGTCTGACAACCATTATCCGCATCTGACTCCTATGTTTTGGGTGGCAGTGGCTGTGCCCTCCTCTTCCTCCTCCTCCTCTGCATCTGCCTTGTTCATGCCCTCTAGGCAATGGCGTCCTGCTGCTTCTGTTCCACCATGGCCTAGAGTAGGACCCTATTATGTTCTGGGACTGCTGGTTGCCGACCTGTGACAGGGGAACAGGACATGTATTAGACTAACATGGCAGGGATCACTTTGTGTTGTTACAAGTGCTGGCACTGTGTCCCTGTGTCATGCTGCACACAGGTTCACCAGTGCACGTGGTCGATACCTACCTTGGTGGCGGTGGTGTCTGTGCTGACCTCCTGCTGGCCCATGGCTTGTAGTGTTCAAACCTGCAGTGTGAGAGGGGAACACAGGTCAGTCTGACTATCACACCCATGTATGTGGCAGTGCAACATTGCTGCATGCCATTGTATGGTCAGGGGGCACTACTCACCTCCCCTGGGTATACCACTGCCTCTGATCTCAGCATCTCTCCTGGAAGCCATGTCCATGAGATGCACCAGGATGGGCCTGTCCCTCCTATGGAGGTCCTGCCAGTGGTGCTTCAGCTGCCTGATGGTCCTCCTCACACCTGTCAACCCCTGCAGGTACCTGCTGATGGCCATCCACACTATGTCCCTCTCCCTAAATGTGTGGGCCCTGCACTCTGTTGGTAGCAGTGTGGTGTGCCACTGCTGCATCTGGCTGATGAGCTGAAGAGTCTCAACTGCACTGTAACTGGGTATATTTCCACTTAATGTGGTCATTGTTTGGTCACTTACAGGCTTGCTGGCGTATTGCAGGTTGTCAGTGGCCAGTGACTGCTGTGTGCAGGCTCCTCTGTACCTCTGCAGGCCTCTGGCATCAGTATCATTCGACCACATGTGGCTTCCACACATGTGCTGTGTGCTCTACACATGTAGGCTCAACCGTGTATTGAACAGGCCACATAATGCAATTGCGGCATGTGTAGCACGGTGCGTTTTCATTATGCCGCAGTTGTGAGTACATTAGTAACGGCACTGCATGCCCATTAGTGAAACACCTGCGTAGTGCTTTGCAATGCCTGTCATTGGGATCCACTCACCTGAGTCATTCCTCACAGGCATATGCACTTTTGAATGTGTGACCTCTTGGCAGGTCTCTAGTGGTCTGTGCATGTCCCATCATCAGTGCTGTCATGTCGTCTGTGTGCCGCACCCCTGTCACATGTCTGCTATGGTCCGATGTGTCATGGCACACACTCTGCACAGGGTGGTCAGGCTGTGTGGGCAGGCTGTGCACTGCGTCAGTGCCCATATGTCCTGGTTCTGTGTTCTGTCCACCTGCCAATGGGCACAGGGCTGGGGCTCTGGCAGCAATGTACAGTGTCACCCACACATGTCCCCAGCACCGGGCAGCATCTCCATGTGATGTTCCTTCCATGCTGTGTCACCTCCTTAGTGCTGCTGGTGTACTTTGCATGGTGTTACTGTCCCTCTGCAAAGTGACACTCAATCAGGGCCCATCTGGCATGTTGACCTGCATGGCACAGTGCAGCTTGTGCTTGCAGCTGTCTCATGGGCCTGTTGTGTTGTTGTCCATCCATGTCATCGTCCTCATTCTCCATGTTTGGCAGGGGCACATTGTTCCTCAGTGCAAGTTTGTGCAGGATGCAACATGTGAGGAATATCCTGCAGACCATTTCTGGACTGTACTGGAGTGCATCACCAGAGTGGTCTAGGCACCTGAACTGTGCCTTCAGGATGCCAAAGGTGCATTCTATCGTGGCCCTTGTCACTGTGTGTGCATTATTGTAGCTCTGCTCTGCGGCCATCTGTGGGTAGAGGAGGGGTGTCATGACCCATGGCAGCTGTGGATATCCACTGTCACCTGTTGGTGGTATAGATACATTGTTAGTACTGTGCAGTGGGTGTAGACCATGCCTGAGTGGTGTGTGGACACATGTGCCAGGTATACCTACCAATGAGCCTACCTCCTCTGATGTGTCCTGCCTCCCATGCCTCGTGCAGGCCACAGTTCCCCTGTATGTGTGAGATGTAGCAGGAACCAGTGTACCGTGCCACGACATCCAGGATACGGCACTGTGCATCACACATGACCTGCATATTCATTGTGTCTATTCCCTTCCTGTTCATGTACACATCTGCCTGCCCTGGTGGTGCCCTGATGGGTACATGTGTGCAGTCTACTGCACCTAACATATGCAGGGACAGTGCCATATCATAGAATGCCTGCTTGATGGACCACTGCTGGTGCTCATCCTGTGAAAACTAGATGTATGTGTCCACATGCTGCACCATCACATCTACAAACTGCCTGAGGCATCATGACATGGCAGGCTGCGAGATGCCCACTGTGTCACTTGTGGGGGTCTGGAAGGTCCCTGTAGCTATGCAGCAGCGTGCTGTGGTCACCTTTACCTCCACAGGGACTGGGTGCCCCCTATGGGTGGTGTTCTTTAGCTCTTCCCTGACATCTTTACAGAGGTCAACTATAATTGCACTAGGCAGGTGGTATTGTGCAATACATTGCTCCTCCGTGGGGTCCAGATAAGACTTCCTGGGTCTGTATACTCATGGTGCCATGTGCCTGGCTCTTCCTGGTTGCTTTTGTGGCTGCCTGTCCCTCTGGTTCCTGCCCTCATGCACCCTGTGCCACAGGTGCTGCCTCTCTGCTGCCAGCAGTATGCCCAGTATGGCTATTGGGGCTGCCATTACTCTCCTGCTCACTAGTCTCCTCTGCTTGCTGCACAGTACTGGATTGCCCCAGTAAGGCTCTTTGGTTGCCTTTTATACTGTGCTTAGATACACCTTCTCACACCTGTTGGTCCATGTCTTCTAGAATACCATTCCTGTACTGTCACCTGCTTTATGTGGCGCATGTCGCACTATGCATCTGTGTATCTGGGGTTCTGTTGCAAGTGTGGTGTATGGGGACTTTGGTGCAAGGTATTGCACCATGTCAAACGTCACTGTTGTAGAATACTACATGTTGCAATTGGTGGCACATCTTGCATCTTGTGCCATTATTTTTGGTGCAAGTGGCATTACGCCTGGCATAGACCTTCTAGAATACGGCCCTGTAACTTTAATGACAATCCTTCCTTCTTGATTCTGATTATGTTTGGTGGAGCTAAAACATGCATTCTTCCACATCCCAAGAAAGGGTGTCAAAGGAAGTTCTTAAGGTTCAATGTGAGGGTCAATTAGTACCATTTCAGAGCAATGCATCAAGAGTATTCATAAAGTGCCTCTTTGTAGTAGCAGCTACATTGAGATGGCAGCAGGTAGCAGATTTCCCATACAGTAGCTACATGACTGCTTCATTTGTGAAAAGCTCTGAAGGTGACTTTGGGCATCTTTACAAAAAAAACCTGGACCTCCTTCAGTCCCTAAGGATTTCTCATCAACTAGGAAAAATCTCTTCTGGAACACAGGCAACGGCTGGAGTTCATGGGCACAAAACTAGATACTATAAAAGGCAAGGCCTTCCTGCCCATTCACAAGGCATCAGACCAGGTGAGTTTTGCTGCCACCTTTTCTCCACATGCAAACAGGACAGCACAGGATTTTCTTTAGCTCCTGGGTTATGTGTCCTGTACAGCACTAATTCCATCAGCCATGCTGAAAATGAAGGAAATTCAGTTGCATCTGAAGGAATTTTGCTGACAGAGAATTGTTTCCATGACACAGTTTCAGTCCTGATGAGGTTCATAACAGCCCTCAACTGATGGAGAGAGTCTGCTCTTCTCAGAAAGGAAGATTCGATCATCATTCCAGAAACCAGTGTGAACATCATTACAGATGTCTCTTATTTGAAGCAGGGAGGATATCTAGAATAAAACTCAGATAATGGGGTATGGCCCCCTTAAGAGACACTGGAACATATCAGTCTGTTGGAACTTAGGGCAGTTTACTTGTCCCTCAAAGCATTTGCTAGTCAGGTTCAGAGCAATGTGGCTAAATTCAGAACACAATACAACCACAATATTCTACATAAGATGGAAGGGGGATATCTTTGAAATTATGGCAAATTTCTTTTACTTTTACTTAGCAGTACAATTGTTCTTCTTGAATGATACCCAGAAACAAGGGCGAGTGGCCCCCCTAGCTTGGGTAGCTTTGGAGGAAGAGGCATTTGGAAGTCACCTGCTTTCTGACCTGCTATCCCCGGCCTTAAGTACTTTTCCTAGTCAAGAAGCTGTCCAGCTTCTTCCTGAGATCCTCAGTTCAAGTTTGGCTAATAGAACACAAACAAATTGGCCACCTACATGCACTCTAAACAAAGGCTGGAATAACATGGGGCCTGTGGGCACCCTGGGCCTACTTGAGGTTATGGGGAGAGCAGTGCTCCAATGGAATGATATAGGCCTGCTTCTAGTGGTTGACTTATTTTAAGACAGGACAATGTAATTCTTTCAGCTTCTGTCCTGAAAGCCTGAGTGACCTCTTCGGCTGCCTCCATGTACACCCCCAAGTGCAGAAACACATGGGCCATTTAACTAACCCCTTAGAGATCTCCTGTAGAAGAGAGTATACTGAACACAAGCCCCTTATTTTGCACACTTAAGCTCTTCTACTCCCTGTTTCTCAGCATTGACACAGATGGTTTCACACCACAGATAGAAAGATGGAAAGAAGGTAGGGGGATCCATACTGGACAAAAGCTCAGTAGGAAGAGACTGTGGAAGGGATTAACAGATGCTGTGCAAGTAATAGACTACACTAAATCCAGTTTAATGTCTTGCATAGAACATATTTTACGCTTGCACTGGTCCACGAAATAGATGGTACTAAATCTGCCCTCTGCCCTAATGCAGGGCTGCGTTGGGAATATTCTTCAATTTGGACAGTTAAATCTTAGATTGGCATGTTCTGGGGAGACATGATGCACATTCTATCTGAAATTCTCAAGTTCCCTATTTAAAAGAGCGGAATAGGTGCTACTTGGCATGAGACCCAGGGGCCAGCAAGGCCAGCTCTACCAACTCCCTCCCTAGCTATTGGGCCTGGTGGTGGGCAAGAGAGATATAGCCCAACCCTGGTTGATGGATTCCCCCCACCACTGCCCAATGGTTCAACTCCCTGGTAGACTACATGAAAATAGAAGAGGCCCAATACCAAGCTAAAAATCAGGGACAAACTTTTGAAACTTTGTGGGGAGCACTTGAAGCTATACTGGGAAGTATCACTTTCCACATATAGGCTAACTTAATAGTAAGGAACCCAATATAACATGTACAATAATACATAGGGGGAGTGCATAATGAGAATTTAATGCACACCTGAGGTATGGGATGCAATGTTTATCAAAGCATCCCACACTGAGGGTGTGCATTAAATTCAAGTTGTGCACTCCCCCCCATGTGTTTTTTTATGTAATTGCTGGAGGATGTTTTTGTCCTCCAACCAGATTTAGTAAAATAAATGTTTTTTTTTTTCTAGTGAAAATCTTGTGTCTGCCTTTTTTTGTACTAAAATAGTGTACAGAACAATAGAAGATACTTGTTATTGTGGGGGTGGGTGAAGTGTTGTGAAAAACAGTTTTAAAACTTTGCAAGTATTTGTACTTCATAGTAGTTGTCACGGCGATATGCAAATGAGGTGCTAGGTTCCTCTAACTCTGACCCTCATTTACATATCACTGTGACAACTAGGAATCAAACTTAAAAAAAATGTAAAAAAATGTGTAGTAAACAGACTTGAGAATATATATTTTTTTTTTTGAATTGAATGGTTTCTGTGGTCCGAGTCCAGGAAATGCTGGGAAGTGAAGGAGACTAGTGTAGGGCTACTGGAGCAGAGGAGAAGTTTGGTCTAAGATGATGAAAAAATGTTAAACTTTTCTCATTTTGGCCTGAAAGGTTAGAGACTTTTTTTTGTGGCTTTTATTTCTAGATTTGTTTGCAATGGTGGTATTTTTATAACCTGGTTAAAATTGTGAGTGCCAAGCAATCAGTGTATGAGTGTGAGTGGGACTAAGGAGAAGTGGGTATGTGTTCGTTATTATAACCCACAGGTTATAACGGCGAATTATAACCCACTTCTCCTATGTAAAAAAACAGCCCCCAGTTATTACAGGAAAATAATGTTTGTGAACCAAAGCAGTTGTGACTATGCAGTTACATGTTGTAAGTGTAGCCTCTGTACCCAGAACTATATTAACACTGCCTGCTTTATCTGTACCTGTGAAAATTTGCTGTTTGTATCTCTTGGTTTCAAATAAACAGAGTTTACCAAAAAAGTCTGTGTTTTCAGACATTCTAGAATATTTGCTGTGTTGTATCTGAAGGAGAAAGATGTACAGTAGGTCCATCAACTCTTTAAAGTACATCTCTTAGCCTTGTCATCTTGCAGATTTACACATGGTAAGAAGTTGGCAGCCTCCAACAGTATTTTTAAAAGGTTTTTCAAAGGTCTTTACCATCTTTACAATCTAGTTAAGACAACTTGTCCTTGCCCTCATGGGATTTAAACTTGATTCTCTCCCTGGTCTTACACTGCAGGACCTTAATAAATCCCTGGTCTCATGTGATTTAAGATTTCACACACGTAAGCTGTCTTTTTATGGCTGCACAGCAATAGCTGTATGCTGATGTGTTGCGAACAAAAGAAGAGAAGTAAGGGGTCTGACCGGAATTCGTAACCCAGCACAGCTGTGTTCTTATGGCGCATAGAGCTGAAGCACAACTTCCTGAAAATCTCTCTGCATCCTTCTCATTCAGTACAATAGGTTTTCTTCTTCATCTCCCCCTCCTCCTCCTACATAGATACATAGATAGTGTCGGCAGATAAGGGCCTATGGCCCACCCAGTCTGCCCATTTGAGCTTGTAAGTTCAGTTTATGTTTTCCTAGAAGTCTGTTGCCCCTAACCCCTGACCTCCAGAATTCCTTTATGTCTATCCCATGCATTCTTAAATCCCGTGATTGTTTCAGCCCCCACCACTTCCTCTGGCAGGGTGTTCCACTTGTCCACCACCCGTTCTGTGAAGAAATTCTTCCTCACGTTTCCTCTGAATCGTCCTCCCTCCAACTTCATCCCATGCCCTCTAGTCCTGGAACATCTTTTTCGCTTAAAAATAGTGTATTCCTGCACCCTGTTCCTCCCTATAAGATACCTGTATGTCTCTAACATATCCCCTCTCTCCCTCCTCTCCTCCAGGGAATACATGTTCAGTTCCTTCAACCTGTCCTCATAGGACTTGTGATGCAATCTGTGCACCATCTTTGTTGCCCTCCTCTGAACCTTCTCTACCCTGTCTATGTCCTTACATAGGTAAGGTCTCCAGAACTGTACACTGTACTCCAGGTGGGGCCTCACTAGTGTCTTGTATAATGGAATTATGACCTCCCTTTTCCTGCTGGTGATGCCCCTGCCTATGCATCACAGCATCCTATTTGCTTTACCTGTGCCTTGTCACACTGTTTCCTACCTTGAGGTGATCAGAGATGATAACCCCAAGATCCCTTTCCTGCTTGGTGCATGCTATATCCTCACCCCCCAATTGATATATTGTGCCAGGGTTTTTGTGCCCCATATGCATTATCTTGCACTTCTTTGCATTGAATTTCAACTGCCAAACCCCTGACCATTCTTCAAGCTTCTGCAGGTCCCTTCTCATTCTGTCTACACCCTCTGGTGTGTCTACTCTGTTACAGAGCTTTGTGTCATCAGCGAACAGTGAAATTCTGCCTTCTACGTCCTGCGCAATGTCACTGATGAAGATGTTGAATAGGACCGGTCCCAGCACTGATCCCTGTGGTACCCCACTGGTCACCCTTCCTTCCGTGGAGTGACAGCCATTTATCACCACCCTCTGTGTCCTGCCACCCAGCCAGTTACCTACCCACCACACTACTGTCCTGCCCACACCCATATTCCCCAGTTTGTGTAATAGTCTTCTATGTGGCACAGTGTCAAAGGCCTTGCTGAAGTCCAGATAGGCCATGTCCACTGCCCTCCCCTGATCCACCTCCCTAGTCACCCAGTCAAAAAATTCAATGAGGTTGGTCTGACATGACCGCCCCCTGGTGAAACCATGCTGCCTTGGGTCCTGTAGTCCATTGACAACCAGATGTTCCACCAATCTCTCCTTCAGTAGTGCTTCCATGATCTTCCCCACTACCGAGGTGAGGCTGACTGGTCTGTAGTTCCCGGCTTCCTCTTTGTTCCCACTTTTGTATAAGGGGACTACATCTGCTATCCTCCAGTGTACTATTTTCTTGCTCCAAGAAACACTGTTTTCTTTCTTTCTAATCTTTGGAATATTGACACCCACTTGTGCAGCATATCCATATCCCAGGAGAAAAAGACTCCTCCTGAGCTTAATATATTTAATTTAAAGGTAGAGGAACCACTACTGAATAGTGACCATAATGGTATCACCTTTTCCCTGGATATTATCATAAACAGAGGAATAGGAATAACAAAGATAAAGTACTTTAGGAAGGCTGACTTTACTTCAGTGTTGATAGAACTATATAAGTGGGATTGGAGACAAGAAAACAAATCCCCAATCCAACTTTGGTTGAAACTAAAAAACAAAATCAACAAACTTAGTGACAAGCATATTCCAGACTGCAAAATATATAAAAAATTGGGAAGACTCCATTATGGGTCACTAAAAATATTAGGAATCTAACTGCAAAAAAAAAGAAGACATTATAGAACTCTTAGAAGGGATAACAACTCCTATGATAAAGCCATGTATAGGGAAGCTGTCAGGAAATGTAAATCATGCATTAAAAAGTAAAAAAAATAAAATAGAGTTCAGACTCACCCACATTAAGGAAGGTGGAAAAAGCTTTTATGCATATATAAATAATAAATCTCATCAAACAGTGAAAATAGGTACAATCAAGAGAGACATAGAAATCATTACTGATCCCAAGGAAATCACAAATTCCTTCAACAAGTTATTTTGTTCTGTCTTGAATACTAATCAAGTTAATATAAAAATCAGTCACTCTGTCCAAACTCAAGATGATACATATTCCAAATCAATGGATAAGATCACAAGGGAGGAGAGTAAATTAAAATGAAAGAAAATAAAAAGTTAGTACTTCTGCTGGCCCTGATGCTATCCATCCAAACATTTTGAAAGAAATAGAACATTGATTGGTTGAACCACTATATGTCCTTTATAATTTATCATTGGATGGGGGAGATGCCCGCAGATTGGCTTCAGGCTATAGAAGTCCCAATCAACAAAAAGGGGGACCCCAGTGTGACATGGACAACCAGTTCTGAGTGCTGTAGTATCATTTTTTTGTAATGTCAAAAATGGGTTATGGACTGTCTGTCACGAGAGATGCTGAAATATGGTGCTCTAGGAGTGACCTCACCCCCCCCAGGTTTCAGCTGAAAGATAAAAGCCATGAGAAAATGCTGAAACAACATGTGAGATCACACACATACCAGTTTTAGATACCAGGTGTTACATGGCAGGCCAGAAGCTATTTACAGACTTTTCTAAGTTAATTATAGATGTTGTTGTTAAGAGGGAAGTCATAAAAAAAATGTTTATGACTTTAGAAGGGGAAACCAGGTTTAGCAAATTGGTGCAAAGTTGTAAATGTTCCTCTGATGCCTGTGTGACAGAGAATACTGATTAAGATCAAAAAGATGTCATTTGAAGAACATATGAGTATGCTGAGGTTGCAGAATATAATTCTTGAAAAAGACATCCTGTTTTTTTTATTAAATATATATTTTTGTTATATATTCTGACAGAGGAGGAGCTAGGTGACCTCACCCAAAAGGGGGGTAGCAAATACAGTTTGCTTTAAGGAATATTCTTTTTTATTTCAGAAACACTTTTATCTAGACTCTGACAAGGAAACCTCTGTGAGCACTTTAAAACAGGTATTTAGAAAGATAGATAAAATCTAAATATTGTTGTAAGAATTTGCACTTTTAAATCTTGTTCTTTTAAAAGATTGGTATGTCTTGTGATATAGCAGTTCTGTATTTTGTGTTTTACATATTTTTATCTATTTTAGTAAAATTCTTTTTAGAGCATACTTGGTCTGTCTTTGAATTTTCTTCCATTTGTAAGAAAAGTATATATGGTTATAGCAGACACTAGGCATAAGCTAGAATGGTGATACAAACTGGAAAGAGAAGCGTTTTAAATCTGAGGTCTTTATTAAAGTTTTTAAAGGTTCATCTCTGTATACCTGGTTAGATGCCCCTAGGCAAAGATCTCTGGCCCCCTGAAGACAGAAATATCTGAGCCTGTGCATTGGGTACACTAGCAAGAGGTTCACAATTTGAATCCCTCCAAGACTTGAGACCAAAGGTTGATCCGAACTCACATAACAGACAAGAGGGTTACCTTGTTCTGTTAAACTGTTCACAAGAATGCGCTCGGAGGTTGGTACTTTGGAAGTAGAGGGCCTGACCAGCTGAGTGGGTTTGTGACAGATCGGTTGGCAGCAGTGGCATAATTTTGGTATTACAAACTTGTGTTGTTCTGTGTCAGCTGAGACAGTAAGCTCTCTTGCAAAGAAAGAAAAAAGGGAGAGTTTTATTTAAAAAAGGAAACAGAACTATGTATCACTTTGTGTACAGTCAAGTTCCTACCCGTTTAATTTTTTTTTCCTAAAGTACAAGTCAGAGTAGCCATAGTCATGGAAGAAGATGGCTTCTGACTACAGCAGGCACTCTGTAGATTACTTGAAGCAGTTGTGCAGGGACAGAGGAGTCCCGTTCGAGGTGACAGCCAAAATGCAGAACCTCATAGAGGCTCTGATGGTAGATGATACCCACAGCAGCAAGTCACAGACTGTGACTGAAAGGGACCAGACCTTGAGTGTGGCAGGACTACTGGCCAGTGCTGTGTTCAGATCCGGGTGAGGATGACAGCAGAGCTACTGTTAGTGAAGGGCCAGAGCAGCAGGGGAAGGTCACCAGTATCCTGAATCCAGAGGTACTCAGTCTGCAAATTGAGTTGTGCGAACAGCTAATATTTTTCCTAGTCAAACTATCCCTTGTTGGGAGCTGCAATACTGAACATAGGATTTGCAAGAAAGCGAGTTGTGCTTACAACAGAGGGAGGGGAACCTTTCAATTGTCTTTGCTTTGTAGCAGATATACTGCAGGTGGAGGCTGCTTCTAACTGAAAGGTGAAAGAAGGAATTTACAATTATCAGGAAAAGACAGTCTTGTTACAATTCTTAAGATTTTCAGTGCAGAAAGATTTTAAACTCTGGGTGAAATATTTGTCACAAATCCTGAAATAAGTGCAGGTACAGGTTGTGTATTTGACCCAGACAGTAAACTGTTTTCTGTGTTTATCTTTGTTTGCCTTAAAAGGCAATTCCAAACTTTCTCAGGAAGTGATTACATCACAGAGACTTAATCAGCCAATAGCTTGGGTAACAGACCTGAGAACAATAGTATTATAAGCAAGTGTTTATAGCAAGCTCATCAGAACAGCTAACATTTTTCCTAGTCAAACTATCTCTTGTTGGGAGCTGCAATACTGAACATAGGATTTGCAAGAAAGCGAGTTGTGCTCACAACAGAGGGAGGGAACCTTTCAATTGTCTTGGTTTGTAGCAGATATACTGCAGGTGGAGGCTGCTTCTAACTGAAAGGTGAAAGAAGGAATTTACAATTATCAGGAAAAGACAGTCTTGTTACAATTCTTAAGATTTTCAGTGCAGGAAGAGTTCAAAGCACAGCTGACTTATTTTGGGGCTGACTGCTTTCAGAGCACAAACCACCAGGCTGTTTTTGGGCTGGGGAGATTTACCTGTGTCTGACTTGGATGTCTGGATTTTTCTCTGTTTGATTAGCAGGGGATTTTCTCTGTCAAATTGTTGTGTATAGTATCTTGCAGACAGGAAGGCACTCATCGCAGCGGTGGGTCAGAGCTCTTAGCTGATTGTTTTGTGAGGGCACAGTTTAGCAATTATTAGGGGGATAGAACTGGGGGGAGCAGGGAAAACTGAAGTAAAGTGCCTGCCTGGTGCCATGGCTTGTAGGGACAGGAAGCGCATCCTCAGGATCACAAGAACACCTGCACAGGAGTCTGACCTGGATGTCATTGTCCACCTAGGGACAAATGACTTGGCTTAACATGAGCTTAGAGCAGTGCAGAAGGACTTTGTAGAACTGGGGAGAGGCCTAAGACAAGTAGCACACACAGTATCCTTCTCAGAGGTGCTGCCTGTAAATGGCATGACTGAGGCAAGGGCACTTTACACCATGCAGTTTAATGAGTGGTTGAAAAAATGGTGTGGAGCACAGGGGTTTGGCTTCATTGGGGACTGGGGTTCCACCTGGAGGACACCAGCCTATACTGGCAGGATGGTCTGCATCTGTCCAGGAAGGAACAAGTCTTTGAGCAATCGGGTTTAAATGCTTCATTGGCAAGCTTTAAACTAGTCAAGGGGAGGCACTGATAAGCAGCAGAAAATCCCAGCCTCTCCTACAAAACAGGGTACTAAATGGGAAAAAGACCGAGGTAGAAAGGTCAGTGGGGATGCTGCAACAGAAAGTAAAGCCATCAAAAATGGAGAGCAATGAGTACCAATGCCTGTAGTCTGAGTAACAAGCTTCCTGAATTAGTGGCCTTGATGGAGGAGGAACATCTGGATATCGTGGCAGTCACAGAAACATGGTACACAATAAAACCATGACTGGGATGTAAACATACCAGGATACACTATCTACAGGAGGGACAGGGAGGGTAAAAGAGGAGGAGGAGTAGCTCTTTACATAAGGGAAGGAATCAAAGCAACAGAACAAAAAGGGTAAACAGGGAGGAGAAGAAGCACTGTGGGTAAATTTGGAGACAGGCAATGGCACCACAATCGCACAGGGTTAGATACAGACCCTCTCAGGGGAGAAATGGACAAGGAAATGATAGAAAGTATACTTAGTATGGCAGAAAAAGGAGATATTGCTGATGGGTGATCTGAATATGCCAGATGTTAACTGGAGTGCAGTTGCAGCAGCCACTTCTAAGAGTGGGCTTATTCTAGATGCCCTACAGGGGGCATGCCTTAGACAACTAGTATTGGAGCCCACTCAAGAGGGAACAATCTTAGACCTGGTTCTCTCAAATGGAGATGAAGAGAGGATCACAGATGTAGAAGTGGGTAGCCATCTGGGAACTAGCGACCATCGAACAGTATGGTTCACAATAAACACAGCAATAGAGTCAAGCCATACAAAGACAAAGGTACTGGATTTTAGGAGGGCTGACTTTGTCAAAATGGGTGAGTGCCTAAGGAATGCACTAGCAAATGGGCAGGAAGGAGGGGTGAACAATGGGGAATAATAAAAACTGCCATCACAGAGGTAACAAGCCTTTGTGTAAAGCAAATAAACAAAATGAAACGAGGTAAGAAACCACTATGGTTCTCAAAGGAAGTGGCAGTGAAGGTTCAAGAGAAAAGAAAGCATTCAGGAAGTACAAGGAATCACAGAAGGAACAGGACAGAGAACTGTATCAGTTAAAGCAAAAGGAAGCTGGGAAGGCAGTCAGAACAGCAAAGGCCCAAACCGAGGAAAAGATAGCCAACTCAGTTAAGAAGGGGGATAAAACCTTTTATAGGTACATCAGGGAGTGAAGGAAGACCAAGGGAGGGATAGTGAGGCTTAATAAAGGGGAGGAAGGGTGGGCAGAGGGTGACTGTGAAAAGGCAGAGATACTAAACAAATATTTTTGCTCAGTATTTACAAAGGAAGAGGGGGAGGTACCTAAAACAAACAGTAGAAACACTCTGGATACAGAAGTTGATACCAGCCCATTTACAGAAGAAAGGGTTCTGAAAGAACTCTTAAAACTGAAGGCGGACAAAGCAATGGGGCCTGATGGATTCATCCCAGAATTCTAAAAGAACTAAGGTAGAACTAGTGACACCACTGACTACCCTCTTTAACAAATCATGGGAGGATGGGGTGGTACCGAGGACTGGAGGAGGGCAGATGTGATTCCTTCACAAAAGTGGGAGCAAGGCAGAAGCAGGAAACTACAGACCTGTTAGTTTAACCAGTGGTAGGGAAATGATGGAATCACTTCTGAAGGGAAGAATTGTTGAGTATCTAGAGGCCAGAGGGGCACAGGACCCAAGGCAGCATGGATTCACAGTGGGAAGGTCATGCCAGACAAATCTTATAGATTTCTTTGACTGGGTGACCAAAGTAGTTGATCAGGGAGGGGCTGTGGACATGGCCTACCTAGACTTTAGCAAGGCATTTGACACAGTCCCACACAAAAGATTAATATACAAGTTAGCCAGCCTGGGAGTGGGTCCCAAGATGACAGCCTGGGTAAAGAATTGGCTGGAGAATAGGTCACAGAGAGTAATAGTAAATGGAGTCCACTCTGAAAAAAGGGGTTAGTAGTGGGGTACTGCAGGTTCAGTATTAGACTGTCCTCTTCAATGTCTTTAGTTTACATTGCAGAGGGACTGGAAGGAAAAGTATGTCTCTTGCAGATGACACAAAGATCTGCAACAGAGTTGATGCACAAGGTGGAGTGGAAAGGATGAGAAGGGACTTGGCAAGGTTAGAGGAATGGTCAAATGTATGGCAGCTTAGATTCAATGCTAAGAAGTGCAAGGTAATGCACCTGGGAAACAAAAACCCAGGGGAAGAGTACACAATGGGGGGTGAGCTACTAACAACAACGAAAATGGAAAGGGACCTGGGGGTAGTCATATCAGATGACCTAAAGGTGGGCAAGCAATGTGAGAGGGCAGCAAGGAGGGCTGTGTGGATACTGGGATGCATAGGAAGAGGCATCACCAGTAGAAAACAGGAAGTTATTATCCCTCTGTACAGACAGCTAGTGAGACCCCATCTGGAGTACTGCGTGCAGTTCTGGAGACCCAATCTCCGCAAAGACATAGACAGGATGGAAGTTGTCCAGAGGAGGGCAACTAAAATGGTGCAGGGTCTGCACCGGAAGACATATGAAGAGAGACTTAAGGAGCTTAATATGTATAGCCTCGAGGAAAGGAGGGAGAGGGAGACATGATAGAAACTTTCAAGTACCTCAAGGGAATCAACAAAGTCCAAGAGGGTAGCATCTTTCAAAAAAAGAGGTGTGCAAGAACAAGGGGGCACAATTTGAAGATAGAAGGGGGCGGCTCAGAGGTAATTTAAGGAAGTATTTTTTCACAGAGAGGGTTGTGGATGTATGGAACGGCCTTCCAGAGGAGGTTGTGAGTCAAAAACAGTGGTGGATTTCAAGCATGCATGGGACAGTCATAAGGCAATTCTAGGGGTTGGGGGTAGGAAGAAGTAGGCTGCTGGTTAACTAGGACCTGCAGCTTATCCATCAGGTAGGGAATTGGGCAGACTGGGTGGGCCAAGCGGTCCTTATCTGCCGTCAAATTCTATGTTTCTATGTTTCTATGTGCAGGATGGAGCTGGAGTTCCAGAGACAGAGGGACGAAGAACAAAGGGAGGCAGAGGAGAAGAGGGAGTGAGAGAACTGAGAGGCAGAGCAAGAACCCTGAGAGGCAGAGAGGGAACTGTGAGAGGCAGAGTGACAACAGAGGGAGGCAGACTGTGAGGAGCATGAGCACCAGTGAGCTGCAGAGGAGAAGAGAGAGAAGCACCAGTGGCAACACAAACTGGAGAAGCTATGACTCTGACCAGTGGCGCCAGAGCAGGTAAGTGGCTTGGGTTTAACTGGAACTTCAGGACTGGGTTACAAATTGAATTCCAAATTAATAGCTGATTTTAAAGAGGGAGAAGATATGGGTGCCTTTTTAAATTCTTTTGAAAAAGTTTGTATTCAGGCTAAAATTCTTGGAGAGTCCTAGAGCTTCCAGCTATCCCCGCTACTTATCGGTAAAGCTCAGGATGCATTGGGTCAAATGGACAAGGAAGACAGCAATGATTACAGCAAGCCAAAAGCTGCACTGTTAAAAAAAGTTTGAATTAACTGCTGAATCATACAGAGCTAAATTCTGTAAGCTCAGGAGAAGCCCTGATATGAGCGTTGAGGAGCTAGCCATGAAACAATGTCAGTTTTTAAAATGTTCGTGGGAAGAAATTGAGGCAAACTCTGTTGATAACATTGAAAATGTGATTTTACTAGAACAGTTTTATTGGGCTTGCCCAGCAGAACTAAAAACCTGGCTAGAGGACCGAGATCCCAAAACAGTGCAAGAGGCTGCTGAACTCTTGAACCGCTATGCCAAGAGCAGACCTGCTCTGAGAGCAAATGGGGTGGGTGTGGCAGTGCAGAAAGGGAAAATCACACCTTCAGGACAGCTAAAACCCTCACTGCCTCCACCAAAATCAGTTAGCCCCAGGTTTCAGAGAAAAGATTTCTCTGAGAGAAGAAATGAATGTTGGTTGTGTAAAGAAACTGGGCATATTGCCAGAAAAAAAGTAGGTCATTTGTGTGTCCCTGGAAGCATGCCAGCGAACATGAGGGAACACATGCACCCAGTCATGGTAAATGGTGTGCAGACACAAGGATTGAGGGACACAGGGACATCCCTGACGTTAGTGAAAGGGGATCTGGTACAGTCTGTCAGCTTATACGCAATAAATATGTCACTGTCCAAGGGTTCACTGGTGAAGAGAAAACATTACCCCTCGCTAGTGTTCTCTTAGACCGGGGTGAAACACAGGGAACTGTGCAACAGGTGGCTGTAGCCAAAACATTAGCAGTGGATGTGATCCTGGGTAACAATCTCCAACAGGGGATGGTATGTGCAGTTACCCATAGCTAAGCGGCAAGGGAAAATTGTAGTTCCTGAACCCCACGGAGGCTATTGTGGAAACCACTGGGAGGCTGGTTCCCCAGCCTGTGTATCCTGATATGGAGATTATTTATTTATTTTGGGTTTCAGAAAGAATATCTTTGAGTCAAAAACTCCTTTACAAAGGTTCCACATCACATAGATTAGGTACAGACAAGAATTACAATGATTGTTACAGAGTAAAAGTTCAGATTGTTACAAGAACAGTCAGGCTAACATTCAAGCACTAGAGCAGTTTAAGACAGTTAAAAACAGGATGCATAACAACCCCAGGGAGACTAGGTTTGAGAACAAATGAGCAGGAGGCAGGCCAGAGGCCATTGTCAGTGGTAAGGGGAAGGGAAGGGGCCAGGTTCAGTTACAATCGCAGGCACTTGTGGACAGGAAGTGGGCCCTAAGGTGTGTTTTAAATTGTCCAATTCTTTGTTCATAAACCAAGGAGGAGGGTAGGTTGTTCATCCACAAGGGGGCCCTATAGCTGAAGGGTCTTTGGAATTGAGAGGTACAGCAGGAAGGAATATTGGAGAGATAGGTGTCTGAGCTATGGGTGTGTTTAACCTTGGAGTCTGGGGAGATTAAAGGGGTGAGAACAGAGGGGGAGAGGCCTACAGTGATTTTTTGCCAGAATGCAGGTGTGGAATCTGATTCTGTTGTCAAGGTTAAGCCAGTTGGTGTCCTTATATAGCAAACAGGTATGGGTGAGTCTATCACAACCCAATACAAGATGACAGGCCTTGTTTAGGACAAGTCGAAGTCTAACAAGGGCTGAGATGCTTGCCCCTCCAAAAATCCGTAAGCCATAGTCAAGCAGAGAGAGTACCGAGGAGGAGACTGCAAGCCTAAGGGCATCAGGGGTAAGGCAATGTTTGAAGCGATGAAGAAGCCCAAGCCTAATATTGAGGGCCTTAGATAGTTGGTGAATATGCTCGTTATAGGTAAGACCTGTGTCCAAGGTGATGTCCAGATATTTAAAGGAATCCACTAGTTCCAAGGCAGTCTGGGTTGCTATTAGTATTTGAGGGAAAAGCCCCATCCTGGTATTCTGCAGATGTGTGAATAGCATAACTTTGGTTTTTTATAGTTAATAATAAGGCGATGTGAGGAGAACCAGCTTTAGGCAGAGTTGAAGGAGGCCTGGAGGGACTGGTGAAGTTGAAGGGGGTCTGTGCTGGAGGAGAAGATGACAGCATCATCCACGTATAGTAATAGGTCAGAGGGGCAGGATTCGGGGAAGGAGTTTGGGAAGAGGCTGAATAAAAGAAGTCCCAAAATGGACCCTTGTGGGACACCCGAGAGGACAGGAGCGTTGATGGATAGGGCATTACCAATTTTGACCTGTAGAGTCCGGTGCGAGAGGTCATCAGAGAACCATCCCACGGCTTCCTGAGAGAGACCCAGGTTGATCAAGGAGGTCTATGAAGATCGCACCCATGATGTGGCCTTTATCAAGTGCAGTATGGATGTGTGTGGTAAGTTCAAGCAGGGCAGTAGTCGAGCTGTGCCCTATGCGGAAACCATGTTGCTGTTTGCAGAGAAGGTTATATTTATTGAGGTGCTCAGTGAGCTGATAAGAAACAATCCTCTCTAAGGCCTTGGAGAGGGGAGGAAGTATGGAGATAGGGCGGTAATTGTTAGCAGAGGAGCAGTCCCCACCTTTAAATATGGATGTGATAGATGCGGATTTCCACTTGGCAGGGAATTTACCTAGACATAGGGAGAGGTTTAAAATGTGGGTGAGGGGAACAAGGACTTCCTTAAGGGTGAGCAAAATAATTTTCAAATCAAGGGAGTCGGAGCTGAAGGAGGCATAGCTAAGGGAAGTTTTAAGGTATGGTTCTTCGGACTTAGGAGAGATACAGCACAGATAAAAGGGGGAGCACTGAGGGGGGAAGGTGTGCTCAGAGCTGGAGGATCATATAAATTCAGGGGGAGAACATGGCTAAGATTGGAGAAGGCATTGTTGAAAACTGTGGCGATCTGAGTGGGGTCTGTAGTCAAGGACCCATTAACCATGACTTGAGTGGGAACCGAATTAGAGTCCTTACCGCATATTTCCTTAATCTTGTTCCAGAACTTGCAGCCAGAGCCCCAAGAGGAGGTTAAGGAGGATTTATAGTATTCTGCTTTGGCTTTGCGAACAGCCCAAGTGCACTTGTTCTGAGCCATTCTATACATATGTCTATCATGAGGGAGGCTGGACTCATTGGAGAGCTGCCACAATAAGTCTCTGGTTCGCATTAAGGTCTTGATGTGTTCAGTGAACCAAGGTACATGATTGCCTTTAACCATTCTTTTAGTGAAGGGTACTAAGAGGTCACATACATTATTGAAGGACAGGATGAATAGGTCCTATCAGGGTTTACAGATTTTGTAATGAAGGACCAGTCCAAGGCTCTGAGGTGAGCTTTTAATTGTGCCAGTTTACTAGGGCCAAGTTTATGTTGCTCAATTTCCCCAGCAGCAAGTAACCACACAGCAACAGAGGGTTACTCTGAAGAGGGAGGGGTGACCCCTTGTCAGAGTGTTGGGATTGACGATGATCCTGAGGGCCCTGATGCTAGTGCTAGGGACCCTAGTTTAGCAACTGAAGGGGACCTGCCCCATGCCTTGGGAATGTGTGAGGGGTTTGCAGCTGCTCAGAGATGTGACCCTAGTTTAGAGAAGCTGAGGGCTTGGGCAGACTCAGATGGCACACAGGGAGGTGACGGCAGGCATAAGGTTTATTGGGAAAATGGACTTATGTATACTCAGGCAGTACAGACAGAAGGAGGGATGCTAGGCAGGCAGCTTGTCGTTCCCCAGGGGTATCGTGAGCAGTTGCTCAAGATTGCACATGATATTCCCTTGTCTGGTCATCTGGGAATCACGCGCACAATGCAGCGGTTTGCCCAGAATTTCTACTGGCCTAACTTCACCCAGCAGGTGAAGGAGTATTGAAGGTCTTGTCAATGGTGCCAACAAATAGGGAAGGTGGGCAAGAAAACCCAAGTGCCCTGATTTCCATTGCCCATAGTGGAGAAGCCATTCCAGAGGGTGGGAATGGATATTGTGGGCCTTTTTAATACCCCCAGCTCCTCAGGGAAGAGATTCATCCTGACTGTAGTGGATTATGCCACCCAGTACCCAGAAGCAGTCGCACTATCCTCCCTGAGGACAGACAAAGTGGCAGATGCCTTACTGTACTTGGAATTTTCTCCCGTGTTGGGTTTCCGCAGGAGGTAATCACCAATCAAAGGGGTTCCTTTATGTCAGACCTGATGAAATGTTTATGGAAGAAGTGTGGGGTGGTGCAGGGATGCACGACATCGTATCACCTATAAGCCAATGGGCTTGTGGAAAGATTCAATGGTACCCTAAAGTCAATGCTCTGGGCGTTTGCTGAACAGCATGGGAGGGACTTGGAGAAATACCTTCCCCACCTGTTGTTTGCATACAGGGAGGTGCCCCAAGAGTTGACAGGATTTTCCCCCTTCAAACTCTTATATGGACACTGGGTACATGGGCCCCTAGACTTGATCCGGGAGGACTGGGAAGGCAAGCATGCCACCCAGGTAACTCCCATTGTGGATTACGTCCTTAGGTTTAGGGAAAGGCTGAAGGAGCTTATGGGTACAGCCCAGAGCAACCTGGCAGCTGCCCAACAGAAACAAAAAGTGTGGTATGACCACAGAGCCAGAACTCGCTTGTACATGATGGGTCAGGAAGTCATGGTCCTTATTCTGGTCCAGAAAGACAAGCTGCAAGCTGAGTGGGCAGGACCGTACAAAGTGGTTAGGAAGGTAAATGACGTGAACTACACTGTGGAGTTATCTGACCTGACAAAGAAAAGGGTGCCCAAGAAGATTACTTGGGGCCCAGCCTGTGAGGAAGCCTTTTCCAAACTAAAGGAGTCACTGTGCAGTGCTCCTGTTTTGACAAGTCCTGACTATAGCAAAACCTTTATAGTTCAGACTGATGCCTCAGATGTGGGTATTGGGGCGGTACTGAGTCAGACATCCAGCCAAGGGACAGATCACCCAGTAGTGTACCTGAGTAGGAAGTTACTTCCCAGGGAGCAAGCATACTCCACGGTGGGAAAAGAGTGTCTTGCCATAGTGTGGGCCCTAAAGAAATTAGAGTCATACTTGTATGGGCAGCATTTTGTGGTGCAGACTGACCACAACCCCCTGGTTTGGCTGACACAGATGGGGGAAAAACAATGGCAGATTTCTAAGATGGAGTCTTGCTTTACAAGGGTGTCATCTGACAATCGTACATAGGGCTGGAGCAAAAAACCAGAACTCAGATGGGCTGTCTAGGATCTATGAGTAGTGATCTGATTTGGGAAGCTCATCCCATGCAGGGGATAGAGCCCCCAAATTCAGTCTAGGCGGGGAGGAATTGTGATGTGGACAGCCAGTTCTGAGTGCTGTAGTATTATTTTTTTGTAATATCAAAAATGGGTTATGGACTGTCTGTCATGAGAGATGCTGAAATCTGGTGCTCTTGGAGTGACCTCCCCCAGGTTTCAGCTGAAAGATGAAAGTCATGAGAAAATGCTGCAACATCATGTGAGATCACACACACACCAGTTTTAGATTCCAGGTGCTACATGGCAGGCCAGAAGCAATCTATAGACTTTTCTAAGTTAATTATAGATGTTGTTGTTAAGAGGGAAATCATAAAAAAAGGTTTATGATGTTAGAAGGGGAAACCAGGTTTAGCAAACTGGTGCAAAGTTGTAAATGTTCCTCTGATGCCTGTGTGACAGAGAATGCTGATGAAAATCAAAGAGATGTCATTTGAAGAACATATGAGTGTGCTGAGGTTGCAGAACTTAATTCTTGAAAAAGACAACCATTTTTTTTAAGAAATATATTTTTTATATACATTCTGACAGAGGAGGAGCTAGGTGACCTCACCCAAAAAGGGGTTGGCAAATACAGTTTGCTTTAAGGAATATTCTGTTTTACTTCAGATACACTTTTATTTAGACTCTGACAAGGAAACATCTGTGAGCACTTTTAAATAGGTATTTAGAAAGGTAGATAAAATCTAAATATTGTTGTAGCAATTTGCACTGTTTAAACCTTGTTCTTTTAAAAGATTGGTATGTCTTGTGATATAACAGTTCTGTATTTTGTGTTTTACATATTTTTATCTATTTTAGTAAAATTATTTTTTGAGCATACTTGGTCTGTCTTTGAATTTTCTTCCATTTGTAAGAAAAGTATATATGGTTATAGCAGACACTAGGCATAAGCTTGAATAGTGATACCAAACTGGAAAGAGAAGCATTTTAAATCTGAGGTCTTTATTAAAGTTTTTAAGGGTTCATCTCTGTATACCTGGTTAGGTGCCCGGAGGCAAAGATATCTGGCCCCCCAAAGACAGAAATATCTGAGCATGTGCATTGGGTACGCTAGCAAGAGGTTCACAGTTTGAATCCCAGCAAGACTTGAGACCCAAGGTTGATCCAAACTCACATAACAGACAAGAGGGTTACCTTGTTCTGTTAAACTGTTCACAAGACTGCCCTCGGAGGTTGGCACTTTGAGATTAGAGGGCCTGACCTGCTGAGTGGGTTTGTGACACCCAGTAATATTTCTGACTATGGTCTAATAAGTTTAACTTGCATTTTGGGGAAAGTGATGGAAGGTATATTTAAGGATAGGTTAGAAGCTGAATTCAACACAAAAGATCAGGTGGATGTCACTCAGCACAGCTTTAAAGTTGGAAAGTCATGCCTGACTGCAAATCTCATGTTTTATGAGTGGGTTAGTGCCTTGTTTAAAAATTATAAATCTGCCGATATTGTTTATTTGGATCTATGCAAGGCGTTTGATAAGGTACCACATGATGTTCTGCTGGATACAATGTATAGGCTGGGTCTTGACTGTTATTAAATGGACCAAAGCATGGTTGAGTGACAGAAACCAGGTAGTTTGAGTTCGGGGGTATTACCCGGACAGTGGAAAGGTGACCAGTGGAGTGCCCCAGGACTCTGTACTTGGGCCAATTTTATTTTCTGTCTTCATCTCTGACCTTAATGTAAATCTAAATAGTTTTACCATCAAATTTGCTGACAATACCAAACTGGTAGCAGATGTCAGTAGGCCAGCTGGACCATTAAATCTTAAGGCGGATTTAACTGAACTGGAAAACTGGGCTAGAACACATGGAATGTCATTTAACACGGAAAAATGTGTTATTATGCACCTGGGTAGAAGTAATCCTTGTACCCCTTGTGTCTTAGATGGAAAATGCTTAAAATCTGTTACCAGTGAGAGGGATTTAGGTGTGCTTATTAGCAACAACCTCAAATTCAGTAGCCATTGTACTGAAATAGTTAACAAATCCTCAAGGATTATAAATTGTATAAAAAGGGCTGTTTCTAGCAGAAACAAGGCCTGCATTATTCCTGTTTACCAGGCATATGTTCGTCCCATATTAGATTATTGTTCACCTTTATGGAGTCCCTATTTGTGAAGGGACGTTGACCGAGTGGAGAGGGTACAGTGGAGTCTCACTAGGATGATCAATGGTCTACAGCATTTGTGCTATCAGGGCAGGTTGAGAGCCTTGGAGCGCTATCCTCTGGAACTCAGATGCCTTAGAGGGGACCTTTTATTGATGTATAAAATTCTGGAGGATAAAGTCCTAATACATGACTTGGGTTTGGTCATTAATCACAGAGTAACAAGCTTGAGAAGCCATCAGTTACAGCTAATGCTGACCAACCCAAAGGGCCTCCACAGGCATAGTTTCTTCACCCAGCATATCATCTCCTACTGGAATACCCTTCCAAGTTCAGTGGTAGACGTGGGTTCCTTTAGTTCATTTAAGCATAATCTGGATAATTACCTTCTAATACGCAACAGGAACTGTGGGGACCACTAATCCACTTCTAGGAGGATTACACTATGGTCTTATAGCCTTCTGTACTTCTTACAAACTCCTAGTATAAATATTATTAGCCTGGTGTGACTACTTACAGTTCAGCCTTGATACTATGCAGTGGTGCCACATAGTTGGCCAGAGTCTGTAGCCACCATGGAGCTGCACTCAGCAGCATTATCTGTCACTCATCTTTCCCCCCTATGCTCCACCATTCAACTGCAGACAGTGGCATTCACTCCTGGTGCCATCCTCCTTTTTCTGCTCCCCATTAGCATTGAGGCACAGTCAGAGGCATTCATTGTCGGTATCCAGAAGAGAGGCACAATCAGGGAAGCTCTCTTTTCACTCCTGCCCTCAGAGGCCCATGGAGAGCACTTGAAGAAAGAGACACAATGTAATAGAACCCAGATGGAGCCAGGCTCTCCCACCTCCCCAAGTGAGCGGTGCACCTCTTTTGAATTGCAAGACATAGGACTAGGAGTGTGCTCCACCACAGGCCACTGAGCCTGCAGCAGTAGCAGTAGACAGGTTAGTAGGAGAGGATGCTACACTGCCAAGGGTTCATGTGAGGAAGAGAGGAAGGGAATGATAGCGGGCAGACTGGTTGCATTATGGAGCTGCTTTTCTATTGGGAGCAGCAGCTCAAACAACATGAAGTGCACTCCCCATCCTTTAATTTCAGCAAATGTATAACTACCAGACTTGTGTATTAATAACATGCTGTGTGTGCTTGTATACAAATTGCACAGCAGAATCTACCCAGCTAGACCTCTGACTGTCAAAGTTAAGACATTTATTTTCTGTCATGGGTGCCCAAGAGCTCAAAACCAAGTCTAGTTAGGAGGTATCTGAGAGTGTGGGGCCAGCCCAGGCAGCAACAGTTATCTACACTCCTCCCACTACCTGATACTACTCCCCTCCCCTAACCAATCTCTTCCCACTGCCTGGCAACTGCCCACCCCCATGGGACACCAAGCTCTTCCCAATGCCTGGATGCTGCTTTCCCACAGCATAATTCCTTTCCTTTCTGTGCACCTCCCACCAATGTCTAGACTCTGTACACCTCCCACTGGCTGATTACCAAGCCTGACCCAAAACCTCTCCCACCCCCTGGGTACAAAGCTCCTGCCATTCCCTGCCTGCAGCTCTGTAGCACCAATGTAGTTGTGTATCTGTCTGCAATGTGGCTACCACAGAAGGAAGGCAGCAGGAGGTAAATAAAACAACAACTTTTATTTCAATCATTAACTTGTGCAAAACATGCACCAACTAACTATGTCCTTACACACATGGTGTGAGGAGTCTGCTCACTACATTATCTGCCATCTCTCAGTGTCTAAGTCTAAAAATAAAATTAATTTGTAAGTCTGATCGAAATGTTTCATGAAGGATGTCAAGTGTGATGTGGTGTCAGTTTGTCAATGCTGCCCAATATCTGTGCGTAGATAGCCCCACTCCTTGTGTGGCTGTGCTGCAATCCCTGCCTGCTCCACTCCACGCACTCTACACTGACTGACTACTGATGTGTGGTGCTAGTAGTTGTAGCTATCCTGTTATTTGGAGTTTTATTGTTGTGGAAAATATAAACTAAATGCTGGACAACCTCCCCTCATGAAGGAAGAAAGGAGTAAACACCAAGGCATGTAAAGTTTGTAAAGTAGGACAGAGCAGCAGGCAATATAAAGACACGTTTCCTGCGCTATCCCTCCAAGTGCGACAACACGGCAAAGGTTTAAGTCAGCAGATTTATTTTCTTCCGTCCACCTTTCTTGGTTTGGCTCTTTGGTGGTATGCTGCCATTGCTAGGATCCAGGTAGATCAGTCTTCTGTAACTTTGGATCACTCTATACTTTACATCTGTGCGTCATTGTTTGTCAAAGTGTGGTAAGGTAACTACTTGGAGTGGGAGGGGTAAGTAACACAGACTGGGGTTCTGAATTAACTTGCATGAGTGGGGGATTTACTGTGTTATATTTTCATTAATTAACTGAATTGAAATTGGTAGAAATTAAACTTGGACAGCTTTGTTTATTTCTGATCTTGGACTACTGAGTGACGATGTGGTTGCTGGTTGCCAAGTGGACAGCACTTGATTTTTTTCTTTCATAATATATTTTTGTAGAGTAACATGCCCCTGCTATCAATAATAACTGTTGTTGTGGCTGCATTGTGAAAGCTATGTGGATGTATTGTAAATGAAATGATTCAAACTTTGGAATTCCATCACCCCACCTATACATTGCTACTGCTCTATCTAACCCCCAGGGCATTACCTGTGTACCCTATTAGACTATATCCAAACATACTGTGCTAAATTGGTCTCCCCACTGTCTTTCCTGTTGTCTGCTACACATTCACTGAGATGTTTCTACCCTGGCATCCTCTTGCCTACAACAAGACTTCTTACCTGCTATTTGTGAGTGCCTAACTGAACTGTTAGCACCTTATTTATATGCAGGTGTTTTGTTCCTATGTACTCTGTGTTACAATTTGCCTGTGTCTTTAATACTCAATTTCTTGTATTATAATAGTTTGTAATGTATTACTAATATGTTTATGACAATGCCTAATAGCTCTATTTGCTATTCCCAACTCATATAATTGTTCCCCTCTTTTGATTGATGAGGACTCTCCGTAAATGAACTCTTAGCTCAAAGGTTTGTAATTCCAATTCTTTAATAAATAAATAGAAAAGAAGAGACGTTAAGGGTCTGATTGGAATTCTGAAAGCACCACAGCTGACTCCTTACACCATGTGGAGTTGAAACACATCGTTCTACGAATCTCTCCATGTTCTCTTCATTGACTCCAGTGTGCTTCCTTCCTCTCTCATGCTTCTCCCCCCGCTGCACAATTTTCTTGCTCCTGACCCCACTGTCTGCCCTGGGATCAGGAAGCATATCTGTCTGTCACTCACTCTGTAGCCTTGCCCCCCCCCCACCAATATCACAGTATTTTCTTGCTCCTTGACCCTGCTTCCTGGCCTGGGGTCAGGGGGCATATCTCTCTCTCTCTCTCGCTCTCCTTTTCTCCATGCCCTGGCACCCAACCCTGCTGTGCTGCTGCTGCCATTGAATTTTCTTGCTCCCAACTCCACTGTCTGGCCTGGGGTTGGGAAACATATCTTTCTCTCTCTCCTTCCCTCCATGCCCCAGTTCCTCCCTGCACTATTGTCTTGCTCCTGACCCCACTGCTTGCCCTGGATTGGGGAGCATATATATCTCTCTCTGTTCTTTCCTCCTGTGCAAACACCATCCCACTGCCAGGTATCCTTCCACCTCCCAGTTCCACCATGCATGTCCCAGTTCATAAATGTGAACTCCCTCTAACTGCCAAGTATCCCCTACCTCTTGGTTCTTCTCTGCATGTCCTGGCCCATAAATGTGAACTCCCTTCTACTGCCAAGTATCCCCCCACATCCTGGTTCTTTCCTATGTGTCCTGGTCCATAAATGTGAACTCCCTCCCACTACCAAGTATTCCCTCATCTCCCAGTTCTTCCCTGCATGTCCCAATCTGTAAATATGAACTCCCTCCCACATCAAAGTATCCTTCTATCTCCTGGTTCTTCCCTCCATATCCTTTCATGGTCCCTTGAAGTCCACTGAAATAAAGAAAATGATATATCCACAATCTTCTCAAGCTCAACCCCCCCAACACCACCCACTCAGCACCCATGACCCCTCATCCCCTCATTCACCTAGATGCCATCCAGTGCTGTAGAGCCAGTCTCTGACCTGAAGCATGTCCTCCTCCTGGAACTGTGACTGACAACTGAGGAAATAAGGTATGCCCAGTTAAAGTATTTTCAATGTGGTTTGATGTTTTACTGATAATTTGGTCACTTTTTAATATTTTTCACTTCAAATTTTCAACTTGATCTATTTGGGACCCTGCCTCATGTACCAGGCAGGTGGAAATTTTCAAATCTGCTCAAAAAGATTATTTTGCAGTTGCTTCTGAACAGGATCTGATCATTTTCATCTACTTGGTTCATGAGGAGGCATCATAAGAAGACTATATTGAACATTTTGGGTAAAAACATTAAAAAACAACAAAGTTATGAATGTGCATTGAAATTTTTCAATGCTCATTTATAAATGTGGCAATTTTCAACATTTTGATCCCAAATTTTCAACATAGTCATTTTTTTCACACTACCTCATGAATGTAACATATGTTGTTTCTCAAATTCCAGCCAAAATGTCTTTTTGCTCCTGTGGTGTGAAAAGACCATTTGGCTGGGATTTGAAAATGTTAGCCTACCGGGTTCATGAGGTGGGTCCATAAGAAGCATATGTCAAAAATGTGGGATCATAATCTTTAAAAACAACAAAGTTCTTAAGCAACATTGAAATTCTTCAGTGTTTACTCATAACTTTACTATTTTTCCACATTTAGACCCAAATTTTCAATGTAGCCTTTTTTTAACCCATCTCATGACAATGCAGGTATAATTCTTCAAATCTCCTCTGAAACATATTTTTGCAGTACCTCTGCAAAATTACTTTTCAGACAGGCTTTAAAAAAATTCCACTTATCTTGATCATAACATGATGTAATAAAAAGATGTGTGTGTGTGTGTGTGTGTGTGTGTTCACATATGACTAGTCACTACAATTCAATCCACAGGTTAGTTCAATACCTCATTTGCCACATTACTGGATTAGCAGCCATTTTGGCTCTGACTAGAGTTTGACATTGCTATCACTTCAGCTAGAAGAGTGAGAAAGCTTCTGACTCTTTTTATTCTATCTGTTTTTTTAGTTTGCCACAAGGAAAAGGCCATCCTCAAGACACATTTGTCAAATTCCTCCTTAAAGTCATGACATAATTCCACAAGAATCAGACTATTATTCTGCCAGTTTTCTTCCTAAGGCCTCATGCAAATTGATGAGAGTCCTAGCTCCACAAACTGGATGTTAAAAGGTCTCTCAGTTACTACATTTACAGAACAGAAGGGTGACAACAGTCAGTTATTTGCCACATATGGTGAAGTGGCTTTGGGTCACCCAGTAGCTAAAAAGACTTTCTCTCACTGGTTGGTTTCTTATATATCTCACAGTTACAGTAAAGCTGGCAAAGAACCACCCTGGAACAGGAGAAAACCTCTGCACTCACCACACTGTTTGTCAAAGTTAAGTCCCACATGGGTCTCATGTTGAGTAATCAGCTTTTATTAAGGGGGAGAAAAAGACAAATTCATTGGTGCCAAAGACACCAGAACACTAACCCCACAATGTTTCACTGCTACCTGTAGCTTTTTCAAAGTAATGAAAATAACCCTTCTCTGGGCTCATTCTACTAGAAAAAACAGCTAATTCTATTGTAGCTGTGAGAGGCATCCCATTGTTAAAGGTCTATAAGGCTGCAACCTGTTCTTCTACTGGCACTTTTTACATCCCATTACTGTATTGATGTGTACTCCAGAAGAAATGCTAGGTTTGGAGCATCTGGCCTTCTGGACATATTCCCTAAGAAATCTTACTACCCACCTTCTTGTGGTAATGCTAGGAATCTGCTTGAAGTGTAAGCAGCTGAAAACACTGATGTTGGTAGAAGAAAAAGTTACCTACCTTGTAACCATATTTCTTCTAACCCATGCCTCCCCTATTAGGATTGCAATAGGGCTTTCAGACATATGCAGAAATGTTTAATTTCCATAATGCTTTTTATCTTTCCTCTGAATTTGGTTTATACAGTACTTATTAGGATCCACTGCTGAATATACCAGATTCTAGCAGTATTTGGCCAAATTCCAAATGCCAGCTGTATTTGATTGAAGGAAAAGAGTGAGTCAGAAATGTTGTGGGGGTGAAGGGTGGTAATCCTAGGCAACTCCAAAATTAAGGGTATTCACCGGGGAAAGAAGGGGGGACCAGTTATGGGTAGGAAGGTGATTTGCATGCCTGGGATAATAGTAGAGAGGGTGTGCCCAGAAATTGGGGAGTTGGTGAAGGGAGTGGGGGGAACTACCCGTAGTTACACAACTAGGTACAAATGACTTTGCCAGGAAGGAGGTGGGGGTAGTACAGGAAAAATTCAGAGTGGTAGGAAGGAGCTGGAGAGATGTAGCCAGATCATTTGCATTCTTAGAGGTGTTGACAGTACCGAGGGCCAGCAATGTCAGGGAAAAAAAAAACACAGATGCGTTCAATGGCTGGCTGAGGGGTGGTGTAAGGAAAAAGGGTATGATTGAATTGAGGGCTAGGGGTGTAAGGAGAAAGGGTATTATTGTATTGGGGGCTGGGGGGAGACCTGGTCAGATAAAACACATTTTGTACCAGACAGAGTGCACTTCAGTAGTGAGGGGTCAAGGGTCCTTAGGGACAAGTTGGGGTAGTACATAACCAAAAACTTCAATTAAACTATGAGGATGGGGCAATCAGGCCTGCAGGCCCTGAGTCTCTGGGATGAGGAGAAGGAGGTCAGCAGACTTCTCCCATACCAGTAGAGGGGAGTGAAGGGTAAAGATGGATGGAAGTGAGGGGGTTGGCAGGCTGGGGGTGGGGGCACAGGTAAGGGGGAGAAATGAGGAAGGCAGACAGCAGGGAAGGAGAGGAGGAGGAGGTCAGTATACTTTCTCCCATACCAGTAGGTGGGACTGAAGGGGTGAGATGAAGGGGGAGTGAGGGGGTTAGCAGCTGAGGGTGGGCAGACTCAGGTAAGGGGGAGAAATGAGAAAGGTAGGTAGGAGGGAAGGAATGGAAGCTCAGACTCTAGACAGAGGGTGGTATCCCTGAACGCATGAAGTGTTGGAAACAAAATGGATGACCTGCAGGCATTGTTGGTTGAGAGGGGAGTGGACATCACAACAGTCACAGAGACATGGACCACACCTAACCATGACTGGGACCTCCGAATCCCTGGGTTTGCATTATACAGGAGGGACAGGGTGGTTGGAAAAGGGGAAGGGATGGAAGTTTACATCAGGGAAGGTATAACTTGATTGAGGGAGGAATCAGAAGAGGGGAGGGCAGAAGCAATGTAGATTCAGTTGTTGTTTAATAGATGGAGGAAAGTGAGGTTGAGAGTAGTTTACAAACCATTCAGCCATGAGGAGGAAAGAGACAGGGAATTGAACTCACACATATTGACTGATGCAGAGTAGGGAGAAGTGATAATCATGGGAGACTTCAACCTGCCCAAGGTAGATTGGAGGGTATTGACCACAACCTGCTCCAGCAGTCAGGGGATCCTAGATGCACTGCAAAGTGGGTTTCTGACACAGGACATCACATAACCTATGAGATAAGGGGCAATCCTTGATTTGGTGCCGACAAATAGGGAACACATCCAGGATATAAAGTCAAGGAGCCACTGGATGGAAGTGACCATCACACATTGTGCTTCCAGTTGGATATGGGCTGGGAAAGGCCATACTAAAACTAAAATCTCGGGTTTTTAAAATGCAGACTTCAGAAAGATGGGAGAGCTGCTAAGGAGTCACCTGGCAAGCATCTAAGTAGATATGGGAGCGGATCAAAGGTGGACCATCATCAAGGAGGGCATAATGGGTGCCACAAGGAAGTACATTAGGCTCAAAGGGAAGAACTCAGCAGTCAAAATACCCAGCTTGTTTTTTACTGAAGTCACCCAGGCAATAAGGGATAAGAGGTCAGCCTACAAGACATTCAGGAAAACCCAGAGGGAGGAAGAGAGGGAGGGAGGACTACCTGAAGATGGCTAGTGTAGCATGTACTGTTAGGTAGTCTGGTGGGCTAAAACTCAGAAAGAACTACAGCTAGCTAAGTGAATTACAAAGAGGAAAAAAGGCATTTTTTCATGCTATTAATGAGAAAAGGGACACAAAGAATGGGATTGTTAGGCTCAGGAAAGGGGACTGGTGGGTAGAGGAGAATGGGGCAAAGAAGAGGCACTGAACGAGTATCTCTGTTCTGTCTTCACCAGGGAGACAGACAGACCAAGGCCACTAGAGGGAAGGAGAAGAAAAATGGAGGCAGGCACATAGATGATTTAATAGAAGTGGATAGGGTAAGGACTGGGTTGCTAGCATTGAGGGTAGATAAATGCCCAGGCCCAGATGGCATATACCCAAGGGTGTTGAGGGAGCTGGTGGAGGAACGTGCAGATCCCTTGGTTGACCTGCTCAGTAGCTCACTGGAGTCAGGTGTGGTACCACAGGACTGGTGAATGACACATGTAGTGCCTCTCTACAAGGATGACCCAAGGAACTACAGAACTGTCAGTCTGACCTGTATTGTGTGGAAGCTCATGGAGACATCAGTATACCTAAGGAAAGGTTAGTAGAATATCTGGATTAGAATGGTCTCCAAGAAGAGAGGCAACATGGGTTTATGGAAGGGAGGATGTCTCAAAAAATCTGATTTACTTCTCCGACTGGGTCACTAAAGCAGTGAACAGGGACCAAGCGATGGACATTCTTTATCAGGACCTCATCGAGGCCTTTAGTTTTGTACCCCACAAAAGGCTGATCAGGAAGTTGGTAGATCTAGGGGCTGGTGAAAAGTTGACCAGGTGGGTGGAAAACTGGCTGAAGGGCAGGACCCAGAGAGTGGTGGTGGGAGGTGAGCTCTCCAGAATCAAGGAGGTCATAAGTGGGATCCCACAGGGCTCGGTGCTTGGCCTGGTGTTGTTCAATGTCTTCATCAACTAAATTGTGGATGGCATTAGGGGCAACATTTACTTATTCATGGATAACATAAAGCTCTGTGGGAGGCTGGACACAGCAAAAGGGATGTAAGACCTAAGGGGAGATATGGAAAAGCTCGAGAAGTGGTCAGGGATTTGGCAGCTTGGCTTCAATCCAAAGAAATGCAAGGTTATGCACCTTGGAACACAGAACCTGAGGACTGGCTACAGCCTAGGAGGGGTCCGTGTGTTTTATTTATTTATTTTACAGTTTTTGGCCAGGAGAGACACACTAAGCCAAGATTTGTTTCCAGGTGCATCCTGGGAGCAGAGGAAAGTTAAGTGATGTGTTCATTGTCACACTGTATGCAAGTGGTGACAGTGGGATTCAAACCCAGTTCTCCAGGTTAGCAGCTCAGTGCTCTTAACCACTTTGCTATACAGCCTCCAAGTATCTGCATCAGAGGAGGAGAAGAACCTGAGAGTGCTGATCACTAGTAATCTGAAACACTCCACGCAATGTAGGAAAGCAACAAAGGTAATGAAAATGTTGGGATGCACTGACAAGGGGATCAGTAGCAGGCAGGAGGATGTCATACTACCCTTGTACAGGTCATTAGTGAGGCTACATCTGGAGTACATCGTACAGTACTAGTGCCAATACCTTACAAAAGAACATAAACCTGCTGGAGATGGTCCAAAGGAAGGCAACTAAGGCGATCATAGGCCAGCAGAGTAGGACATATGAGAAGAGTTTGGAGGCCCTGAACATGTGCTCCCTGGAGGAGAGGAGAGAAAAGAGAGGGGGGATATATGACTGAGTCATTCAAAAGGGATAAATAGGGTGGACAAGGTGGGTCACTCCAGGCTTAGTGGGAGTCGAAACACTAGGGGACATGGTGTCAAGTTGGAAGGGGTTTAGGAGAGAGGCTAGAAGGGACTTCTTCATGGAGAGAGTAGTGGAGGGTTGGAATGGACTTCCTGAGGAGGTGGTTTCATTGAAAACAGTAGGCAGCTTCAAGAGAGGCTGCGATATAGTTAAGGGGAAAATAAGGGTCAAGAAAGGCACTAACAGAGGAGATGGACAGATTGGGGATGGGAGACAGGGTCAATAGATGATGTTGAGGGCCCAGCAACATGAACAGACTCAATAGACCTAATGGCTTTATTCTGCTGGCTTTGTCTTATGTTCATATGTTCATATATTCATATTCAGCAGCTGCATTCGGTACAAAAGTACCCCATAAAAAAGACTTTTAAAAGTCTTTAAACAACCCCATCTATGGGGATGTATTCCTGGGTGACTATAGTGGGGGGAGGAGGATGGACAATACTGCCATATTGGGGGGAGGTGGTTAGATACTGGTAACAGCCTTTTTTTAACAAGAGGCTGGGGAACTGGTAATATTACGAATATGCAAATATAGCCTAATATCCAAATTCTCTCTTAAGTATTCGTTGAATAATTGTTGAATACTAAAGATACTAAAGATGCAGTTGCGCACCCTAGTATTTTTTATAGAGTATACATTTCTAAATACTTTTTTTCTGGATCATTTGAGTTGAATTTTTTTGTATTGTTTGCTTTAATAAAATATGCGAGATTTTTTAACTATAGACCTTCTGGGGCTGAATTTTCAGCCTGACAGGGATTAAGTTCCAACCTGCAGCCACTGTGATAGGCTGAAATCTTGGCATTTATGGAGATTTGTATTTTCTGCCTGTGCAGTCACCGGAGATGTTGTACCTGCCCCACCAAGCATACTATTTTCCTGCAACAGTGCCAAAAAAATGGACACAAGATGCTATAAATTGTGGAGCCCATCGTAAGTCAGTTCCATCTTTGAAAATAACTTGGCTGCGGGAAAAACTGTGGCTCTGCAAGTGACGATCCACTTGTATCAGTTTTGTCCTGCAGCTGCAGGAATTTCAGGGGCTTTGAAAATCCAGCCCTTCATCTTTACTGCTAAATGATCAGGCATTTAAAGCACAGGGGTTGTGTGATCAGTGCTTGAATTGATTCAAACTACTGTGACATTTCAGGGCAGAGAGCAAATGCAGTCTGTATGCTTAAAGTGGAAATCATATGAAGACAGTGATTAGAAGAACAATAGTTACGCTGTCAGGTTTGCTAGGGAGGAGGCAAGAAGCACGCATCAAGCTTGTGTGACAGTTAAGCAGCAACCGCTTGCTGTTGCACCTTCCTTGACAGAGGAATGCTCAGGAGGAGTGCTAATTAGTTCAAATGACAGAATAATTTCTCTCTTTCTTCTCTCAGTAAAACAATTGCATTTGATGGCAAAGGTTAGTTGGCAGTGTTGGCAGGTTTGACAACACTATGAGTTCTCGTCCTTTGTGACAGTTAAGTTACTTCCCTCATTACAAAAGAAGACACACATAGCCGTGGCATGGTAGGTGCAGTGAGGTGCGCTGGTTGGAACTTGAGAGATAAGAATGGCAAGAGTGGTGTAAAAGGAAAACCAGCATAGAACAACAAAGAAGATTAGCCTTCCAACATTTGAGAGAAAACGCAGTCCTCTGCTAAAAACTCTGTAGAACTGTCAAATCTACAATTTTCAGTTTTTCAATGCAGCAACCCCCCAGTATTGCAATCAGCATGCTGGGGTTAAAATGGATTAGGACATTGGTTGGAAGAACTCTCCAGAGGGTCAGATGTTGACCATGTGGTAGCACCAGCACTAAAGCTTTATAAAACAACAGGAATGGGCAGTCAGAGCAGCTACAGCTCAAGAAGAAGATTGCAGAAAATGCAGTTTTCCTGTCTTGGTCTCTCCAGCAGCACTACAAGGGAAGTAACACATTTTTCTCATTTTACTTCTGAATAATTTTGTATGTTACAACAAAATCTTTGTTTCGAGGATGGTCCCCGTTTTACTGAACTTTGTAAGAAAACATATCTCCCATGCATAAGAAACAGTAACAGCCCATGTGCTCTAAAAGTCCAGTGTTAGTGCCAAAATCAGGCCTAAATCAAGAGTACACTGTAAACAAGTTAATATAAGACTCATAACACCTTTTTCAAATGGAAATAAAAAACTCACTACCTACATCTTTTTTTAAATAAACCTAGGAGGAAGAAAACAAGTGCAAGAAAGTCGTCTTTGCCCAGGAAAGCCCCCCCCCCCAAAAGGCCTGTGGTCTGAGTAGGATATTTAGGAGTATTATACTGAATAAAAGACTAAGCAGCTTATAATTCAACTACTCAGGCACTCAGTTTGGGGTAAGCACATTATTTTACCAACATCTAGTAATTAAAGACAAAAAGCGATAAATATTGGAGGGTTGGTATATCAATGCAGAATACACATTCAAAACTAGAAAAAGAGCTAAAGAAGTCTTTTGTAAAGGTCAGTAATGAAGAAAACCATTTTAAAAGACTAAACAAGCTACTAAATATCACAGAAAAGAAAGACACGGCTGCTGAAAAGCTCAAAAATAAAGAGAGGAATTCTTCAAATGTAGCCAACAAAAAACATCAACTAAGAGTGAGATCAGAAAGGCTGCTTAATCCTATGCATGCTAACCTGAATTTACAAAAACAATGGATGAAATCTGGCCAAGAATAACACCTGAAATAGCACCTAAAAATCTTGGTGAAACAGAAATCAAGAAATAAGAAGCTAAAACGAAACAGCAAAATGAGCAAATCACAGATAAAATGATGAATATGAATACAAAGAAAAGACAGAGAGAAATCCAAACATGGAGGAAGGAGACCTCTCAACAAATGGGGAAACAAAAACAGCAAAAGTAATCAAGTGGAAGTTTTAAACCAAAACCAAGAGAGTACAGATACTTCAGACAGTGACGTGGAGGCTCAAAGCCAAGGGGGATCATTACCTGGTTTTAAACATGATCTGAAGGAGGAAGGACCTGTGCCAGATGATACCACCCCCCCCTGCAAAATGGACTATACAGATCATGATGACCCTTAATAACTCACAAGAGAATATGATACAGTTGTAAGAATTTCCAGAAAGTGCTCAAACCACCAAAAAAGGATTTGGGGTCCTAGAGGCCACAGGTGATGAAGTGTAAAAAAGAACAGTAATCTTTGTGAATAGGCAGTCAGAGAAAGAAGATAACATTAACCCAGTAATTGGTGATGCGCAAAAATTAAAATTACAAGTTCAAAACCTATCTGCACAACAAGATGATCAGAAGAACAACCCCAGAAGGAAACGCTTGAGAATTGTTGCTAACTTGCAGAGCTGGAAAAAGGAATCATCATTGAAAGATGTTGTATTGGAGCTATTTAAAAGTCTCCTTGGATCAGACTCAGACACACCTGAGACTGATAGAGTTCACTGGATGGGCACAGAAAAATGGTCTATTTGATAAAGGTGAATCTTGCCCAGTTATTGTAAAATTACTAAGAAACAAGGGCAAATGGAGAATAATAAAGCAATTTTGCAGAACAGGAATTTTTCTTTTCGCAATCAAAATATCAGTATCAGGCAGAACTGCTTCCAGGAGCTTTGGAAGCTTAGAAGGAAATTGGCAAATACTGTACATAGCAAACTTTGTGGGTAGGAAAAATTAAGTTGCCTGTGATTTTTCCGGCAGGACTCAAAGTATTTCTAAATGGACAACTTTAGATTTACAGAAACAATACAGAGGCTTGTAAAGATCTAAAAATATGTTTGCCAAACTTTTCTCAAGGAACTTAAAGTGTTGTTGAAATATGCTGTGGGGACCGAGGCTAGAGGTGAGTGGACTCAAATACAGGATAAAAGGAGAAATGGTATACTAAACTAAATTTCTGCCACTGTATTTGTGACACAATGGATTGGTTAATATTACCTTGCTATTCTTCTGTTCCTTCTTTTTATTTTAATTTTTTTTTTATTTTGTTGTATTATTACCCTGATAGCTGGAGGTGCAATAACCTCTGCTAGTGCAGATGTGCCATGTGAAGTAGGGTGTGATACTAGAGCATAGCCTTGGCAACCTTGGTGGTGGTGGACAGGATGGGTAGTCTGGAAGGGGCTGGGTGAGGGAGGGGAAGTGGGAGGGGGTTTGAATTGCAAAAACAAAAGACAGAAGATGAACATGTACTCCCTGCAGGTCAGACAGGATGGGGGATATGCTAGAGATCTTCAAGTATATGAAGGGATAAATAGGGTAGACATGGAGGACTCTTTACATTGAAGGGAGGAAATACAAGAGGCACAGCATGTGTTAGTTGGAGGAAAGATGCGGGGAGGTGAGGAAGCACTAGTTTACAGAGAGGGTAGTAGCACCTTAGACTGCACTTCCAGGGAAATGGTTGTCAAAGAAAAGAGTAGAAGGTTTCAAGGTGGGGTGGGATAGATACATGGGCAAAGTACAGTTTGGGGGTGAGGCAAACAACAGGGTGCAGTGGGGTGCCAGGTAGGGGAGAGCACATGAAGTGGGGGGAAGCTGCTGTAACCTATTCAGGAGCTGCATCTCAGGCAGATATTATAGACCAAAGGGCCTAATCTGTTGGCAACTTTGTATATATGTATGTATGGTTATTATAATAATTTGGTGGTTACATACATTGGATTTCTGTGTATGTTGCATGTTTCGCAGGGCAGAAGGGAAAGGAAAATAGGAGACTGCATTTAATGGGTGCATTTTTGAAATTTGCAACTTGGAATGTGAATGGCATAAACAGATATAGAGTTCTAAAATATATAAAAATGATTTGATGCGACAGCACTATGAGAAACTTATTTAAATAAAACTGAATCACAAAAAAGGTGACAAATTAAAGAGATATACTTTTCTCAAGCAGTGGGCAGTAGGAGTAAAGGGGTGGCCTTACTGATAGGAAAAAAATTTAGAGGAACAATAACAGACTCCTAGACAGCTGATGAAGGAAGAATTGTACTAGTAAAAGTAAACTTAGGAGGGCCGGCCCAGTGATACAGAGGGCTGAGGCTATGCAAAGCATCTTACCTCTCCCACACTGGCGACCCAAGTTTGAGAATGAATTTGGAGTGCCAGGTGTCTTCGGGGGGGGGGTGCTGGGAGAGACATCAATGGCTGCCTGGCAGCTCTTCTCTCTCTCAGATTGGGGAAGTAAGCTGTCCCGGCTCTTGGCTGCCACTAGGTGGAGGGCCAGTGGTAGTGCTGATGCTTGGGTGGCTGGCTATATGCCAGGAAGGTGGAGCAGGGCTGCTTGGTTCTGGAGCGCATGCACACCCCCACATGCATGTGTGACTATGTTTGCCAAAGTCTCAGGGAAGAATGAAAACAGAAGGAAAAATGGACAGGGGGACCGGGCTCCATAAACTCTGCCCCACCAGCAGCTGGAGGCCCTGCCTTCACTGTCAATGATGTCTGACCAGTGACCTGCAGCTGTACTGTACCACATCACTATGTCATGGAAAAACCACTCGAGCATAACCATGCTGTACAAAGCTCGAAGGTTTGTACAGTGACAGGGGTTTGTGAGCTTATGATTAGAATTGCTACCCCTGTTGCTGTATGCTCTCACATGGAACTCTGAAGTATGGTTCCAGTTTGGTGCCTGGTCAAGTGACTCCTATGGCGGAGTGGCTCGGGCACCAGCACCCAGAAGTGTCAGGGACCTGGGACTGTGGTTCAGTTCCTGCCAGGTCCCACTGTGTTGTGACTTTTTTTTGTATTTCAAAACTTTATAACTGCTGCTGTGCTTCATCCCTTGTTTTGGTGCATGCCATTTTGTTTGTGGCATTAGTGGGTTGCACGGTTTTGTCCACGTCATAGTGATCCTGTGACAGCTCTACAGGCACCATTGGAAAGAAATTCACTGTACTCAGCCAGCTGACACAGAAGACGAGGAACACAGGACTGACATAATGTACATAATAGAAATACTATGGGCTGACACATGGGCCTCCATATGGCACTAGGTCAAAATGCCAAAAACAGCAGCATCAACAACCACACAGCTAAAACAGTACTATCAAAAACAGTGCCAGTCCAAAACACCATGGGACAAAACAACACCAATGGTAGCAGTCCAAAACCACACTGTTGACCACTACCATGGCTAGAAAAACAAAATGTACACTTTGTTTTTTGTGAGGGGCTCTGCCCCCCACAGCCCCAGTAACTCAATTATCCAACTCCAGGGGTGTGGACAGAACTTGGAGATGAGTAGAAACTTGGGAGGAGGGGTACATCTGATTTGGGCATGAAAAAGAAACAACACACTTGGGGTGGGGGGAAGATGGAAAACGCAAGACTTGGGAGACCAGAAACAGAACCCTGGTCTCCCGATCTGTAGCTGCTTGTGCCTCAGCCCTCTCCACCATAGGAGCAGCTTGGTCAGCCTCATAGTTTTTTTCCTACTACTCCACTTCCTCCCATGACTTGACAGCTACAAGTTCAAGTTAATTTTTAGGGCTGTGGGCAGAGCCTACAGCCCTTCTGTCATCTGTAGCTTAAAAATAGCTTTTCCTAGAACTTCCATTTTAGACATTTGTATGTATTCCTCCACAGCTGCAAAGTAGTGCACTCTCCTGATTTTTGCTATTTGTTAGTCTATGTTAAAGGCATTTGAAGTGGGGAGGGGGATACTACTGTATTGTACCTCAGAACTTCTCAGGATATTAACAAAAAAAAAAACATTTTAAACTGCTGTTTCTGTCATCTGTCCAGTTCAGTCTAATAGATTTGTTCTATTTCTTTCAGTAACCTAGGGGCTAACTCATTTCCTTTTGTTTTTTTGTGAAAACGAAAGTCAGACTCAGTGTCAGATTACAGACAGTTACATTCCCGTTCATTAGCTGACTGACATTCCTTTCTGTATTACAAGTTGGAGGCAACCACTGGAAACAGAAGTCTTTTTTCTCATTTTATAATATTATGTACTGAGTGTGTATTTAGTTGCAGGGTCAGGGCATTGAAGAAAATAATAACATTTATGTAACTCATTCAATATTCCATCAGGTGGTCAGAAAAAAGTCTGAGAGAATTTGTGTAAAAACTAACAAATGAAAGAGGCAAAAAATAGCATGCACACTGGCTTCTGAGACTGGAAGATCAGAGGCTGTGGGTTCTATCCCCACACTAGGCATGTAGGTTAAAGAGCTTGTGTACTGCCTAAAACTAATATTAGATTTTAAAAGCAGTCAACCATTACCTTTTATATTTGAGGTACTTTATCTTTTCTCATTGTTTAATTAGAAGATTGTTTGCCTGATGTTATTATGTGTGATGTGTGAAATAGCATTCTGTGTGGCAGCTGACATAGCTAGCTATACTGCCTCCACTACATCAGCAGCATTGTGACCTCACTGACTGTGACATCACTGCTACTTAGCAACAGTAATTCAGTGACTGCCAGGACATTCACTTGTGATTTCACTGTCAGCTTGACATGTAATTTTAATACCTAAGAGCAAATCAGAGCCCTTTTCTTGATAAAAGGTTGCCAACATATTACATTTAAATAAACAACAAAGTCACAAATAAGGAACTAGTGGCTTATGGAAAAATCTACATGGATTTATACAGGGATTTAATGCTGCTTCTACAGGGAAAATACAGGAAAAATGAGGGCTTGTTACAGGAAAATGGTTATTTTGGATCTGGGAGCACTGTGATGATTACGACTAAATAGCACTATATGGCACCAACAAGAAAATGACTTTGGTCATTTGGTAGCTCTTCACAGCCTTATCAGCTTTGGCTAGAGCTTGTATTGTTCAACTGTGAGCCATTACAACAAAGAATCCATATTACAAGGTTTGCCTAAAATCACATGCATAAGCTATAAACCTAAACTAAAGAGCAGCATGTAAACAGTCGAACATGTAGTTCTATTACAGCATTAGCAAACCTCTTGTCACCTTTATATATAATACATAAAAATAAGTTAAAACTCGAGGGCAGACTGGTCCAAGTCAATAACGTGTATACTTATTCAGGGCTCAGATGCAAATATACAGTATCAAAAAACGTATAAAATGGAATAGCCTTTAGACTTATGTGAATCCCCGTTAACATTCAACAAGACACAAACAGCTCATTCCAAGGTGAAATTGCACTGACTCTTACCCCACAGGGCTCTGACTGGATCCCCAGTTTGTAAGCAATCCATCATTTAGGTGAGCATAAGGATACCCACTAAGGCCCCAGAGAAAGCCAGCCACAACTGGCCATGAATATCTTCCATTATTGGGCACTGGAAATCCATTAAAGCCCATTTATAGGATAGCCCAAATAGGTAACCCGTGTCTAGCCTCTGCAGGGCAATATTACAGATTTATATTAACTTCCCTGAGCATAAAGCGTCCACTTCGATTATTGGGAGAAAGTCACCATATAAATAAATTGTTTCCAAGACAGTTCCTAATTTCCATTTCAAATACTTGCTTGTTGCTCAGCCCTTTGTCAGATAAAATATGTCTACAGAAACAGGCTTCTTAAATTAGTAACCTTGCTCACAGTTGGATTTCCAAGGTGCAAATAATTGTTAAGTTTCAACATATCCCTAAGTTATCAATTCATTGAGTGTAGCTGGATTCCAAAGGAAAAAAAAATCACAACTATTCACTAGATAGAACCCCTATCAACACAAAATATTTAATAAAAAATATCAATAAAAAACTGCAAGTTATAAACCAAAGCCATGTAAATTATACATGTCATTAGATAATGCATTGATATTTACAAATAATGGTTATGTTTGGTAGTATATATGTCTCCATAAGTTTAAAATATCAACTACTCTCCATCTCTTACATCTCTAGTAGAGTCATATAATCTTTAGATCAAAGAGAATTAAGAGTTGAGACAGCTTCCCATTATTCAATTCAAAATGCAGCTCCATAAAAGGAGTCCCATTTTAACCTACAAGAGAAAAAAAATGGATAATGGGCTTTTCCCTCAGTCAAAGGGTTCATTAATTATTGCCAGGTACTCCATACAGATGTGTTGGGAATAAACCCTTGTGCTTGTCCAAACAAAACATTAAGTAGTGTGTTTAAAGAAAATACTAACAGGGTCTTTTCCCAACAGGGTCTTTTCCCAAAACTTAACCTGGAGCATGCACACCTACTCCTGTTATAATATGCTAGTAGCTTTCAGCCTGAAATTTGCCAGCATAGGTTCTTGAAATAACAACTTATATCCTGGCTTAAATATCAGGTCGTCATATGTTCATGAAGGGGCTTTCGATGGGCCAGATACACTAAAGGGCAGATATTATGAGCCTGAGACACATACCCCACCTCTGTACCTACGTGGCCCTGAACAGGTGCAGGGTAAGAGGTATGTACTACCGCTAGCACCTGCGGGGCACCTGTCCATGGCCATGCCCCCACAGTGCACATTGCCACGTGGGCGGTTGGGGCAGAGCTCCAGATCTGGACAGGTATCCAATCGGATGCCTGTACTGGGTCCCTGGGTGGATCCCTTGCACCCTTGTGGAGGGCACAGGGAGAAGTGGAGAAGCTGCGTATAGCAGCACTTTGGACACACCTTTGGGCAGTCACCTGAGCCACTGCTCCAGCCCTCCCCTGCAGCATAGTTGGCTGGGACAACACAGCGGTCAGGTTCCCGGTACCACCTGCCCGGCAGCCATAATTCACAGGGGCGCACACTGGGTTACACCATGTCTTGGCAAGCATACCCAGTACCCCCCCCACCTGGCACCATGTGACTTAATGAAAGCCGCGTAGTGCAGGCACGTCCCCGACACTCCCCCAGCACAGACGTTGCCATGGGGCTTAGGAGGTGGGCATGAAAGCACCTTGTGTTGCACTTATGTACCCTTGGTGAATGCTGCTGGGGGTCCACAGGACACCTGCTGTGCGGCATTCACCCATGCGATTGCCTACATGCCTCAGATACGTGTCACGTAGGCAACATTTGTGTTAGTGAATTGGGCCCAATGCCCTTAAACCTCTCTTTACTCTTCTGGAGATAATATAGAAAGATGAGTCCTGGTCAAATATAAGCTGAGAACTGCAAGGCTCCATTTAAATGCAGAAGTCTGTCGCATTGTTTCACACTGATTTTAAGATCCCAAATAAATGTGGTGTTAATTGCAGGGGGCCGCACGAACCTGAACATCTGCACATGCTCGGCTCAATAAATCTCACTCCATAGCACTCAGTAAAATTAACAACCATAAAATATTTCAAATATTTGTATAGTCGCAGAAATGCAACCATTTTGTAAGATTAATCCATTCGGTGGTTCTGTGACAGACTGCTACCACACATTCTTTTCCTTTTGAAAAATTGGTTGCAGGAATGCGCAGCGACCATAGTCAAGATCAATAATAGTACTCTTATTGAGGTTAACTATTTTCTTGGAAAATTAGTTATAAATATGAAATAGGTTCAAAAGAGTACCTCAGTAGGGAGACGTCCAAGACCAAGCGCCTTCCATGGGGACAAAATTGCAGAACACACCTTAATATCTCTACCAACTCGGGAATCATAATGAAGGCAGTACTCCAGGACATATAACAGTGTTCACACAAAAGAGTTTCTGCTTTCATTTTATTGGGCTTCTTGACCCTGAAAAGTCTCCCACTACAGAGTCCTTGAACCTTCACATCCCACTCTCTCTCCTGTAGAGGCTCCACTCCTGCAGGAAGGTATGCCATAAATAGGAAGAAAAACAACCCCTCAGCACATTTCATGCAGCTGAGATTTCACCTCACTTTTTTTCAGGTTCATCTCCAGTCTGAGCAGGTGAGTGCTTCTCCATGATAGTTTAGCCATCCAAGCCTCGCTGCTCCAGCTATGAGGACTAAACAAAGACTAGCAACATGTCTATTAAAACATACTAATCCTTTTTTTTTTTTTTCATGTACTGTTTATCCTCCTCGGCCTGCAGGCATGTATCCTCCCTCCTCCAGTCACCCTGTCTCCTCTTCTTGGCATCCCTAAGCCGGTTGTTACCCCACGGATTACCCCCCATAGTGGGGCGGTGGGTGGGGCCATCCTCCCCAACCCCCACACAGATATCCAGAATGGGCAATTACGGGTTTGTGCTTGAGTGGAGCTGGCATCCTGGAGCGGTTTCATGGAGCCTGCAGCTGTAATTTCCTATTCATGTCCCTCCCCCTTGTGGCCATGAATGCATGCGCATGGAAGCGTGTGCGCATTATGAAGCCACACTTCAAGTCTCCTAGAATCAGGCACTGCCCCCTATCCTCCACCAGGAGGAAGCCAAGGAGCATGACAATGTGCCCACTCGTTCCCGGGAGATGAGAGCTGTCATCGGATGCTCAATCCTCTCCCTTTCTTGCCAACCCCTGGTGGCCCGAGCTTGCTCCTGAACCCTGGTTGCCAGTGTGGGGTGAGGTGTGGTGTCCAGCGCCTCAACCCTCAGTGACACTGGGCAGGCTAAAATACTGATCCTTAACAATAAAACAGTTACCAAGTTTGGTGTTGCAAGTCCAACATCAAAACAACGCTAGTTTAATTCAAGAAATTGTAAAATGAAATTCACAAAAGATGAAAATCGAGGAATGCTTGTTTGACATGGTGCAGTGTGGAGAAGAGCAGCAGCGTGACCATCTTGCTGCTCCACCCTTCCCCTTGACAGCTACAGAGGTAGCAGTATTTGTCTTGCACTATGCTGTCTCTGTTGCTGTCAAATCATTCACGATTTTGACATCGCAGTTTTGACAGTGCTGTTATTGAAATGCTGTATTCACCTGGTATGCCTCTGGATCATATATAGGTGGAGGGAAGCAATCAGTCACAGTGGAATGTGCGTGGCACATCAGAGACAGCATTGTGGACCCCAACAGTATAGGACTGCATGTACAATGAGTGTACCAGGCCACAGCGCAGCAGGACAGAGCCATGCAAGTGACAAACAACACAGACAGGCATGCCAGATGTGGAAATGCAGCACAAGCAATAGCAGTATCAAGTCAGGGTGCAATAGGCTGTGGAATGGCCTGAGGTGCTTAGAGCTACATACACACCCTTTGCCCTGCACACCAGCCATGCAACACACAAGCCAATGCAGGTGTGCAGGACAACAGACAACTATGATCCACTCCTATCAGCTGCAGAGTCATGGCCAGGCACACACATCTTACACACATCACAAATGTATGTGCGCAGCATCATTATGCAACACTGTGTGCAGCAGCCAGGGTAACACACATGGGTGCAGTGGTATTGTACACATGGGGGTGACAAAGACACTTAACCTAGTCAGCACAACACTGGTGTGGGATGCAGATCCACCTTGAGGCATCCTCCCCACCCAGAAGATGTTGTCACGACCCTAGGTACAGGGTTGCCACTCATACAGAGCCAGTGTAGGACACTGGCCCTGTGAAGTAAAAGTAAAGTAAGTAAGTAAGTAAGTAAAAATTAATTTTTAAGCGCTTTTCAAAGCCAAAGCACTGTACAAATTCACAATTAAAATACATACATATAACATACAACAACAATAACAATATGATTACAATGAAAACAATAAACTTACACTCCATATGCCTGTTTAAATAAATAAGTTTTCAATTCTAACATAAAACTCTCAACGGTCAGGCAGCCTCGTATCCGATGAGGTAGAGAGTTCCACAGGGTAGGGGCAGCATAAGAAAAAGCCCGAGCTCCAGAGGTTTTTAAATGAACCCTGGGAACCTCTAGCAATCCCTCGTCAGTGGAGCGGAGCGAGCGAGAGGGACAGTAGGGAACAAGAAGATCTTGAAGATACCGCGGCCCCTGTTCGTGTAGGGCTTTATAGGTCAGTAACCCGACCTTAAAGGTGATCCGCCACTGAACCGGCAGCCAGTGCAGTTCGCGCAGCACAGGTATAATATGACTTCTCATAGATGTCCCAGTCAGAAGCCTGGCTGCTGAAGACCCAGTTGTGTCCAAATGTATACATGGCACTGCCTGTGTATATTAGAATAATCATATCCTGGTTATCAGTGTTGGTTAGACACTAATAACTATGCATGTTGACCACATATGGTAAACTACATGCAATGCCCACCAGTGCTTTCCCTTTCTGTTGACCACATGCCACATAAGCCCAACTCTGTTGAAATTAAGTGGTGTGACACATAGTGCATATGGCACTGAAGAAGGGACTGCTGTAGATGGACTGCCATGGCTGCTGTATGATGCACTCAGAATGACACAGTGTTGTACTGGTACTACATTTGCCTATGATCACCTCCAGCAGAAAGATACGCACACATAGTTCTGAGCATGTGGCACAACAGACACCACCCACACTGACAATTTTAACAATCAGGGCTGTGAGCATTACCACCACCTCCCTGGTGTACCATGTCGGTGACACAGGGGACACACCACTGCATGGTGTAAGGCATGCTACAGTACAGTAGACAGACACAGGTCACCAAGCCTGCTGCACATACATGCACAGCAGCAGTCTGCAGAGACCATGACACACCACCCATGGGTGAAACACCACCAGAATATCACTGGAGGGACAATGCCCTAAGTGCAGGGTGAGTGTCTCCTACCACAACTGCATAAATGAAGCCCCCACAGGCATGAATGAAGCATGGTGAGTCACACATGGACATTCATCCCCAACCTCAAAAGCATGCAGCTTACTAAAGACATGCAACCCCAAGTGCACACACAACACATGGTACTTCTGTGGACACCTCTCGGATGAATACCTCAGCTGTGCCCCATCACAGCCTGAAAATCCTGAGGCCAGATCTCTCTGTGCCCCGAAGTTCCTGGGCCCTGGATTAGTCCTGTTGTCTGCTGAGGTTTGTAGAGGAGGAAGAGGGAGATGTGATCAATATCATGCAGTGGAACACATTGCACTGTATCATACACCTGTCACAGTATACACGCCCATATGCTGGTACAGTGCACCAGCTGCCACATGTTCATGATGTAGATGGACAGGTGTGGGCAGGGCCACATCTTATCATTGTGAACAGCTGTGGTATCACACACAGGTGTGTCATGGCCCTTGCACAGCAGTTATGATACATGCCACTAGGGTAGATATGACCTGGCATGGTATATGCTGGCCCATGTAGTGCCCATATCTTGCCATCACTCCAACTCCTGTACAATATACCCATACATGTTGGCTACAGGTCCTGTACATCTCATATTATGCATTTTGTATGCATGGAGCACTAGGTCACAAATAACAGGAGCAGAAGAGGCATACCTGTGCAATGGTAGGGTAGGGTACTGTAGGTGTAGCCCTCCAAAGTGGCCAGTACATGCCCAGCATATCCTGTTCAGTGGAATAATACCCCATGCATTACCTCAGTCTCTTGGCTGCATTTGGCAACATGGACTATGGTGCGCTGTTGGAATGCCTGAGGGATTGTTATGGACTGACTGGTGCAGTCCTCAACTGGTTCCATTCTTTCCTCACTGGCAAGATGCAGAGGGTGGTGCAAGGGACTTTTTCCACTGCACCACTGCTCCTAGCCATGTGGGATCCAGTAGGGCTCCATTCTATCCCCCATGTTGTTTGCGGTGTATATGCTACCACTAGGGGGCATTATAAGATGGTATGGACTGAGTTTTCACTGCTATACTGATACTCAGCTATACCTGTCTTTTGCACCTGAACAGCAGGATGCAGTCCCGATTTTCAGTCAGTGCCTTGCTGAAATCCATAAGTGGATGAGAATCAACTGGTTGAGGTTAAATCTGGATAAGACAGAAGTACTGGTGGTGGAATCTGGTCACCCGAGGATTGGTGTGCAATCTGGTCAAGTTTCTGGGCTTAGGCTTGGGGACTCCCAGTTGCTCACCTCTGTCAAGGTGAGGAATCTTTACGTTGTACTAGACTGCAGCCTGATGCTTAAATCTCAGGTGTCAGCCATGGTCCAGGGTGTGTTTTACCATCTCAGAAACATAGCCAGGATTAAACACCTGATTCCCCTGGGTGATGTGCCGTCACTGATCCATGCCTTCATGATGTCACACCTCGATTACTGCAATGCCCTTTACCTGGGTCTATTGGAGGCTGATTGCTGCTGCCTACAGTTGGTGCAGAATGTGGTGGCCAGGTTGCTTACTGGCCTTTTGAGATCATGTCACATTATACCTGTGCTCTGCTCACTGCACTCACTGCCTGTTAGTTGGTAGATCACCATCAAGGTCAGTTTGCTGACCTATAAGGCCCTGTACAGACTGAGGTCCAGCAACCTGCAAGACCTTCCAAAGCCCTACCACCCACTCCGTCTCCCCTGGTCAGCTGATGAGGACTTTTTGATGATTCTCATGGTCTGTTTGCAATCATCAGATGCTTGAGTATTTTCATTTGTAGCACCAACCCTGTGGACTTCACTCCCTCGTTCTCTCGATCAGTTAATGCCTTCAAAATGGAGCTGAAAGCATTTTTATTTAGGGAAGCTTTTGATTTAGATAATTAATTAAAGTTAATATTGTTTTATGTATTTTAATATGTTTATAATGAATTTTCTCACTTGTACAGCTACTTGAGTCACACTTTATTAAATAAATAAACTAAACTAAACTAAACTAACTAAACCAACAGTCATAAGCAGCTCTGCTATCTGTCGTGCACAGTTAAAATTGCATATACTAAAGAGACAAAAACCAGCACCAACTTCATTTATACAGAAGGAATCCCTTTTATTCATTGTAACTTACAAGTCCAGTACTTCAAACTGTGCGAGGAGGTGACTAACACCACTAAGTGCTCCAATCAGTTTCACGCGTGTGCGATTCCTCAGGGAGGCCGATCATGCGTGTAAATCTCATATTTAAACATTGACCATAAACCTGCATCTTGTGAATCCAATCTTCAATTATCTAAACCACACACATACCCCACATAGTAATAAACAACTCTTTTCCTAAAAAATGTTGTCCATTAAAAAAAGATGTAATCCCTTTAAGTATACACATCATAATGATAGTGGCTAGGGGGATATCCAGCTTCATTCATTTAGTATTAGTTCATATACATAGATTGTCCAAAATGAGGAATCAAAAGAAACCAAAAGAAATAAAGAGGGGCCAATATTGCATGACCACACATCCTACATACATGGGAGGTCACATAAAAATAAAATTTAGCAGTTCTATCTCAGCACATGGCTCAAAATGATATTTACATAATATACGAACACCTGCAACCAGTAAATCAAAAAGAAGTAATGTGGTTGATAGTGGAAGGTCACCAGGGTCACGGTATGCTTGCTTGTTCAGTCATGATTTTCTAATTGACTGAATGGTAGGAGTGATGTTGCACAATCATATAACACAGCAGGATTATGTCTTATGTGGGAATGACAATTATAGAGGGAGATTTTTGTTAAAGGTGATTTTCCCCTACAATCCTCCCCCCCCCCCCCGTATCTCCAATGACCTTAACTTGCATAATTAAAATTGTTTCCTGTGATTGTTTAGAGACTGAGGCCCAGATATTCAAACTGTACCATTTTGGGGTGCAAGCCCCTGCGCCGCTCAAAATAGTTGCGCAGGGGTGTGGCCAGGGCGATATTCAACGGAGTTGCACTATGGCGCAACCTCTTTGAATATTGCCCCTTGGCCACACCCACTGTGCATGGCACAGTGGAACTGCACCAGCGCAAGTGGTCAGAGTGGAGCATTGAGATGCGGTGGCGCAAGTTCCATTGCGCCATGCACAGCACCTGCGATATTCAAAGGGTGACATGCAAATGGGGCCATAATTTATGCAAGGCACATGGGGGGGCCATTTGCATCTGATTATGGCCCCATTTGCATGCCATTAGGATGCAGGTGTGCCGATCCTCGGCGACTTGCGCCTGGCACCCTGCCAGACAGCAGCCGTCGGGACCGACGCCCCCTGCAGCCCGATCGCGGGCAGAACAGTAGTGTTCCCCCAGCAGCCCGACACGCAGGCAGAACAGTATTCTGTCCCCAGCATCCCGATCGGGGCAGAACAGTATTCTGTCCTCCCCAGCAGCCCAATCGCGGGCATAATGGTATTCCCCCAGCAGCCCGATCCGGGCATATCGGTATCCCCCAGTATCCCGATCATGGGCATAATGGTAATCTTCCCTCACCCCCGAGTAGCCTGATCAGGGCATCAGACCTCCCCCAAAGTCCAATATCCCTGGTGGTCCAGTGGACCCCAGTAGCCCAATCGCAAGGGCGGCATCATCACCCCCCGCCCAAAATCCTCGTGATCTAGTGGCCCCACCCTCCCGCCCACAGAGCCCCACCACCCTCCCCCGTCAGCCGGTGGGTGGCAGCACCCCACCCACCTGCCGCCCCGCCGCCCGCCAACTGACAGCTCGGTAGGGCTGCACGCCCATTGGTTCAGAGCATGAGCCAATGGGCATGCAGCCCATACCGTACAAGTCAGTCCAGATATGTGAATGAATGAATTCATAGGAGAAATGTGATGAGTTTGCTCAGTTCTTTGATTGGTTGATCAAGCTCTTGAATATTTTAGGGCTGTATGGGTATGTCCTGTCAATTTGCATAACATGTTCCATGGTAGTGGTGCACTAATGCCGTGTTCACAGCACAGTGCATACATCTGGTGGGGAAGCTGATCTATGAGAACACACCAGGCATGGGGTGGCACGTGTGCAGAGTGCAAATGTACAGTGTACGCCTGACCAGCCCTGTGCAGGGCTGCACACAAACACTGCACTACGGCATGGCATATAGGGCCACTGTGTGTGATGATGGCATCTGAAGCGTATGACATCGTGTCTGTACTGCATACCACCATTGTGGAAGTGCAGACACTGAACAAGCACACATGCAAACGCAACCAGACTAGTGCATGGTAAATCTGCAATATTCAGCCAATGTATGCAAATGAGACAATTTTACAGTCTGAGGGCAAACAGACAAACATATAAAAAAATCGAGAGCCACTAAAATGGTACATGGTGCCAGCAGTAACAACTACCAGAGGAAAACAAAAAACTGCGTGCACACACTTGTGCTACTCCCTGATGATAGCTGGAAACAAAACCAAGGACACAAGAGCTTTTGTGCTATTGACAAAGCGCAGAAGCACAAAACATTTCTCTTCCTGAGTCAGTGGCTGCCTGTGCACCCGTCACTTGTATGCTGAATTCTACTATTAAAAACTGAGCACAATAGCCGTTGTGTCCTTGGTTTTGTTTCCAGCTATCATCAGTGAGTAGTGTGAGTGTGTTCACAAGTTTTCCTCAGTCACAATAACATGTCATTACTGGAAGGTATTCATATGGTAGCATGCCTAATTGCACATGGAGCAAACAAAAGGAGCAAAGTGCACCACCTAGATTCCACAGCAGAACTGCAGGTGAGTAGAGGTAGGAGTCTTCTGGAATGGCCTAAAAAGGGACATGAGTGATCACTGAATAGTGTATATGCTGTATGCAGTGGGACATTGGAAATGTTGAGATGGTGGAATTCTCACATTTAAGATCTATTGGTGGTGGTGGTGTCACGTCTATTTGGAGGGTCTCTTCTTTAGTAGTCCATGGCGGATGATGACAGAGGCTGTGGTATTCTCATATACCTGGTTAGGAGATGGTAAACTTGAGTTCTTTTGGGCCCCTGCCCATTTCATCCCTGCCTGCATGTGCCCATGTCTATGGCTGTATCTGCACATGGGCAGGCCTGTGTTAGGCAGGCTGCTGACTATGTTAGGACATGCATTACTGGGACACATATGTGTTTCTGACAGGGGCTGCAAGGGCTTTACCCCAATATACCTATCATCTGTGTTGCGCTATGTGTATTGCCTGCTCACCTGTATTCTGCTTCCATGTCATGCAGGTGCCATGGATGACACAGACAGATTAAGGGTCCAATGCTTCTCTGAGGAGGAGTTGCAGGCACTGGCACAAATGGCCAGAGAGGAGGTCCTGTCCCAGAGACAGAGCACAAATGCCCAGCTATGGCAGGCCTGAGTAGAAATCACAGATGTGGTCAATGCCATTGGCAGCCAGAACAGGCCCATGGAGGTGGTGCACAAGCACATCAGTGACATGAGGCAGCAGACAGAGGAGGTACTGTAGACGACATGCAGGGAGATGTATGGAACAGGCAGGGGCCTACAGGCATCGGTGGCTGTATGTACCCTAGACCCTACAGAGGAGGCAATAGCCTACCCCTATGAGCTGTGGAGGTGATGGGAATGCCCGGTGGTAACTATGAGAGTCAAGTGGGGTCAGCCCAGTTATGTTAGTGACCGACTGTGCTCCATCCAGTTGGGCATGTTGGTATATGTGTGTATATACAGTATGTATGGGTCATGCATATGCCAGTGCTGTGTGACACATTGGGTGTAGGCTGCATGACTCTTTCCATGTCTCCTGGTTTATAGCTATCTGTGTGATACTCTACTACTGTGTCCCATGTATTGTCACCTGTGTGCTCCCTGGTGATGGGGTGTGTTCTCACTGCTGCTAGTATAGTATGTGTGCTTCCTGGTGATAGTTTGTGTGCTAATTGGTGCTGAGGAGTGTGCTCACTGGTGTTGGGATGTGTGCTCATTTTTGCTGGGATGTGTGCTCCCTGTTGATGTGATGTGTGCTCACCAGTGTAGAGTTGTGTGGTGTGTATGGCCACGGGGACGGGGCGTATGGTTGGTGCACTACACAAACAGCATGAGTGTTGTGTCACCATACACCTTGGCTTACATATTGCTCTGTTTGGTTCATGGCTATATACCTCTCCTTTCCTCTGTCACCAGTTCACCTTGTCATATCAGACATGATAGAGGATGTGCCAGGTTCATCTCTCTGGCAGCTGCCCCTGATGGCCACCTGTGTGCACCTGTTAACCAACACCATTGAGAAGGTGACGTGGATGATGATGATGATGAGCCCTTCATCGGGAGCTGGAGACAAGTGGGGTCTGACCCAAACCAGGAGAGGGTATCCATCCCTGCCACCCCCATAGCAATGGGGTCCAACTGCTGTCCCCATGTGGCACTGCGGTCACAGCAGTGCAGCCTTCCACAGTCACTGGCACAGTCACTGCTGTGCCACCTCATGTACAGCCATCCCCCTGCTGCCCCCAGCACATCCCACAGGATCAGTCACTACTGTACCTCCCCATGATCCTTCCACTAGCATGACCACAGCCCTGCCACTCCAGGCACATACCACTGTCTTGGTCACAGCCAACCCACAATGCCCACTACACACCACAGCACTGACTGTGGTGCAGGTCCAGGCCATACAATGGCCAAGGGTGAAGCCTAACCCTGTCCCAGTAGACAGTCCCCGGTGATGGCAGAATGTAGCAGCAGCTGCTTCAGTCAGCTGTAGAGGCACAGAGAGTTGAGCAGCAAGAAATGACATGTATCTGCCATATTCTGCATGACAACATGCAACGTGCTGAGCAACAGGTGGAGGCATGTTATGTAGGGCACATGACGGCCATCCGTGACCTGCGCTAGGATATTGTCACTAGCACCAGCATGCATCCCTTGTGTGCCATTGTGCTGAAGGCTGCAGCCATGGTGACAGGCACCATAGGGCTAACCATTGCTCTGGCCTGTCCAGTAGGAATACTGTCATCTACAGTGGACAGCATGACATACACCCATGACATGCAGTGCTGGAATACGAACACCCAGCACACCTGGGACACACTGGACACCATGCAAAACAGGACACAGCCTGCTTCTCGCCAGAGTCAGTACCCCACTGGGCCATCATGGGTGGTGGCTAACACCATCCCCATGCTCATCTCCCATATCATGGATGATGATCCCCCCCAACCATACTGGGTACAGTGTGCACACATAATGTCCATACCCAGGGAGGTGGTAAGGGATGACACCCCTGCCCAGTTGGAGCAGATGAACCGAGGAACCACAGAAGCGGTTCCTCCAATGGCAGACCCACTCTTCACTCTCTTCCCCTCCTGCTACTACCTCCTGATAGGTGCTTTGTGATCTCTTCAGGCCCGTGGATTGTCTAGACTTCTTAAAGATGTTATATGGAATGATAAGAAATGAATAGCAATTATGCTTGTCAAAGGAAAAGCGTGGGTTTGCTTGTCCAGACCCTAAAAATTATTATGTAACATTTATAATAAAATATGCCATCTCATAAGCAGAAGTGAATAGATATGATTATACTTTGGAAAACACAATGGCCAGCCTGAATTCAGACTTAAACTTGTCATAGAAAAATAGAAGTTGACGGTAGATAAGGACCGCAAGGCCCATCCAGTCTGCTCATTTCTTTTTCTACCTTATAAATGTTCCATCGGCCTTTGCTCTGTCAGTGGCCTATCTATTCATACTCATCTGTATTGCTCCCTTATGCCTATCCCATGCCTGTTTGAAGCCCTGCACTGTATTCACAGCCACCACTTCCTGAGGTAGGCCGTTCCATGCATCCACCACCCTTTCTGTGAAAAAGAACTTCTTCAAATTACCCTTAATCAGCCTCCCTCTAATCTCATGCTGTGTCCTCTTGTCCTGCTATTTTTCTTATATTGAAACATGTTAGACTCTTTCACCTTGTTAATGCCCTTAAGGTGTTTGAATGTTTCAATCATATCACCTCTCTTCCCTCCTTTGCTCTAGGGTATACATATTGAGCTCTGTTAATCTGTCCTCATATGTCTTCTGATGCAGTCCCTGCACCAATTTGGTTGCCCTTCTCTGGGCTGCCTCAATTTGGTTAATGTCCTTGTGAAGGTGTGGCCTCCAGTACTCCAGATGGGGCCTAACCAGTGTCTTGTAAAGAGGGATTATTACCTCCCTCTTATGACTTGTGATACTCCTACTAATACACCCTAACATCCCCCTAGCCTTACATACTGCTTTAGAGGTCTGCTTGGATGATTTCAGGCCATCGGTGATGATGATGCCCAAGCCTCTTTCTTCCTTCGTGACTGTCAGCAACTCCCCTCCCATCCTATAGGTGGCTTCAGGGTTTCTTTTCCCTATGTTCATGATCTTGCACTTCTTTGCATTAAATCCCAGTTGCCACTGTTCCGACCATTTTTCCAGTTTATCCAGATCTCTTCTCATTCTGCCCACCCCATCTGGATCATCTACTCTGTTGCAGATCTTGGTGTCATCTGCAAACAGACAAGCTTTACCTTCTAGTCCATCTGCAATGTCACTAATGAAGATATTGAAAAGGACTGGCCCCAGGACTGATCCCTGAGGTACCCCACTTGTGACTTGCATCTCTTCTGACTGTATACCACTTACCACCAATCTCTGTTTTCTGCCCGTCAACCAGTTTGCCACCCAGTTGACCAACATCTGACCCACCCCGAGCCTACCCTGCTTATTTATCAATCTTCTATGTGGAACACTGTCGAAAGCTTTGCTGAAGTCAAGGTAGGTGACATCAACTGCTCCCCCTTGGTCCACCGCTCTGGTTACCCAGTCAAAGAAATCTATGAGATTAGTTTGACAGGACCTTCCTGTTGTAAACCCATGCTGTCTTGGATCCTGTGCCCCTATAGATTCTAGGTGTTGTACTATCCTTTCCTTAAGGAGTGCCTCCATAATCTTGCCCACTACTGAGGTAAGACTGACTGGTCTGTAGTTCCCTGCCTCCTCCCTGCTACCACTCTTGTGGACGGGATCACATGAGCCTTTCTCCAGTCTTCTGGGACCTCTCCTGTGCTCAGAGACTCATTAAACAGTTCTGCTAATGGCTCTGCTAGTTCCACCCTTGGCTCCTTTAGTACCCTGGGATGTATGCCATCAGGTCCCATTGCCTTGTCCACCCTGAGCTTAGCAAGCTCTTATAGGACCTTTCTTTTGTGAAGGGAGCAGTGCTCACCTCCCTCCCCACTGTGTCCATGGTGCTGAGCTGTGGGCCCTGCCCTACCTTCTCTTCAGTAAATACTGAGCAAAAGTATCTATTTAGGATAGATGCTTTTACAGGATCCTCCTACTCACACACCCCCTTTTCTCCTTTGAGCTTAGCAATACCCCCTCTGAATTTTCTCCTTTCACTAATGTATCTATAGAAAGTCTTGTCACCTTCTTTTACTGTCCATGCTAGTGTTTCCTCAGTTTGGAACTTTGCCTGCCTTACTGCCTTCCCTGCTTCTCTTAGGGCAGTTTGGTATGCCTCCCTGTCTTCATCCCGCTGTGTTCCCTTATATTTCCTGAAGGCCAGCCTTTTGGCTCTGACCTTTTCTGCTACTGTATTTGAGAGCCAAAGTGGTTTCCTTCTTTTTTTACACTTCCTTTTCTGGCTAACACAATGGGATGCTGCTTCAAGTATTGCAACCTTAATGCTTGCTCACTTTGCCTGTACCCCCTCACCTGTATTTCTTTTTGCCAGGGCTAGCTTAACTCTGTTGGCCATCTTATCAAAGTCGTCTCCTCTGAAGTCCCATATTTTTGCCTTGGAATGGGATGATTTAGTTCTAGTGGCCAAACTGAACCATGCCATGTGATGATCACTGACCCCCAGGTGATCTTCTACCTGGAGATCTGTGATCCCTTACCTATTAGTCAGTTTGTCAATGGATTTATTAGATCTAACATGTGATTGTACATTTTGCAATTTTCTTTTGTACATAGAGTCCTAGAATCTGTCTATTTGACTACCTGTATATTCTAGTAACCAACATATGACTGTAATCTATGTATCTTGCACTTTATGAAATTTAAATGCCACATTACTCCTATACCTCATTTATATGTAACTAATCTCAGATTACCCCTGAAAAAGGGACCTGTATTGGTCTCAGTGGGCCTACACGGTCAACAAACTTAAATAAATAAATAAATAAAACAAATGGTTTGCACCATCAAACGTTAAAAATAGTACTGTTGTCCAGAATATAAGTGCAGTAGTAAAATATTATTTATCTAGAATTAATATATATATATATATATATATATATATATATATATATATATATATATATGTATATATATACACACACACACACAAAGTAATTCAGAAGAAAAAAGTTTTGGAAGAATCTTGCTATTAAGATCAATGGTAAGATGATCAGGTTTAAATCTTGGCTATCAAAAGGTACTGGTATTCATAGATGAGTAGATCTGATCTGAGAAAAGAAATTTATGGAGCGGGAATTTTGTAAAAGAAAAGATTTGCCACAGTCAGTATAACTTCAAAAGTATATTTCAGGAGGACTATAAAAGACAGGAAAGGGCTCCAAATTGCTAATATCAAAGAAATGGAGCAAGAGTTGAGCAGTCTTAGAACTAAAAAGATGGAAAGGCTTAGTCAAGTATCTGATGAACAAGCTGTATAAAAAAAGAGACATTATTTAAGGGAGTTATGGAGAAATGGGCAGAAGAATGAAACGTTAACATCACAGAAGAAGAATAGAAACATACAGTACTTTTTTCTAAGTCAAGGAATATAAAACATACAGGGACAGGTCAATACAATTTAAAATATTAAATAGAGCCTATTTAACCCATCTAAGACTATTTAAAGCAAATTTAAAAAAGAACTTGGGTTGCTGACACTGTCTAGACTGCCTTTTCCTCTAGACTCTAGATGAAAAGGCTGATTTAGTACAATGATGTGGTCATGCAGCTTAATTTCTAAATGGTGGTCACAGGCCTTTTTTATCATTGAATAAATAAGTAAATGAATCTTAACTAAGACGTGATCCATAATCCCGGAGTAGCAGAACAATGATTTTCTCTCAAAAAAAGAAAGCAGTATGTTAAAGGCCAATACTATGATTGTAAAGAGGCTCATTTTGAAATATTGAAAATTGGGCAATATGACTGATCCATTTCCAGTAGAAGAACAGAAACAACTTTTTATGACTGCTTTATATGAATCTAGTTTTTTGAAACCAATGAAGCCTCTTGGTTAACGTGTTACCTTCCCATTTCTGACTGGGTCCCTCAACTCTTCTGACTTCCTTAAATGATAGAATCTAAAGAGGACTATATGTAAGCAATAAGACACTCCAGGGTATGTGTTAGACACTTTAACACACGGCTAGAAGGCGTAGTGAGGCACGAGGCCACCGGCCGAGTGCGTCCAGCCTCCTAGCCGTGTGTTAAAGTGTCTAACACACACCCTGGAGTGGCTTATTGCACTTATGAAATGGCCACCTAAAATACAGAGGTATGTGTTAAGTAAAATATATAGCATTTAATAGTGAAAAATGTAAAAGTTTGTGTTAATTTTAATAAAATAGTTCCTCCGCTTTTTTTTTTTTTTTTTGAGGTGAAGACTTTTGAGCTATTTAGGCTTCCGTGATTTCAACCGAGAGCATTTATTACCTCAGGTATGCACCGCCTCTAAATGTGTTTTGAGTGTGTTCTTTACCACTGCCGAATTTGACGCTTTTTGAGGTCTGCAGCCAGCCCTTTCCCGGTTGCGCTGCACCATTGGGTGCGTGTATGTTAACGGCAGTTTCCCGGTCACCAGTGTTATCCAGTGAACGGGTTACCGGGACATTGAATCACGGTAACGCTGTGTTTACCGGCTGTGTGCATGCAGACACTGTGACAGTTCATGCTGCCTACTGCAACCCCTGCTTAACTTGTTTTTTTTTAACCCAGCAACGAACATTTCACGGCGAGTTTTAACCCCATCCCTCTGGGTTTCCTGCTGGGGTTTCAGATTTGTGCGGAATGAGACAGGAGTCCAATCACATCACGCGGACAGCACACGGCCACAGAGAAAGAGAAGAGGAAAAAACACGGCAGACAGGAAATTGACACCGTCCAGATTGTCTTAAAATTCCGCAATCTGGGGTACGGAAATACGGAACAGGTAAGATGCAGAGAGACAAGGAACTCACAGTTGTCACGATTTGCTATATTTCATTAAACTCTATCAGTCACTGAGAACGGCAGGAGGGAAAAAAGACACTAATTGGCGGCCAGTTGATCACGTCACGCATGCTCGCTGCCAAGCAGGTTTATGATGGTTATGGACCTTTTTTATACATATATATTGCTTAAATTATGGCAGCCGAACTCAGAGTTCATTCTCATAGCTTGCTTGCACTTCAGCTTGTGAAAGTGAAGTGTGTCGCAAATCGTGGGTAGACCATAAGTAGTGGAAGAGGGAGGAAGGGCTGGCAGGCGAGTTTCAGTTTCTGTGAGTGGAGTGAGAGCGCCACCACAGAGGAGCGCTAAGTAAGGACATGAGCGGGCAGGTTAAGAGATGATTGTGATCGTGGCAGTTGTTTTTAAAAAAAAATCACACGGTTGTGCATTTACTTTAGCATGTGCGAGTTACTTTACAGGAAGGGTGGCATCGCCTGGGCACAAAACAAGATGGCAGCTATTTGATTTTTTAACATTCTTTGTGGGCAGCATCACCCATATTAATGCCCAGCTGGCATGACCTGATCTAGCTTTTGTGTGTTAGAAAGTTTAACACACACCTGGTATCCAATGAGATGCCTTGAAATTGACAAGCCATTTCATAAAACAGCTTTATGTACTGTTGGGTGCTTTAATTATGCTAATGTATTTTGATCTCTTTAAATGACATTATTTATTCCATGAATCATGATGTTCTAAAGCTTTTTTTCTATAGTAAGTTACTGTTTTCTAAATGTGTGATAACGTCTGTAATGAATTTATCTCTCTCAATTAAAAAACAAATATTTTGCAAAAGAAGTAGAACCATGGTTACAAGGCAGGTAATTTGAAAATATATATATATTGTTTATGTTCCCTTATGACTCAGCCCCCTTCCCTCTGTATGGGATCTACCCCTCCCCTACACACAGAGGCAGGAGTTCCTGTGATGCTACAACATGTGGACTGTGGCCAGGGCAGGGGACCATCTATGCCTGAGATCATCCCATGTGAATCAGACTTTTTCCTTAGTCAATGGTCCACGCCCTTTGGGATCCCAGCACTCTAGGTGCCTTCAGAGTGTAACAAAGTGGAGCCCATCCAACGTCCCCACTTCCCCACCATGCTGCCTTCTGTACCACCACCTGTGATCACCCAGAAGGCAGTGTTGTTGCGATAGCAGCTACCATCCATTCCTCTCCAGAGGAACAGCTTACCCTGGGATGCTCAATCTTACTCCCCCATAGGCTGTACCCCCAATGACCCACCTCACTCTCAAACTCAGGTCACCGGCATCATGATTAGTAGCCCTACCTGCTGTGCTGACAGGCTGACCTAGATAGGTAACGTTTGTATTTCAACCAGGCAGCCATTCAGCACTAAGTCTGGCTTTTGGGAGTCAGCTGGCAAAAAGAGGAACAGCTGGGTGTCATCAGCAAAGAAATGACAGCCAACACCTTACCTCCTTATCATTTCTCCTAGCAGCATGAACACATTGAATAAAATATAGAACCCTGAGGAAGTTTGCAGTGGGTTGCTGACCAACAGGATGAGTTAACAATACTCAAGCTCATTGATTTCTTCTTGTCCTGAAAATGTAAACTTAACTAGTTTAAGACAGTCCCAGTCGCACTCCATAGACCTGCAGCTGTTCCCACAGAACACCATGATCAAACTATCAAAAGCTGCTGTCATCTCCAAAAAGGCTACCACAGACATTTGTACCATGCCCATTGCCAAAAGACCACTGACCACTCTCCCAAAAGCCATGTCGATGCCATGTTCTGCTCTAAATTGGGATTGAAAGATGTTAAAAGACCCATACAACTCCACTTTCCCCCAGCTTTGTTGCAAATGCCATCTTCGGTACCTAACTTAAGCAAAGACAAATGCATCAGGGCCACAAAAACTTATTTTTTCAGCAATAGCCTCTCAATTGTCCTTTTCATGTCAGGGGGCACATTACGTTGCTTGAAGGGAGTATTGATGATTGCTTGGGCCACCAGAACTATTTTATCAACACATGCCTTGAACAGCCATGTAGGATAGGGGTCCAGACTATAATCGGTCAAGTTCAGTGTCATAAGTGTACCAAGAGCCTCTTACTGCAAAATTTGCTCATAGTCTATCCAGATTACTGATACATTCATCACCACATGTCTCCCAGGATCTAAATTAATAGTGCCCATCTCAGTATGAATCAAATCAATCTGATTAAAAAAAAATTCTAACAATTATTTGCAGCATTGCTGAAAGTAGGCACAGTATAGTTACGTTAAACTAAATCAGGGCTTGGCCCTGTATTTTCATTTGGTAAAGACATTGACATTTAGTAAAATAAGCAATAATAGAACTCACACAATTGGGAGGTATGGCGTGGGTGGGGGTGGGTGGGTGGAGGAGAAATCACACATGGAGAAGACTCACCAACCCACTGCATTTGTTTGGTGCCAGTTGGGGGAGGATGTGTCTCTATAGGACATGTTTCCCTCAGAAGTTTCTAAACTGTTGTTTTTAAAAGGTGACTTCATCTGATAAATCACATCTAGTTCCTTATTAATTATGCAACAGGCTACAGGGATTACTGAAAGGCAGTGAAACATGGTTAATTGCATGATTCAGTGTCTACTATGCTTCACGTGGGTTATATAAAAAAACACATTTTAAATTAAAATGCAAGTCAGGCCTATGTTGTATTAGTTAGCTCCAAACTAGGCAATTGATCAAAGCTACCAGTGAAATGATGTGAAAAGTAAGTAATGTTAGTAAGTTGTGTTTGTATTAATTGTATGGTTCACAGTAATATTGCAGCTGATTTTGCAGTTTAACAGATATATCTTTTTTACTGGAAGACATCTGGAATGCATAATAATATGGATGAATGAACTTGAATTCTGTGCAAATTAATCAATGCATTCATATAGCCTGGGGCTGTATTAAAAATGGAACTCAGCTCACAGGAAGTATTTGACACACAGAGCCAGTTACAGTACATAGGTTCATAGGAATATAGAGATTTCTAGATAAAAGAAGGCAATGGGCCATCATGGTTGCATCCTGCCCTCCAAGCACACTAGCATAAGAACGAATCGTTGCCATTGATTATGTGGAGATCTTTCCAGTTAGTTTTAGGGACAGTAGCAATGAGGAGAGGAAAAACTGCCCATGGCTGAAGCTTCTTGACATGCTATTTCTCTTATCGGGTACTATATGCTGCCCATTATCCCTTCTTTCTCAGCCTATATAATGATAGCCTTGGTTTGCATGTGTGCATTTGTCCACAGTGACCTCATTGTTCAAACACAAATGAAAACCCCTGGGCAAGTCTAGGCTATTATTATAATGACCCCCCCCCCCAGCCTGACTCCCAAGACACCCAAATACTTTTTTCCAGTACAGTCCCCACTTATACCCAGTTAATGATGTGGGGAGGTGGATGTGGGGGTAATGTTAGTGAAGTGCTTGTCTAGCCAAATTGCACCCACCCTAACCCAGGGTGTGCTCCAGTTTCTAAATAAATGCAAGCTGTGATGGAGGGAAGAGAGGGAGGAGCTGTCTAGGACACTGGTGATACTAGACAAACTGATCACGCTGTCTGCCTTGCAGTCCAACAACACTAAAGGTGGCTCACAGGAACTGTGGTACTACTGATAGGAGCCAACTGAAGGCAAACAAAAAATCATGCACATGCACAACCAAACACACAGACTATATAGCTGTGTTACTTTGCAATAACTTTATTTAGTTAAAAGTGCAGCATAGCTGCAAAGTGTAGAACTCGGTGGCAAATGTCTCAGTGTTTTGTACAATGGCGCTTTCTGTAGCACTGGCCCTAGCTATCCTGAGACCCTGTGTGAACCTCCATGCCAGGGCCCCATATCAGAAGTCATGCAGCCCCAAAGGAACATACTCATCCCTACCATAGCCTCCCTGTATCTTTATTTTCAGCTAGTTTTGTGTCATTTTTGCACTTTACTTGAATTTGAACATAGAGGACCAAGAAGAAAGGACAGCTGAGGCTTTTTGGTGGCCCCTCTGCTCTTGGGGCCCTGTGCAAATGCACAGTTTGCAGTATGCTAAGGCTTGCTCTGGCTTTGTGAAGCCATTTCAACAAGTTCTCCAGATCCATTAGCATCCTCCTGGGTGTGCACTCTGAGTCTGTCAGTGGGACTGGCGAGTGCATCATGGGTTAGGGAGGGAGAATGAGTAAGTGAGCTTGTGTAGCGTTTGACTTCCATTGCCCCGCAAATTGTACATTGGGGGAAGGTGGGTACCTCAACTGAAAACACTATTCAGATGGTTGGGGTAGGAAAGGAGACTGAGTATGAAAATGGTGCCAGGTCCTGGCATGGTGCCAGGAGCCAGCATTTTGCGAGCTGGTTTGCCAGCATTTCTAATAATGTCTCACCTTCATATCCTAGGGTGAGGAGGCAGAGGCACTGTTTTAAAAATGATATTTGGGGTTTTAGGGCATTGGGCTAGGGTAATTGGGATTCGGTATACATACAAGGCTGGACCCAACTGAACAAGCATGGAATCGGATAACTCCCTCATATCCTGATTTTTAGGTTTTAAGGGGAGGCTAAACATTAGAATAAGAGTATGTGGGGACCTATGCAGGCTGGGAAGGGGGAACTGAGTTTAAACATGGTCTGTTCCAGGAGTCGGAATTATTTAGGGATTTAGACAATAGTACCCCCAAAATCCCCTATTAGAATGCCCCTCTGGCAATAAATATGGGAGGACCTCTAGCAGGCACAGTAACTATAGACTATAGGGAGCATTCTAGCAGAGGCAGCAACTACAGGGGTCATATAGGCAGGGGGATTATGTAGAGGGCATTCAGTACAGAGACACCATTCCAAGTTTCTGTTACCTTCCAGTTCTGGGTGCATTTCAGATTTAAGCTGGCATGCTCCACAATTCTGGAACAATATACCCAAACAAATGCCCCGCCACCACTTGAAGAGCTAGGTGCACACAAGATAGCATGCAGAAAATGTTATTTATTTTTAAAAGTGGTCCCATGTTACTTTTTATTGCTAAAGTGTTTTTCTGTCTGTTCATTAGATGGTTTTCCACTTAACAGTATTGGGTGTGATGTTAAAGGCTGTGCTTTGCCTGAAAGCAAAAATATCTAGTTCTATTCCTCCCACTACATCTTCAGTAGGGATGGGCCAAATCTCTGCCCTCTAAACCAAGCCCCGCTGAACTGCGGTGGCTCGGTTTATGTGAGACCCAAACTGAACCCTGCCAGCTCAGCTCGAATCTTGCCACGTGTTTTTTCCTCCCCCAGCCTCCCTGCTTGCATGCCTGTCATGTGACATGCATGAGAGGCTGAGGAGGAGCTCAGTTCGTGCGTGTGAGCCTAGAGTGTACCCTGATATGCACATGCATGAAACAGGGGTATATACAGGCTTGAACATGTTAGTGTGGCACCATTTTAGTGCCAGTGGCAGAGACAGGAGTGAGCTGAATAGCTGAGGAGAGTCACACACTGAGCAAAAGCAAAAAGCATCAGGGCTTGAATCTCATTGACGGATTTGGCACAGTGGCAGTGATTTTTTCAGAGTGAAGGGGAGGTGGAATCAAAGTCAGAGGTAGGATTATGGAGTGAACTCCTCAGTTAAACTAATGAAAACCCAGGGCATCTTGGAGAGCTGGGGTGGGTGGCGGGCTGCTGTGGTGCATGTGGGTCTCAAGGACTTGTCTATTCAGCCAGGTGAGATGGAAGGTAGGCCATTCCTCCAGAGAAATAGTCAAAACTTAACAAAATAAAAATTAAAAAAGCACACACACACACAAACATAGGGAGGACTGGGTCAGTGGTTGTAGGGTGAGCTAGTGGTACAGGGTTGACCTTAGCTCTCCTAGTCCTGTTGCCCTCCTGTTGTTTTGCAGCTTATATGTGATAGACAAGAACAACAAGAAACAAAGCAGGCAAATATGGCAAAGTCCACACTATGTGTGTGTTGAGGAGGATTAGTGACTTCATTGTGATTGAGGGAAGGGGAGTCAGAGGGAGGATTACCAGAGGACTCCTCAGTTAATCAAAAACTTAGGGGTCTGGGAGAGCTAGGTGGGTGGTGGGCTGCTTCGGTGCATGTGGGGCTCCAGGACTTGTCTCCACCCAGGTTACTGGGCAGACAGTAGACCATTCCTCCAGAGCAACAGTTAAAACTTGAAAAAAAAAATACACACACACACACACACACACACATATATGCACAACACAGGGGGAACTGGGTAGGTGGCTGTTGGTTGGGCTGGTGGCACAGGCTAGGCATTAACTCTCCTAGTCCTGCTGACCTCAGATTGTTTTGCAGCTTAAGAATGAAAGAAAACTACATCAAGCAACAAAGCAGCCAAAGACTACGAAGTCTACTCTGCGGGTGTTGGAGAGGGGGGATTAGTGACTTCATTGTGCTTTTTAAATCGGGCCCTTTCTCTTCTTTTGTGTGCATGTGTGGGGAAGAGGGTGCAGCCTGTATCAAAATGTGCGTGGCATGAAACTGTAATAACGTCAAGTATTGGGACTTGATGCTGGTAGTGACACCCAATACCAGTAATGACACAGCTAAAATTAAGGCCAATATAAAATCATCTAGAAGGCAAACAGATACATACATTATACCCTTATTATACAGTATTAAATTAATACTGTATAATAAGGGTATACTATAGGCATCTGCACACATTTTACACAGGTATTGCTACTGTAGGTTGGTTAGCTATTTAAGGTTTATATGTTTTGCCTTTGTCTTAAACACTTGGAGGCAAATTGTAAGCACACACATGTAATTTAAGTTTGCAGAAGAAATCAAATTGACATTTGGCATTTATAATTGCACTAAATTAATACTTCAATTTAAAAAATGCAAAATGTCAATTTGTCTTCTTTTCCGGTCTTTAAGTATGTTCAATTATAAATGCCAAATGTCAGTTCATCTTCTTCTTCAGTCTTAAATTGTGTGTATGTGTTTATGATTTCCCTCCCACAATGTGCAAGACAAAGGCAAAACATAAACCCTAGCTAGCTGACCAATTTAGTTGTTGTTGCACAAAATGTGCATAGCAATTATTTCATAGTTGTTTGACTAAAAACTGTTACCAATGTTAAACACAAACAATCCACTTATTTTTAATTTTTTTTTTTTAATTAAAACAGTTTTATTATTTTCACAAAAATCACCAGGAATATCACTTAACAGGGAGAGTTAAAGGTAACAATTGATGTAATAATTGAAGACTACAATTTAACTCACATATCATATTCACAAATTATACCTTCCCCCCCCCCAAGGCTGCATACATTTACAGGCCCTAATTTGCCATCCCTGAGGCATTCTGATCGTCAGGTTTCCACGCCAATAAGAGCGCTCAAATGAACTCCAAAGTGATGTATATATTTCACTCTGCCTCGTTGATAGGCAATGTGTTTTTCTAACTTCAGTGCCAAAATGCACTCTTTATACCACTCCATCAAAGAAGGAGGTTTGTCACTAGCCCAATGCCTCAAGATCATCAGTTTAGCAACCGCTGAGATAAGTGACATTTGGGCCTTTTTAGTCTTAGCGGTACCTACTGGGAAAAGACTCATCAGGCATATCTCAGGGATAAACAAAGCATCTAAGCCAAGGATAGGGTCTAGTAGATTGTTAATAGACTGCCAAAAGGCCTGTGTAGAGGGACATAGCCAGACCATGTGGTACAAAGTGCCGTCGTCCTTATTGCATTTATCACAAAGGGGCGACTTTTTTGTCCCAAATTTAAACAACTGGGTTGGAGTTAGATACAAATTATGCATAATATTAAAGTGAACCATTCTCAGCCTATCTTGCTTTATAAATTTATACATCGTGAGCCAGAGCTTCTTCCAAAGAGTGGGTGTCTCAGGTATTCCCAGCTCTCTCGTCCAGTAAAAACACACCCCAGACGGCAGCCTAGAGTCCCACTCCTGGAGTATTTTATATAATTTGGAGACTGAACGTGGCTGAGAAGCTATACATAAAAGTGTATTAAGGTCTCTTTCCCCGTGGTCAATGGGCGCAACACGAGACAAAAAGGAGGTTAGGGCCTTACTGACCTGCAACAATTTGAATATTCCCTGAAACGTTACTCCTAAAGAGTTCATCAATTGATCACGGGTAGAAGCCTCCCATTCACCCAGAAGTCCGAGACCCTAAGATGACTTGCCTGAGGCCAGAATGCAGGGGATAACGTGATGCCCCCACCTTAATGTGTGGATTACTGAAAATGGGTTGGTCAACCTAATGGTACCATTTTACTGTAAGATATTTTTGTAATTGATGAAAGGCTTTCAAAGACCATCCCATAGGATTGTCTTTGAAAGACTTAGGTATAGCCGATGGGGAGACATACAGAAGGGCCCGTAGGGAACATTTCTCCCTCTCCGCCAAATGTTGCTCTATGTCTACCCACAAAGGTAGGTAGCACAATTGATCACCCCCTCCATTCCAATAACCCAACTTGCTTAAATGCTGCGCAATATAATATAGGAATAAGGAAGGAGCGGCCAGTCCTCCTTTTAATTTTGGGGCTGTCAGTTTGACGTAAGATCTACGTACCCTTTTTTTGTTCCATATAAATAAATTAAATGCCCTCTGTAAACTTGAAAACCACCCTTTCCTGAGATATACACCCATCATGCCCAGGGGATACAATAACCTTGGCAATATATTCATTTTAAGAATACTCAGTCTTCCCCAGAGTGAGAAAGGGAGCAATCGCCACCTCTCCAAGTCTTCCTTTATTGTTTTAACTAAACTACCCAGATTGGCCTTAACCATGGGGTTCAAATCAGTGCAAATATGGATTTCTAGGTACATAAGTGATTTTGCTTCCCAACCTAAGCCAAATGGTAATAGATCCGACTTATTAACTTTGTTATTTAAGGGAAGGATCTTCGTCTTTGTCTGGTTTAACTTATAATAAGATATTTTGGAGAAGGAATCAATCTCCGCTAGAATAGCTGGGATAGAGACCTCAGGGTCTTCAATATGTAATAATATATCATCTGCATATACCGAATAAACATATCTGACCCCCCCAACTTGTATACCTTTAATGATAGTATTCTCTGCCAATTTATGTAATAATGGCTCTAAGTATAAATTGAAAAGTAGGGGGGACAAAGGACAACCTTGCCTTGTGCCCCGCTGTAACTTAATTACCGGAGACAATATCCCATTACACTTGATCCTAGCAGAGGGAAAGGAGTATAGAATTTGTATCCATCTCAAAAGTCCTTAGGTAAACCAAAAGCAGATAGGGTAGCAAACAAATAGTCCCAAGAAACCCTTATCAATGCCTTTTTCGCATCTAGTGATATCAGTACCGGCTGGAGTATTAATAGCTCTTGCCATCATCATACAATGTAGTAATTTCCTCATGTGGTCTTGGGGTGACCTCCCTTTCATAAATCCCATTTGTTCTCGGCTAATCAGACTACCCATAATTTTGGATAGCCTATTAGCCAGAACCTTAGCTAGAATCTTAGTATCTGTGTTCAACAGGGAAATACGGCGGTAACTGTCCATACTGAGAGGATCTTTCCCTTGTTTTAGAATTAAAGAAACAGTTGCTTCCTGGAAACAAGGATCCAATAGTCCCTTATCAAACCAGTACTGAAAAACCTCTGTTAGGATTGGGGTTATTAATATATGGTAAACCTTGTAGAAATTGCTGGGGTACCCGTCCGGCCCGGGAGACTTATCTAATGGCAAAACAATCCACTTATAAACAATCTTATTTATTTTTTTATCATGAAAAATTGTATTTGCTTTCAGCAGAATTACACCATATAGTATACAGCCAGAGTAAGCTATACAAAATCCATTATAAAAGCAATAATATGGATAATAACCAGCAGTACAGAGTCCTTTCAGAACTGGTGCTAGACCCTTGAATATGAAGTATTCCAAAGTGGTTTGCAAAACACATAATCTACAATTAACCAGTGTGGGTACTAAGAATACACTTGCAAAGGCTTTAGAGACATTTTTGTAACTATACGGTTGTAGTTGTCTGAGCCTAAGTAAATAAATCTCATCCAGTTCCATTAAAAAGTGACTCCCAAACTTGGCAAAGTTAAAAAAAAACACTCACCATGCCATGATCCGGATCCCAACTAGTCCCCATTCCATTCTGTACTGTCATCATTTTCATTTCTTAAGTTTTAATCTTTATTTATTTTTCATAATTAAGTCGTGTGCTCTGTTGTGACTGGCTGACCAGAAGAGATGCAGTCCCCTTATCCTCCTATAGTGTAGCTAAATACAATCCCCAGTTAATTTGTGGGAACTTCAATACTGTGAGTGTTGCAGTGCTTCAATAATTGGTGCTGATGTCCATAGAAAAGTTCTTGTTGTTGTGTTCTGTTCAATCTGTAAGCTGTGGACACATCACACACAACAGACCAGTCCACCATACTGCCACCTGTCTCGGTGCAACAACAGAGGTGGGGGGAGCATGGAGACACATGTTTTATGAAGTCTGTGTTTCTTTGTTTCTATGTTGGTAACCAAGTTCCAGTTCTACTAGCACAGGGGCACAATCTGACAATGATATTGGTAGGATAGTAAACTTAGAAACTATATGCTGATGCTCCTTAGAAATCTGAAAGAGGTCTATATGAGTATACATTTAGTGAAAGGGGGGATTGGTGGGCATATAATGTGGCAGTAGGATTAAAAGTGCACCATGCACCAGCACATCCCACTTCCCTGAAAGAGGAAAGTTTTTTTGTGCAGCGGAATCTGGTACAGGGTGAGGGCTGGTGGTGTTCCTTGTGTCAAATGTCAAATTGTGGTCTCCACCAATAAACCAACTTGAAAGTCTATAATTTTTCTATATAACTGCTGTATACAGGAAACATCAGCCCCAGGAGGGATATACAAGCTCACCAGGGTAATACCAGCCCCAAATATTTACCCTCCACCATGGTTTGTGAATTCATTGCAGTACCCTCACATTGAAAGGGGGTGAATCTCAGGATTAAAACTGCTGGTCCCCTTCTCTTAATCTTTTGAAAGGTGGACGCAGACACCAGAGCAAACCCAAAACATAATTTGCCATGCTGTACTTGACAGAGATGCCTCTTCTGAAGAAGAATGAAAGATGGTTTATGTCTACAAATGGCAGCCACTACCTTAGATCTCTTCACTTGGCTATTAAGCCAACTGACATTATGGGAATAAATTAAAGTTTTCTTTATGGATGCAATAGGAGGTTTGATTCAAAAATCTAGCTACAATATTACCTAACCGTTTTAGTGACAGAAACCTAGTTAGGGGAAATAGTGCTGCTCATCTCTAGACAGAAAAAAACCTACTAAACCTATAAACAGAAAACAGTATAAAAGCTCTCAGCATATGGGCACAATCTAAACATACAGATTGAGATTGTTCTGAGTCATAAGACCATTTGAGTAACTCTGCAGTGAAGGCTGTAATGGAATATGCAGTGCAACAAGAACAGAGAAACAGGAAATACATAAAACACAAAACTTTGTTCACAATAAATGCAATTGTACCTTTTGAGGATGTTCCTGCAACAGACACAGTACCGACAAATGACAACGGCCAGGTTATTGCCAAAGAACCTGTTGGGATGGCATATCCCTTATATATTTAATGGGAGAGTACAGCACCTATTACAGGATTAAAAAAAAAAAAACATTAATTGAATCCTAGTAAATACAAAGACATAGTAAAAAACATGTGACAGCAGCTGCACAGTGTTATCCATTTGCCTTGTTTACATGCACACTGGAATCAGGTTCAAACTCCAATTTTAATGGAATGAATGCCACATCCTTAAAAACTTTTAGTCCACACAGATCTCAAGAGTTCCTCTTTAACTCTCCTTTATTCTCTTGTATTGGTGAATGGAAACATAGAAACATAGAATTTGATGGCAGATAAGGACCGCTTGGCCCACCTAGTCTATCCCTACCTGATGGATAAGCTGCAGATTATAGTTACTCAACAGCTTACTTCCTCCTAACCCCCACTAGAATTGCCTTATGCCTGTCCCATACATTCTTGAATTCTCCCACTGTTTCTGACTCTACAACCTCCTCAGGAAGTCTGTTCCATGCATCCACAGCCCTCTCTGTGAAAAAATACTTTCTAACATTACCTCTGAGCTGTTCCCCCTCTGTCTTCAAATTGTGCCCCCTTGCTCTTGCACATCTCTTCTTCTGACAGATACTACACTCTTGTACTTTATTAATTCCCTTGAGATACTTGAAAGTTTCTATCATGTCCTCCCCTCTCCCTCCTTTCCTCAAGGGTATACATATTAAGCTGCTTTAGTATCTCCTCATATGTCTTCTGGTGCAGACCTTGCACCATTTTGGTTGCCCTCCTCTGAACAGCCTCCACTCTGTCTATATCTTTTCGGAGATGGGGCCTCCAGAATTGCAAGCAGTACTTCAGATGGGGTCTCACTAACTGTCTGTACAGAGGGATAAAAACTTCCTGTTTTCTACTGTTGATGCCTTTCCCTATGCATCCCAGCATCCCCCCAGCCCTCCTTACTGCCTTCTCACATTGCTTGCCCACCTTTAGGTCATCTGATATAATTACTCCTAGGTCTCTTTCAATTTTTGTTGTTGTTATTAACTCACCCCCCACTGTGTACTCTTCCCCTGGGTTTTTGTTTCCCAGATGCATTATCTTGCACTTCTTTGCATTGAATCTGAGCTGCCACATATTTGACCATTCCTCCAACCTTGCCAAGTCCCTTTTCATTCTTTCCACTCCACATTGTGTATCAACCCTGTTGCAGATCTTTGTGTCATCTGCAAAGAAACATACCTTTCCTTCCAGCTGCTCTCCGATGTCACTTATAAAGACATTAAAGAGGACTGGTCCCAGTATCAAACCCTGCGGTACCCCACTAGTTACCTTCCTTTCTTCACTGTGGACTCAGTTTACTATTACCCTTTGCATCCTGTTGTCCAGCCAGTTTTTTATCCAGACTACCACCTTGGGACCCACTCCAAGGCTGGCTAACTTGTATATTAATCTTTTGTGTGAGACTGTGTCAAATGCCTTGCTAAAATCTAGGTAGACCATAGCCACAGCCCCTCCCTGGTCTACTACTTTGGTCACCCAGCCAAAGAAATCTATTAGGTTCATATGACATGACCTTCTTGCTGTGAAACCATGCTGCCTTGGGTCCTATGCCCCACTGGCCTCTAGGTACTCAACAATTCTTTCTTTCAGAAGTGATTCCATCATTTTCCCTACCACTGAAGTCAAACTAACTGGTCTGTAGTTTCCTGCCTCTGCCCTGCTCCCACTTTTGTGAAGTGGAATCACATTTGCCCTCCTCCAGTCCTCAGGTACAGCCCCACCCTCCCATGATTTGTTAAAGAGAGTTGTCAGTGGTGTTACAAGTTCTACCCTTAGTTCTGTTAGACTCCTTGGGTGAATCCCATCATGCCCCATTGCTTTGTCCACCCTCAGTTTCAAGAGTTCTTTCAAAACCTTTCTTCTGTGAATGGACTGGTATCGACCCCCATTCAGTGTTTCTCCCTTGTTTGGTTTAGGTACCTCCTCCTCCTCTTCCGCTGTGAATACTGAGCAGAAATATTCGTTCAGTATCCCTGCTTTTTCACTGTCACTCTCTGCCCACATTCTCTCCCCTTTATTAAGTCTCTGTATCCCTCCCTTGGTCTTTCTTCACTCCCTAATGTACCTATAAAAGGTTTTATCTCCCTTCTTAACAGAGTTGGCTATCTTTTCCTCAGTTTGTGCCTTTGCTATTCTGACTGCCTTCTCTGTCTCCTTCTGCTTTAGCTGATAAAGTTCTCTGTCTTGCTCCTTCTGTGTTTCTTTATATTTCCTGAATGCTATCCTTTTCTCCTTAACCATCCCTGCCACCTCTTTTGAGAACCATGGTGTTTTTTTCCTTCATTTTATTTTGTTGATTTGCTTTACACAAAGGCTTGTTGCCTCTGTGATGGCTGTTTTGATTATTCCCCATTGTTCCTCCACCTCTCCTTCTTGCCCGTTTGCTAGTGCTTTTCTAAGGCACTCTCTCATTTTACCAAAATCAGCCTTCCTAAAGTCCAATACTCTTGTTTTTGTATGGCTTGACTCTATGGCTGTGTTTATTGTGAATCACACTATTTGGTGGTCACTTGTTCCCAGATGACTACCACTTCCAAATCTGAGATCCTTTCTCCTTCCCCATTTGAGAATACCAAGTCTAAGATTACTCCCTCCCAAGTGGGTTCCAACACTAGCTGTCTGAGGCATGCCCCCCGTAGGGCATCAAGAATGACCCTAGTCTTGGATGTGCCAGCGGCAAAGGTACTCCAGTTAACATCTGGCATATTCAGGTCCCCCATCAACAATATCTCCCCTTTTTCTGCCATTTTAAGATTGCCTTCTATCATTTCCTTGTCCATTTCCTCCCCCTGAGATGGGGTCTGTACACAACCCCATGCAGATTGTGGTGCCATTTCCTGTCTCCAGGGTGACCCATAGTGACTCATCAACTTCCTGTTTACTCTTTAGTTCTGTTACTTTAATCCCTTCCCTTATATAGAGAGCTACTCCTCCTCCTCTTTTACCCACCCTGTCCCTCCTGTAGACTGTGTATCCTGGTATGTTGACATCCCAGTCATGGTTCTCTGTGTACCATGTTTTAGTGAGTGCCACAATGTCCAGGCATCCCTCTTCCATCAAGACCACTAGTTCAGGGAGCTAACAAACATTAGACTCTGTCGATAATGTTAGAAATGTAAAACTATCTGAGACATTTGCTTACCTTGCTACATTTTTTAATTGGCCTTAAGTTTATGCTGACTTCATTGTGGTGGGTGGATGGGTCCCAGATATGCAGTTTAACTCTGTACGCTACTGTTTGGTTGTTTCCTGCAGAGGTTGGTCGGAAACAAACACTTTTTAAACAGCAGGATGTGGTGCATCTCAGACGGTGGACCTCCTTTTAATACTACTGCCACTTCATTGACATTTTCTGGTGCTTTTCTCTTGATAAAACCTTGTTTCCTTCAATTATACATAGAGGCTGAATCAGATAAATCCAAATCCATATCCATTGCAAATCCACATCCAAACTCAGCCTGAAATTGTTGAATCCCAAACCAAATCCAAATCCACCCCGGCTTTGCCCATCCCTAATATTCAACAAGTGACCTTGCTCACTGTTTCATCACAAGCCCTGCTGCCTGATTAGCAGCATGTTTCATGAGTTACCAATCAAGCAGAAGGAGACTAGCTTTTCTTTGTTATTAGTAGGGCAACAGGTTCAGTTCTATACAAGAATCGAACACACTGAATTTCGTGTTTCATTCTTGTGAACTGTGGTGTACTTTCCATAGAAATTGACAGACTTTAAGTTTGACTGGTTCAACCTTGTCCAAATGACGTGGACCAGTTGAACAAGTCGACCTGCGAACCATAGTTTTCCCCTGAGACAGTTAAATAGACAGTACAGGGCTCAATGTGATTCACAGGCTCCAGCCTCATTTTGGAGCTGCTTGACCCTGCATCATATAAATCAGAGGGAAGCTCACGCATGCACTAGCAGTTGAACTATTAGGTAGCTCAGGCAGGGTGGTGTAACTGATTTGTTAGATTAGTTAGAAAATTAAAAAAAAAAACCTTCAAGTCTTCTTGAGTTCTTGAAACAAAAGTACAACCAAGTAGAAGAGCTGCTGAAGGAGTGTATTAGAGGAAAAAGAAGAAAAAACACAAAAAGGCAGACTGAGCAACAGCAGTGCTGCATGCTTGCAACAGGCCTCTGGGACGAGGTGCATGCCTGAGAAGGGACAGGGGAAAAAGGCTGTAGTCGGGGGGACTGGAGGAGGATGACGTGTGGTAGGGTCTGGGCAGTGAGCAGATGGGGCATGAGGAGACAGTGTGCCAGTGCCCACTTGTTGCCAAAATAATTTAATCTCAGCAGTGCAGCACCCTTTGTTTGTTGCAGAACTGGCCTCTTAGCAGGGCTTTACAAATTAAAAAAAATAACTTTCTTGAAGCCCCTGGCTGAAGCACGTTTTTTCTTTTTTGAGGCGGGGAAGTAGTAATTTTACTTAAGTGTGTGTCAGCTGGCATCAGGAAAGTGTTTGGCCACTGGTGGTTGGCAACAAAAAAAAAAGCTGAATATGCACTTACTATATTAACAGGGCTGCTCAACCAAGAGAGCTTCAAAGTTTTATTTCTCACATGGTACACAAATGCAATAAAGTGCTTCAATTCCTCAAAAATGATAATTTAAATATATTTAGTGCTGACTACCATACAAATGCAATAACCTACCCTAGTCCAGTGTGTGAGCCACTACTATCTCCTGTGCTTCGCGGGTATGGCTTCCTAAGGGAGTGCATTTCTACAACCCCATATGTCTTTATATACCTAAAGTGCATGGGCTAAGTACAGTAATTAAAAAAAAGGCTAAATAGCTAACTTAATAACATTACCCCATTTAAAATGGTGGCTGCCCATTAAATTTAATCCATAAAATACATATAAGCAAAAAGATTGCGAAAAAAACAACTGCTGATTTAAAATACTTTCACTTCTTAAACATTCTGGTTAACAGTATTTTCAGTTTATGAAGTGCATACTTTCAAAAGCATAATTTTATCCATGTTACTATTAAATGTTAATTTCTATTCACATTAGTATATAAAAAAGATATATAAAAATGATTATTTAAGACTTTTATTAGATCCTTTCCAACTTCCAGAGAGGATCTTTGGAACCACCGATTTCAGTGTTCTCTTGAATCTTTCAGTTCTTTTTCATCAGCTTTCTTCACTCTTCATCTCTTTTTTCTTTTTTTCATTTATTCCTTTTTTTTTATAGGGCTGCCATTCACTCGATTTTCCGCATGTTTAATGTTACCATCTAATAACCGTTCTTCTCTAGGGAGACGAGAAATACATATCAATAAATATCATTAAACAATAATAGCAGACAGGCTATTTGGCAACAGAGCCATATTTACATAATTATAATAACCACTTTTAAACATCATATATATGGTTTTAAATTCAATATATTATTTAGACCTCTTGATCTTAAGCACTTAAGTTTCTAAATCCAAGAGCTTTCAAGTTGTTGCAACTTTGTTTTTAATGGCAAATTACATCTTGTTCCTTTTTCTTTGCACATTCCAAACCCATACATTTTATTCCAACTGAGCTGGCATTATGTTCCAACTCAAAATTTGCTGCCACAGGGCTATTGGGATTTTTATTTTTAATGTCACCAATATGTTCCTTGGTGGCATCCTATATAAATTAATACTTCATTTTCATTCACATTTCTTTCTGTGGGAGTTTAAACTTTTTCTTTCCAATACATTTGCCCAAGTTGCAGGCTTGCTTGCAAGCTGTGGCAGTTACTTCTTTCTTACTTTCTTTGTTCCTCCTCCTGAGTCCTGAAGTAGCGTTTTGCAGTGTGATCTGGGCAGTGCGCATGACAGAAAGTGTGTGACAGCTGGCCATGTGCTTATGCTTGGGCCACGGTAGTTTGCACCTCAGTGGTATTGCATTAAAAAAAGTTAAAAAAAAAGTCCACATTCCCTCAAGTTGTTGAAGTTCCTGCCTCCTTCTCCTTCTCCTGAGTCCTGAAGCAGCCTTTGTGTGTCATCCTGAGAAGTGCTTTTGCAGTGTGATCTGGGTAGTGGGCAGCAGGTGTTTGCCAGCTGGCAGTGCATCAATGTCCACCTCCTGGTAGTTTGTACCTTGGTGGCATTCTCTTAAAAAAATGAAAAAAAAAAAAAGTAAAATAAAAACAACATTCTTCACATTTCCTCAAGCTCCTGAAGTTCCTTTCTCCATCTCCTACTGAGTTCTGAAGCAAAATGTGTCTGTGTGTGTGTGTGTGTGTGTGTGTGGGAGATACTGAGCTATGCTGTTGCAGTGTGATCTGGGCAGTGAGCAGCAAGTGAGTGCCAACTGGCTGTGAGTCAGTGGGTTCTATGTCATAAGAGTGAATTCGGCAAGCCGAATGCCCTTATGGCAACCCCACATCGCCGAAACTGAATTTGGCGATGTGGGAACCCAGTGACAGTAAATGCCATGCAAAAACCTTTTCTTTTGTTTTATGTGGGGGGCTGAGCCCTCACACAGCCCTAAAGTAAGAATTCTCAACTCCAGGGGGGAGAATGTGGGGGGTGCATGTGCCCTCCCCAAAAAATCCACTGTCTTGGGCTGGGCACAATGAAAACTACCAGTGCCCAGTCCCGATCCCTGTATCCCCACCACCTCAAGCAGGCACCTAACCCACCATGCCATGATGCAAGCTCGCCAGAACCCCATGGCACCACCCCTCACATACCTTCCCACCTCACGTTCGGCGGGCTTGCTCCCACCTCCCGCGTCCTATACGCGCATGTCATCCTGTCACCTTTTTGCGATCCACCCCATCCGTTTGTTGACCCCCCGCCCGCTGTCAGGGCACTATCCAAAAGTGGGTCGCCGTTTCAGCAGGTGCCCACTTGCTAGTGCCCTTATCACATGATACCAGTCAGTGTATGGCATCTTGTAATCCTTGTGGTATCCCACTGAAAAACTAAACATAAAAAATAAATAAAATAGAAATAAAAATAAATAAAAACATAAAATAAAAAATAAAAACAAAAACATAAAATAACTAAAAAAAATAAAAAATTAAAATTAAAAAATTAAAAAAATTATAACAAAAACATATACAATTAAATAAAATAAAGAGTTTCTCTTCATCATTTATCACTCAAGTGACTGAGTGGCATTGCAAACATTAGGAAATGGAGCAAGAGAAGACAAGAAGATGGTAGTAAGGGATCGTCCAGTCACAAAGAAAAACAAAAGTGTGGGGGACTTAGTCATAGACCCTCTGCCTCAGTGTGAACTACAAGTGTAGTGGAAGATGACAGTACTGTAGTTGTCAAACAGTCCATAAAGTATCTCTCACTGAAGGAAGCACTTTGCAGTGACCGTGCAAGCATTGCAACACGAGCAGCCATTGTAGAAAAAAGGAACAAGAAAGGAGTGTGTTAGGTAGTGACACAGGCAGAGGAGGAGGAGGAGCAAAGTGATTTGGCAAAGCTTACGGACAGAGATACGGATTGCGATTATACACCAAATAAAAGTGACAGTAGCAATTTTGAAGAGGATGAGGAGGAGGTAGAACAGGTAGGAGTTCGACTTGGGGTTGATACACATAAGAGATCAAAAAAGACCAAAATAAAGGCCTCAAAAAACAAGGGGGAGCACAACAAGAAGCATATGAAATTACAGCAGATAAAGAAGACACAGGCAAAACTGGTGGTCCATGACACATGGTAGAGGAAGGAGAACCATTCCCTTACCTTGAAGACCTGGTGGATGAAGAGGAGAGTGATGAAGTGGAAGCAGCCCACAGTAGCCCACCCATTAGGCAACAGCTGAGAGTGCCAGTAAGAAAGACCAAACCGGTGATGTCGGTGGTGTGGGACTTCTTTAGAGTGGACAAAGAATCTCGGACACATGTAGTGTGTCTTTTTATGAAAAGATAGACTGTGTCAGGGTAGGAGGGAACAAGGCTGGGAAAATCTACCATGAAAAGGCATTTGCTGAAGTCCCACAAATCTCACTATGAGAAGGTGTGCCAATACACAGCAGCAGCAGCATCACCACTAGGCAGTGAAGCTGATGATGATGATAATGATGATGGCTGGGGGGGAGAACATTAGGAGACCAGGTAGAGAGGAAAATGAAAAAAAAAAGTCCTTCAAGTGGTAGCTGATGCACAACTCCAGCATCTTCCATTCATCAGTTCCTTAGCCCATTGACTCCCACACCTCTGAGGGGCTACAAATACCCAGTCACTGTTACCCCAGGTGCTACAAAAATAGTAGCCAACTGTCATGTCCAGGAGAAAAAAGCACTCAATTCGCACTGGTTCAGACTCTGGAAAAGGGCCAGAAATATAAAGGATACAGACCTGAGGCAAAAAAGTTAAGAGCAACTGTAGAAATGTTAGCCACCGACTTGCTGCCACTCTCCTTTGTGAGCAACATTGGTTTTCTATCACTAATGCAAGTTGCTGTGCCAAGGTATCAAGGACCCAGCTGTACCTACTTTCCACAGTTGCTCTTCCTGGTTTGTATCAGAGTGTCTGCAAGATTGTGTCACATTCCCTAAAAGCATCATTTGTTCTTGCCATCCACTGCACCACTGACCTGTGGTCCAGTGGTCAGACTTCTGATTACATGGCAGTGACTGCCCATTGGGTCAGCTTCTCCTTTTCATTTCCCTAGTCCCCCTCATCCACTGGGTTATAGCAGTTTATCATGTTTGGGTATTGGGCCCCAGATTGTGAATGAATGCAGTTTTTAAAAGCCTTTCACATGTCTTTTTCCCTCATGCTTCTCTATTTTAAGTAAATAAACTAACTTTTTCCCAGACGCAGTCCCGGAAGTCTGTAGTTGTTTACATAGTGAGCTTGCTGCATGACCTTTGAGACTCATTACCTCTGTAATGTCAGGCCAGCGGGAGGGTGTATATACTATCTCGCTCAGCAGTTGAGCTCTGTTACAGCTGGTACCTTCTCTCAATATATGTCTGATTTTGGCGCTCCTGCAAACAGGTAGTACTGTAATGTGGAGGATGAAGGGGATAGTAGTAGCGTCTCCTCCTCTGTGGAAGTTTTATTCGGGAGCGACGGTCTATGTGAATTGGACCCCTATCTGGACAACCCCTATGCCAGCAGTAATAGTGATAAGGAGAGCCATGCAGGTAGCACAGCTGGCAGTAACCACAGCAGTCCCAATCTCTTAGGGTACGGTGGTTAAAACCATGTTGGCAACACTAAATAGTCAGCACTTCACTGGGCGCCTCTTGTTTAATTTACTGTGTACCTTGATGTTTTTATTTTCTTGTGTTATTTTGCTTTGCTGTGGACCTCCGCTCCTCCCCCCCATACACAATGCTGTGAGCTGGCTATCATGTTTAGAAGCAGACCCCCGATGCATGGCTCACTGTTGTGTTATATGGGGCAGTGTATTGTCTATGTGGTTTTATGCCTGTCCTCTATTCTCATGCTGGTACTGGGACCTTTTCCTAACATATCCTTTAGGTGGCAACATCAAACTGAACATAGCACAGACTGCAACATTTGTTGTAGCACACATCCTTGCCTGAATGGATCACAGGCTTCATTGTTTGGCAATAGGTTTTAGCAAATGAATTGCATGCCTATTAAAATTAGGCTCTTATATTTCTGACTGTCATCACGCATAATATTAGTTGGCTGTGAAGTCAGGGCTATTTTCTGTTCTGTACTCACCATCTGTGTTACAGACCCTTGCAATGCATGTGTAACCTCCCACTGCCCCCCTGTTTGACTAGCAGGGCTTCTCCTCTCACCACTGGGGCGGGGGGTTTACATTATAAAATCTATCTACCCATGCATGCACTCTATACCGCTACAACAACCACCATATTCAGGGTGGACTAGTCTGTTATACAACACAGACAACCAAGTGTGGCAACTACCTGGCACACACCTGGTAGGGACCAATTGCCATGGGCAACAACCTGGGTCCCTGGGAGAAAACGTTTGCATAGGACTATGATAGGTTTGCACTTCTAGACAGAGGCACCCAAGTAACTCCAGACACAAGGAAGCAATATCATTACTATCCAAACCAGGCTGGGATTCTAGAGTGTGGCTTTTATTCACTTAACAGAGTAGGAATAATAACAAAAAAAGATCTACCCCCCCGGCTACACATACTGGTAATGCATATTTCTTAGGTACAGACATTCCTGAATTCCCATTTAGCATAGGATGAAGAAAATACACACTGGTGAACACACTGGTTCCTACTGGAAATTGGCACATTTGGCCAGGTACTGGTATTGTTCCCATATTTCATAGGAGTAGAGGTGGTACATACGACCACCAAGGAGCACATACAGGTTCAGAACTTTCAGAACCCACTATACTGGGGTAAACTGAAAGAAAACAACCCACATACAGGGGTAAACACTTTTCTCAGGCATTGGCCAATTGTACTGAAGAAAAATTAAAAGGTGCCCTTCAGATTCCATAGAGGTAAACTGGTTACTTCGGATTGGGGGCCTCCCATCTTTTGCTTCCTGGCTTATACTCGGCCATTCATCTGGTTAATAACACCACACAACTGTAGAAAACTGTAGCTGTCGTCTTAAATGTTTATCACACTTAACATACTACACACACCCTGGGGTGTCAGAATTAAAAGTTCTGTACTTGGACAGCCACATAAAAGACTTCAACGCAGGCAGAAAGCTTTTAAACCAAAGTCTAGGTGACAGGGTCCCTTTGTCAGAGAAAATCACCTCACAGACATTGCAGGTACTCCTGGGTCTTACTCAGAAAACAAACAAGGTACTCACAGAGCAGTTGTCACAAGGCAGCTTCAAGAATCCAAAAAGGACCAGGGAATTGCCCTTGCATTACGAAGTTGACCCCATCCCTCCTGGGATGGGACACTGGGAAAAGTATAGGACAAGGGCTCCACCACTTCCAGAACTGGTACAGTTGTCTACCACTAGGGTGAGAACTTAAAAAAACATAAACTGGTAGCTCTTTGACAGAGCTGAATGAGGAACTGCCTAACACTGCAGCCTCCACCACTGAACTCCAACTACAGACTCACAAACATTCTGAAGCTAACTCCCTAGCAGCTGGCCAGTGTGGCAAATGCTGCTGCGACATTTCTATATGACATCATCCTACCAGAGCTCAGCAGAGACTGAGAACAGAGAGAGACAGAGTGAAACCCATCTAACTGGCGTTTCGCTAGCTGCCTTTCCTGCCTACCATTGATTCTAACTGGGATTCTAGTAACCCCTGGAATAAGGGGATTACACATGCACCCCTCCATTCATCATTTTCCACCACCATCGCCTCATAATCACCAGATATGACAGCCATTCATAACTGTACCTAGGAAATAGCTGACACATACTGTTCCTGTCTGTGTGGAGTACATATTGCTGTCACCATGCATTCCTACAGTCAGAAATTAAACATGTTCTGCTCCCATGGTTTTAATGTTCCAATTTTCATTTAGTGGACTGGTTTTACAGAGGTGCCTATTAAAGATATACAGGCAAATAGTCCAAAATAAACCCTATTACTCAAACCTTCCACTCTGCCTACCCCCACCCAACAGGATCAGGACCTACCTTGAATAACTACATTGCCCCAGAGATGCCATTGACACAAGTAATATCACAGTGACACAGTGCAATATATCCCTGGGACTGTTTTTATCCCTTCTATCAAGTATCTACCCACAACGCTCATTTATTGCATTGACAGCAGCATCACCATTATTTTCTCTGCTACTGTGACATGCATCATGGACGGTAAGCGATGGTGCCGTTCCATGGCATTATAATAATGAGCTATTTCCTGCGTGTGGATGGCATGTTTCAGTTTGTGGGATGCAGTCTGCAATAATATTATTCCTTACCCCGACCCATTAGCATCATCAGGCAACTATTTGAATAGGTAGTGTTTGTGGTATGGCTGGCGATGCACCACAGACCCCTGTTTGCCACATGCAGACATCGCTCATTGTTACAAACATCATCCTGGAGTGTTACTTTCATTGCTCACGGTTGTCTAACTGCCACCCAAGCAGCTCACAACCTTATTTTTCTCCAAATTCTTGCAGAAGTGCTACCTAAACAGTATCTTTGCAAGTATTATTTTGTGACTGTAAATGTGGCAGCTCACAGGAGGAGCTCTGTTGGGCACTGAATACCACACCCACCTGAGATACCGGCATTTATAAATAACAGTGCATTTATAGTAGCTCCCAGTGTAATTTTACTCCACTACCCAAACAGTGCAATGCACTGGCAAATACAGCTTTCTGAATTAATCACATCTGCATCTGACTGACATGGTATCAGCATGAGGTATAAGTACTGTCTGTGCTGCCAAAATAAATACGTTTTTGAGGAGCTTAGTTGCCCATAGTACAAAAAGTAAATGATCCGTTTATTTTGTGTCACAATCAAAGCAATACTTAATGCTGCGTTGTTTCAGTGATGTTTGGGAGCAACTATCTGCCTGACTCCTTGATCCATGGTTCTAACCTGACCCATCCCACAGTCATACATATGATTTTGTATCATATGCAGATTTGGGTGCATTCAGGTCTAGAAGCATGGAGTAATCCTATCTGCCCATTCCTAAGTACAATTTTCCAGACACACTACTGAAATATTGTGCAAGTTGCTGTACTAAACCGACTTTGTTTAGCACCTGTATTCCACATGCACATGTGCATCTTCATCTATGGACCAACCTCACATCGGAGATGTGCCTTGAATGCTTTCCATCAGATACCCTAGTCTGAACCTAAATGTTATCTGTGCATTGACTAACCCGTCTGTAAGTGTGCATACTGGGAATAATATGAGCTCTCTGAAATGCTGAAAATCTTCCCCACTAGTCCGTGTTACGTGGTCATGTTTGTAATTTCCTGGATGAAAGCAAAAGCAGTGCTGTGTAATCTTGCCAATGCATGATATCCATTCTGTGTCTTTCCCCATTAATTCACAAGACTTTGATCCTACCTAGCATTCTCAGCTGGCCTGTCATATAACTAAGTTTATCAAGGGCTGTGTCAGTGATTTCCTTTAGCCATTGCTGCATGGCTTTAGTCTACTGACCAAGTTTCCCTTGTTTACAAGTCAAAAAAACTATTTCTTCATTTTTGTCACTCTCCTGACTTGCTATGCTATGTCTGCTTATTATTTTCGAACATACGAACATACAAAATTTGCCAGCAGATAAAGGCCTAGAGGTATATCAAGTCTGCTCGAATGTGCAGCTAGCACCTCTTATTCTGCAGCTGCCCCTCCCTTCCACCCTTCCCCTTCATTGACCTTCCCCTTTGTCCTGTCCCATCCCCTTTTGAAGCAGTCCATTGTTCTACTGGATACCACTTCTGCAGGTAATGCATTCCACCCAGCTACCACCCTCTCTGTAAAAAAGTGTCTACTCATCTCCCTCCTGAACCTTCCTCCCTCCAGTCTCATATTATGACCCCTGATGTCCCTCCCTTCCCCTACTTTGAACAGCCCCTCTGTACCTGTCTTGTTTATTCCTTTCATGTACTTAAAGGCTTCAATCATGTCCCCCCTGTCCTTCCTCTCCTCCAGCAAGTACATGTTCAACTCCCTCAGCCTCCTCTCATATGATAAGTTCCCCAGCTCCTTGATCATCTTTGTCACCCTGCACTGCACCCCCTCCAGTAATTTAATGTCCCTCTTCAGATACGGGTGCCAGTACTGCATGCAGTACTCCAGGTGCGGTCTAACTAATGACCTATACAGTGGCAGAATCACCTCCTCCCTCCTCGAAGATAGACCCCTTGCAATGCAACCCAGCATTTTGTTGGCCTTTACAGCTGCCTTCCTACATTGTGCTGAGTTGTTCATTGACCCTGTAATGAGCACCCCCAGATCCTTCTCCTCCTCTGTCTGGGATAGCTGCACTCCCCCTAACTGATAACTCCTCCTTGGGTTCTTTATCCCAAAATGTAGCACCTTGCACTTTTTGGCATTAAACCCCAGTTGCCAGGTGTCTGACCAGGTTTCAAGCTTTGCCAGATCATCCTGCAACCCCTGCCATCCCCCTAGGTCATCCACCACCACTCCTACCTTGGTATCATTAGCAAACAGACTAATCTTGCTCTTGATGTCCAGTGATATGTCTGCAATAAATATCCCCAACAACACTGGTCCCAACACCGAGCCCTGTGGGACACCGCTTGTCACTACCCTTGGGTGTGAGAGCTCCCCACCCACCACCACCTTCTGTTGTCTTCCCTGAAGCCAGTTCCCTACCCATCTCACCAGGTTTGCACCCGCCCCTGTGCCTACTAACTTACTTCCCAGCCTTCCATGCGGCACCGAGTCGAATGCCTTACTGAAGTCCAGATACAGGGCATCCACTGCATGGCCCCTGTCCAGTTGCCTAGTTACCCAGTCATAGAACTCCACCAGGTTGGTTTGGCAGGATCTGCGCCATATGAAGCCATTCTGTCTGCTGTCCTGTAGTCCTTTGGCATCTAGGAGGGCCACCAGCCTCTCCTCCAGGATAGTCTCCATTAGCTTATCCATGATAGATGTGAGGCTCACTGGTCTGTAGTTTTCTGGTTCATACTTGGGGCCACTCTTGTGGAGGGGCACCACATGAGCCATCCTCCATTCCTGAGGTACACACCTCAAATGTAGTGAGACATTAAATAGGTCTGTCAAAGGCCCTGCAAGGACCTCTGCCAGCTCCTTCAGTACCCTGGGGTGGATGCCATCTGGGCTTGGCGCCTTGTGCACCCTCAGTGCCTTCAAACCCTCCTGAACTCTGCCCTCCATGATTTCCCCCATCTGTCACCCCCTCCACCCCTGTGTCTGCCATTTCTCCCCCCTTGGGTGTCACCCCCCCTTCTCTTTAGTAAATACTGAGCAGAAGTACTCATTTTGTGCTTCTGCCTTATCGCACCCTGCTTCCATCCAACCTCCCTCGTTCCTAATCCTTACTATGTGGTCCTTACAGCTCCTTTTCTCCCTGATGTACCAAAAGAAGTCCTTCTCCCCTTCTTAATGCCTCATGCCAGCCTGAGTTTCGTAGATGCCTTGGCTCCCCCTTACTGCCCTTGTCACCTCCTTCGATTCTGTCAAGTACTCCTCCCTGTCCTTCCCCCTCCCTGTTTTCTTGTACTTCCTAAAGGCAGCTCTTTTCCACCTTACCTTTTCCATGACCTCCTTGCTCAACCAGCTCAGTTTCTTAGCCCTAGCCTTCTTGCTCTAGGCCTTGCAGCAGGTTTTGGTTGCCTCCACTATCCCCAGCTTTATGAGCTCCCACCTCTGGTTAGTGTCCATACTAGATTGAATTCTGGCCAGGTACCCTTTTACCACTTCCCCCATCCTCCCAAAGTTGGCCATCCTGAAGTACAGCACTCTTGTGCCAGATTCCACTCTTTCCTTGCCCATATCCAATGTGAGCCATACTGAGTGGTGGTCACTCCCTGACAGCGGTTCCTCCACTGTAAGTTCTTTCACAAAGTCCCCATTTGCCAGCACAAGGTCAAGGGTATTCCCTAACCTGGTTGATTCACTGACCATTTGCAGCAGGAAGCTGTCCTGGAAGGCATCCAGCAGTACCTGCTCCCTTCTGTTCCTGGTTGTTGGGGTACTCCAGTCCACTCCTGGCATGTTGAAGTCACCCACAATCACCACACTACCCTTCTCGCAGGTCCTCCTGATCTGTCCCACTAGTTCCCTGTCTAACTCCTCCATCTGAGATGGTGGCCTGTACACCACTCCCATTCTAAGAATCCTATTCTTGGAGTCCTGCATTTGCATCCAAAGTGACTCCGTACTACCCTCCTCCCTTTCCTCCCTTTCACACTTCAGTCCTTTCTTCACATATAGTGCCACACACCCTCCTTTCCCAATCACCCTGTCCCTATGAAATAACCTGTACCCTGGTACAGACAGGTCCCAGTCATTGTATTGGGTGGCCCATGTTTCTGTGATGGCTGCAATGTCCACCTCTCTCTCTGTCATGAGCACCTGTAACTCTGCAGTTTTCCTCCCAAGGCTCCTAGCATTAAGGGTAACCACCTTCCACCTTCCCCCCCCCCATCCTGCCTTCCTTTACTAGCATCACCAATAGTACTTGCCATTTGTCTTTCGTCACTGTTATCGGGGTAAGCTCATGTGATTTCCCAACCTGTGGTCTCTGCATGTCTCTTGCCCAACTGCCACCCCCTGCTCCTAGTTTAAATTCCCAACTTCCTCTATGTACTGCTCCATCCTCTGTTTCAACACTTGCTTTCCCTCCTCACTCAAGTGTAGTCTGTCCTTGGCATTTAATTTTATTTATTTATTTATTTTGGAGGTTGAAAGTGCCTTTGATGCAAAACCAGTCAGAGAAGCACTATAGCCCACAGAAGTGAGACATACAGCAGTTCACAAGTGCTGGAAAAATAATATGCTTGCTAATCATTCACACATTACTGGAAAGACCTGCTACTGAGAGTTGTGGAGAGAGCAGTCAGAAAATGTGTCCTGTGTGCTGTCTGTGAGCAGGTAGATTGTGCCATTATCAGTAGTATTACCACTTGCAGAAACTGGACATAAAAGAGATTGCTTGGGAGGGCATCTAGGAACCTGTTGGTTGTTTGAAGATGTTGGTCTAACTTTGGAAATGGTGAGAACTCATTAAAATTAGATATGACTCTTACAGAAGTGAGGGGCACACAGAGAAGTGGGACAGCAATTTGACCACAGTAGAGATCGAAGTGTGCTTGCTTGCTTCCACTTGCATTTAGTGTCCAATAGGCATTTAGGGAATCAGCAGTACCTTACTAAAGTCGGAATTAAATTTTCAAAACATAGTCTGGCAGCACTGGCCACCACTGAGCACCAATTCTAGATGGGGGATGCTATAAAACAGTGAGGCAAAAAACGTTCCCCCATTAGCAGCCATGCAGTGCCTCCAGTCAGAGTACTGTGTGCAGTCACTATTAGGTGGATGGTGGCATTACTTTGGCGAGTTTTAGAATCCGTCTAGTAATTGGAAATGACTTTCAGTGATGAAAACTCAGCTATTGGTCCCATCTTTAATTTAGAGAGCTGGATAATAAACCAGTGTCTAATCTTATGACCATGGCGTTTCAGTGCAGAGCACATAGAAACATAGACTTTGATGGCAGATAAGGACTGCTTGGCCCACCTAGTCTGCCCAGTTCCCTACCTACTGGATAAGCTGCAGATCCTAGTTAACCAACAACCTATTTCTTCCTACCCCCCCATAAGAATTGCCTTATGTCTGTCCCATGCATTCTTGAATTCTCCCACAGTTTTAGACCTCACAACCTCCTCAGGGAGGCAGTTCCATATGTCCAGCACTCTCCTCATGAAAAAAATACTTCCTCATATTGCCCCTGAGCCATCCCCCCTCTATCTTCAAATTGTGTCCCCTTATTTTTGCACATCTCTTTTTCTGAAGATGCTACCCTCTTGGACTTTGTTGATTCCACTGAGGTACTTAAAAGTTTCTATCATGTCCCCCCTCTCCCTCCTTTCCTCAAGGGTATACATATTAAGCCCCTTTAGTCTTTCCTCATATGGCTTCTCTTGCAGACCCTGCACCATTTTAGTTGCCCTCCTCTGGACTGCCTCCATCCTGTCTATGTCCTTGCGGAGATGGGGTCTCCAGAACTGGACGCAGTACTCCAGATGGGGTCTCACAACTGTCTGTACAAAGCAGAATGTGAAGGTACCGCCTCCCTCTGCTGATGTCGCTAAACAGTGCAGATGCAGTGGGCATGTGCAAACCTGAAACTAATTTAAAAAAAAAGAAATGCGGGACACATTTTGTGAGTTTTTTTTTTAAGTTTTTATTAAAAAAATAACGTGCTGTCTTGGTGATTGGGATGGCAAACCACATTGGAGATACCAGAGCCATGAAAATGGGGGACATCATAAACTTGGTAAGTTACTTTAAGTGCCAGCAGCAACAGCAGTAGCCCACAAGTCACTGGTGCCCTCCCAACCTCTGCAAGCAGGCAGCTTTATGTTTTGCTGGCTTTGATCATGACAATTCTGCAGAAAACATGTTACACTTCCTTCAGCAGAAGTTTGATCTGTGGCTGACACCATCCTCAGGTTTTATAGTATCAGATAATGAAAAAAACATTGTAAAGACAGTTGAGAATGGGGATTATACACATGCTTTCCATATTTTGCTCACTGTATAAATCTTGCAGTTCAGGGATTCCTAGATGAGGAAGGCACTACTGTGCAGATGTGTAGGTCTGGCTAAAAAAGCTTGTGGTCATTTTAGCCATTCTGTAAAGGCACAGAAGCTATTGTGAAACATTTAGCAGCAGAACTACCCTCCCCTCCACCAACTGAAACAGGATTTGGCAACAAGATGGAATTCCTCTTATTATGGAACGGCTGCTTGAACAGCAGAAGGCTATCCATCAGTATGCAGTAGAGCATGGGATTGGCAAGGGAGTCGTAAACATCAGGCCAACTTAGTGGCACCTGATGGAGACCCTTTACACTGTGCTGAAACCCTTTGAGTAGGCCACAAGGGTGGGAAGTGCTGCCTTCATTAACCTGCGACTTCTTCATATGAAAACACAATATGAGGAAAAGGAGGATACCATTGCTCTCAATCTAGTATAAAGGATACAATCACATTTCTGGAATGCTACACACATTTCACAAATGCGTACAGATGACTACTACATCTTGGGCACTCTCTTGGACCCTCGGTTCAAAGACACATTTGAAACATTCTTTGATGGATGAGAATGCAGTTGTAGTACCCCAAAGTACAGTCAGGCAAGTTCGGGGGGGGGGCCTAAACAATTTAGGTTAAAGATCCCTAGGTACACCTGAGGTCAGGTAGTTAGGGGAACCCTGGGAGCAGTAGTGAAGATAGGGGGACCCAGGGAAGTAATTTAATACACACACACACACACACACACACACCCCTACACACCCCTACACATTCAAAAGCTGACTTCCCAGCCATTTTTTTACCCTCCGTTGTATTTCATTCTCATCCCCCTTCCCTCTGCCCAAGGCTCACACCTAGCCATGCCAGGCCAGCCCCAAAAACAGTCTGGCCACATTCCTCATCTCCTGTGCCTCTGGTTGCATTCCTGTCCTAGCAGGAGGACAGGTTGAACTCTCTCAGCCAATCCCCTGGCCTTGTTTAAATTCACATTTGGAGACCTTTTGGCCCCAGGTGGTCCCAGGTCTCAGGCAGTTCTACCAGGCAGACCTAAGGCCATTGATCCAGCCTCAAGAAGCTGACCCCTGGACAAAGGCCCCAATTTCCTGGGAAGTAGCTAGGACTGCCCCCAGCATAGAAAAGGCATTGCACAGATAGCCTGTAAAGAGAATGTGGCCAGTGAGGGTGGAGGACACAGGCTAAGGGTGGATGTCGGCTTACCTGTAGAAGGTTGAAGTGAGCCCCTTGGCCCCATCAGTGTAACATCCATCTAGAAGATCTCCAGCAGCGGCCTCCATCAATCTCCAGCAGTAATTTACCCTCTAGTTGGGTTGTCCAGTGTAGCGAGCAACTCCCTGTGGCTGGGTAACAGTCCCAGTGAACCCTGATTGCAGTGGCCTCTAGCAGAAAAGTTCTTATATTTCCTTTGTGGTTTGGCAGTCCTCAGTGTGAAGGGAATCCCAGGTGAGCCTCAGCAGCAGCTCAGGAGTATGTAGGTTTGTTGCCCAATTATCCTTTTATAATTCCTGCTCCATTTAGAGGGATAATTGTTCATTCAGCTAGTCCATCAGGCTGGGGGAGTTGTTTGCTCTCTCCAGTTTTACTGGGAGAAAGAGAAGGAGGAATTAGATGAGGTAGAAGTTAGGAGGGGTGAACTCAAATAATCTTGAAAGAAACATGTAACTCCAGTGTAATGACCATGTTGCATGTAACTAATAATTAGTTACACTGAAGCTTACACTTAAAGTACAATCAAGAACAAGCATTTGTCAATGCCCAATGTTGATTGCATTAGTCTGTTGAGCTTGCTCACTGCCCCTGTGTCACTCGCTCATTCTGTTTCTCCCGGAGCTGCAGGCTGCTCTTTTGTACTGGGCTCCTGCCTGTGTTGCCTCCTTCTTCTGGCCACAAAGAAATCTGCAGCAGTCACGATAGAGCTCCTTTGAGCTCACTCACTCACTCACTCACTCACTCACTCACTCACCCTCTCTCACTCCCTCTGCTGCAGGCTGCCCTTTTGTACTGGGACCCTGCGTGCATTGCTTCCTTTTCCTGCCCACAAAGAAATCCGCAGCAGCAGTCCCAACAGAGCTCCGTTCAACCCACTCAATCCCCCTCCCTCACTTGCTCATTCTGTGTCTCCCGCTGCTGCAGACTGCCCATTTCTATTGGGTTTCTGCCTGCATTGCCGGCTTTGTCTTCCCACAAAGACATGTGCAGCAGTCCCAACATAGCTCTATTGAGGTCGCTCACTCCCCCTCTCTCACTCGCTCATTCCGTTTCTGCTGGGGCTGCAGGCTGGCCTTTTGTACTGGGCTCCTGCCTGCGTTGCCGCCTTTTCCTGCCCACAAAGAAATCCACAGCAGTCACAATAGACCTCCGTTGAACTTGCTCACTCCCACTCTCTCACTCACTCATTCTGTTTCTCTCAGCGCTGCAGGCTTCCCTTTTGTACTGGGCTCCTGCCTGCATTGGCACTTTCTCCTGCCCACAAAGAAAGCCGCAGCTGTCCTGACAGAGCTCCATTGAGGTCGCTCACTCCCTCTGTCTCACTGGCTCATTCTGTTACTCCTGGTGCTGCAGGCTGCCCTTTAGTACTGGGCTTCTGCCTCTGTTGGAATTTTTTTCTGCCCATAAAGAAATCTGCAGCAGTCCCAACAGAGCTCTGTTGGCCTCACTCACTCCTACTGTCTCACTCGCTTGTTCCGTTTCTGCCAGCGCTGCAGGCTGTCCCGACAGAGCTCCGTTGAGGTCGCTCTCTCCCCCATCTCACTCGCTCATTCTGTTTCTCCTGGCACTGCAGGCTGCCCTTTTGTACTGGGTTCCTGCTTGCATTGGCAGCTTTTTCTGCCCATGAAGACATCTGCAGCAGTCCCAACACAGCTCTGTTGAACTCCCTCACTCCCCCTCTCTCACTTGCTCATCCCGTTTCTGCTGGTGCTGCAGGCTACCCTTCTGTACTGGGCTCCTGCCAGCATTGCCACCCTTTTCAGTCCACAAAGAAATCTGCAGCAGTCATGATACAGCTCCATTGAGCTTGCTCACTCCCCCTCTCTCACTCATTTGTTCTGTTTCTTCCACCGCTGCAGGCTGCCTTTTTGTACTCAGCCCCTGCATGCGCTGCTGCCTTTTCCTGCCCACAAAGAAATCTGCACCAGTCCCAACAGAGCACCGTTGAGATCACTCACTCCCCCTCCCTCACTCGCTCATTCTGTGCCTCCCAGTGCTGCAGGCTGTTCTTTTGTACTGGGCTCCTGCCTGCATTGTCACCTTTTCCTGCCCACAAAGAAATCCGCAGCAGTCCTGACAGAGCTCAATTGAGCTTGGTTACTCCCCCGCCCCATTTGCTCGATCCTAATCTGTCTCAAACACTGATTTCCAACAGCGACTGTGGTATTCTGCACTGGAAGCGTGGAAACACATTTCGGCCAGGATGTGAAAAATGACAGCTGTACTGTTCATAAGGAGGTGTGCACAAATGCCAGTGTTAAAAATCTGGCATGAAAATATTACTAATTTGCAAGCTTACAAGGGTGCGTGGAACCTGCACAACACACGCTCGTGACACAGTCATTTTATGGAGTTTCATCACAGAACTTTCAACATAGGCATTTTAGGACCTCTGCTCATGAACAGTGTCAATGTGATTTTCTTAATATGTCTCGAACACTGATTTCCCACAGCGAACGTGCTATTGTGCGCCGGAAGAGTGAAAACACATTTTGGCCAGGATGTGAAAAATGTTAGTTGCACTGTTCATAAGGTGATATGGCAAAATGGCAATGCTGAAAATCTGGAGTGAAAATATCGCAAAGTTGTGAAGGTACGAGTGTGCGTGGAAACTGTGCAATGCACATTCGTAACACACTCATTTTATAGACTTTCATCACCAAATTTTCAACATAGCATTTTAGGACCACTGCTAATGAACAGTGTCACTGTCATTTTCATAATGTGTCCTGAACATGGATTTCCCACAGCGACCATGCTATTCTGCGCCAGAACTGTGAAAACACATTTCGGCCAGGATGTGAAAAATTGACAGCTGTACTGTTCATAAGGAGGTGCAGAAGAATGGCAATGTTGAAAATCTGGAGTGAAAATATTATTAATTTGTGAAGTTACGAGTGTGTGTGCAAACTGCGCAATGCACGCTTGTAACACAGTCATTTTATGGAGTATGGTCACCAAATTTTCAACATAGGCATTTTAGGACCTCTGCTCATGAACAGTGCCACTGTAATTTTCTTAATCTGTCCTGAACACTGATTTCCCACACCGACCGCACTATTCTGCACCGGAAGTGCAAAAACACATTTTGGCCAGGATGTGCAAAATGACAGCTATACTGTTCACAAGTAGGTCTGAAAAAATGCCAGTGTTGAAAATCTGGCGTGAAAATATTGCAAATTCGCAAAGTTACGAGCGTATGTAGCAACTGCGCAATGCATGCTCGTAAAACAGTAATTTTGGGGATTTTTCCCACCATATTTGCAGAATAGGCTTTTTGAGAGCCCCCTCATGAACACTGGTACTGTGGTTTCGTTAATCAGTCTCAAAGGGGGATTCCACACAGTGACCGCAAAATCACCTTTCGGGCCCGAATAATGCCATGACAGTGGCAGAATTCATGAGGAGGGTTCCCAAAAACCCCATGTTGAACATTTGGTGCCAAAATTCCCAAAAACGCCTAGATATGCATCAAAGTTGAAAAAACCCTATTTATTCCATTATAAAGCTTACCGGCATTTCCTCAGTTCGTGGTTGACTTTGAAGAGTGCAGACGTGTTCCCGGTCCACCGAAGATCGTCACACCAGACTCTGGAGGTAAGTATGGGGTGAGTGGAGATGTGGGGAGGTAGGGTGCGTAGTTGGTGGGCGTGGATTGTGGAAGGGGGCAGGGAGACCGCTGAGGGACTGTTTTCTTTTTTCAGATTAAAAAAAAAAGACATCGCTGGACCATTTTTGATTTTACAGGGGCATGTGGCACACTGGGGTGGGCTCCCAGCATGCCAACAGAGTCTTTTTTTGAGGGGGGCAGCTGTAGCCAATGGGGGATTGGGCACCCCCATCGGCACACAACAAAAGGGAGGGGGGTTTACATTATGCCAGTGGGGATTGGGCACCCCCATTGGCATGCAACAAAAGGGGGATTGACATTATGCCGATGGAGATGTGGCACCCCCTCAGCAGACAACAAAAGCAGGGGGTGTTACACAATGTTGATGGGGAGTGGGCTCCCCTGTCGGCAACATAAACCTTGGGCCACTGAAGCTGACGGGGACTGTGGCCCCCGTGGGTAAACAAACATGGCGGGGGGGACATGCTGCCGAGGGGGATTGGGCACCCCCTTGGCAGGGGGGGTTTAATATTGTTTGTGAACATGGCAGCAAGACACCGCCATGTTCACAAACAATATCAGTGTTTCAAGGTTCCGTCCTGCAATGACAGCGTCACTCCCTGACACTGCAATGATAAGGTGGCCCCTGATTGCAGCAGCTAAATTTTTACAAGGTTGTGGCACGGTGGCTGCACTAGCATCAGCAGCAGTGTGCCATGGCATAGGGGGAAGCGGGCCGAGCCTTTAAAGGCTGTGAGGGCATTGGCCCCAACAGTGCTGCTCCTCCACAACCTGCTTCCAGAGAAAGCTACCACAATACATTTCTTGTGCATGCACGCAATCAACATAAAAATAAAGGTGCTTATGAACTCAGCCTATGGAGGGATCTACGTTAGTTTAACCAAGAAAAAGTGAGACACTGGGGAAGGGGAGGTAGAATACTGATCTACAGACAGTCTGTTCTCAAAGCAAACAGACTTCAGCACTCACTTTCATAACCGAAAAGCAAGGACTGCTAGTTAAAGCCAGACCAGTGTACTGTTTGTGGGAAAGGGAGGGATTCTTCACTTTGAGTCCTCAGCTATCTGGCTTCAACCTGGGCTGATTTTTAAAATACAGATGCAGAACTTTAACTGCATTACTCTCCAGAAATGCCATTGTATATGTTCTTTATGCCTCCTCTGTTGAGGGGAAGGTGGTGGGACTTGGCCCCTTATCAATATTAGGTAGAGGAGGCCAGCATGTTACTGGAACAAAGAGATTTGGGCCATTGACCCATATTAATATTTAGTGAAGGTGGGCCTAAGGAAAGCAGAGTCACCAAGGCTGATTAATATTAACAAAGGATGGGATTTCCCCTGGCTAGTACAAAGCCATCCAGGCCTAAAGAGTGATTTAAAGGAGTAGTACACCCAGGCCCGGATACTCAAACTGCACCAGGCTGTGGTGCAAGGCTGGGTGCAGCTCAACTTTGTTGCGCAGGGGTGTAGCCTGGGCGATATTCAACGGAGCTGCACTATGGCACAGCAGCTTTGAATATCGCACCCTGGCCACCCCCACTGTGCATGGCGCAGTGGCACTGCACCAGTGCAAGTGGCCAGAGTGGAGCATGGAGATGCGATAGCGCAAGTGCCATTGCGCCATGCACAGCACCTGCGATATTCAAAAGGGGACATGCAAATGGGGCCATAATTTATGTAAGGTGCACATGGGGCCATTTGCTTGTCATTATGGCCCCATTTGCATCCCATTAGCATGCAGGTACGTCGATCCCCGACGACTTGCACCTGGCGCTCTGCCAGGCAGCAGCCATCGGGGTCCGATGCCCCCTGCAGCCCGATCACGAGCCATTTGTCTACAAGAATAAGCCCCCATCCTATATCCCTGGTGGTCCAGTGGACCGCACTCTGCCCGATCGCGGGCATCAGTATTATAACCCCCAAGTCCAATATCTCTGGTGGTCAGTGGACTGGATCGTTGCCGATCACGGGCATCTATAATCATAAAATAGTCCTAATACCCTGGTGGTCCAGTACCCCTCTCCGCCCACTGAGCCCCACCACTCTGCTCCCCCCGGTCAGCCGGGTGGGTGGCAGCACCCCACCGCTGCAGCCCCGCCGACGTCAGACAGCCGTGCTATTGAGCTCGATAGCTAATGGGTGTGTAGCCCATATCATATTACTAGTCCAGATACAAAATGAATGAATTCATTCACATATCAGGACTGAGTAGTACGGTATGGCTGCACACCCATTGGCTCACGCCAGTGAACAATGGGCATGCAGCCCCACCGAGCTGTCAGTCGATGGGTGGCGGGTGCTTCTGCCTCCGCTGACCAGGGTGGGAGCGGGTGGTGGGGCTCCAGTGGGCGGTGGGAAGGGTGTACACTAGACCACCAGGGTATTAGGACTATTTTATGATTTACAGATGCCCACGATCGGGCAGCGATTGGTCCACTGGACCACCAGGGATATAGGATGGGAGCTTATTCTTGTAGACAAATGCCCATGATCCGGCACATAGCAGTCCACTAGACCACCAGGGATATAGGAGGGGGGCTTATTCTTGTAGACAAATGCCCACTGACTGGCACATAGCGTCCACTGGACCACCAGGGATATAGGAGGGGATTTAGCTACATGGATGCCTGTGATGGGGCATGGGGGGGCACCGCCAGATGGCAGGAACTGGTGGCCACCTCAGGTGGCAGCTGCCGTGTTGTGCCCTGCAATGCAGCAGCTCACCTGTGGGTGGCCATCACTTGTTCTTTTTGATGGCTTAACTCTGTGCAGGCGCAGGTAGGGGTTGCGATGGATGACTCTGCACACCCCGGCTGAATATCGGCTGTGCAGGTTAAGCATAAGCACCTCCCACCTGTGCTCAGACATTACTGATGCGCTTGCAGATCAGGATTTGTCTGGCGACTTTTCCCTTTTGAATATCACGCCAGGGCACATCAGTGGGTTTTGCATGGCCCAACACTGTTGCGCCATGCGCAACCCTTCTGAATATCTGGGCCCCAGAATTTTCAAAAAAAATATGTTGTGCAGAGTGTTTTGATTTGTGTGTGAAGTCCTAGTGTGTCCTTCCCTTGTCTGCTATTAGGAATTTTTCTTAAATTAGCCTGCTAGCTTTATGACAGTTTTTTGACCCCTGGGGATCTCCATCTCAGCCAAGTTTATTGCTTTTCTTTCTCCTACAATACATTCTGTCTCATGTGACAGTGATGTAGCAGAGACAATAGATTCAGCAGCCAGAACTGCTTTAGAATCAGTTCATAACAGCAGAGTTGTGTGACTTTTCTTATCCAGTGAGCACAAATGGCTACATTTACAGTTTAGCAGATACCTGAGGTCTAACCGGGTGGGTTTTCTGTAAGACAACAGCTACTAAATAGCTCTAATTCAGTACTTTTGTTTTCTATGTGTGTGAGATCCGGCTAGCAGTAGTAAGTGTTTTGATTTTAAAACTTTTAATTTCAGCAAACTACACACAACCATAAAAAGCACAGAGATCACCCCAGATCATCAGTGCTAGAATTAACAAAATCTCTAGTTGTTTTCTTACAGAAAAACCTACTCAAGTATTTGCAAAATTGTAAATGTAGGTAAGTACCAGCAATCTGTTAGGTAGAGCTGACAGTTAGTGCTGATTTTGCTCTGTGATATGATTCTCAATTGTTTTTTTACAAAAGTGAAGTCTTTTTTTAATAAAGTATTTATTTCTAATCAAAGATAAAAGCGTGTATGTGTGAGCTATTTAATTAGTTTCGCAAATAAAATACAAAACAGGTGTTGTTTTATCATTTGAAAAAAATACGATACACTAAGTTTGTAGTGCCGTGAACCATTGTAAAAGTGAATCAGATGTGTAGCCGAAATAGTCACTCTTAGTTTGGCATTCAGTTGCTTTCGGGTCATACCACACACAGAAGTGAAATTGACTTCAAAGTATTTTGCATTTTCTAGGCTCTAGATTCATAACATACACTTGATATATTTGTTCAGTAAAAATGTGTGAAATAGGCCTGCCCAGAGGCACTGAGGGTTGAGGCGCAGAAGGACTCCACACCTCGGGCTGCGCTGGTGACCCGGGTTCGGGAATGAGCCTGGGACATTGGGGAGGCAGTGAAGGGGGGGGGAGCTGTATTGAGCTGTCATCTGACAGATCTCCTCTCCATGGGAGGGCTTGACACTGCACTGGATAGTAAATGCCGGGAGGAGGAAGGTGCTGTTGAGTGCTTGGTGGCAGCTGTGTCTCTGAACAGCTTCCCACCTGGCCCTTGGTTCTTTGTGCCAGCACCCTCTGGGAGATGGCTTAGGGACCACAACATAGCTCATGCATCAGGAGAAAAAGGGGAAAAGTCCACCAAGTCCTGCAGTGAGCAGGGTGCTGTACAGGATGCCCAACTGACAGTGACTATTTCGGCTACACATTTGATTCCATTTCAGAATGGTTCACTGCACTACAAACTTAGCGTATCACGCTTTTCAAATGATAAAACACTTGTTTTGTATTTTATTCACTAATCTAAATAAAAAAAACTCACACACTTTTACCTTTAATAAGAAATAAATATTTTATTAAAAAAATACTTCAAATTTGTAAAACAAACAAAAATTGAAAACAGGCCACAGAGCAAAATCAGCACTAAATGCCAGTTCTGCCTAACAGAATGCTGGCACTGTACCTACTGTGGTGAACTAACTAAGTGTTGACCACGAAGATCACCTGTCTCAGCTGCACCACCAGCATTGCCTCAAGCAGGTGGACTGGCGAGACTATGCTGTGGTTTGAATGGGGTTGGGTGGATGGAGGCACCCGGTAAAGAGAGGCAGGAGACAATCTGTAAGTCTGATGCCCAATGGGCTTTATTCATACCACAGGGAAAGGTAGACATGGTCACAAGGGAAGAAGGGAACCATACCAAACATGATCAGTATGCAACATTCTATGATGTCCCTAAGAGGTGCAGCTTGGCCTAAGACCACTATCCGTTAAGCTCTATACTACGCTTACACTAAACAATATGGTAAACAGTTTCAGAACATCTATTGCTCTATAATGATATTAGACAATCACTGCAGCGCACAATAGAAACCAGGTGCAGACCCCGAGGGGCCGGGTGGAGTAACCACCTCTAAGAGTCTATTGGTGTTAAAGGAAGTTCAACTTTTCCTGCCATCTCTGTGTACACAGCTGAAGAGTGAAGAAGCAGCAGGGCAAAAGGGAGAATGGGGTCCCTACTTGGTACCAAGCTACACCTACGTGTAAACCTAGGAGAGGCTGGAGGGGATGTGAGAGATTTTTAAACAGACCCTGATTCTTCAGCCAACCCACTCTCTAAGGTTGCCAGAATACTTTAGCACAAGAAAACTGAAATCTGCTGAACTCTTCCCCGGCACAAACCCTCAACCAGGGCTGCCAAGAATGAAGGAACAAAGACTTGGCATTGAATCCACTTGAAAGGATTGCGAAGGGTGAAGATCTGCTGCAATTTCCCCATCACAAACCCTCGACCAAGGCTGCCAAGGATGAAGAAACAAGTACTTAGTGTCATATCCACTTGCAAGGATTGCCAAGGATGAAGATCTGCTGCATTTACCCCACCACAAACCCTTGACCAGGGCTGCCAAGGATGGAGGCACGTAGAAGCTTCTTTGGAGAAAGATCCACAGGAAGACCACCAAGATCAAGTTGAATCCCAGAGGACAACACGGTGCAAGCAAGGTGAGACAAGCAGGAAGAGTAGGTTGCAGGATGAAGATCAGAGCCCTGTACTGTCGAGAACCAGAAAAACAACTAACCGGCAGATGTGGATACACACTGGCCATATCGGACCTGACTATCGGTGAATGACTGGGAGTGACAAACCAGGCTTCTTCCAGGATGTTCCACTTCCAGGCTGACCGAACAACAAGAAAATGAGGAGCTGGCAGTCGTGAGTCACACAGAGTTACGTCGATTTCGACCAAAGACGGACAACAGGTGAGGGGGTTGCTGTGAAGTTCTTTGTTGGCTGGATACTGCTTGAGTGAAGAATCGGCTGTAAGCAACCCCACCAGGGGTGTTGTGGCAGAAGACTGAGTCTATACACATTCAGTTGGCACTACAAACACTGGTAAATACACTTGTCACTGTACCAAGGTGTTTGGTTGTTGCTGGGGCAATTTGCCAGGAACTGGGACAAATTGCTGTAATCCAGGGCAATTATTCATTATGGGGCAATTTGCCAGGAACAGGGACAAATCACCAAGTCTAGAGCAATTGTTTATTGTAGGTGCAAATAACCACAATCAGAGGGCAACTGTTCATAGCCGGGGCAAATAACCACAATTCCAGCATAACACAGTCTTGGTACTTTGCAATCAACACAACATTTCAGATATTAGTCGATACACAGTTTCATCAGATGACAGTCACTAGATGGCAGTTGGGTGCTAAGCACGCTTTTCTTACTGACCTTTCACAAAAGTATACACATGCGGTTACTTATGGTATTAGGACCTGGCTACCCCCGAATGCCCTTAGCACGATGTCCTCTTGACCCTGCCCTTCCTTGTCTTTTAAACCTTTGTGTCCCTTTTACCTATGGGCCTACTTTTGACTTGACTCCTCCAACTGCTTTTCTCCTTTAAAACCTGAGCCTAACTTGTTGCCCTTTTAATCTCTGGGCCCCTTTTTCCTATAGGTCTTTCTTCTCTTGGCCTCTTTTAGCTGTGGGCCTCTCTGTTGGGCCCCTTTAATTACTTTGGGCCACTGTTGCCCTTCCAGCCTTTTGTGGGCCTACCAACTGGGCCCCTTTAAATCCTCTGGGTCAGCCTTGCTGGGCCCCATTTAACAGTAAGTGGCCTGTATTAGCCCTTTTTAAGCCAGGGGCCTGTATTGTCCCTTTAATGGCAGTGGGCCTGATCAAGGCCCTGTTGATCATGGGTTCAGCCCCGCCCTGTTCCACACTTAATGAATATTGAAAGGGCCTCCTGCCCGATTCACCAGTAGCGCTTCCAGTGCTAAAACAATAAAAATATTTTTTTTTCTTTAAAATCATTCAGGTGGCCAGCACTCTTTAGCGTGCTGCCACCGACTCACCGATCTGGACCTGGGTGAAGCTGGTGTAGGAGGAGGGAGGTCTCTGTCAGTGGGAGGGAGCCACTGGAGGAGGTAGCAGGTGAGCAGTGGATGGCAGGGGGGCCTTGCGGGTTCACAGCTCACTCCGAAGACATGGCTCTTCTCTCACCGGTGACATGGGACTGAACTTTTTATTTAAAAAAAAAACCAATAAACAGGGTTGAACTCAACCCACACCACTGCAGGGAACTGGCCTTTTTCTGGCACCAGACCACTGGACTCGACCGCAGGATCCAGGGCACACAAAAGGAGCAGCAGATGTTGGGAGTCTTCACAGGCTGGAGGAGGGGGACCACAGTGGAGTCAACAGGACTGGATACACAATGCCACAGGTAAGCCATAAGTCCCTGTTGCAGTCCTGTGACCCTCTTCACTCCACAGCCCAGCTCGATCTGCCAAGGAAAATGGCTAAAACATTTGAGAAAGATGCTCTAGTTTCCAGTTCACAAACTCTGAGCCCGTGCCCAACCAACAGCCCAGATTTCAAAATGGGCACCACATGCTGGCTAGGGACAGTGGTCCTAGCACGTGGATGCCCATCCTCATGCTGCCTGCTCCAGGATGGGAGGGGATAGAATGGAGCCAAGCAGGCAGCAGAGAAGAAAAAACTTTCCTTTTTTCTTTCTTTCCTTTTGGCCCTGCCTAGCCATAGTGTGTGTGTGTGGGGGGGGAGACATACAAGATCCTCTATACTTGCCCCCTTTTAGCCCACACTGACAACAGTGCACCTCAGGGCACAATAAAACCCCTCATTTCTGTAGTGCCCCCCATACTTTGGGGCATTACAAGTGTGGGCCCTCCTAAAAATACATGTCCCCATGTATTCTCTCTTAACATTCTATAAAAACATTTCCTAACTATTACTTCTATAGGTGTTTATAATATTTCATAACACTTTAACATTTCACTTAAATCTCTAGGTAATCTTACTTTAGTTAAAAACACTCTTAAAACACCTATAACTTTCAGTAGAAGTTTCTTATTTGCTAGACTAAGTTACAGTGTCTTCTAATTACTCTTTTATGGACTATCTATTAAAGGAAGGTGCTACTTGAAGGGCTTCCAGTATGTATCTCGTTTGAGGGATACCAAAAGTGTATCTCTGTGACCTAAGAGGCTGAAAAGCTACTAGTTCTACAGGAATACACTCTGGCTCTAAAGGACTATCTACTGGTTCAAGTAAATCAAGAGGTTCTAGATTTACTACTGGTTCAGCTACAGGGTAGTTGGTTAATTGAGCGCACGTGGGAGGATCTAACCCAGGGTTCCATGCCAGTAATTCCAGTTCCATCATTTTGCGGGTAGAGTTCTCCTGCCTCTCCTCTGGCGTAAAGTCTCTTGTAGTCTCTGTTGAAGCACTGTCTCTGAAGGTACAAGGTTTAAGAAGAATTCGATGCAATATTTTTGTACCACTACCAGTTTCTTTTTGAATCTTATACATGGGTAAGTCAGGGTAGGGGATTTCAGCAACAAGGAAAGGTTCTGTTTCTCATCTGGTAGCTAAATTGTGACATTTCTGAGTCCTTCTTAGCAATACCCACTCTCCAATCTGCAGTGAGGTCACATTGGCTTTGGCATTATATGTCATCTTTTGCTTTTGTCTCACCTGATCCATGTGTTGGCTTTTAATCTGACCAGCTTCTTTACAATCTTTTGCTGTGTTCTTGTACCCTGTCTGTAACAGGTGGTTCATCCGGTTGGACTTCAAGCACTAGATCCATGGGGAGTCAACCATGGCGACCGAACATCTGGTAGTGCTGGGTATATCCAGTTGAACAATGGACAGTGTTGTGCAAGTAGGCGAGTTCCAGAAGTAAGGCTGGCCAATACAGATGCTAGTATTCAGACAGGGCCATTAACATATCCAAGAGCATCTGATTCATTCTTTCACACAGTCCATTGCACTGAGGGTGATAGGCAGTTGTTTTTTACTTTGTGACTGCCATACAGGACACAGAGTTCTTTAAAGAGCTGTGATTCAAAAGTAGATCCCTGATCGTTCAAGATCTTGGTTGAATATCCATATGGGTGAACAAAGAGTTTCAAAATGTTTCAGCTGTGGTTTGGGCAGACAGATCTTTGACAGCACTGACAATCATGAATTTGGGGTAATGGTCCACCATTGTCAGGACATACATTTGACCATTAGCACTGGATTCTAACTTGACGTGATCTAAAGCAACTAATTCCAGAGGTGCTATGCTGACTATGGGATGGAGGGGAGCTCGCTGATTGCTCTTGCCAGGACATTTTAAACTGCAAGCCGGGCATTCTTCACGCCATTTTATGACATCAGCTGTCATACCGATTCAATAAAATCTCTTACGTATGATGGCCTCTGTCTTTTTGTGACTGAAATATCCAGAGTGATCATGATAGACCTCAAGTACCGCTAGCGCACTTCCTCTGGGAATAATTGTCTGGCAGATCTCACAATGGGTAGTCAGATCTCAGCTTAGTTGAATGAGTTTAGAGTTCTTCATGATCAGGCGGGTTCTGTGTCTCCACAGCTTCAATGCTTCAGGATCCATCCTTCTGCATTCTTGGGGGACCAGACTGTCCTGTTGAGATATATGTCTTGATCTGTTTGATCACTGGGTCTTAGTCTTGTAACTGCACCCATCAATTGTTTTGTTCTGCAAATTTGTCTGAAAGTTCTGGTTCTTGCTCCACCCCTGTACACACAACTGCACTGGTTTGGCAACAGGCCTGTACTATCTCTGTCAGTACTGAAAGGAAAGGTGACATCTTCACATTTTCCAAAAGCTTATCATCAGTCTCACTTTCTGTTTGGTCTGGTACTCTAGATAGTGCATCTGCATTGGCATTGGACCTGCCTGACTGATATTATATGGAGAATTTGTAGTTGACCAACCTCGATACCCATCTTTGTTCAAGAGCTTCCAGCTTTGCAGTGTTCAGATGTGCCAGTGGATTATTATCTGTGAAACGGTGATAGGAGTGGTTGCTAATTAATGCCGAATTTTTCAGTGACTGCCCAGACCAAGGCCAAAAATTCCAACTTGAAAGAGCTATGTCGGGCATCATTCCATTATGACCCTCTCAGACCATGACTTGTATATGCTATCACACGCTCGATGCCTTCTTGCTCTTGCACCAGTACTGCGCCCAATCATTTGTTGCTCACACCCGTGTATAGCCAGAAAGGTTTAGAGTAGTCAGGGAACACTAGTGCAGGTGCTTGAGTTAGAATCTGTCTCAACTTGTTGAAAGCCTCTTGCTGCTCTGCAGCCCACTTGACTGGCTGGATTTTTGGGTATCCACCATGTTTTTGTTTCTTGGAGAAGTTCATTTAGTGGCAAAGCTATCTTGGAGAAATCTTTCACAAACCGCGAATAGTAACCAATGAAACAGGAATCTTCTGATGTCCTGAACTGTTATAAGGACTGGCCATTCTTGCATGGCTTCCAGCTTTTCAGGGTCAGGTGACATACCAGTGGCTGACAGTATGTAGCCCGGGTAGTTCACTTAAGATTGCAGAAGATAGTACTTGGAGGGTTTTACTTTCAGACCGTACTGGGTCAGTCGAGCAAAGACTTCATCTAGGTGCAACAGATGCTCTTGGTGGTTATTAGAATATTGTACATAATAATGTCATCCTGGTATAACAACCAAATATCAAAGTTTCGGCTTTCCAAACAGCGTTCCACTAGTCTTTGAAAAGTTCCTGGGGCATTGCACATGCCAAGGGGCATGTGGGTGAATTTAAACAGGCCAATGGGTGTTATAAAGGCGGTTTTCTCCTGATCCTCCAGAGCCATGGGCACTTGTCAATACCCACTTGTCAGGTCGAGAGTGTAGAATATTGAGGCAGACTGTAGGGCCGTAAGAGAATCCTCAGTTCTGGTAAAGGGTAGGCATCTTTGTGAGTGATATTGTTCAGTTTTCGATAGTCTACACAGAAGCAAATCTTCCCATCTTTCTTTTTGACCAGGACAATGGGAGCAGCCCAAGGTCTATGACTTTCCTTAATGACTTTGGTTATTTTCATCTCCCGGATCATCTCCTTCACAGGCTGGTATATGGATGAGGGAATTGGTCTGAATCTTTCTCTTATCGGCTGGTGCTGATTGGTAGGGATGTGGTGCTGCACCTCTCGAGCTAACCCAAAATCTAGTGGATGACGACTGAAAGCCTCTTGATTCTTTATCACTACTTGGATGACATCTGCCTTTTGTTGTTCTGTAGTCTATGGGTACCCAGGTTGATCTCCCGTATCCATGCTGGTACACTGGGGTCACAGTGGTTCTCATTCTCTTCGTCCCCAATGGCTGGTGTTCTTTGATCCTTCTGGATCTGGTCCTCTGGTTCCAAAATGTCCTGGAGAGACATGATGTATAACTTGTAACTGGTTGGTTGTGATGGAGTCGCACGTCATGATTCCTGTAAGCGATAACCCGGGCAGGGATCCTTCCCTTCATGACCATGGCAACACTTCTGGCCACCAGAATGCGTTCTTTTTTCTCATTAGGGTAGGGTTCAATAAGGGCATCATAGTCCTTACCATGATGACCCACCTTGACCTTACACCACGAGGTGGTCTCTGTTCCTGGTTTCAGAGTAATAGGCTGGGCGTCAGACACCCTGACCTTTCCAATCTCACCAGTTGTACTCACAAAGCGTTGATAGCACTGACGAAGATGGATTGTCTGTTGCAATGCTTGTTTTTCTACACAAGGAGACAATTTTGCTTGGGTCTGCATGATCTGCATCAAATTCTCAAAGCAATGCTGGAGAAAGCTCATTCTGAGAATGAGTGGTGGCAAACTGTCACTCTCCATGTCACTGATGATTATTTCTTGACAGTCTTGTACATTCTTTCCCAACTGGACGCTCACTTCCAAATACCCTAGGTATGGAACCTTGGCTCTATTGCTGGTGATCAAAGTAATCCAAGACTTTGGAGGTGGCTGAAAATCTTTCATTGTCCAATGCTGCTGGAAATATCGCTCTTGCATGGTTGTGACCTTGGACCCTGTATCCAACAATGCCATCAATGTTACTCCATCTACTCCGACTGGACAAGTAGGACTCCTGCTGATGAAACAAGATCGATCCATTACTGTGGGTGGACCAGGTCGACCACTCTTCGAGGTTCGGTCCCCATTCCCAAAGACTCCCTGTTTAACGTCACTGCATGTTCTGAAGGCTGTTGGCATCACCTCTCTATATGACAACTGATACCACATCTTCAGCAAATTGGTCTTCCTTGACTGTTGAACTGGTCAGTCAGATGCCTTCCTTCTCCCCTTCTGGGTCGGAACTGAGGGCCATTGAACCTCCTTCCTCATTCGATCTGAATCCAGGGTGTGTCTCTCCTCCAATCTTCCTTAAGTCCTTTTCCTTCTTGACAGATCTCTGTCATTTTCCACATCAGGGTAGCTATCTGCTCCACTAATTCCGAGTTCAGGCTGGGCTTGGTTGCAGTGGAACAGACTAGCTCCTGAGCCATCTGACCACACAAGTGTTGGGAGTCTGGGAGTTAACCCGGGTACCCACCTGTTGGTTCCTGACCATATGCCCTTTCTTCATTGGACAATCCCTCATTCAATAGTCACCTGTGCCATGGGTCTTCTGGTGCCAATCCTTCCATTGAATACCCTGGCCATGCTGCACCTGGAGGCGTTGCCATTTGGGGGTAGGTCACAATGTCTTCTCCCGCTTGACCTGGTCCCAACACCTTGATGGCTTTCTCTTTAAAGTTCAGGAAATCTGCTTCAGGTTCTTGGAGCTGTATCATACTGAGCTCTCTCCTCAGGGCTTCACTATGTGCCCTTTCCACGAATTTCTCTGTTAAGATGTGGTCTGGATCTGTAATCTGTCTAGCATTCACTCTCTCAATTGCCCTGAATAACTCCTGAAGACTCAGTGCATACTCTCGGAGAATCTCTTGAGGCCTCTGGGTACGTGATAAGAATTTCATCTTCAAACTGGATACCACGTGAGTATTAAATATCTGTTGTAACCTTTGCAGTATCTGTCCAGCTATGGTCTTTGCACCTATGGGCCAGGACTGAATTTTTCTGTGGGCCACACCTTTAAGTTGTCCAATGAGTATTTCTACTTTCTGTATCTCTGGGATTTGATATAGCTGAAACATGGCTTGTATCTTAGAGTGGAACTTCCCCAAGTTACTAGTCCCACTTCCATCCCTTTCTTCTGTGATGAGCTGAGTGCTGACCATGAAATTTGCTTATCTCAGCTGTACCACCAGCTTCACATCAAGCAGGTGGGCTGGCAAGACAACGCTGTGGTTCAAATGGGGTTGGGTGGATGGAGGCACCCAGTAAGGAGAGGCAGGAGACAATCTATAAGTCTGATGCCCAACGGGCTTTATTCATACCACAGGGAAAGGTAGACACAGTCACAAGGGAAGAAGGGAATCAAACCAATCATGAACAGTATGTAACATTCTATGACATCCCTAAGAGGTGCACCATGGCCTAAGGCCACTATCTGTTAAGCTCTATACTATGCTTACACTAAACAATATGGTAAACAGTTTTAGAACATCTATTACACTATAATGATATTAGACAATCACTGCAGTGCTCAATGGAAACCAGTTGCAGACCCCAAGGGGCTGGGTGGAGTAACCACCTCTAAGAGTCTATTGATGTTAAAGAAAGTTCAACTTTTCCTGCCCTCTTTGTGTGTACAGCTGAAGACTGAAGAAGCTGTGGGGCAAAAAGGAGAATGGGGTCCCTACTTGGTACCAAGCTACACCTATGTGAAAACCTAGGAGAGGTTGGAGAGGATGTAAGAGATCTTTAAACAGACTCTGATTCTTCAGCCAAACCCACTCTCTAAGGTTGCCAGAATACTTTAGCACAAGATAACTGAAATCAACTGAACTCTTCCCGGGCACAAACCCTTGACCAGGGCTGCCAAGGATGAAAGAACAAAGACTTGGAGTTGAATCCACTTGAAAGGATTGCCAAGGGGGAAGATCCACTGCAATTTCCCAAGCACAAACTTTTGACCAGGACTACCAAGGATGGAGAAACAATGACTGGCTGAAGTTTTCCAGCACAAACCCTCTACCAGGGCTGCCAAGAATGAAGGAACAAGTACTTGGTGTTGAATCCACATGCAAGGGTTGCCAAGGATGAAGATCGGCTGTAGTTTCCTTGGCACAAACCCTCGACCAGGGCTGCCAAGGATGGAGGCACGTTGAAGCTTCTTTGGCAAAAGATCCATAGGAGGACCACCAAGATCAAGTTGAATTCCAGAGGACAACACGGTGCAAGCAAGGTGAGACAAGCAGGAAGAGTAGGATGCAGGATGAAAATCAGAGCCCTGTACTGTCCAGAATCAGAAAAACAACAAACCTGTGGAAGCGAATACACACCGGCCACATCAGACTTGACTATCGGCAAATGACTGTGAGTGACAAACCAGGCTTCTTCCAAGACATTCCACTTCCAGGCTGATCAAACCACAAGGAAACCAGGAGCTGGCGGTCACAAGTAATACAGAGTTATGTCAGTTTCAACCAATGGTGGTCGACAGGGGAAAGGGGTTGCTGTGAAGTTCTTCGCTGGCTGGAGACTGCTTCTGTGAAGAATCAGATGTAAACAACCCCACCAGGGATGTTGTGGCAGAAGATTGAGTCCATACACATTCAATCAGCACTACAAACACTGGTAAATACACTTTTCACGTACCAAGGCGTTTGGTTGTTGCTGGGGCAATTTGCCAGGAACAGGGGCAAATTGCTAGAATCAGGGGCAATTGTTCATTGCAGGGTCAATTTGCCAGGAACAGGGGCAGATTGCTAGAATTTGGGGCAATTGTTCATTGTGGAGCAATTTTCCAGGAGCAGGGGCAAATCACCAAAGTCTAGGACAATTGTTTGTTCCAGGGGCAATTTGCCAGGAGCAGGGGCAAATCACCCATGGCTAGGGAAATTCTTCATTGCGGTGCAATCTGCCAGGAACAGAGAAAAATTGCTAGAATTCAGGGGAGTTGTTCATTGCAGGGGCAATTTGCCAGGAGCAGGGGCAAATCACCAAAGTCTAGGACAACTGTTTGTTACAGGGGCAAGTTGCAAGGAGCAGGGGACAATTGCTGGAATCCATGGCAATTGTTCATTGCAAAGGCAATTTGTCAGGAGCAGGGGCAAATCACCAAAGCCTAGGGCAATTGTTCATTGCAGGGGCAAATAACCACAATCCCAGGGCAATTCTTCATAGCAGGGGAAAATAACCACAACCCCAGTATAATACAGTCTTGGTACTTTGCAATCAACACAACATTTCAGATACAAGTCAATACACAGTTTCATCAGATGACAATCACTAGATGGCAGTTGTGTGCTAAGCACCCTTTTCTTACTGACCTTTCACAAAAGTATACACTTGCGGGTTACTTACTGTATGGTACTAGGCCCTGGCTACCCCTGAATGCCCTTAACACGATGCCCTCTTTTACTCTGCCCTTCCTTGTCTTTTTTTTTAACCTCTGGGCCCCTTTTACCCATGGGCCTACTTTTGACTTGACCCCTCCAACTGCTCTGGTGGACCTGCTTTTCCCTATTAAAACCTGGGCCTATCTTGTTGCCCTTTTAATCTCTGGGCCCCTTTTTCTTATGGGCCTTTCTGTTCTTGGCCCCTTTTAGCTGTGGGCCTCTCTGCTGGGTCCCTTTAATTACGTAGGGCCTCTGCTGCCCTTCCAACCTTTTGTGGGCCTACCAACTGGGCCCCTTTAAATCCACTGGGCCTCACACAGGGCCCCTTTAAATCTTTTGGGCCTGCTTTGCTGGGCCCCTTTTAACAGTAAGGGGCCTGTACTAGCCCTTTTTAAACCTGAGGCCTGTATTGCCCGTTTAAGCCTGGGGCCGGTATTGCCCCTTTAATACTGTGGGTCTGATATAGGCCCTGTCACTAATGGGTTCAGCCCCACCCTGTTCCTCCCACTTAATGAATATTGAAAGGGCCTCCCACCTGGTTCCCTGATAGCTCTTCTAGTGCTTAAACAATTAAAATATTTTTTTTTCTTTAAAATCGTTCAGGCGGCCAGCACTCTTCAGCATGCTGCCACCGACTCACCGACCCCGGAACCGGCTGAAGCTGGTGCTGGAGGAGGGAGGTCTCTGTCAGTAGGAGGCAGCTGTGGGAGGAGGTACCAGGTGAGCGGTGGATGGCAGGGGGCCTTGCAGGTCTTTATGACGCTCGACGGCTCACTCTGAAGACGTGGCTCTTTCCTAGCTGCTGATGTGGGGCCGAATGTTTTACTTACTTAAAAAAAAAAAACAATAAACTGGGCTGAACTGAGCCCTCACCGCTGTAGGGAACCAGCCTTTGTCTGGAACCAGACTGCTGGGCTCAACCGCAGGACCTGGGCACACAACAGGAGCAGCAGACATTGCGAGTCTTCACTGGCTGGAGGGGGGGGGAGCACATGGAGTCAACAGGACTGGCTACACAACACCATAGGTAAGCCACAAGTCCCTGTTGCACTCCTGTGACCCTCTCCACTCCATAGCCCAGCTTGATCTGCTGAGGAAAATGGCTAAAACATTTGAAAAAGGAGCTTGGGGTTCTAGTTCTTCAATCTCGAGCCCGTGCCCAACCAATGGCCCAGATTTCAAAATGGGCACCACGCGCTGGCCAGGGACAGTGGTCCAAGCATGTGGGTTCCCATCCTCATGCTGTCTGCTCCAGGATGGGGGGGGGTAGAATGGAGCCAAGCAGGCAGCAGAGTAAGAAAAAAACTTTCCTTTTTTCTTTCTTTCCTTTTGGCCCTGCCGGGCCATAGTCAGAGTGGGTTGGGGGACACAAGAGCCTCTATTCTTGCCCCCTTTTAGCCCACACTGACAGTGTGGCACCCAAGGGCACAATAAAACCCTTCATTTCTGCATTGCCCTCATACTTTGGAGCATTACACTACATTTACAATTTAGCAAATACTTGAGAGCTAGCTGAGTGGGTTTTCCTGTAAGAAAGCAGCTAAAGTTTTTACTAACTATAGTATTGGTGATCTGGGATGATTTCTGTGCTTTGTATGGTTAAGTACAGTTTGATGAAATTCAAAGTTTTAAATTCAAAACACTTACTCCTGCTAGCTGGATCTGACACACATAGAAAACAAAAATATTGAATTAGAGCTATTTAGTAGCTGTTTTCTTACAGAAAACCCACTCGGTTAGCTCTCAAGTATCTGCTAAACTGTAAATGTAGCCATTTGTGCTCACTGGATAAGAAAAGTTGCACAGCTCTGCTGTTATGATCTGATTCTAAAGCAGTTCTGGCTGCTGAATTTATGGTCTCTGCTACATCACTGTCACGTGAGACAGGATGCATTGCAGGAGCAAGAAAAGCAATAAACTTGGCTGAGATGGTGATCCCCAGGGGTCATCAAACTACCATAAAGCTAGCAGGCTAATTTAGGAAAACCTGCTAATAGCAGACAGAGGGAAGGACATACTAGGACTTCCCACTCAAACCAAAACACTCTGCACGTCATATGTTTCTTTGCAAATTCTGGGTGTACTACTCCTTTAAAGGCCCAGTACATGCCTGGGGTTCTTCACTATCAGACTGTTTTAGTGCCCACTGAGTGAACTGTTTCATTTGCCTAGCCTTTAATCCATTTTAGTGTGCCTGTCCTTGTCTCATATTGCTTTAACCAACTGATTAAGCCTGCCTAGTGCTTGCCCTACAAACTGAACTGTGTTGCTATATTGCCCCTACCAACCTGAACCTTGCTTTAGTGTGTGTAATGCCCTTAAGGGCTGAACTGTTTTGCCATCAGAAAGAATTGCTCCCCCATGTGAACAGAGGTGAATTACCTTGAACCGAACTGCATTGCTAATGCTTGACAGTTGACACCCCTACAAAACTGAACTGTGCTTTAGAATGCATAGTGCCCCCCTAGAGACTGAACTCTTCTGCCTATGAACTGAACTGCACAGCTTACAAACTGAACTGTGTTACTGGACTGTGTCCCTTGGGTACCATGTGCCCCAAGCTCCAGTGATGTGCAACCAGAGGGAATAACTACACTGGGTGGGGTAATTATTGCTCAGCCTTGACTCCTGCAATGTGTTCCTGTGGCATCCCTCCCATGACTCTTCCCTGAGTAATGTGTGAAATGCCAAGTGGTTTGGTGCTGGTCATAGAGATAGTTGGCTGTTACTGAAGGTCACTGAGTGAGTCAGCTTAGGCACTGCCCCAGCTCAAGTGTTACGGCCTTCATTTGTTCAGTGGGCTAGGGATTCTTCTTCCAGGCTTTACTATTTTGATGTCAGATTTCACCTCACTTGCCAGGACCAGTTCCATCAGCACTCAACTCTGACCTAGGGAGGTCCCCAGCCACTCCTCTGTCTTTAGAATACCTGCCTCCTTTGCCTTTTCTACCTGCTTCAAATCTCCACCACGGTGTTCCTACATTAGTTCCATGGTGATAAGCTGCACAGAGCCACTATTCAGGTATTCAGAAGTGAGTTAGTTAAGAGCCACCCCGGCTCAAGAGTGATGTACCACAACTGATGATGTGTCTGACCGTTTTCTTATTCTAATGCCTGTCCGCAAGTCATGCACATACCAGTGCCACTCCGCATAGGGTGTGCCCAGGATCACATTGTCAGTAGTCCTCCCATTGGGTCATGGCCTGGGTGTCAGGGGTCTACCAGTGGTCATTGCTGTGAATGTTCCAGTGAACCATCTGCACAACCAGTAGACTTCACTTCCCTTTACCCAGGACCTCCAGCTTCTCACTAGGAGTCACAAAGGATCACCAAATTCTTCATCATCCAGCTACCAGTATTCTTCTTCATTTTCTGTTCATCTGAGGGCTTCCCTGTTATGGACCGTGTTCATAAAAAGCACTTCGGGGTCAATTCCCAATTGTTGATCAACCAACACATCACAAAGCCAAAGCTTGGTTTGTCAGTTGTCTCATCGGATCTCCATGTCCTTGTTGTCTCTGCAAAGTGCACTCAGGTCTTGGACTGAAAGGGTTAACTCACTGCTTTTAGTTAGGCCAATTGTTGGTCCTGATTGTGTTGTTTTTGCTTGCTTGTTCTATTGTATTGAAACATTTAAAAAAATGGTTATCATCTTGTTCCTTTTTTCCCTTGTAAATAAACCTTTGGCATCTTCTTGCCTGAGTAAACTTCCTGCTCTCCTTCCAGATTCATCTGGCCTATCCTAAATGTTTAGGAGACATGAACCTCATTCCATTGGAACTTCAGCCCACACGCTGTAAGGATCAGCAATCCCATAAAGCCTTGCTTATACATCTAGGGCCTAATATTCAAAACTGTGCACGGGCACAAAACCCAGTTTGCCTATGCAAACTGGGTTTTGTATGGAAGGGCAATATTGAAAAGCTCGGTTAGCATGGGCAAGCCCAGGCAAATGACAAAAGTGGGCATGATGTCAATGAAGGGGCAGGGATCTGAATATTGGCACAGTCCAATATTCAGAGTATGTGTGCCGCGTAAGGCCATTTTGCTCGGTCCCCTTGTACGGTGCACATACTGCTGATGGAAACTCCAACTTACTCCTGCGCAACTCTAACAGTTGGTGGAGGAAGTGCAATGCCCCCCTAACCCTAAACAATGTCAGTGGCTCAGTAGGTAGCACACTTGCCTCTGAGGCCGGGAGATCAGAGGGCTGTGGGTTCAGTTCCCACATCTGGCACTTGGGTTAATATCCCAGTACTGACACTGTAGTGCAGCATGAGAGTGGTGCTGCACTTCTGAGGTGCCGTCTTTTGGATGAGATGTTAAACCGAGGTCCCATCTGCCTGGATTGGTGGTAGTTCAGGTGTATGTTAAAGTTCCCATGGCACTTATCGAAAAGAGTAAGGGAATTTCCTCAGTGTTCTGGCCAAATTTCCCTCAGTCACTAAAAATACCACCAACAGCTTAATCTGGTTCAAGGTCAGTTGGCATTCATCTGTATCCCCCTTCCCTGGGTCGTGCCTGAAAATACTCAGGATTTGTCTAGTGCACTTACCTGGTCAACAAAAACTAAATAAAAAAAAATAAAAACCCCAACACAGCAGTCCCTGGTGGTTAGTGGTCCCCCCCCACCAATCGTCATCCTTTTATGAAATAAAAATGATCTCCCTGGTGGTCTAGTGGTGTCTCCCACATCGGTAATCGCCGTCCCATTATGAAATAAAAAATATCTCTCTGGTGGTCTAGTGATCCCTTCCCCATTGCCAGTCGCCATCCAGTTATGAAATAAAAAATATCTCCCTGGTGATCTAGTGGTCCCTTCCCCATTGCCAGTTACCATCCCGATAATAATAAATCACAGTTTCTCCAGTGGTCTATTGGTCCCTTCCATATAGCTGATCGCCGTCCTGATAATAATAACTCACATTTTCCCTGGTGGTTTAGTGTTCCCTCTTCCATAACTGATCACCGTTCCAATAAGACATATGATACATATCCCTGGAGGCTAGTGGGCCTTCCCCCCACCTGATCATTTTCCCAATAAATATAAAAAATAAGGCCATTGTGTCCAGCGTAACCCCACCCTCCCATCCTGATCTCCTGTACTGCCAAGTGATACATTTACACGGTAGTCTAGGGAACCCCCCCATCCCTGATCCCCTGAATAGTTAATGTACCATTTTCCTGGTTGTCTAGTGGACTCCCACCCTGGCAGATAGTGATCCACTTCCCCACTCTCCCCATCCCGACCCGAGCTGATGACCAGCACAGCCTTCCTCTCTCCACCATGGCTGGCTACTGACTGAGCTGTCACTGAGCAGTTACACTATATTGTATGCTCTCAGTGACAGCTTAGTTGGTGGCCTGCCATTTTTTAGGCAACCTTGGCCATAAAACCAATGTGTACAACACTTAGCCATGGCATAGGCGGAAGCCTTGTCCATGTCTGGCACTTTCCCAATAGGCACACAATTTTTGGAACCAGTAGTCCACAATGTGGGATGCTGCACTGTTGTCTTCACTCAGTCTTCTTCGGATTAATGTTTGATCATGTTTTGCAAGGCCTGCACAGGCAGAATTAATCATTTTTGGGGCAATGTTGCCCATGAATCCTGTGTGTTCAACACTCTTAGCCATGGCATAACCGGAAGTCTTGTCTATGTGTGGTACTGTCTGTTCCAATGAGCACACAATTTTTGAAATCAGTAGCCAACACTGCTGATATTTTTAATGGCATATACAGGCTTTACAACTTGCAAGCATTTTATTTTTAATTTTTTGAGAATTATTATTACTTAGCCACATATTCTTTATTACTAAGAATTGTCCATGTTTGGCACTGACTAAACGAGCATAATTTTTGGAACCAGTACCCCTCAATGTGGTCCACTGCATCATCTTGCTGTTTTGGGTGCTTTGTCAGTCCAGTGAATTATGCTATTCATTTTATCCCTTTCCTAATGCTTTTAAATTGTAGAACCAGCATGCATTAGTTTGCCGTTAAGAGAACTTTAGTGAACTTTATGCAGTTTGATGGGAAATGTTTGTGCAGTCAAACTTTGGGAAGTTTACACAGCCCTAGTTACTAGTGATGTCAGTCAATGAGGTCACAATGCTGATGATATACTGTATAGGTAGGAATAAAACTGACTACTGTATGTCAGAGTCCAGGTAGAGTACTGTTTTACACATCTAACCCAGTGCTGTCAGGTAGAAAATCTTCTTATTAGAAAACAGAAAGTAAACTGTACTTCAGATATAAGAAGTGTGAGCTGACTGCTTCAAAAAAGTTTATTAAGGCTTCAAAAAAGTTTATTAACTCTAGGCAGTACACAAGCTCTTTAATGGCCCCTTACTTACTATCCCTGATGCAGTGTCCCATTAGCAATTGCCTAAAGGGCATTCCAGCTGGTGATTTGGGGGCATTCAAGTGTCTGGAAATTCCAGTTTTCACCCACACCTGTTTATTTTGTTTAACTGTGTAAGGGGAGAACAGGGGATGATGGAGTTAGCTTGGAGGTTATAACTGTGATTACCCACACACCCAGCTTAAATCATTGATCATGGGTCAGTGGGGGGAAGGCTATTAAATGATAGTATCTAAGGACCTTGAGGTGGTCCAGGAAGGGATGGAGGGTTGTGTTAAAAGCTAGCATTGGCTCCAAGCACAGTGCTATGATCTGGCATGTATTTTTTTTAACTGCTTATGGGGGGGGGGGACTGTTTAGATTCCCTCACTTCTCTAAAAAATGTCAAATGAAACATGGATGTCAGGTAAAAGCTACAGTACTTAATTAAAAACTCTAGTCAATAAGTAATAAGCCATGACAGGGTATCCATTAGAGGATTTTAATGCATGCCTAGGGATGTAGCAAGGCACAAGGCCGAAGACCACATGTTCTTATGCCCATAGGAAGTGCATTAAAATCCTATGATGTACACCCTGTAAGGACTTATTACACTTATAAAATGTCTCTAAGTGGGTATTCGAGGGTAGAAAATTGAGATTTGACACCTGACCATGCATTTACAGCAATTTATTGCACAGACAGGTGACATTTCTTGGCCAATTAACTTTTTAGATTTTATCCTACCATTTATAAGAGAATCTGATCCACCTGCAGTTTAAAGGTGAGTCTGTGGTTATTTCTGTGCACTGCTGTGGGCAGTGCACAACAGTAGATGTGCCTAGAGCCAATCCATTTCAACAACACTGAGCTATTCTGGTGGTAGAGAGGGAGCCAAAATGCAACAGCTGTTTGCTCTTGTGTGGACACTCCCCACCATTTGCAGCTATACCAGGAGAGGGAAATGACAGTAGTGGGAGAGAGCAGAAGGTCATTTTTTTTAAGGAAGACACAATGGAATGATATCAGGGTGGGGAGTAGGGACTATGAGGGGAATAGAGAAGGAATTCATTTTTTTATTTGTATTTATCTTCCTCATCCTGCGAGCCGCCATCTTGGCGACTCTCCCCAGCCCTCTCACCCACAATCTCCGGAACATTCCTCTAGAACATCCATGACATATTCAACATGGCAGGGATGGGGGGACTTACCTGTGTTCTCCCACAGTAGCAGAATCTGGTGTGGGTGTCTGGTCGGTGGTGCCAAGTCTGCAGGAGGGTCATCTTCATCCCATACAACAGGATGTCCTTTTCCCTCCCATTGTTCTCCCACCCTGTTGATGTGCAGTATTGCTCATTGCAGTGCAAACATCTACAGGCCCTACTGATATTCTCCACTGCCCTGACACCCAGCCTCCTCTGGCTGTCAGGCATGCTGAAGGAAGCCTGACCCACCCTCCCCAGGAGAGGAGAGCCGTCCTTCTGATGCTCACTTCTCTCCCCCATGACCGACCCACGGTGACTCAATTACTCCCAAATTCAGGTCTCTGGCATGGCATGCAGTAGTGCTACCACAGTGCCACTGGGCTGGATAAGTATTTTTGTTATTTTTAGTAGATTCAATGGGATTGGGGATATGGAAGGGAGCCAGCAGGGGATTGGAGCTGGAGTAATTTTTTAAAAAGAAGATGCACTGAGCTGGGACCAGTATTAGAGGAGGGAGCATGCAAAGGGATGGAGCAGGAGAGAATTAACAGGAAAAGGTGCCCTGGGACTAGGATAGTGCCCTTACAGAAATATAAGTGTGCTGTGTACATGCAGAATGCATGCCACATGCTTAATTGTGCAATGTTTGCATGCAGTTCTCATACACAAAGTGAACCTAAGTGAACCAGGTCTAAAAAGTACATCAGGTTTGCATGCTGCAAGCTTGACATGTATGCAGCAGCTAAGCAGGTGCAAACATCATTTAAAAATCACATCGGGTTCATATGTTGCATGCTTGCCATGTGTATAGCAACTAAGCTAGTGCAAATCTCATCTAAAAAAACACAGCAGTTTCTATTACTCGTACTAATGCTAGCAATTAGAGCTATTAAAATACAATAATTACTGGTGAAAATTTTTATCAATGGGAATAACTGGTAGATAGTCCCAATAATCACCAGTCAGTTGCTATGAGTTTCATGCACACACATTAGTTCAGAGCAAGGGTTTGAGCACACTCATCATTAAACAGTTAGGAAATGCAGCACTCGCTAAACTGACAATTTAACCAACCTGTCATCAGCTGTTCATTCTGGGCATCGATTGCAAGTATCTTTAGTCAGTAGACATTCTCCAAAATGGTGACTCTGTAACATAAATAAAATAGAAAACATCACCAACTGTTTTAGCAACCCTCAGGGACAACAGAGAGAACATTTCGTGCTAGAAGAAGCTAACACAAACATGAAGTGCAAAACGGAGAGTGACATGCTTCTCTTCTTCAGCTATCTCACTGAGACAGGTCAGAGTGTTGATATTAAAACTCTCCCACTGCAACAACTAGTTGAGTTAATAGCGAACTTCATTTTTTGTGTTAAAAAAATGATGGCACAGAATATGAGCCTAGCTTCATTCATGGCATAATTGCATCAATTGACAGTCACCTTGTAAAAGAGCACTACTCACACTCTGTATTCAAAGGGATACAGACTGATTTTATCAAAACCAAGCATACACAGGCTGCTAAATTAAAACACCTGAAGAAGATGGGCAAGCGTAACAGGCCACTACAATCACAAGCACTAACAGATGAGGACATAAGCCTGTTGTACTGTTCTGGCACAATAAACATCACCACTTCCACTGGGCTACTGAGCTTTCTATTTTTTAACATAGGCATACAGTTTGCCTTGACAACCAAGGAACACTCTGATTTGCAATGGAAGGACATAACAGAAGGTACTGACACTGAAGGCAGTCGTTTTTTGGAATATTCTGAGAGGCAAACAAAGACCCAAATGGGAGATAACCTGAGAGACGTGCGACCAGTAAAACCACAGTTGTACCAAAATATAGCAAATCCAAATGGAGATACCATCAGGGCATATGAAATTTACAAAAAAAACAGGCCCCAACCTTGCTTAGTGGCACAGGCTCCCTTCTATCTTGTCCCCAACACAAACGCAGCCCAGGGCTCACCTTGGTTCAGGAATATGAATGTGGGCATGAACAAGCTCCGAACAATGATGTCCACAATGAAAACTGTCACACGAAACACTGACTGTAAGCAAATAACAAACCACACAACCCATAAAACCTCAATACAGAGGTTAATAGACTGTGAGGTACCCCCAACCGAGGTTCAACAAATCTCTCGCCATTGGAACCTGCAGAGCATTAATAATTATTCTGTTCTGTCAGAAAAAGAGCAGCGTAAAATATCAACGCTCCTGCAGTACCTGCCTGATGTAGAAGAAAACCAGCAGCCCTCAACTTAGACTTGTATGTTCCCAAACCTGAATAGTGGACAAGTGACTGCAAAAGAAATAACCACTACAAGAATCTCTCTTCAAACAATATTTGGGCCAAACTGCGAGATCAACCAGGGAGTGTCCATCAACATCTATCATGCAGCTCCCAAAGAAAATAGTCAGAAGAAATGAAGGCGTCCAGTAATCAAATCAGATTCAAACTATAGGTATGTGTTCAGTGAGCTAATAATATGCATGTATTAATTAGTTGCCTCCTTGAGTACAAAAAGCAAAATAAAAGTACAAATCTAAATCATTCATAATGATATCCCTAAGCGTCTGTTAGAGAATTTTAACACTGTCCCTTAACTAATTTCAGGGACTTCATCAGATGACCTCCATAACCATGGCCACAAACTGTCGTGCAGCAACTGACAGTGAGCACATGGAGATACAAAGTTTCCACGGAGGTTTCAGAGCTCTGGGATTTGTTTTTCTACTAATGTAAAATGCTGTTTGGACTCCAAATATTTGAAAAGAGGTTCCGTTACAACGCAGCAAGCAAAACAAAACTTTTCATTAATTCGGTGTTATTTTTTTATTCTTGTTTTCATTTAAAAAGTAGCCACTGTCTATTTCTATCTGATGCAGCACTTGAAAAGTAATACTGATCCTATTTATTACTGTTGTGTGTTTAGTTGCTAAATAAAAAAAAAGGCTTATTTTCTCAAATGTGGTGTTGTGCAACATGATTTTGTACAGTCTGTCTGCACTTCATAAATCTATGGCTGGAAAAAAATTTACACCAGCAATTATATAAAATAAGACAGGGTACTGAACGTGAAAATTCAATTACACCCTCGGTGAGGGATACAATGATAAACCCCTTGAGCTTTGCTCTCAGGGTTTAATGATGCATCCCTCACCTTGAGTGTGCATAAAATTTTCATAATGTTCTGTATCCTATGCATTATTCTCTATATAATAACTGGTGACCATTTCTTCCCATAGGGAAACTGGGCTATAATTCTATTGTTATAATCAACTGGTTATAACGACGAACGCGCGCCCGGTTTCCCTAGTTTGGAGCATGTGACAAACGTGATCTTCCACTTCTCTGCTCTGTTCCCCAGTATCCCACTCCTCAGGCCACCTGCAAACTTCCCCAATGGAAGAAGTCGGCAGTAAGTTTTCTCTCTTTTTGTTTTAGAAAAAAAATTATGGCTGGGCACAGAAAACTTTCTGTAATGGGACTTCAAGAACAGAAAATGGCTTCTGTTTAGGAGCCGCCACAGACCGCACTAAAAACTCCAATGGTCCGCGGCTCAACTCGCAAGACAAATCTATTTATTTTGTATAATTGCTGTGGTGAAAAAATGATCCCCAGCAATTATACAAAATAAAGGATGGGTAGGTGTGTAAAACTCAGATTTTACACACACCCTCGGGTTGGGATGCCCTAATAAACCCCTTGAGCTTCGCTCTCAGGATTTATGTGGCATCCCACCCCTCGGAGGGGGTGAAATACTAGTTATAACCACCTACTCATCCATTATTCTCTATTTTTCATTGATTCCCCATTAAAATCTAGTAAGCTCATTAATTCTGATCCTTTCGCAAGTTGTTTAATGGCTTTTGATCTTTGTCATTAAATTGCCATTTATTTGAAAGGATTGTTTGCTTACTGCATTAAATGCTTAGGATATAGTCAGCCAACATCCCCATTCCAGATGTGCGGAGAACGGCCTCTGTGTTGTGAAGTCTGACTTTTTTGTTTAGGGCCATGCAAATCCCCTTATGCATAGTTAGGGCTACAAATGTGTTTCTCCATGACTGTTTTGGCTCACTTACTTTCCCTTTGCCATTTTGTATAGAGCATATACACTATGGCCATGCTTAGCACTCTTTGTACTGAGTCAGGTCATGGAAGCATGCACCATACCTCACATTTTGTCACTGAAATGAGGGACATTGGCACTCAAAATGAGGGACAATGAGGGACACTAACCCTCACAATGATCAGGACTCATCCTGAAACATGGAGATATAGTACCTCAGAACACAGTGGAAACCATTGTATTTATTTGTACCGATATGAGCAACTGAGAATGAAGTTCTACCATAATGCAGGGTTGCCATTTAGGTAGGGCAGAGGGGGGAAGTTGCCTCCCCCTCCTGCATTTGTGCCTAGATTGTTCTTATGGGTGTGCCAATAATGACGTTAAATTTAGATTTTAGATTTTGCACAATAAGTGCCCCCCTGGCCTGTGTGTGCTCACTCTGCAGGTGCACTCCCAACTGACTCTGTCTGTATTGTGTTGTTCACTCTCTCCACTATTAGTGGCAGCACCATTACACATAACATGGAGGTGCTCCAGCCAAGCAAGAGCACAAGAGTCACATGAGTGCAACAATGTCTTTCCCACCACAGAGTAAACAAGCTGCTCACTATAGATTGTAGGAGTCAGTGAGCACTGAACTCTCAATAGCAGTGTTGTGGTAACATATTTTTGTTGGTCTACTCTTAGTGAGCCTCCATCTCCTGTGATGGCTGAAGGTGCAAAAAGTGAGCTAGAATCTAACTCGAGACTAGGCTATCTACTTACTCTACTAGGCTCACCATGCAAAAAAAAAAACAGCACAGGCCCCCCACGGCAGCATGCTAGGCTTAGCAGCAGTGGAAACAGTGGTGAGGGCAGCCTTCATAGGCCTTTATCAGTGCAGTGCTGCAGCAGCCAAGCAGGAAGCAAGCAACACAGGGTGGGTGGGTACAGTTGGTGAGGTAACTTGGTCGCAGACTATGTAGGGGACCTGGTAAGATTGGTTCTAGCATTGAGCTTCTGGCAGAAGGACAGAGGAGGTGCAGACTGAAAACTGGGCTGGTGGCACACTGGTCTAGACCACAGGTTATGTCCAGATGGCTGGGTAAGTAAAAGTAAATCATTTTTTTTACAGGGGGATTGGGGAAGGAGGAAGGACAGAAATATTGATGTATTTTTTGAATTTCTTTATGACTCATATGGGATGGGTATTGAATGGAATGTAGTCGGGGAGAGAAATTGGGACAAGGTTTTTTTGGGGGGAGGACGTCAAAACTTCAGCCAGGAAAAAAATTGATTAGTAACTGGGTGGATTTAAGTCCAAATCTGATGCACTGCCCCTGTGTATAGATGGATGAATCTAATACATTTGAAGTTTTCCTGATCTGCATATCACTTTTCAGTCACAACCAATAGGTTTTACCTTTTAGAGACACTCTAGACATTCTAGAGCCTGCCACCTAGGGGCTAACTAGCACCTGGCCTCCACTGGTTGTTGGCTCCTCCCTGCTGAAATCTGAAATGGCACTCTTGCCATGAAGTTTAAATTTACAGGACATCCTCTGTGTGAGTAGCATGATTTCATGAGGGATGGATGAGGAACAGAGCAGTTTTCAGGGGTAAAATGAGGGATGTTCCTTGCGTTCAGGGACAGTTGAGTGGTATGGTATGCACAGACTATTGGAACCCCACTTTAGTCAGGCTTATGCCTCTCCCAGTGAAGCTGACCTCCACATTCCCATGCTCAGGCACATTACGACACAGGGCAAAGGAGGCTGCAGGGGTGTGCACTATTGAAATGAATGGGGTTATTTTTTATTACTATTTTATACATTACTGATAGAGAGTTGGAGACTAATGAAGACCACTTCTCGACTAACAAGGGCCTTGTTAGTTGAACAGTGGCCTTCATTATTTTCCAACTCACTATCGTAAAGTATAAAATAGTAATAAAAAAACTTCATTCATTTCAAGGGGGTACACCCCAGCACTCTGACCCATGGACATCATATCTTAAAGACTCCTGCCTCTGGCTCCCTAGTACTCAGATAAGAGACTCTCAACTTATATCTATACTTGGTGGATTGTCTGTAGCAGCATTGCCACGCCCACTACAGTGTGTGCATGGGGAGTGGGGACTGACCATGTTGCTGGGTGTAGAGCTATTGATACTTTTGTGTTTGCCCCTTAAAATCTGTTTGCATGGAAGCATTCAAAACTATTGAGAGGAAATAGTATGAGTACTGGCCAGCCAGAAGTAATTACGTAGTTTTGTGAGTAAGTGTATATATTGGGGTTGGGAAGAAACACATATGTTCCCATTGGTATGTGTGCTACAGTTCATCTGTGCAGCTGAGATGGGGGGGACAAGAAAATTAAAAAGTATAACAGTGGCTATAAGCATGCTGCATCCTTGCAGATGTAGGCAGATTTGTATTAGGTAGGAAGAAGTAGGCTGTTAGTTAACTAGGAACTGCAGCTTATCCAATAGATAGGGGAAATTAGCAGAGTGGGTGGGCCTAGCAGTCATTATCTACCATGAAAGTCTATGTTTCTATGTTTCTATTGAAGTGCAAGCAAGTCATGTGTGTGCAGGCAGCATAACTTAGTGGTTAAAGGCACTAAACTGCAAACCAGGTGACCTGAAGACCTGTAAACCTGAGTTTGAATCTCAACTACCCCCACTTGTATATGGTGTGATCCTGAGCAAGTCACTTAACTTTTATGTGTGCAGTTATCAGTGACCACTTGCTTTCTGCATGTATGCACATGCATGCAGTCTGTTCCAATTTAACATAAAAAGCTTGCTTTCCACACTTGCTTGCTGCATGCATGCCACATGCATGCAATCGGTTCCAAATTAACATCTAAATCATGCTTGCAGCATGCATATCACATGGGTAGTTTTATGTGTGCAGCATGAAAACATTTAATAACATTATTTCTGTAATGGAGGGGTTGCCGAAATGGACAGGCAGAGGCAGGGAAGGAACAACTTCAGAAAAAATTCCACTTACCAGGACCAGCTTGGAGTTGGAGATAAGGTCAGCAGAGCTAGGGGGCAAATACTGTGAGTTGCAGTTGAACAGCTGCTTGTTCCATGTGTTCCTACCAGCCTGCAATGCTTCACAGCTCTCATGTGCTTTAAGTGCCTGAAATCACTGCATTGCTGTGCACCACATATGGGAGCCACAGTGCTGCCAGAATGCAGCAGTAACAATGCAGCTGAAAGGGTTTAACAGTTACTCTTTCCAAAGATGCTTTTGGGACCTTGTTCTACATGGTAAGCCACAGGTGGCAGTTCAGCTGAAAGTGGTGAGCCAGCTCCTCTGATACATGCGCTGTTGCATTTCTGTGCGTGGAGTGAGGAGATCAGGGAAACTTGGGCAGGATGACAGTAAATGACAGCCCTGCATCCTGCCTAACAACTGGACATCTCAGAGCTCAAGGGCTCACACAAACTCCACCAAACATCACCCTCCCCACCACATTTAGCAACCATGCTCCAAGTGGCATTGTAAGAAGATGCTTCCCCCCAGATGCACAACTCTCCTGTGGTATAAGTGGTTGGAAATGAGCATTGGGTGGTGTCAGAACCAGAGATCAACCCTCTAAAGGAGAGTCATACATCTGGGTAAGGAGCACAGACATGTGCTGCAGCAAAAGAAAACTAATCCAAATGGTCTACCTAGTCTCACAGACAGTGATTCAAAGTTTCTTTTTGACTTTTGTATTGTCCCTCAGTTTTGTTATCATGCAAATCATGTTTATTTTACAAACTGGTGCATTTCTAGCTAGTGAGGCTGGACTTTATCTGTTATTTTTTCTGCTCCTTCACCTCTTCCCTCCTCCAATTATCTTCCCAGTGGTCACCTTCACTGCCCTCCCTTGAGCCATGGTGGCTCTCCAGTTGCCTCTCATTCATTTCTAAGTACTGATATGTTTCTGTTCCCCCTACCTCTCTACCTTCCTTTCCTTTCTGCCCCTTCTTACTTTCTACTTCTTACATAGAAACATAGACTGACTGCACATGAGGACCACTTGGCTCACCTAGTCTGCCCATTTCCCTACCTATTGGATAAGCTGCAGATCTTAGTTAACCAACAGCCTACTTCCTCCTACCCCCCCACTATAATTGCCTTATGTCTGTCTCATGCATTCTTGAATTCCCCCACTCTTTTTGACCCCATGACCTTTTCAAGAAGGCCATTCCATGTGTCCACCACCATCTGCATGAAAAAATACTTCCTAATGTTGCCCCTGAGCCATCCCCCTTCTATCTTCAAATTATGCCCCCTTGTTCTTGCACATCTCTTTTTCTGAAAGATGCGATCCTCTTGGACTTGGTTGATTCCCTTGAGGTACTTGAAAGTTTCTATCATGTCCACCCCCTTTTCTGAAGGGAATACATATTAAGCTCTTTTAGTCTCTCCTCATATGGCTTCTGGTGCAGATCCTGCACAATTTTAGTTGCCCTCTTCTAGACTGCCTCCATCCTGTCTATGTCCTTGCAAAGATGGGGTTTCCAAAACTGCATGCAGCACTCCACATGGGGTCTCACCAACTGTCTCTTCAGAGGGATAACAACTTCTTGTTTTCTACTGGTGATGCCTCTCCCTATTCATCCCTGTATCCCCTAGGTGGCACTATCCCAAGGGCTACTACCCCTGCCTGCTTGGCTAGTAGCAGGTTAAGGGGCCTGAGTTCTGAAATGGGTGCCTCCACCCAGAGGTTAGGGTTGGTAGTGGTCAAGCTAACTTGGGCACAGCCCTCTGGGACACTCTAACCCCCCTCTTTCCTTACTAGTGGCCAGAACAATACACAATAATCACTTTCACAATACCCCTGATACACCACACAAGTACCCACACTGTTTGCACTTACCACCAGGGGTTTCCTCTGGCTTGACCCTGGGGACCTCCTGTAAAACAAAGTTATACACAGCAAATAACAACAGTACAGTACTCTTGCACAAACTGGAACCACAGTCAGGGTAAATGCAAAAAGAGTTCGATTTTATTTATTTAAGGGACTTGAACAAGGGAGGGGTGTAATCGGGTTAATTTGCTTAAAGGCTGTATCAATCAAACAGTTATGCATGTACTTCAGGGTCCATAAACAGTCACACACTCTGGGTACCCAGATGGAGAATGGTGGGCTAGCCAGGAACGTTGCAGCTGGTTGGGGCCCTGGGATGGAAGAAAACAAAATGCACCACACACACTAATTGTAATCTGGAGCCAGAGGGCTCAGTTCATGAAAGGAAAACAACAAGACAATCAGATGACACACTTTTAGATTAGGCTGTTGTTGCAGGGTGCTACCCTGATGATTACTCACAATACCCAAGACTGGACACAGGCTGGATGAAAATTGAGACTGCAGGTGGTTGATCTGGAGTTCCAGGAGAAGCAGGGCCCACAGGATTCACCAAGGCATCATTCCTGTTCATGCGTGGAGCAGGGGGCTGATCCCCAGGCAGGTCTGTCGTTGATGGATTTCACCGTGCAGTGGGTAGTCTGGCTGGGCCAGTGTGGCAAGGCCCAGGCTAAATGCAGACAAATTCGGATACAGTCAGTTCTGGGCTAGATACAGCTTCCAGCAAGCAGAACACAGTTTGCACAGTGAGGAACCAAATCATGACCCACTAACAACTCACGGAACATTTACACGTAAGGAAATTCTACTGTACCAGCAAGCCACTCTCCAGTCACGATCCAAAGTCTTTGCACAAACCGGGGATTCAAAAACAGCTGTAAATCCTGACAGGCCAATCGCATTCAGCAAAATCTTTGGTCTTCTTCAGGTATGAGCCTGGTAAAAAATCAATGGCTTACTTCGTTCTCACAAACTTGGATTTAGTCCGAAATAATTCTCTTCTCTCCCTCTCAGAGGCAGCAGGCAGACATGCAGGCCACAATTCAGGACCTTCCACAGTCCTCCCATGCAAAACTACTCAGAAGGCTGCTTGACTGTCTCAAGTTGTTGTTTCTTCAGCTCCCAACTTGGATCTGACTCAACTGCCAGCAAGCCTGGGACTTCCCCAGAATCCAAAAGGTTTGGTTGGCTCATCTGTTTGTCAGTCACAACAAAGGCTCCCCCTTTAGGTGCAAAAAGGCACCAAAAGCCACAAACTACAATTCCTATAAATTTTGACTCCAGACAGCTCCTGTAGTCCTGCTCCATTTTAGGTCCCACCAGTACTGATTGGTCCAATTCAGTAGTCCAGGACCAAGTTAGTAGAGATAAACAAAACAGTTCTTGCAGCAGAGAAGGCAGGTTAGACAAACTACATTATCATTATCACTCTAAATGATTTTCAGCAAATAGTTACATCTTTCAAAAGGGCTCCCTCTCAGATTACTTATGACTGCAATCCAGGCAGCTCTTAAAGAGACAGTACGCAGAGGCTATGCAGGCACTCTCTGGCAATCTCATTTAAACTGCTAAAATGCAGGACACCAGCCTGGCAGTGAGCATTTAGACAAACTCAAGGAAGACTTTTCAGGAACCTCCATTTATATGGGGGTTACAACCTTCCCTGCCTGGAGAAAACTTGGCATCCACATCAAGTCTGTACCATCGCAATATTGCAAATGCAAACTATACAAGGTATTTATACTATTAGCATGTTATGCAAGTGACATCTGATGCATCAGTCAATGTAAACTTATACCGTTTACTATACATATTCTCTACACTTCACAATACTATATCCGTTCTGACAATACATCATGCATATTTCACACAGGTAATTTACACATTACTATGTGGAATCATGTAATAACTTCTTGTACATTGAACAATGTAAAAGGGGACCCTTCTCTATCAGCTAACTTGAGGATAGATGGGGCAGGGGCACCATACCTAGAAGGCAGAACAATCAACCTGGAATTGGCACTTAGGCTCAGTTTAGGCAGTGCGCTCTGAGAAACATAAACCCCTTTGCGGACCACATTGAGAGGCAAATCCACTGGCTTCCCGGGAGAATCATAACTGAAGTGTACTACTGGCTTGACAGCTCAGCCAGTCTTTCTGAGGGGGACTACTACAGTCTCTGTACTCTCAACACTGGTCTGGGGACTCTTGTCACTTGTGAGGGGTGCCTCTGCCCGAATGGGAACATCCAAACTTGGGGCACTGTTGGCTCCTTGCTCTGCAGGCTCTGTTTCTATAACACTTGACTCATTTTCCGAAGGCTCCGGCACAATCAAACTTTGAGGCACTGAAGGGGGGTTGTCCGCACTCGCATGGTGTTCTTCAAATTCTGGTATGTCACCAGAAAGACTCAAACCATCAGCACCTCCTTCAGGCAAATCATACAGTTTCACAATACACAGAGACTCAGCACCTTCAGACATGATATTTTGCACTTCACTTTCTGGGAGCATTGGCTCCAAGGATGAAGCTGAGGGGTAGGGCAGTCCAGAAGGCCCAGCTTCGTCTACACAGTTAGTCATAGGGGTACCTTGAAACAGCTGACTCAATTCATAAGAGGGGTAACAGGCATTGTCACATTCACTTTCGTCTGAGGTGGACTGACAGTCACTATCATTCCGGACCTGCTGTGGGGGAAACCTTGAACTTGTAACCACTGGGGTAGGTCAACTCTGCCTCTTTCTTGCAGCAGCATGAGTCACCAGCCCAGGGGAATCAATCTCTGAGGATTCGGCCTCAATTATGACTTGGCCAATAGATAGCAAGTGGTTACGGTGCATGGTTTTGACAGCTTTGGATTTATTCTCTGGGAGCACTCGGTACACTGGTAAATCATCCAACTTTCCAACTACTACATAGGGAAGATGGTGCCATCAATCAGCAATTTTGTGTTTACCATTTAGTCCCAAATTGCATAACAACACACAGTCTCCAAGTCGAAGCTCTTGAGCCTTTACTTTTTTATCATACCTCTCTTTGTTGGCTAGATTTCTCTTGGTGGCCATTGTCTGGGCCAGTTGATAGGCATGGTTCAACTGAGCATTCAGTTTTTGTACATCTTGCAAGTAGTTTTCATCTTGGACCCCATCTGGAAAGACCCCAAAACAGACATCAACAGGCAGCCGGGCCTCTCTCCTGAACATGAAGTGGTAGGGAGAGATCTCGGTAGCATAATTTTTCATGCAATTGTATGCGTGCATCAAGGTGCTAATCTGCTGGCTCCATTTATGCTTGTCTTTTGGGTGGAGTGTGCCTAGCATGTCTAGCAGGGTGCGGTTAAAGTGTTCTGGTTGAGGGGCCCCTGTGGGTGATAAGGGGTGGTTGTTGACTTTTGTACCCCACATACAGGGAGCATTTCTTTGATTAGCCGACACTCAAAGTCTCTGCCTTGATCAGAATGAATCTGCTGGGGAGCATCATAGTGGATGAAGAAATTTTCCACTAGCACCTTGGCCACGGTAGATGCCTTTTGATCTTTGGTGGGGAAAGCTTGTGCATACTGTGTAAAATGATCTGTAACCACTAACACACTGCCAATGTTCCACTGATCAGGTTCTAAACACAAGAGGTCTATGCAGATTAGTTCCATGGGGGTGCTGGTAGAAATATTAACAAGGGAGAAGCCCTCTGAGGCAGGGCTTTTCTTTGCAGGCAGTGACTACAAGTCTTTACCTGGTGCTCAACATCGGCCCCCATTTTGGGCCAGTAGAAGTGAGATCGTACCAGATTAAGGGTTCTGTCAATATTGAGGTGCCTCATGTGATTGTGGAGGGATCTCAGTACCAAATCTTTAAAGGCTGTGGGCAGGACCAATTGTTGCTTGTCTACTTTGCCACTACGATCTGCTGTCTCTCTATACAACAAGTGATTGAGCAGCTTCAATCTGGGGCCTTCTTTAAACAATAAGGCAGTTTGCAAGTCAGTGGAATGTAACTTAGACACATCTTTCACAACATGCAGGGCATCAAGTGCTGGCTGAATCATAGGATCTTGGGATTGAGTCCACTGAATGCTGTCATTGTCAAATTGAGGCAGTGCTCTAATATCTAGAGCAGAGAAGTGTCAATAAGCAGCTGGTATGCAGGTGTCAGAAGGGCCCAAGCAATCTACTAAACTGTCCACTGTGTCCGCATACATCTGTTCATCTCTATCAAACTTTTGGCACAATGCTTGATTTGTGAGGTTCAGACATCCTGACCCAATCACTCTTGGAAGTGGGCCTTCGTGATAGGCCATCAGCATCAATATGGTTCAGACCCAGTCTGTATTCAACAGCATAATCATGGGTTGATAATGCAGAAAGCCACCACTGCCCAATGGCGTCTAACTTAGCTGAAGTCTGTACATAGGTCAATGGGTTATTGTCAGTCTTCCCCAATATCTTTGTCCCATAGAGGTATTCATGAAACTGGTCAATGATGGCCCATTTTAGCACAAGGAACTCCAACTTATGCACAGGGTAGTTTTGTTGGGGTCAAGCTCCTACTGGTGAAAGCTACTGGTCTGAGGCCATCCTCATGGTCTTGATACAGCACCGCTGCTAGACCCTGCAGACTAGCATCCATATACAGCACATAGGGATTGGTGGGGTCAGCATAGGAAAAATGGGGGCATGGGTGAGCTGGTATATGATCTCATAGAAGGCTGCTTCAAAGTTGGGCATCCAGTGGGGCCTGAAAATTTCACCTGGGTGGAAGTATACTTTTTCTGGTTCTTTAATGGACTCTTTTTTGTATTTATGATTGGTAGGAGGGTAATCCTGGTTAAGGTTCAAGAGTGGACAAATCACCTTGGAATAGTCTTTTATGAACCTGCGGTAGTAGCCACAGAACCCCAGGAAACATTGTAGTTCTTTCAGATTATGGGGCTGGGGCCAAGTAGTCAGTGCTTCAGCCTTACTGGGATCAGTCTCTATCCCTTTTGTAGATACTATGTGAATCACATACTTCACGGAGGTTTGAAAAACTGGCACTTTTCAGTGGACAGCTTCAGGCCGAAGTCTTCCAGTAGGTCTAGGACTTTAAAAAGTTGGTTCTCATGCTCCTCTAAGGTGCTCCCAAACACAATGACATCGTCCAAGTACACCAGGCATTCCAGCAAATTCATATCTCCCACCGCACATTCCATCAGTTGCTGAAAGGTGGCCGGGATGCCCGATATCCCCTGTGGCATCCTCAGAAATTCATAGAACCCCAATGGACAGATGAAGGCTGTTTTCTCACGGTCTTTCGGGGCCATTTGGATTTGGTAGTATCCACTGCAAAGAGCCAACACTGAGAACCATTGGCTCCCATTCAAGCAGTCCAGGTCATCTTGTATATGAGGCATAGTGTATAGGTCTGGGATGGTCCAGTGGTTCAGGGTTCAATAATTAACACACATCCTCACAGACCCATTCATCTTATGCACAACCACAATGGGAGAGGTGTATGGGCTCCTGAATTCTTATATCACACCAGCAGTGAGCATTTCCTGCAGGTGTCTTCTCACATCATCTATGTCTGCTGGGACTAGGCGTTGGGACCTCTCTCGAAATGGCCATTCATTGTGCAGGCGTATGTGATGCTCTGCACCCTGGACACATCCCACATCCCATTCCTTCAATTAAAACACTTGTTCTCTCTGGGCAAGTCCCATGCTAATTCTAGCCTTCCATTCAGCTGGAAACAGGGGAGACACCAAGTCAAACAAATCTGGGGTCATTCTCTCCTTCTTGCCAGGTTGCTTGTTGCTGGGCAATACTGCAGTGTCGGTGCATTGTACCATAGCTAGGGTGCGCCCTCTGTTCACCCAGATCTCCCAATCTGACACGTTGTGAATCTGGCCATCACTCGTCATGCGTAGGCATGGGCATGAGCAGGCAAAATGCCTGGCTTGACCAATTATCCTTCTGGCAATTTTCCATCATCTGGCACATCCAGCATCAGTATTTTGTTCTTGACATCTTTCCAAAGGTAGACCTCCCCTTGAACAGTACACTAGGCATTTGGGGCCAGTACCATTGAATCGGGATCCTTCTTCCACATGATCCCCACTGGTTCATCCTGGTCTACTTCCTTGGATTTCTGTTGCAAGTCATAGACCCTCTTGATCAGAGCCAGAATTCTTAGAGCTGTTCCAGTCCATTGCCCTTGTTTCTCGTGACAGAGTTGTGCTAGCCTCCGAAACATGTGGGCCTTTGTTCCAATTAACAGGGAAACCCCATCATACAGTCCGGTGGGGGGACACACTTTGGTCAATGTCTCTACTTGCTCATCCACACCAGTTATAGTTGCAGGAAAAGACAACCAAAGGTGGACATATCCTAAGTAGGGATAAGACTTGTCACTCAACCCCCACACATGTAGGCCTTCCAGGGATTATAATGGCATATCAGATAAGTATTTGTCATACCAGTCCTGAAATAAAATGGTCACTTGTGACCCACTGTCAAGCACAGCCCGAGTAGGAATACCATTCATAGCCACAGTAGTCTCCATTGAAGGGACCACTATTTCTGACCAGTTGGGAGGGACAGCATCAGGGGCCTGGACAGATGATTTAGCCACAAAGAGGTTTGAGTTAGGATGACTGAAGCCTTCACTGTGATCATTTCGTGCACCCCTTGAACACTGATTCAGTATCTGAAATTCCACTTGAATCCAGTTCACCACTCTCTGGAAGTCCCTCTGAGAATGGCATTCCCTCTTCATATGACCATCCTTGTTGCAATTGTGACAAATGACAGGCTCTCAGGGCATCCTTGGAGAGAACATTGCAGGGGATGCTGGAGCACTGATGGGAGATTGTGATCTTGCTCCTGCTGATAGTGTGTCATGTCTCAAAAGTTCCTTTAGGGTGGCAGTCAATTCCTTGAGCTCAGCCGAAAAGCCACCCTCAGTGGATGCCTGAGGATTCACCCCCCCATGGTAGTCACGTCCTGACAGGGGCCAGGGTCTTTGTCAACAGGGGATACATCAGTGGAACATCCAGTTGTACCTTTCTGACTTCCTTCAGCAACTCCTCTCCCCACCGTTTAGCCCACGGTGGGACACCCTTAGTGATCTCCATTTCAGAAGGGCCTTCCGGTGCCATTATCACTTGAGCTGCACTCACCTCATAATTACAATCTTCCTCTTCCCCTTCAACCTCCCAGAGTTCTTTTATCAAGTCACAGCATTCAGGTGGGTTACCTCTCCTATCCAGGAGTCTTAACTGGAGGATCTGCAATTTAGAATGCTTTGCATGTTGCAGTATGTGCCCCAGTCTCACATGGTTCAAGTCACTGATGGCTACCCCACCTTTCTGGTAAGCTTTCTGCAAAGCTCTTTCTAGGTGAGTAACATACGCAGACAAACTTTCCCCTTTCCATTGTTTGGTACCTCAGAATTTTCACATCAAACTCTCCCCCTACTCAATGCTCCCAAAATTGCCTTCCAGTGCAGATAGGTACTTCTGAGCAGATGCATCAGGGATTTGTGGATCTCAAAAATTTAATGGCTTTGAGGGTGGGACCCCTCAAACATTCTATGATTCTTTTCTGCTTCTCAGCCTCCACACACTGCCACTCGGGTACCAAGGGGGCAACATAGTCTATCTAGGTCTCCAAGTCATTCTCCCCCTGAGGGGTACAGAGAGTGCCTGAGAAGATTCTCAGCCTTCTGTAGGAGTCATGATTAATGGCAGGTACAGATATAGGGGCCAGCTTTGGCATGGGCACAGAAGGTGGGGTAGTAACAGGTGCTGGAGTGGGAGGGGGTGTTGGGGAAGGAACACCCCAGGTGGCAGGAATACTTTCTTAAAGTCCTCTATGGTTTTCCCTTCCTTCAGCAACAACTTAGCAAATTTCTCCTCAAAAGTCTCAGATAATGGTGGGAGCTCATCCTCCCCGGGGTCTTTACTGTCTTTTGTTATCACTCTCCAGGTAGCTGGAACCCCTTCTGGGGCAACAGTCTGTGGCACTTTAGAGCAGTCCATGAGGTCACTACACTCTACCAATGCTATGAAAGTGTGGGTGATCAAATCAGCCTGTCGACCCACCACCACAGGGTTTTTTAAACATTCAACTTTGGAGAGTGCTCCCTCTACAGTGTCTTTACTGGTACCCAGGGGAATATCCAGTATAAGTAGAGAATTTGGGGGGTCGATCTCCTGCCCAGTACACCACCCCACCAACTGGTGTACAGCCATTTCTACTGGGGTAGCCATTAATCTTTAACAATAATTCTTAATTTTTGGCCACTAGAAGGCACAAAATCCCTGCGGTGCCTCCAAGATGTAACACCTAGGTGGCACTATCCCAAGGGCTACTACCCTTGCCTGCTTGGCTAGTAGCAGGTTAAGGGGCCTGAGTTCTGAAATGGGTGCCTCAATCCAGAGGTCAGGGTTGATAGTGGTCAAGCTAACCTGGGAACAGCCCTCTGGGACACTCTAACCCCCTCTTTCCCTACTAGTGGCCAGAACAATACACAATAATCACTTTCACAAGACCCCCGGTACACCACACAAGTACCCACACTGTTTGCACTTACCACCAAGGCTTTCCTCTGGCTTGACCCTGGGAACCCCCCTGTAAAAAAGGTTATACACAGCAAATAACAGCAGTACAGTACTCTTGCACAAACTGGAACCACAGTCAGGATAAACGCAAAAAGAGTTACAGCTGATTTATTTAAGGGAGGGGTGTAATCAGGTTAATTTGCTTAAAGGCTGTATCAATAAAACAGTTTTGCATGTACTTCAGGGTCCATAAACAGTCACACACTCTGGGTACCCAGATGAAGAACGGTGGGCTAGCCAGGAACATTGCAGCTGGTTGGGACCCTGTGATGGAAGAAAACAACATGTACCACACACACTAATTGTAATCCAGAGCTGAAGGGCTCAGTTCATGAAAAGAAAACAAGACAATCAGATGACACACTTTTAGGTTAGGCTGTTATTGCAGGGAGCTACCCTGATGATTACTCATGATACCCAAGACTGGACACAGGCTAGACAAAAATTGAGACTGCAGGTGATTGATCTGGAGTGCCAGGAGAAGCAGGGCCCACAGAATTCACTGAGGCATTGTTCCTATTCAAGCATGGAGCAGGGGGCTGATCCCCAGGCAGGTCTCTTGTCAATGACTTTCACTCTGCAGTGGGGAGTCTGGCTGGGCCAGTGTGGCAAGGCCCAGGCCAAATGGAGACAAATTCGGATACAGTCAGTTTTGGGCTGGATGCAGCTTCCAGCAAGCAGAACATAGTTAACACAGTGGGGAAACAAATCATGACCAACTAATAACTCACAGAACATTTACATGTAAGGAAATTCTACTGTACCAGGCAAGCCACTCTCCAGTCATGATCGCAAAGTCTCTGCACAGACCGGGGATTCAAAAACAGCTGTAAATCCTGACAGGCTGATTGCATTCAGCAAAATCTTTGGTCTTCTTCAGGTATGAGCCTGGTAAAAAAATCAGTGGCTTACTTCATTCTCACAACCTTGGATTTAGTCCGAAATAATTCTCTTCTCTCACTCTCAGGGGCAGCAGACAGACATGCAGGCCACAACTCAGGCCTTTCCACAGTTCTTCCACTCAAAACTACTCAGACAGCTGCTTGATTGTCTCAAAAGAGGTGGCGGTGAAGGTTAGGGAGAAAAAGATAGCATTTAGGAAGTATAAGGAAACACAAAAGGAGCAGGACAGAGAACTGTACCAGTTAAGGCAGACAGAAGCAGGGAGGGTAGTCAGAAGGGCAAAGGCACAAACTGAGGAAAAGATAGCTAACTCAGTTAAGAAGAGGGATAAAACCTTTTATAGGAATATCAGGGAGCGTAGAAAGACAAAGGGAGGGATAGTGAGGCTGAATAGAATGGATGGTGGGTGGGCAGAGAGTGACAGTGAAAAAGCAGGGATACTGAATGAATACTTCTGTTCAGTATTCACAAAAGAGGAAGTGGGGGAGGTGCCTAATCCAATTAACAGAAGCACTCTGGAGAGGGGGTCGATCCCAGTCCTTTCACAGAAGAAAGGGTTCTGAAAGAACTCCTAAAACTGAAGGTGGACAAAGCAATGGGGCCAGATGGAATTCACCCCAGAATTCTAAAAGAATTAAGCAGAGAACTAGTGACATCACTGACTACACTTTTTAACAAATCATGGGAGGATGGTGTGTTACCTGAGGACTAGAAGAAAGTGGATGTGATTCCCCTTCACAAAAGTGGGACCAAGACAGAGGCAGGATACTACAGACCTGTCAGTTTGACCTCTGTGGTAGGAAAAGTGATGGAATCACTTCTGAAGGAAAGAATTGTTAAGTACCTAGAGGCCAGTGGGGCACAGGACCCAAGGCAGCATGGGTTCACAGCAGGAGGGTCATATCAGACGAATCTAATTGATTTCTTTGACTGGGTGACCAAAGTAGTAGACCATGGAGGGGCTGTGGATATGGCCTACCTAGACTTTAGCAAGGCATTTGACACAGTCCCACTCAAAAGATTAGTAGTCAAATTAACCAGCCTGGGAGTGGGTCCCAGGGTGGTAGCCTGGGTAAAACACTGGCTGAACAACAGGACACAGAAGGTAATTGTAAATGGAGTCCACTCTGAAGAAAGAGGAGATACTAGTGGGGTACCGCAGGGTTCAGTACTGGGAACAGTCCTTTCTAATGTCTTTATAGGTGACATTGCAGAGGGACTGGAAGGAAAAGTATGCCTCTTTGTAGATGACACAAAGATCTGCAACAGGGTTGATACACAAGGAGGCGTGGAAAGGATAAGAAGGGGCTTGGCAAGGTTGGAGGAATGGTCAAGTATGGCAGCTTAGATTCAATGCAAGAAGTGCAAGGTAATGCACCTGGGAAACTAAAACCAGGGAAGATTACACAATGGGGGGAGTACTAACAACAACAAAATGGAAAGGGACCTGGGGTAATCATATCAGATGATCTTAAGGTTGGCAAGAAATGTGAGAAGTAGGTAGGGAGGGCTGGGGGATACTGGGATGTAGGAGAGGTATCACCAGCAGAAAACAGGAAGTTGTTATCCCCCTGTACAGACAGTTTGTGAGACCCCATCTGGAGTACTGCGTCCAGTTCTGGAGACCCCATCTCCACAAGGACATAGACAGGATAGAGGCAGTTCAGAGGGCAACTAGAATGGTGCAGGGTCTGCAAGAGAAGCCATATGAGGAGAGGCTAAAGGAGCTTAATATGTATACCCTTGAGGAAAGGAGGGAGAGGGGGGACATGATAGGAATGTTTAAGTACCTCAGTGGAATCAACAAAGTCCAAGAGGGTAGCATCTTTCAAAAAAAGAGATGAGCAAGAACAAGGGGACACAATTTGAAGATAGAGGGGGGACAGCTCAGGGGCAATGTGAGGAAGTATTTTTCCACAGAGAGGGTGGTGGATGCATGGAACAGCCTTCCTGAGGAGGTTGTGGGGTCTAAAACTGTGGGAGAATTCAAGAATGCATGGGACAGACATAAGGCAATTTTTGTGGGGTGTAGAAAGAAATAGGCTGTTGGTTAAATAGGATCTGCAACTTATCCTCTAGGTAGGGAAATGGGCAGACTAGGTGGGCCAATAGGTACTTATCTGCCATTAAAGTCTATGTTTCTATGTTTCTATGTTTAAGCTGTTGCTTCTTCATCTCCCAACTTGGATCTGACTCAACTGCCAGCAAGCCTGGGACTTTCCCCAGAATCCAAAAGGTTTGGTTGGCTGATCTGTTTGTCAGTCACAACAAAGGCTCACCCCTCAGGTGCAAAAAGGTGCAAAAAGCCCAAAACTACAATTCCTACAGATTTTGACTCCAGACAGCTGCTGTAGTCTGGCTCCATTTTAGGTCCCACCAGTACTAATTGGTCCAATTCAGCAGTCTAGGACCAAGATAGTGGAGATAAACAAAACAGTACTTGCTGCAAAGAAGGCAGGTTAGACAAACTACATTATCATTATCACTCTAAATGATTTTCAGCAAATAGTTACATCTTTCAACAGAGCTCCCTCTCAGATTACTTATGACTGCAATCCAGGCAGCTCTTAAAGAGACAATACACAAAGGCTATGCAGGCACTCTCTGGCAATCACAATTAAACTGCTAAAACACAGGACACCAGCCTGGCAGTGAGCATTTAGGCAAGCTCAAGGAAGTCTTTTTGGGAACCCCCATTTGTATGAGGGTTACATCCCAGTATCCTCCAGCCCTCCTTACTGCCTTCTCACATTGCTTGCCTACCTTAAGGTCATCTGATATGACTACCCCCAGGTCCCTTTCCATTTTTGTTGTTGTTAGTACCGCCCCCTCACTGTGTACTCTTCCCCTGGGTTTTTGTTTCCCAGGTGCATTACTTTGCACTGAATGTAAGCTGCCACACTTTTGACCATTTCTCCAACCTTGCCAAATCCCTTCCCATCCTTTCCACCCCACCTTGTGTATTAACCCTGTTTCAGATCTTTGTGTCGTCTGCAAAAAGGCATACATTTCCTTCCAGTAATGTCACCCATAAAGACTTTAAAGAGAACTGGTCCTAGTACTGAGCCCTGTGGTACCCCACTAGTAACCCCCTTTCTTCAGAGTGTACTTCATTTACTATTACCCTCTGCATCCTGTTGTCCAGCCAATTTGTTACCCATGCCACCACCCAGGGACCCACTCCCTGACTGGCTAACTTGTTTATTAATCTTTTCTGTGGGACTGTGTCAAATGCCTAGCTAATGTCTAGGTGGGCCATATCCACAACCCCTCCCTGGTTTACTACTTTGGTCACCCAGTCAAAGAAATCTATTAGATTCATCTGACATGACCATCCCGCTGTAAATCCATGCTGCCTTGGGTCCTGTGTCCCACTGGCCTTTAGGTATTCAACAGTTGTTTCTTTCACAATTGATTCCGTCATTTCCCCTACCACTGAGGTCAAACTAACAGGTCTGTAGTTTTCTGCCTCTGCCTTGCTCCCATTTTTGTGAAGGGGAATCATACCCACCCTCCTCCAGTAATCAGGTACCACACCATCTTCCCATGATTTGTTAAAAAGGGTAGTCAGTGGTGTCACTAGGTTTCCCCTTAGTTCTTTTAGAATTCTGGGGTGAATCCCATCAGGCCCCATTGCTTCATCCACCTTGATTTGAAGGAGTTCTTTCAGGATCCTTTCTTCTGTGAATGGACTGGTATCAACACCCTGTCCAGAGTGCTTATATTGTTTGGTTTTGGTACCTCTCCCTCTTCTTCATTTATGAATACTGAGCAAAAGAATTTTTCAGTATCTCTGCCTTTTCACTGTTGCCCTCTGCCCACCTTCCCTCCCCTTTATTAAGCCTCAGATATGAGGCGCCTAACCATCGAGAGCTTTAAATCGGAGCTTAAGGCTTATTTGTTTTTTAAAGCCAATGGAGAATAATTTTATCAATATTGTTTTAAATGCATTTTGTTTTAAATGTTGTTCTATTTGTACAGTGCTTTGGTTTTTGAAAAGTGCTTAAAAATAAAATTTACTTACTTACTTACACTATCCCTCCCTTGGTCTTTCTTTGCTCCCTAATGTACCTATAAAAGATTTTATCCCACTTCTTAGCTGAGTTGGCTATCTTTTCCACGGTTTGAGCTTTTGCTATTCTGACTGCCTTCCCCTCTTCCTTCTACTTTAACTGATAGAGTTCTCTTTCCTGGTCCTTCTGTGATTCCTTATACTTCCTGAATGCTTCTTCCCACTGACTCCTGCACCTTTCATAACCCATGCTGCAGAACTTCCATTGGTGAGAATAAATTTTTCCATCCATCTGCCTACATTCTGGAATAGCGTTCCTTCTCACCTCTGCCTCTCATTCTCCTACCTCTCTTTTAACCAGGTCCTATAGAACCTCTTCACTCTTTTCTGTGTCTGTACCTAACCTCCTGCTGCTCGCCTCCCTATTTCTTTCCCTGCCTCCAGAATATCTCTGCCTTCCCCTCCTTTCATCTTCTCCTCTCACACCCATTAGATTTCCTTTCCTTTCCTTGTTGTTTTCCTGGCCTCTGTCTCTTGTGCCCCCTTTTTATGTGCAGCTGGTGAGGGAATCCACAAGACAGTGATCCATATCGGATGCCATTCTGAAAAGATGGTGATTTTATAATGCTGTATCATTAACAGTCATTATCAATTATGTGGAAAGGTCATGATCAAGCTTCAAAAACCATCATTTTGATCATGACCAACAATGATTAAACATCCATGAAAAATGGCCACCAACAAAAAAACATCCTGTTATGGAAATGGTGATTGTGATTACTGATAATTGCACATCATCATGATTTTTCATAATTTCCCATGGCCAAGAGTACTGTAATAAATTTAAAAAATCACTTTGTTTTCTTTATATACTTTTGAAATTGATTGTGTCTTCTATTTATATTAAACATCTTTACTAGTATAATCATTTATGATACATGTTCCATACAAACTCGTTACCTTCTATTATACTTACTCTGATACCTCATTTCTTACTACTGTTGTGAGGGCTCAAATTGGTTTATATATCTCCTTTAAATGATTCCTTTTATGGTTATGGTGAGTTTCTACAAGTACCTGGTTTCTGCGCTCAAAACCTTTCATTAAAGTTTGCAAAATACTACTGTCAAGGCAAAATAATTTCAAACATAGAAATTAACATTGTTTTGATTCATATACAGTATGAAATTTTTTTAAAATAATTAAACAGGGTAAAGTTATTAATTTTTTTAAATTTTTATATTCATACTTGACCTGATTAATTATGTATCTTGTTGATTCCATTGTATGTATGGCATTGTGAAAGATTATTGAATTGCATGTATGAAATTTGTATTGTTTTTGTAACCGTGAATGCTTGTATGTACAGGACAACTTTGAAAATAGGTCTTAGGACCTAAAGTTATATCCTGTCTAAAAATAAATATTTTAACAACAACTATTGAATGGCTATGTAAATTTGTATATTATATCAAACATTGCATTTCCTATTCCTAAAGGGATTAAAACTTGACTTCACATGATTTGTATTACAATTTATTTGCTTTTTATGTTATTTGACATTCATATTTTCATATTAGGAACAAAAAATGTTGATTAAGTATTGCTCATGTGACTTAGAGTCTTGTAGTACAGATCTAACACAGTCATATCAATAATCATCAACAATTATCATTTGATCATCCACAGACCATCAACAACCATCATGTTGATTGAAGCTTACAAAAATAATCGATAACCATCAGCTGGTGATTTGAAAGTTACATGTTTGATGATTAAATCATAATCTAGATGAAGATGTTAAATCACAATCTCACTGGATGATCATATGGTAACATTTGATGATGAACAATGACATTCAAAAAACACGACTGATGATTTGCCAATTCACCTGGGTGTGGTGCCGTCCAGCTCCAAAGTAGTAAAAGCAGTAAGAGTTGGTGAGCTGCACAAATAGTGACCACTGTCACAACCCCACTCAGCAGGTCAGGTCCTATGCTTCCACAGTACCAACCTCTGAGTGTAGTATTGTGAACAGTTAACAGAACAGGGTAACTCTCCTGTCTGTTTTGTGGGTTTGAATCAAACTTTGGTCTCAAGCTCTGGAGGGATTCAAACTGTGAACCTCTTGTTAGCATACCCAATATACAGGCTCAGATAATTCTGCTCTTCGGGGGGGCAGATATCTTTCGCCTACAGGCACCTAACCAGGTGTACAAGATGAACCCTTAAAAACTCTATTAAGACCTCAGAATAAATGCTTACCTTTTTCCAAGTTGGTAAACCAGTAAGCTTTTGCACAGTGTCAACTTTAACCATATATGCTTCACTTGTCAAGAAAAATAATTTCAAAAGCACACCACGTAGGCTCTAAAGTAGAGGTTTACTTAAAAATAAATAAAAAAATGTAAAATGTAAATACAGAACCATATATCACAAAAACATACAATCATTTAAAAGAACAAGCGATAAAAAAGTGCAAAATTCCTACCACCAGACAATTAGACTTATATATCTAATGTATCTCTTCTAATAGTGCTGATAGACAGATGTTGTTGTCAAGAGAGTCCAAACATGTGTGTCTAAAGGGAATACAGACTACAGTTTTAAAACGAGCTTTGCCAACCTCTTTGCATGAGGTCACCCGGCTCCTTTTTGTCAGAATATAAAAATTATACAACCAGGAACTCATCACTCAGAAGGTAAATTAAATCAGGTTAATTTCTAAGTCCTTCTTTCATCCATGAGCAACATCCTGCTTTTACAGACATCAGAGGAACATTTATGACTTCGCACCAGTGTGACATAACCTGGTTCCTTCCTCTAAAAGTCATAAAATGGATATTTTCTTTCCTGCCAGCTAGCAGGCTACAATTAAGCTAGATAAACAGGAGATCCTTAATTTAGGTATCTTCTAGCCTGTAATTATCTCTTGGCCTTCCAGGTAACACCTTGTAGCTAAAACCTGTGTGTGTGTGTGTGTGTGTGTCATTCCACAGACTGTCTCAGCATGTCTCATGAGAGACACTCAATAACACATTTTTATATTACAAAAATCATAGATTAATAAGAACCAGCTCTCTGAGTGTCACAAACACAACTCAGTTTTGTTTGACATAGCCCTTGAGTCTGATAAAACATACACTAGAATAGAGGTCTTAGACTTTAGAAGGATGGACTTCAACAAACTCAGAGGGGTGGTTTGGAACAAGTTAGAGGTGGTGGGCAATGCAAAAGGGGTTGAAGAGAGATGAGGAGTAATTAAAGGAGCTATCCCCGAAGCATCACAGCTATGCATATGAAAAATAACCAGAAGAAATAAATTAAAGAAACCACTTTGGTTCTCAGCAAGGGTCAAGGAGGGAATAAGGGCCAAAAGGAAAGCCTTCTACAAGTATAAAGAGAAGCAAGGGATGTAGAAAGGGAATAATATCTTCAGAGAAATAGGGAAGCAAAGAAGGCTATTACAGAGGCAAATGCAGACTTAGAGCTGCGATTAGTCGAAGGGGTCAACAGTGTAGGAAAAACATTGTTTCCACTATATAACTGAAAAATGATGGCGGAGGGAGTAGTTAGGCTATTAGATGGGGGCAGGGTTAAAGAAAAGGAGAACACACAAAAGGTTAAAGTTTTGAATGATTACTTTTACTCCATCTTCAATGGGGAAGATAGAGGACCCCTACCTGAAAGTGACTTCAAAGCAGCAGCAAAAGGTGTCCTAGAGATGGAGAAACCAATATTTAATAGGAATAGGGTACAAAAAGGTCTGGCAGCCCTCAAGACAGACAAGGCCCCAGGCTCAGATGGGATACATCCAACGATGCTCAGAGAATTAGTTGAACCTCTGACAAGCATATTCAATGACTCACTTCAATCAGGGGTCTTTCCAAGGGATTGGAGGGTGCTGGACATTGTTCTGCTGCAACACTTTCAACTCTGTGCCTTACAGACACCTACTGAAGATGTTGGAGGACCTAGGAGTGGCTACAGATGTAGTTAGATGGGTGGAAAATTGGCTTAAAAGGAGACAGCAGTGAGTAGTGATAAACAGAGTTAAATCAGAGGAAAGGGAGGTCACAATTGGGGTACTGCAGGGGTTTGTTCTGAGCTGGGTCCTTTTCACCACATTCATCAGTGATATTGGAAAGGGGATTCTTGGTAGGTTGAGTCTCTTCACAGATGACAAGAAGCTCTGCAGAAGGGTGGAGATCACTGAGGGAATTAGAGAACTACAGTATGACCTACAAAGGACAGATCAATGGTCAATTGTCTGGCAGTTAAAATTCAATGCCAAAAAGTGCAATATAATGCACCTAGGGAAAAAGAACCCCAGGACAGTCTGTACTACAGCCAAAGAGTGTGACCTGGGAGACATCATTAGCGACACCTTTAAGCAGGCTAGCCAATGTGACAAGGCTTGTAGCAGGATAAACAAGATGCTGGGGTGTATCAGGAGGGATATAGATAGTGGAAAGAAAGAAGTGATGCTCCCTCTCTACAGATCCTTGGTGTGGCCACACCTGGAGTACTGTGTCCAGTTCTGGAGCCCTCACCTAGAAAGGACAAAGATAAGCTGGAGGCTATACAGCATAGGGTGACAAAGACAATTCAGGGACAGCATGGGAAGTCCTATGAGGAACGCCTTATGGCACTGAACATGTATTCGTTGGATGGCAGTAGGGGGATATGATAGAAACATTCAGATTCCTGAAAGGAATAAACAAAGTGAGCTACAAGGAGCTATTTAACAGGAGCACCGCTTCAAGGACTCCTGAGCATGACTGGAAGCTGACAAGTGGAAAGTTTAGAAGGGATGTGAGGAAATATTACTTTAAAGAAAGGATAGTGGAACTGTGGAACTGTCTGCTGGACAAAATGATGGTAGCTGAAACTGTGCAGAGCTTCAAATGAGCTTGGCACAGAATAAAAAGGGATAGTGATCATTGCTAGTGGCAAGGAAGGGGAACAGAACTGGAAAACTGATAGGAAAGGATTAAAACCCAATATTGATGTTAGGCTGTGGAGTTCTGTAGGCACTCATGGGCAGACTGGATGAACCTTTAGCCTTTTTCTGCTGTCACTGTCTGTGTTTCTGTGTTATGGCTTCCGCATTTTAAACAGCCCAATGCTTGCTACCCCTCCACAAGCAACTTCCCTCTGATCATTGTACACTAGTTCACCAATTTTTCCCCAGTCGCCTTATCCTTTTGTTACCTGGCCATTTGCCTTTCCAGCATATTGTATTTTGTGTTCTATTTTATTTGGCTGCATATTTATACTATGCATTTGTTTTGCACTAGCTGCACTTTGGACTGTGATTATTTACTTAACTGTATTTTTAAGCATTGTTCTCTTTCATTTTTACTACTGTATCTATTATACTGTTTTGAACTCCCATGTAAACCCTTCCGCCAGGTCACACTTGGAAATCAGCCTAGCATAGTGTTCCTTTCCTGGTCAGTAATTTATAAATAAATACATTTTTATATTTAAAGATTACAAACAAATCTCTTGTGATAGTTCCATTTTTTTCTGTTTGGATTTCTGGGATTCAGTTATCAGTCATTAAGGCTGGCACAACATGATAACAATGACAACATAAGGTGCTGGTATAGCCATTGCATCTCACTTTAAGTCATTCTTCATGTGGGTTGCACATTTTCCCTTGCTCTCAGAAAGGTTATTGTGAGTAGGGATGTAACTCTTTGCTAACCATGACTAGTAATCCCACAGTTATCATGAACATCACAGTATTATGGAAGCATCCATTTGCTAGCAACAGCAAATCTTCTCAAAGTCATATGTGTGTGTTTATGTGTATGTGTATGTGTATGTGTATGTGTATGGATGAATCAACACAGAAAAGACAGTCTACCCATAAAATATGAAAAAAGGATTTGAAAGACCTGTAAACTGCAGTATACTGTGAATCACATTTATTGAGGTTTCAGAAATTGCCACAGTATCAGTACAGGCCCATCCAATACCATAGTATAAGTCGATGGATAGTTTGATACCTTTTATTGGACCAACATACTGGTAAGTCTTGTACACAAGTTTTTGGGCCCCACAGATCTCTTCATCAGGTTATGAAAGGACCTGTGTGGCCCTGAAAACTTGTGTACTACACCATCATTGTACAAGACATATGATCGGCAAATAAAAGTTATCAAACTAGCTATCAGAAAGCAATGAGGACAAGGCACACCAAAGCATACGCTGCAATGCTCTAATTTAATTAAGCCAAAAGTGAGTACATGCAAGATTAAGACATAAAACAATCAGATTCTTGATGTCACTCACCTTAAAAGCAAACTCCCATATATGTTCAACATTACACGATATTAAGAAATACAAAAGCACGCATACCCCCATAATGCAAAGCATCATGGGCTGCATATGCAAATCACCACAAAATATTATACTGGTTCAACTTTAAGCAGAACTGCATGGTGCCAAAAGGTCTCTCACACAGTATGCAAAGTAAGCAAAATTACATGATATTGTCTTGACCGCCTGAGGAAGATGCCATGCGATGTTTAATATGTGTAGTGAGTTTGTCTTCTTGGTGAGTGGGGCCTGGAATCTGGCTGTTGTATGTCTTAACTTTGCATGTGTGCACTTTTGGCTTAATTAGATTATAGCATTACAATATATGCTTTGGTGCTTTTTCTTCCCTTTATGTTTTATCCAATTTTTATAGACCAGGCACCCATCAGGAACTGTAGTGCTGTTTTTCCTTTTCTCTATTAAACTATTCCTTGAGTCATGTTCTCCAAGGACAAATATGGCTACAATCTCTTTTTCACATGGTACTGTATACCTTGAGATCCCTTATTGTAAGCACTCAGCAAGAGTTCAGTGGCTGCCATGCAGATTGGTCACAGAGTCAAAACAGGTGGGCTACACTCAAAAGACCGATCGAAAACTTGCAGAAGTCATGAAATATCCACTGAATTTATTGTTCTAGTGCAAAGAAAATGCATGGTACTTCAATCATTAGGTCTTCATCAGGGAGCATGTCAGCAGCACATATCCAAATTCTTAACCACAAAAAATATTACAGATATACAAACACCGAAGTGACAAAAAAATAAAGTACAGCTATTTTTCTTGTAGAGAAAGTAGAGATCAAGCTAGTGCATGGCTATGTCATAAAGAAAACTGAATTAGAAGGCATATAATAACACCCAAAAGGTAATAAATAACAAAAAATACACACAAGATCAGAAAATAATGCAAACATTATTTATTTATTTATTTATTGTCTTTGATACAACTGTTGAGGTTGGAGCTCATTTACAAAGGTTCCACATCAATCAAAGTGTAGGAGCAATAGACAGTTAACATGACAACTTACACAATTTACAGCTGGATGTACACAGTAGATAATTATAGAGGATAATGGATGGGCAACAGTGAACAACAACACTGTTGTTCAATTCGAGAGTTTGTCATGACAACCATGTAAACCTCAAGAGTGAAGCTTGAGAGGTTTACAGTTGTCATACAACCTCAAGAAGTGATGAGCAGTGTTGTTGTTTATTGTTGCCCATCCATTGTCTTTTATAGAATATGGGCAACAGTAAGTAAATAGCTTGTCACTTCTTCTGTGGTTGCGCCCACTCAAAAGTCCCCTACTCAAAAGTCCGTGCTATCTACCTATGCAGGCCACAGTTCCCTCCTCCCCTTCCTCAACAACAGGCAGCAGCTGGCAGTGTGAGAGAGCAGGGATATGACTCGGCTACAGCAACTGGAAGGTAGCTCTTCTCCATCTGCAGGATGCCGCTCGGGAAGGTGGTGGCTCTAGACAGGCTGGCAGTTTGAATGTAAACCTCAGAGGCCAGACGTTTTTGGATGTGCTAAGTACCGCCACTTGCACATATGCAAAGATAGTCATTGCCATTGTATCATTGCTGTGACATACCAACGATAGTACAACAGCTTACTGACATCACAACGATGGTACAAGACTAGTAAATGATAGATTTTGACTAATAACGACATTCTACCATACACTATAAGATGAATCGCACATTATATAAAGAATAATACATGGGGTGGTGTATTTAATGAGATTTTACACACACCTGAGGCATTGGATGCTACATAAACCCTGAGAGCAAATCTCAAGGGTTTTATTTAAGCATCCAACACTGAGGGTGCATGTAAAATTCAAGTTTTACACACCATCCCATGTTTAATTTTATGTAATTGCTGGGGAGTATTTTCTCACCACAGCAATTATATAAAATAAAATTACGTTACTGTGCAGCTATGGTTGGCTTGATGCATTGTCCATCTGTGCCCTTTCTGTCCTCAGGCTGAAGTGCAGCTTATTCAAGCTCTTATTGTTTGTGACTGCTTCCTCCAAGTAAAAAAAGAAGAAGTACAGTGCAAAAGTCTGTAGTTGATGGCTGTAAAACGTACTTGCTGTGGAGTCCAAGTAGGGGAAGTGTAGCCGGCTAGCCATGGTCCTCTGATTTATGTGACTAAGGGAAGATTGTGGGCGGCGCATGTGTGGAGTGAGAGAAACCCAGCGTGTGTTCACCCATATAATCCGCAGGTTATGACGATGACTTATAACCAGGTTTCTCTATGGGAGAGAAAATGCTCCCCAGTTATTTTACAGGAATTATACATTGTGGCAGGTAGAACATTATATTTATACAATCTGGTAGGAAGAATATTATGTTGCGATTTTTAGAACATTGTTTGCAGCCAGAATTAAATGTTTGTCAGTATGTAGCAGAAGTGAAAGGATAGGGGAAAGTAGTTTGAGTGTGTGAGGTGGAGGGGGGGGTGGAGAAGGCAGGGTACAATACCTTAACAGCATGGTGTAGGTCATAGATCCAGTATGTTAGCACATACATTCCTTTTTCCCCATTTTTGAAGTGAATCCTAAGTACAGAGCATTAAGTCCTACACCAAATATGTAGCACTTCAGAGGCAAATATTCATTGTAATTAAAAATATATAAAATGCCAAACATATTATTAGGAGGACAGACAGTCCTATCAATTTTAAGGTATAAAAAATTTCATTAGCTGAGTATTTCATAAATCCTTCTTTCTTAGAAATGCTAATACACCTAGGAAAAAAGGGAAGGAGATGATAAGGAAGGAGAGACAAAAGGAGGGAAAATAGAAGTAGAAGAGGCAACTGCTTAAAACTTTGAGAAATACAAGAGTAATTTTCATGCAGGCCAGCTTGAGTGCCATTGTGACCTTCCATAGTTACTGCATGGATAGGCTATCCTACTGGTTCACAGTGGTGACGTGAAATGGTGTGCTCAGAGGCAGCTCATTGGTGCAGAAAAAGGCTGCCAGCCAAAATACACAAATTACAGGAAGTCTCTGCATTCCAGTAATAAAAGCACAAGTCCAGTAGTAAGCTTAAATTAAGCAGTATACCATGACAGAGTGTGGGTTAATGCTGGATTTACCCACGCCTGGGGTGGTTTGGTCACGAGGCCGTAGGACAAGTGAGTAAACCACACCAGATGTGGGTAAATCCTGGCATTACTCCACATCCTGGAGTGGCATATTGCAATTGTGCAATATCCTTTTTTTTTACATAGAAAAATAATAAATCAAAAGTTTTTTTTTCTATTTGAATTTATTTTTAAGTGTTTTTATTGCTTTGTGAGAAGCAGTAGTACTTGGTTACTGGGGCTGTGGTGATACTGCACTTGCACAGTATTGCTTTCTGGGTCCCCTTCCAGTATTTTTCTGGGGGGGGCAACAAATGTTTCAATATATGTCTAGGTTGCTTTTTTCATTGTGTTCTGGCTCAGTTTCTCTTGTATGAGCTGGGACAGCCTTCAGTACTTGCTGCTCATTTGTTTTTGCACTGCTCCATTTTTCTGTGTTTGCGCATGTGCAGTAGTGTACCTTGTGCATGGAATGAGTGGGAGTCTCGAATTTCTTTTTAGTTTTTACTGTGTTATTTTGATTTGTTCTACTGTAGAGCCAAGTACTGAAATACAAAAATGTGTTTTCTTTGTGGCTAAAAGAGTGGGAATGCAGGAGCAATAGATACATGTAGCATGGCATTGCAGAAAGACAGACAGGAAGTATTCTGCGGTTATCGGCATTGGTGTCTTTCCATGGGTAGATAGGGAGAAAAACAGAAAAAAACACTACAAAGAATATATAGAAAGAGTGACGGTGTCAGTTGGTGTTTGTTTTGTTCAAGCAGGCAGGGGCCAGATAGGATGGGAGTGCACTGGGAACAATAGTTCTGTGAGACGGTCATTTAGCAGAGATTGCTGTCTGTGCCAGTCCCAGGCTGGTGATGGTTGGAGTGATCTTCGGTGGAGTTCCTGATGTGGCTGACTGGCAGCTGGCACCTTTTCCCATGAGGTAATGCTGGATTTTACAATAGGGAAAAGGTGCCAACCAGAACACAGGATTTTTTGAGCTATTGTATAATAGCTAAATTATTGTAGCAGTATTGCCTATGAACAGCGCCCTACTTCTCCAGTGCTTCAACTCCACACAGGGCCTTCTGCAGGGGGTGGGTCTACGGAACAGTCAACTCCTCCATTTTTAAAGTGCAAAAGTTAAAGTGGTACATACATACAAAGTGATTTGTGACACTAAACTAAATTTAGTTTAACAAGAAAGTTTTACAAAGCATATAAATTACTTCACAAGTTTATGAACATACTGTGCTGCAAATGAAAGTTAGGCTAGAAAGTTAGCTTCATTATCTAGGCATTTACATTATATGCACATGTCCTTTATCCTGTGATTTACACTTGTAAACTGCACAGTATGAAACATCACCTCTAGGTTTGAAAAAAGGGATTCATGTATTTTATATAGAGAATCGGGTTGTTTTTGGTTATTTAATAGAATTTTTAAAAAATCTTCTTTATTTTTATTTAAATAATTTTTTAATTTGACTCCCCCTTCTGTAGTTGCACTATTTCCTAGATTGCTGAATGCTTGTGGGACTTGCTCCCAAAATAAACTAACATTTGCAATCCCCTTTTTTAAAAAAAAAACTTTGGGCCAAAGATTGTTGCTTTACAGTGCTCCCACTCATTTCAAGTCAATACTTGCTCATTTAACACATCAGCAATCCCTTTTTAGTTTCAAAAGGTTGTTACAGGCATGGCTTTTGAAAAATGAGAAATGCAATTGTTTCCAGGATTAATATTATTCTGTTTTTAGGAATAACACATAATGATGTTTATGATGTTGTTGGATTTTGTTTAATTATTTATTTTTTTTGTAATTTGTATGTAAAAGTTCATAAGATTATAATTGTGTAAACTTGTTGTATATAAAAATGGGCAGTTATGCTCATTATGCCTACAAGTATAAAATAAAGAAAAAAAAAAGTTGTAGAATACATTTAGTAACACACTCTCACTACAGAAGTATCCCATACCTTATAGGAACTTAGTTTCTCTATAAACAGACAGTAAACTATGAGGTGGGAGGGAGGGAATTTTTTCAAGGATATGATTCAGACCCCAGAATAAAATAAATTCAAAGAGTTCTAAATGTTTATAAAACCTTACTTCCCTTAAAGCTGATAGAGCAGACCACTATCGTGAAGGATTATTCAATCAATCAATCAAGCAAGCAATCAATCAATCAAAATCTTTATTTAACCAGGTGATCACCGTTGAGCAAAGCTCATTTTCAAGGTGGACCTGGGTTTGTCAACAAGGAACAGGTAGCACATGAGGTGGGTGCCTGAATCATGGCGCTGTCCAAAACAGCAACACGGTATGGGCAAAAGCCCAAAAGGTGAGGAGGCAAGGAGGGCGACTGGATGTGGTGGGGTGGGCGACCCTAGTGACTGGATGTCGCTAAATGTATGACCGTGGGGGGGTGAGCACGGTGAGCATGGCCTGGGAAGGGGCAGAGGGGATGTAGGGGTGGCACTGCGGTCAGCTGCCGAGCTGTGCCGTAGCATCGGGGGTTGGACTCCACTTGCGGTGCCGGGTTCCGTGTTTGGGTCCGGGCGCTACTGTGCTTTTCTTGCACCCAGATGAAAATCTTAATTTTTTTACTTTTGCCCCCGACATGCACCCCCCAGAGTTAGAATCCTTAAGTAGGGGTGGGGGTTGAAGCCCCCACAGTGAGTGTGTAAGGGCACAGCCCCCCCCCACAGAAAGCAAGTGTTTTTAGTCTCTGGCGCCATTTTTCCATGCGCCGGGGTTGTCAGTGTGATGAAATTGTTTTTGCTGCCCTGATGTCGCTCTTCTGCTGGTCGCCCTTTCACGGTCACTGAGATCACATAGAACCCAAGGAACATTATACACAAGATGCAGCAAAAATAAGATACAATAAAACACAATAAAATACAGTATATACAATAAGTATCAGAACGGTAGAATATGTATAGATCAGAAGATACAGCAGGTTTTAGATAGGACACAGTTTTTCATATATGTAAATAATATACAAGTCAAAGCATACACCAATTATAAATAGAACACAATGTGAAACAGTATATGGTGATCCAGTATAAGGGTCAAGCATCACATTGCTAAACTAGTTTATGTCTTTAGATGGGAGGGATTTGAAATGGTTAGTTTTACCAGCCGGATAAGGGTAGGGGGCAGAGGTAGGGAATAGGAAGAGGGTTTAAAGTATAGGCAGCCACAATAGCTAGAGATAGGATGATTTAGACCTAGAGAGGGTGCAAAGGGATAGGGGAGGGAAGAAAGGGTTGGAATTTAGGGCTGGATCCAGGGTCAATGGCTAAAGTGGTTAAAGTGGGAGATCATATGGTGATCTGCTCTGCACTGAATCCATGGGGTGGGGGGGGGACTCCGCCCATGGGTGATGTGCACTACCCTTTGAGTACTGCAGTTTTTGGAAGTGGCACAATTATACCTTCTCCAGCTAGGATTGAGAATTGGGCCCCTTTAATCACAGGTAGGAATTCTGTGTTAGAAGCACTATGGTATCACTAGGCCTATGAAGCTTGAAAAATGTGTCTCTTCAAAGGAAAAGTACTATTTATTTCAAAGGTTTTAGCAGGAAAGACATACTGAGCTGGTAACAGCTCATTTCTAGATGCAACCTTGGGGGAGGGAGAGTAGGAGTAAAACAATGAGGTACAATAAGTACACAAATAAAAATACTGGTGTAACCCACCTACAAATGGGGGTTCCTGAAAGTCTTCCGTGGGTGTGCCTAAATGCTCACTACCAGGCTGGTATCCTGTGTCTTAGCATTTTAAAAGTGTTTATGAGAGTGCCTTAATGCCTCCATGCTCTGTCTATTTAAGAGCTCCATATAATGTGGTGCTTATTTAATCTGGGAGGGGGCTGAGTGTTTCTATGCTTGAGTCCTGCCTGGGCTGCCAGATAATTGCTCCATTCTTCCATCGTTATTTGCACAGAGGTAACTCTGTTTGAAGCTGTACTTATTTGCTGATTATCTGTTAGCATAGTAATGATGTTGTAGTTTGTCTAACCTGCCTTCTTTGCAGTATGGACAGTTCTGTTTATCACCACCATCATGGTCCTGGACTGCCAGAATGGGCCAATCTGTACCTTTGGGGACCCTAAAATGGAGTCTGTCCCCAAGGGTCTTGTGAGAGCAATTTCTGTAGGAATTGTAGTTTTGAGACTTTGGCACCTAAACGTACCTGGAGAGGGAGCCCTTGCTTTCACAGACTGATGGATTAGCCAACCAGAACATTTGGACTGAAGGGAAATTCCCAAGCTGCCTGCTGCAGTCAGTCAGTCTGGAGTTAGAGTTTGAAGAGTTAACAGCTTGAGTGATTCGAGCAGCAGCCCCTGCGTAGTTTGTGTGGGAGATTAGTGGAAATTCTGAGTTTGGCCTGTCTGCCTGCAGTCCCTCGAGAGGGAATCCTTTGAAAGGCTTAGCAATCGGACTGTGTCTGAACTGGAGTGTAACAAGGCCACTGAAGAGTGACCAGATTTGAACCTGAAGAAGACCGAAGATTTGCTGTACACGATCTGCCTGTCAGGACATCCATTTACCACAGACTTCCTGTTTTTGCTTAGAGACACTGATATTGCGGCCAGACTGCCTTCCGCATTGTGGTATGGTGATTGCTTTACTATAAATGTGCTGTGTGCTGTTAGTGGGTTGCGATTTGTTCCCCACTGTGTAAATGTGCCACGCTTGCTGGAAGCTGCATCTAGCACTACTGGACTCAAAATCTGAACTGTTCTACCCGGCCTGGGCCTTGCCACCTGGTCCAGCCAGTTACTTCAGGCACAGAAACCGTCATCGATGAGAGACTTGCCCAGGGATCAGCCCCCTGCTCAACCATCTCGAACAGGAATGACACCTCGGTGATTCGTGTGGGCCCTGCTTCTCCTGGCAAACCAGTCGTCAATCTGCAGTCTCCATTTCATCTAGCATGTGTCTTGTATTGGGTAGCATGAGTAACAATCAGGGTAGCTCCCTGCAACAACAGCTACATCTCAAGTGTTAACTGATTGAATTGTTGCTTTTCCTTTCAAGAACTGAGCCTTCAGGCTCCGGATTACAAATTGTGTGTGGTTCTGCATGCCTTTTCTTTTCATCACAGGGTCCCAACCAGCTGCAACTCCAGCCTACCCCAGGAAATGTTCCAGGCTAGCTCACCTTATTTCCAACTGGCTACCCAGAGTGTGTGACTGTGCAAGGACTAAATGTGCATGCATAATTGCCTGACAAGATGAGTGTTAGAATCAGTCAACCTGATTATGCCCCTCCCTTGTTCAATTACCCTGAATAAATCAGATCTAACTCTTTTTGCATTTAATCTGACCATGGTTCCAGTTTGTGCCTGAAGCACTGTACTGTTGTTATTTACTGTGCCTAACCTTGTTTTACAGGGCGTCTCCAGGGTCGAGCTGGTAGAATCAGCCCTGGTGGTAAGTACAGTGTTTGTTGCACATTGTCTAGACCACTAGAAGGGAAAGAGGGGGGTTACAGTGTCCCGGAGGGCTGTACCCAGGTTAGCCTTGTTACTAACAACCCTGTCCTTTGGGTGGAGGCACCTGTTTTAGTACCCAGGCACCTTAACCTGCAAGTAGCCAAGCAGGCAGGGGTAGTAGCCCTTAGGATAGTGCCACCTAGGAGTTGCACTGAAATACAAATCAAATATGTAAATATGTTTCATCAAAATTGACACATTAACAATTATGCAAAATCAATTATATTGTATAAGAAAATAAACTACAATGCAATAATGTGCAGAAGGAGAACAATTTGTAGTGTGCAAAAGGTAGGAATGAGTCTAGGGAGTGGGCAGTGGTTGTACATTGCGGAGCGTGTAGGGGGAGCTGCACTAGTATAAGTGTGGGGGGTAGGGCTTGCCATAAGCAAATAACAGCGAAGCACTCAACCTCTCCCATTTGGTAAGGATTCCATTTTTCTTATTGGAGGAAAGAGATCACTTTCACATATGGCAGGTGTAACCCGTTAACAATCAGGGAGCATGGTGCAATCTATTCTCCAAGTCCAGTTTTGGTTCCATAAGGGTTAACATCTAGGCCAGGGCCAGTTCCCTGTCATGTGACTGCAGGCTCAATATAAGAAGGAGGATTCTGGCAGTATTTTAGGAGAAGAGAGGAGAGGAGAAGAGAGGAGGTGAGGTGAGGTGAGGTGAGGTGTGGTGTGGTGTGGTGAGGTGTGAGGGAGGGAGGAAGGAAGGGAAGGGAAGGAAAGGAAGGAAGGGAAGGGAAGGGAGGGAAGGGAAGGAGGGAGGAGGGAAGAGGAAATGCAAGGAGGATGGAAGTGTCTGGGAAGAGTGGATGGCAGTAGGATCTCCATCAAGTGGATTCTCTGTAGGCCCTTGCAGATGTTACATCAACTTACATTTGGGCTGTATGAACCTCTAAAAGTTCTACAGTACCTCGCTAACTTTCTGAGTAGAACCCCAAAACATTATATCAGGTTCTGCTGGGTTCTACTTGGTCGAACCAGCTATAACCGAGTTCCAACAAGTAAAACCAGGTTCTACCACTTAAAACCAGGTTCTGCTTAATTAAGAAATCCACAGAAGTTTGGTTTTTGCATGTTTGGGAAAGTACATGTAGTACTAAGAATGGTATGTATTGCAAAGCTGTGGTGCATAGGATTCTGTCTCAGTGCTCCAAAGCTTTGTAAAACTTGCCATTCTTAAAGTTAGAATCTTAGTAACATAGAAACATAGAAACATAGAATGTGACGGCAGATAAGGACCGCTTGGCCCACCCAGTCTGCCCATTTCCGTACCTACTGGATAAGCTGCAGATCCTAGTTAACCAGCAGCCTACTTCTTCCTACCCCAACCCCCCAGAATTGCCTTATGACTATCCCATGCATGCTTGAATTCCACCACTGAGTTTGACTCCACAACCTCCTCCGGAAGGCCATTCCATGCATCCACATCCCTCTCTGTGAAAAAATACTTCCTTAAATTACCTCTGAGCCCCCCCATCTTCAAATTGTGCCATCTTGTTCTTGCACACCTCTTTTTTTGAAAGATGCTACCCTCTTGGACTTTGTTGATTCCCTTGAGGTACTTGAAAGTTTCTATCATGTCCGCCTCTCCCTCCTTTCCTCGAGGCTATACATATTAAGCTCATTAAGTCTCTCTTCATATGTCCTCCGGTGCAGACCCTGCACCATTTTAGTTGCCCTCCTCTGGACAGCTTCCATCCTGTCTATGTCTTTGCGGAGATTGGGTCTCCAGAACTGCACGCAGTACTCCAGATAGGGTCTCACCAGCTGTCTGTACAGAGGGATAATAACTTCCTGTTTTCTACTGGTGATGCCTCTCCTATGCATCCCAGTATCCCCCCAACCCTCCTTGCTGCCTTCTCACATTGCTTGCCCACCTTTAGGTCATCTGATTGACTACCCCAGGTCCCTTTCCATTTTGTTGTTGTTAGTATCTCACCTCCCATTGTGTACTCTTCCCTGGGTTTTGTTTCCCAGGTGCATTACCTTGCACTTCTTAGCATTGAATCTAAGCTGCCATACATTTGACCATTCCTCTAACCTTGCCAAGTCCCTTCTCATCCTTTCCACCCCACCCTGTGCATCAACTCTGTTGCAGATCTTAGTGTCATCTGCAAAGAGACATACTTTTCCTTCCAGTCCTTCTGCAATGTCGCTTATAAAGACATTGAAGAGGACTGGTCCTAATACTGAACCCTGCGGTACCCCGCTAGTAACCCTCCTTTCTTCTGAGTGGACTCCATTTACTATTACTCTCTGTGTCCTATTCTCCAGCCAATTCTTTACCCAGGCTGTCATCTTGGGACCCACTCCCAGGCTGGCTAACTTATATATTAATCTTTTGTGTGGGACTGTGTCAAATGCCTTGCTAAAGTCTAGGTAGGCCATGTCCACAGCCCCTCCCTGATCTACTACTTTGGTCACCCAGTCAAAGAAATCTATCAGATTCGTCTGGCATGACCTTCCCGCTGTGAATCCATGCTGCCTAGGGTCCTGTGCCCTTCTGGCCTCCAGATACGCGACAATTCTTTCCTTTAGAAGTGATTCCATCATTTTCCCTATCACTGAGGTTAAACTAACAGGTCTATAGTTCCTGCTTCTGCCTTGCTCCCACTTTTGTGAAGGGAATCACATCTGCCCTCCTCCAGTCCTCGGGTACCACCCCATCCTCCCATGATTTGTTAAAGAGGGTAGTCAGTGGTGTCACTAGTTCTACCCTTAGTTCTTTTAGAATTCTGGGATGAATCCCATCAGGCCCCATTGCTTTGTCCACCTTCAGTTTTAAGAGTTCTTTCAGAACCCTTTCTTCTGTAAATGGGCTGGTAGCAACTTCTGTATCCAGAGTGTTACTACTGTTTGTTTTATGTACCTCCCCTCTTCCTTTGTAAATACTGAGCAAAAATATTTGTTAGTATCTCTGCCTTTTCACATTCTCCTCTGCCCACCCTCCTCCCATTTATTAAGCCTCACTATCCTCCCTTGGTCTTCCTTTGCTCCTGATGTACCTATAAAGGTTTTATTCCCCTTCTTAACTGAGTTGGCTATCTTTTCCTCAGTTTGGGCCTTTGCTGTTCTGACTGCCTTCCCAGCCTCCTTTTGCTTTAACTGATACAGTTCTCTGTCCTGCTCCTTCTGCGATTCCTTGTACTGCCTGAATGCTTTCTTTTTCTCTTGAACCTTCACTGCCACTTCCTTTGAGAACCATAGTGGTTTCTTACATCGTTTTGTTTTGTTTATTTGCTTCACACAAAGGCTCGTTACCTCTGTGATGGCAGTTTTTATTATTCCCATTGTTCTTCCACCCTCCTTCCCACCCATTTGCTAGTGCATTCCTTAGGCACTCACCCATTTTAACAAAGTCAGCCCTCCTAAAGTCCAGTACTTTTGTCTTTGTATAGCTTGACTCTATTGCTGTGTTTATTGTGAACCATACTGTTCGATGGTTGCTAGTTTCCAGATGGCTACCACTTCTACATCTGTGATCCTCTCTCATCTCCATTTGAGAGTATCAAGTCTAATATTGCTCCCTCGAGTGGGCTCCAGTACTAGTTGTCTAAGGCATGCCCCTGTAGGGCATCTAGAATAACTGCACTCTTGAAGTGGCAGCTGCAACTGCACTCCAGTTAACATCTGGCATATTCAGATCACCCATCAGCAATATCTCCCTTTTCTGCCATTCTAAGTATATTTTCTATCATTTCCTTGTCCACTTCCTCCCCTGAGAAGAGGTCTGTATCAACAACCCTGTGCGGATTGTGGTGCCATTGCCTGTCTCAAATTTACCCACAGTGCTTCTTCTCCTCCCTGTTTACCCTTTTGTTCTGTTACTTTTATTCCTTCCCTTATGTAAAGAACTACTCCTCCCCTCTTTTACCCTCCCTGTCCCTCCTGTAGATAGTGTATCCTGGTATGTTTACATCCCAGTCATGGTTTTATGTGTACCATGTTTCTGTGACTGCCACGATATCCAGATGCTCCTCCTCCATCAAGGCCACTAATTCAGGAAGCTTGTTACCTAGACTCACGGCATTGGTACTCATTGCTTCCATTTTTGATGGCCTTACTTTCTGTTGCAGCATCCCCCACTGACCGTTCTACCTTCTTCTTTTTCTCATTTAGTACCCTGTTTTGTAGGGAGAGGCTGGGATTTTTCTGCTGCTTGTCAGTGCCTCCCCCATTGACTAGTTTAAAAGCTTGCCAATGAAGCATTTAAACCGATTGCTCAAAAGACTTGTTCCCTTCCTGTACATGTACATTCCCAAACGTGCAAAATAAAATATGTGGATTTTTTCACACTCAAGTAGAACCAGGTAGAACTTGGTTATGTACAACTATCACCACTTTTGGTGCATTTAAAACAGCCCTAAGCGCCCATATTCTATCTTCTTGTAACTGCCAGTGTCACCGCTAACCTTTTGTCTCCCCTGTTAACTCCCTGACCCTCACTATTTTTACTCTGACTCTCAGTATATTATTCTCCAGACAAAGCCCCTGCAGACTGCTCACCGCAAGATACATTTCTTCTTTGTGTTGATGCCTCTTTTCATTAATTATATAGGTCAGTTCCTCATGGCTACCCACTGTTAACCTATTAGCTACCAACTGTGTAGGTTTGATCGCTGTTCATTTTGCTACTCTACCAATTGTACCTGACACTAATGTCGACCTAAATGTGTTGTTGCTCTGTTTTCTTCATGTGGTCCATTCATCTTCTGCTTAGCTGCCCAGTGAGCATTTGCAAGTCTACTATTTGCACAGCTCTACCCAGTGAACTGCCTGTCCCACCATTTGCATTAATCTTACAATATGCCAGTTCACCAACTGTGTCATTTTCCACTGCTTAGCTACTGCTTGTATAGGCCTCACTTCATCACCTGTAAGTTCACAGCTTTTCTTTACCTGCATGTATACCCTTGTACTCTTAGGCACAGGTATTCAAAAGAGATGCACCATGCGCAACAGAGATGCGCCAGCGCAAGTACAAAAATGCGCCATTGTGCGATATTCAGCGGGAAGCAGCTGCACCGCACAAGTTGCAATGTGCAAGAGTGCAATGGTAATGAATGCATGTGCAACTGTAGGGGGAGGAACCATGAATAAAAGGTGCAGTGCGATATTCAACAGCATGCACCATGCGCAATAGGGGAGCTAATGGAAGTTGCGCGATAACGGAAATGATCCAAAATAAAAAAGGAACAGGAGAGAGGTGCAAGAACGCTACAGGGAAGCCATAGGTGGGAGCGAGGTGACAGCAACAAGGTAGAGGGTAGCAGTGAGTGGGACTGGGTAGGAGCAGGACAGGGCACACCTGGAAACAACCAGGAACAGGACAGGAGTGGGGAGCCTATGCTACTGTGCAGGAGTGACAGGGAAGTGCCACAGTGGACTGAGGGCAGTGGCAGTAGGCAGGACAGCCAAAGGCTGGAGGTGTACCTTGTGCAGGGGGAGCATCACAAAGGACAGTGGGGGGAATGGGATAACAGCTGCCAGGGGGGAACACCAGCCAGGGACATGGCCAGTGCCACCTTCTAGATGGAAGCGGTAATGAGGGGTGTGAGAAGGCAGGCAGTAGTGGGGTGTGGCCGTAGAAGGGCCTGTTGGTGGTATGCCCCCAACAGGTGGTACTGAGCCCACACCACCTTCAAACACTACTGTGACACAGAGATTGTGAGCCAGTACTGCCTGAACCGGGCAATCCTGAGGCGGCTCTGTGAGCTGTGCAGTGATGAGATGCAGGCACCCACACGACGGAGCCATGCTTTGTCAGTGGAGACAAAGGTGACAGCTGTCATGTGCCTGCTTGCCACAGGCATCTTCCAGAGACCAACAGGGGGCACAACAGGCATAACCCAGTTGGTCGCATCATGCCTACTCATGCAATTCCTCAGCGCACTGCTGCCACATGCTGTGGAGTACAACCATTTCCCCAGCACACAGGCAGAGCGCAAAGCACACATACAAGAGTTCCACAGGGTAGCACATATGCCTGGCGTGCTCGGGGGAATAGACTGCACCCATGTGGCCATCTGCACGCCACCTGGCCCAGACGGTGTATCTTACATTAATTGGAAGGGGTTTGCCAGCATCAACTGCCAGGTGGTGTGCGATGCCAGGAGGCACATAACCAATGTCTGTACCACGCACCCTGGGGGAGCACATGATGCCTTCATCTGGCACCAGTCTGCACTGTGCCACAGGTTTGAGAGTGGGGACATCCCTACTGGACACCTAGTGGGTGAGTATGCACATCAAGCAGGATGACATGAGCAGTTGTGGGGGGGTGCATAGGCAGAGGTGCCATGGGTACCGGCCTTGACTGTCCATGGCAGAGCGATGCAGACCACCATACTAATGTCCACCCTCTACACACGTGTGACAGTGGTTACTCACTCCGTCCCTAGCTGCTTACACCATACCGGTGCCCCGCGACCCCATCGCAGCAATGGTACAATGAGGGACATGCCACCACACGTAATGTCATTGAGTGGGAGTTTGGGATGCTGAAGGCATGTTTCCAGTGCCTGGACATGTCTGTCAGTGCCCTACAGTACAGCCCCTCTAAGGCCTGTGGGCTATTCCTGGCCTGCTGCATCCTGCACAACATGGCCAATGACTGTGGGATAGCTGTAGAGGTCAAAGAGGGGGACAGCGATGTGGACGATGAGGACGCCGGTCCAGACAGTGAGGGGCAGCCACCCCTTGGTCGAAGGGACCCCCGCCTAATCCAGATGTCACAGCTGCACCGGTACACCATCACAGAGGAGCATTTCGGCCAACACAGGTAGGTCACGGAGCCTTGTGCAACCACCAATGGCAAGGGCACAACACACAGACAGGCATGAAAAAACCCCAGTGTGGCCCACATGCATCACTGTCCAGGATGTGTGATCCATCATCATCGGAGCCGGATCTGGCACCAGTCCACGTCACAGCACGCTGGTGTCCATGGCCGCTGTCATGCTGGGACACAGGCAGGGCCTCCTCTGCACCAGCACCACCATCTTCAGTCCAGACAGACAAGCAGATATACTGTGGTCCTGACCCTCGGACACCTGTGGAAGTGAATGGGTGCTCCTCCGTGTCCAGGGTATCACCCCAGGGACACACACCCACCACCGCTGACCAATGTAGATGTTCAGGAGCTGTAAGAAAACACAGTAGCATTAATGTCTCCACCCTACCCTGTGGCATTCCCCCCACCCCCCACACAGTGAAAGCACAGGACCTACCATGCAGTGATGGGCTGCCACCCATCTGGAAGCCACCACCTGGAATGCCCTCTAGGGCACAATGCCACATGTTGCCGGCCACCCACTCCTCCTGTGGTGTCAGGCGTGGCACATCTGGCTGTCCACCACTGGTTGCAGCACGTGCTGTCCTGATGGCAGCCACCTTGTTCTTAATCCTCCTCTTGTCCATGCTGACCTTCTTTTTGAACTCCTGCATGGACTGCTGGTGGCTGCCATGCTGGTTGATGGCACGTGCTACCTCACCCCATGCCGCAGCACGGGCCTGTGGTGTTCCCCGCTGTCCACTGAGCAGCGGTTCCCTGTTGAGGTAGGCCTCAAACAGGGCATCTGATTCTGCCCAGGTGAAGTTGGGCCTCCTCCATGTCCCACGTCTCTGTTACTCCTCTTCCTCATGTTCAGTCATTATAGAGCCTGTGGGACTGACAGGTGCTACCTTTGAATGTGCAGTCCCATGCATCTCTCACACATCACAGTCCACACCTCCAAACAGCATGCAACCCAGCACAATAGACTGCAATACCAAACAATGTCCTCTGCAGCCCCATGTCGCATTTATATAGCGCAAGGCATGCACATGAGGCAGGGCACAACTTTAAGTGGATGCTAATGCAGTGGCTGCACCATGGAATTGCTGATGAGCTGATTTGCATATGCTAGCTGAATATCACGCTGTTGTGCCTTCGTAATTGTGTTGAGCGTGCTCAGCTAAAGGTGCAGCTCTGTGACATGCAGAGTAGGCACTGCACAGCGCATGCCCGGAGTGCTGACATCGACGCCTGCTGTGCTGATGAAGTGCTGAGTGTGGGAGGCAGTGCAGGGCATGGCCACCACTTTGCCAGTAGTGTTAGTGCGCTTTTCATGTGTGTGGTGCTCATGCCCTGGAGCGCTGTAGGCACCATGGTGCCACAGTGCGGTAGGCCACTGCAGGTCGTCACACAGGCACCCTACCGTGCTACACACAGGGAGTCCCAATAGCACTGTGGTGGTCCGTGCATGACAGACCCTTGACCCTGCGGTTGACCTTTGCCCCCAGGTGCCATGCATCTGCATGGGTGCACCCCATCACACTGTTTGGTGACAGCACAATGGGGAATGGCAGTGCTGTACCGCACAGCATCTGCATGTGGGGGACATGCACTACAGAGCACCATTTTGTGATCTGGCATGCACAAATGATGCCACGCAGGAGAGCAGCAATGTGGAGCCCGCTAGAACTGGCCAATCCTGTGGCCATTGTTAAGCCCCATACTGGGGCTATGTTTGGGGAAGACCCTTTAGAAAGGCCTAGAAGCGCTGTGTGGGAGGAGGTGGCAGAGGCAATGTAGGAGGCCACTGGGATTGCCCGCAGCATAGAGTAGTGTCGCCACAGCTATGGGGATCTCCAGCGGAGGGACCCAGATAGGCTGGCTCGACTACAGGCATGTGCCAGATGAGACGCAGTGCCACGGCCAGGTAGGTGCTCCATCTATACACTGATAGCATCCATCTGGGTATCACGGTGTGCATGTGTCCACCATGCAGGGGGTTGGGGGCCATCCAGTGTGGGCGGAGGTGGTGGTGGGGTTGTGGCATGGTTGGGCTGTGCAGAATTGCACACACCGGGAAGGGGCTTTGCTACTGGTTTGTACTGATGTTCCCCTCTCCGTGTTTGCACTCTAGGCCCTGAGGAGAGATGCCATGCTCGGGAGGCATGGGCACAGTGAGACTGTGATGCTGCCCAGCAACAGGGATGAGGTGGAGGGCCCATAGTGCAGTAGCACAAGGCTGTTGCAGATGCAGGTGAGTGCCTTTCTTCCAAGAACTTCTGTGCATGCTGTGTTGAGGGTTAGGCGGCGGGGCATGGCCACCAGCCCTTGACACCAGTGATGTGCACGCCACATAGTACACTCAGCACTGTCCTGTGGCACTGCATGTGTGGGTGTGCATTGCTAGTGGTCCATGCGTGCACCGCGTACATGGCTGTTCCACTGCCTTCGTATTGCATAGCCATGTCACTGTACGGCCACGGTGGTGCTGTGCAGGACTTGGGCGGTGGGTGTGTGCAGCGGTCCACATGGCTGTGTGTACCTGGGTAGGCAGGTCTTGTGGACATGGTCACTGTGGGTAGTCACACACCATCACAGGGGCATAGCCCATGGCTGTATGCCATGCACAATGGGTGGGCTGCAGAGGGATGGACAGTCACACGTATTGACTCTGCTCCCTTGTCCTAGGTGGATATCACTGGATGGCCTTGGAAAGAGGCATGCAGGAGCTGCTGCAGCTGGCATGGGCATCCCTCACAATACTGGAAAGATTGGAGCACCACGGGGTCTGGAGAAGACGCAGCCGGAGGTGCCACAGGAGTGGAGGGTGGGGCAGGCATTAGGCCCTCCATGCCCCCTGACTCACTTAACCCCCCCTGGACCCACCCTCACCCCTTCTTCCCTCTCCCATTTGTTCACCCTGCCCCATGCCCCCAACTGGTTTGTGGCCCTTCCCCACCCTTGTAAATACTTGTAAATAGTTGTTTTGCTACCTCTTTTCAATACATGTGTTTTGTTATGACAACTGTGGTGGTCTCTGATTTGCAGCTGGATACAGGTGTTTGGCTGCAGTGGTTTGCATGGCATCAGGGGTGGTGCAGGCATGGGGGTGTGTGTCCGGCAACTGCCTATGGTGTGGGCAGGGGACTCGGTCACTGTCTGTGGTTTGTGTGTTGTTCTCTGTGCACTGGATGCCTGTGTGCAGTGGTCCACAGTGCATGCACTGTGTCCATGGTGCCCCTGTCAGACTGTCCATGGCCTGTGCAGCTGACACCTTTGCATGTCTCTGCTGTGCATGGTCTGCTGGCATGTCAGTGGTGGCTGTCCATACTGGACACCCCCTGCACCTGGCACAATGCTGGATTGCTTCCTGTCACTGGTATGGTGTACGTCTGCCTCGGGTGGCACTGTGGCCTCCACTGTTGTTGTCCTCCCTCCATGCTGTCACTTGCGTCTGTTGCAGGGGATGTGCTCCAATGTTTGTTACTTGTGCTCTGGCTGCATGCTGGTGGTGTACAGATTCACGGTGCATGCACAGGGTGGCTGGTACACCTGTGCCATGGAGGGGTGCTAGCCATGGGTACACGGCTGCTGTGGCTGCATGCCAGCAGATTTATTTCCCCACTACTGTGTCCCTGTGTTGGTAAGCCCTTGGGTATGGGTGGGTGTTTGTGCACTGTGTTGCATTCTGTGTGGCGCATGCCTCCATGAACCACTGTGGGCATCTGGGCTGGCTGTTGGGGCAAGTGCTTGGATGGGGTGTGTCCTTGGGAGGGTGTGCAGGGTGCTGTACCACTAGTGGTGGGGTCTGGGGCAGGCCCTGTCACGTGCGGGGTACCTCATGTGCTGACGCAAGGTCGGTCTCTCAGCTGTACCTCGGAGGGCCATGCAGGGTGGCACTGTGTCTGCAGTTGTTGCATCAGTGGCTGCTGCTGCCCTCTGCAGGGTGCTCATGGTGTGGCTGCCTTGTATTGCTCCATGGTGCACAGGGTTGCATTGTCACAGCGGGGGTTGCATGCATGGGTGACATGCACTGTTGGTCACTGCTCCTGGGCAGGGTGTCTGGGGATCACTGTGCAGGGTATGCTCTGCATTGGTGGGATGGTGTAGCATGGGGTGGCTGGACCTCCTTGTGTTCCGGTCACAGCTTGACAGGGGGTGTGCTGGGGCACCATGCCCCAGCTCTTGGATTGTTGCTGGTGTCCATGGGCAGGTGGTTCTTCCAGCTCTCCTCAGGTTGTGCGGGTCATGGGGTATGGGGGGTGATATCTGTTCTGCTGCATGTTCCTCTGCCCATATCTTCCATGAGTGGTGAACCCCTGTATCCTGTCCCTGCACATCCCTGGTTGTGCTGATGCACTGCTACCCTGCTCCACTGTGCATATCTGGTTGTGCTACTGCGCATCAGACTGCGCCACTGCGCATCCTTGGTTGCGCCATGGCGCAGTTGGCGTGATATTCAGTTGTGTTGTGCAAGTGCATGTTGGCCTGCACTGTGTCTGAATATTGCACGTGCTGTGCATAGGTGCACTGAACTTGCACTGCTCCTGCTATTGCGCTACTTTGTGGTGCAGTTTGAATATCTGGACCTTATTGTTTATTATCGTTACTATTTATCTGACGTGGAGCCTTTGGAAATGAGTCTACGACTCAAAGGGTTGTAATTCCAATTTTTATCAAATAAATAAATAAAGTATTGTAGAACCTGGTAATACCCAGTAGATGCTGTAAAATACTGTCAAAACAGATTTAGCAAACGATAAAGATCGGGGACTATATATGACTCGTATATCATCCCTGACAACATTTGCTTCTTAAATCTGGTTGCAGCCCAAAGGGTTAACCTCCTGAGCTACACACTGTTACAATAATTTGAAATTTTCCCTACTGTTGGACCCAGATAATAACAGAGCCCAATGGCTGTGGTCATGGGCCATAAAGAAATGCAGGGGTGGCCGGCATCCAGTATCAGTTTGGGGTTTTCTGTTATTCTGAGTAAATGTCAGTATTACCCATCCTCTTTCTATCCTGTCCCTCTAGTACACTCTCCTGCCCTGCTCCCCATACCTCCCATAGTTAACTGTATCAGTATTACCCCATTCTCTCACCCTCCCTAACATTCCTTCCCCACCTCTCTCTTTTCCTTTAACAATAGAATTTCTTGGCTTATACCATATATGGTAGTAGTGACAACCAGCAAGTACTACGTCTATATATGAGAGCGAGAAGAAGCTGTTTCATTCTGATGGACTAGTCAGGTTCAAGTGCAATGAAGAAAGGCAGGAGAGTGTCCAGTGAAGTGAAAGGAAGAATTCAATGGATGGAGGAGGAAAAAGGGAGCCAATTGATGTTTCACTTTTTTGGTAGTATTCATTGAATAGTGAAAAAGGGTTCTAGACATTTCCTAAAAGCATAGTGTTTGGAAAAAAAATATCAATGTGATATTGCGTAGGAGAAGGGTGCCAGAGGGATGTGTGTAAGAGTAGGTGGAGGGGGAGGTATTGGCATACTTGGACGTCTGGCTGAAGGAGACTAGGAATCAGTAGAGTCAGAGTGTGTTTGTTGGAAATGTGAAAGGGGGATCCTGATGAATATATTCATCATCTTTTCCCAGAATAATGGAAAAACCCATAACAGTCTACCATCCACAAATTTTCTTTATGGTGCCAGGTGTACAACTGAGGATCTAACAATGGAGGGTGGATTATATTTGTAAGAGGGAGTGGCCCAGGAGGTATGGACTTGGAGCTTGTGGGGGGGTATTCTCATAATGGTCAATTAGTACATGGAAACACCATGGCCCAGATATTCAAAAGAGTTGAGCCATGTGCAATAGGGTTGCGCCTGCACAAGTCCAAAATTGCGCCATTCTGCAATATTCAGCAGGAGGCAGTTGCGCCTCCTTAATCATGCTGAGCAACAGCGCAATGATAATGAAGGCATGTGCAACCGAAGGGGGAGAAACCATGCATAAATGGCACAGTACGATATTCAACGACTTGCACCATGCGCAATAGGGGAGCAAGCGTAAGTTGCGCCACAGCAGAAATGAGCCAAAATAAAAAGGATCAAGGGAGAGGCACAAGAACGCTACAGGGAAGCCACATGAGGCAGAACCCTAGGCAGACAGACAGGGCAGGAGGGACAAACAGGGCAGGCCAGGGAAAGGGCACCCTGAACACCCAGGCACAGGGAGGGTGTGGGGAGCCACAGCTAGTGCAGAAGGGGGAAGTGCCACACAGTGCAGAGGCCACCACAGGCAGATGTTCCTGGTGCAGGGGAAGTAGCAGGGAGGACAGCGGGGGGAATACAGTAACAGCTGCCAGGGGGGATGAATACAAGCCAGGGACATGGCCAGTGCCACATTCCAGATGGAGGCCGTTATGAGGGGGGTGAGAAGGCATGCAGCAGGGGGACATGGCCGTGGAAGGGCCCATCTGCGGTATGCCCCCAACAGGCAGTACCGAGCCCACACCAGCTTTGAGCTGTACACTGATACTGAGATTGTGGGCCAGTACCGCCTGAATAGGGCAATTCTGAGGCAGCTCTGTGAGCTGTGCAGTGATGTGATGCAGGCACCCACATGACGGAGCCATGCCCTGTCAGAGGAGACTAAAGTAACACCTTGCATGTGCTTGCTCTCCATGGGTACCTTCCAGAGACCAACTGGGGACACCACAGGCATAACCCAGTTGGCCACGTCACGCCACCTCACCCAGTTCCTCAGCACACTGCTGCCACATGCTGTGGAGTACATCCATTTCCACAGCACAGCAGTGGAGCGCACAGCACACATACAGGAGTTCCACAGGGTAGCACGTATGCCTGGCATGCTAGAGGCAATAGACTGCACCCATGTGGCCATACGCACACCATCTGGCCCTGAGGGGGCCACATACATCAATAGCAAGGGCTATGCCAGCATCAACTGCCAGGTGGTGTGCGAAGTCAGGGGACGCATAATCAATGTCTGTGCCACACACCCTGGGGGAGCACATGATGCCTTCATCTGGCACCAGTCAGCACTGTGCCACAGATTCGAGAGTGGGGACATCCCCACTGGACACCTAGTGGGTGAGTATGCAAACCACATGGACAATCATAGGGCCTGGGGGGCATGGCCAGAGATGACATGGGTAGTGTCCCACATGGCCCGGGGCAGGGCGATGCTGATCACCAAACTAACCTCCACCCTCTACACACAGGTGACAGTGGATACCCACTCTGTCCCTGGCTGCTCACACCCTACCGGCAGCCCACGACCCCATTGCAGCAACGCTACAATGAGACACACGTCACCACATGTAATGTCATTGAGCTGATGTTCGGGATGCTGAAGGCATGTTTCCGTTGCCTGAACACCTCCAGCGGTGCCCTACAGTACAGCCCCTCAAAAGCCTGTGGGCTATTCCTGGCCTGTTGCATCCTGCACAACATGGCCAATGAATGTGGGATAGCCATACAGGTAGAAGAGGGGGACAGCGATGGGGATGATGAGGACGCCAGTGACGATGGTGATGGGCAGCCCCCCTTGGCCGACGGGACCCCCGACTGATCCAGCTGGCACAGCTGCACCAGGACACCATCACGGAGGAGCACTTCAGCCAACCCAGGTAAGTCATGGGGCCATGTGCAGCCAACAGTTGCTAAGGCACAACCCACAAACACGCATGGACACACACCAGGGGTGCATGCCGTCAAGGGAAGTGGCAGGGCACAGAAGCACACACACAACCAGGGATGGGTGATGATTAACTTGCCACATGGATGGACACACACACACGCACACACACACAACACACCAAATGTGCACAGAGGGCAGGAGGCACACCGACCCAGAATGCCAACCCTAGCAACACACATGTCCACAGACCACCACGCCCACTGCCTATCCATGTGCGTGTGTCAGATGCTGAGCACCATTGCACATTGGTGTACAGCGCAATGCAGGCATCATCATGCACACGCAACTGCGGACAGCAGCTGGGAGGGTGTGCAGGTGGACTGTGTGTCTGCATGCAGGGCTGAGTGCCCACCCGTGCACTGCCCACTGAAACACACAATGCACACAGGGCAGCACCAGACAATAGCTGCACTGGGAGACAGGTCAGTCATGCAACACAGTGCCCCAGCCACCACAGATGCATGGTGGCCCCACTGAGACCCGCCAGCACTGACAGGCTGACCACTGGCCTCATGGGGTGGCACCGATGGTCCTCAAGGGGTTCCACTGCATGAACGCGACCGTGCATGCACAGGGGTCTGCTCACACTGAACATGCCTGTGCCAGGAGTGCTTGGGATGCCCACAGCTGAACCCGGTGTCAACAGGGTGGGAGTCGCACGATGCCAGGAACGGGGGGTCGACAGTGCACTGTGTGGTGTCCGTGATGCATGGGCACCTGACTCTGTGCCCATTGTGGCCATGACAGCAGTGAATGCCTGTGCGTGCCTGTCAATGGCAGCAGTCACATCCTCCCACAAATGGTCCATCCCTGCCAGGATCAAAGTGGTGTCCCTGCTGCGATGCTCCTCTGCCTGCACCAGAGCCACACGCAGTGCATCCATGGACCATGCAAGCCGCATCTGCTGCTGGACTAATGCTTGCAGTAAGCAGGTGTGCTTGTCCAAGAGGTCATCTGCTCCTCGGCATCCTGTCCCTCAGGGTGTGCATGGCCCTGATAATCAGCACCCCTTGAGGGTGGGTGCTGTGCACCAGGACCAGGTCTGGGCATGTCCACAGGTGGTGCACAGATGCCGCCGCTGAACCCTGTACCCCCCAAGCCCATTGACCGACTGCTGATGCTGCCTCTCTGGCTGCCACTCCCCAGGGCTCATTGGTGCCACCACAGTGGCCGCAACAGTCCCACTGTCCTGAACAGACAGCAGTGCTGCCCCACTGGTGCTGACAGGCACAGGCTGGGACTGTGCTGACATGCAGGCCTCCATGGCAGCACCACTCACAGCCATGGGCGTGAAGTGCCCTGCTGTGTGGCCATCCTGTGACACACACGTGTCACTGCCCATGACGTTAGCATCATCATCACCGGTGATGGACTCTGCACCGGCCCCAGGCCAGCACGCTGGGACACAGGCAGGGCTTCCTCCACACCTGTTACAATGACATCAGTGTGGACAGCCATGCGGCCCCACTGTCACAATGATCCACATATACCTGTGGAGATGGATGGGCCCTCCTCCATCTCCAGCTGACTGTCCTCAGTGGACAGGCCCACCACCGCCTACCCATGCAGATGCTCAGGATCTGTAAGGGAAAGCAAAGTCACGTTACTGCATGTGACCTACCCTGCTCCCCCATAGACGACCATGACTTACCATGCAGTGATGGGCCACCATCTGTCTGGAAGCCACCACCCAGAACACCCTCAATGGCACTGCGCTGCATGCTTCCAGCAAGCCTCTCCTCCTGTGGGGTCAGCTGTACCACCTCCAGCTGTCCCCCACCTGTTGCAGCACTCGCTGCCCTGAAGGCAGCCACCTTCTCCTTTACCCTCCTCCTGCCCATGCCCATCTTTTTCTTACACTCCTGCATGGAGTGCTGGTGGCTGCCATGCAGGTTCACAGCACATGCCACCTCCTTCCATGCAGCAGCACGGGCTTGAGGTGTTCCCTGCTGTCCACTGAGAAGTGCCTCCTGATCCAGGTAGGCCTCAAACAGGGCTTTGGTTTTGGCCTTGGTAAAGTTAGGCTTCCTCACACCACTGTGTTCCTCCTCTCCAACAACTTGCTCACTCATTATGTAGCCTGTAAGAATGGCTGTTGTTACCTGTGACTGTGCAGTCCCATGCATGTCCCTAAATCCATAGTCCACACTCTCAAACAGCATGCAACTCACCAATAGACTGCAGTAACCGACTATGGACACTGCAGCCCAATGTTGCAGTTTTATAGCGCAACCCATGCAAATGAGGTGAGATGCAACTTTAAGTAGATGCAAGTTGCAGTGCTGCGCCATTGAATGGCTGATTAGATGATTTGAATATGACAGCTGAATATCGCGCTGTTGTGCTTTGCGCAATTGTTTTGAACGTGCCGAGCCAATGGTGCAGTTCTGTGACATGCGTAGTACACACCTCACTGTGCATGCCTGGGTTGCTGATGCAGACATCTGCCACGCTGATGATGTGCTGTGCATGGTAGGCAATGCAGGGCATGGCCACCATTGTGACAGTGGCGCTATAGCGATGGCCACTACATGGCGCTGTGGCACTGGGCCATCATAGGCACACTGGGCCAACTGTGCGGTAGGTTGCTATGGTGCTGGCACACAGGCAGCTAATCGCACCACACGCATTGTGTTCCAATGGCGCTGTGCGTGTCCATGTGCCAGAGACCCTTGACCCTGTGCCCGACCTTTGCCCCCTAGTTGCCATGCATCGGGCATGGCTGCACCTCTATCACGCTGTTTGGTGACAGCGTGATAGGGAATGGCAGCGCTGTACTGCGCAGCATCTGCATGTGGGGAGCCGTGCTGCAGAGTGCCATATTGCCAAATACAGAACCGAGAATGGCACGCAGAAGGGCAGCCCAGTGGTCTGCTATCAAACTGGACAACCTAGTGGCCATTGTGGAGCCACACCATGGGCCTCTGTTTGGGGAGGCACCCCTGGACTGGGCCAGGACCCAGGTGTGGCAGGAGGTAGCCACTGCCCTTGAGGAGGCCACCGGACAGGAGAGGAGCACCGAGCAGTGCAGGCACAGATACGGGGACCTGCGGCGAAGGGAGCCGGAGCTACTGGCATGCCGGCAGGCACGTGCCAGGAGGGGCATGGTGCCATGGCCAGGTAGGGGTTATGTCAACACACTTTTATCTTTCATATGGGTAACAGTGTTGTATGTGTCCAGCACATGGGGGAGGGACTGTCCGGGGTTGGCTGTGGTGGTGTTCACAGGGTGTGGGGTGGGTGGGTCTGGCTGGGTGGGAGGACACACACCTGGGAGCAGGGGGACTTTGCTACAGGATTGTACTGATGTTCCTCTCTCCATGTTTGCCCCACAGGCCTGGAGGAACGCCGCCGTGCACATGAAGAGTGGTGACAGGAAGAGCATGGTGCAGCCAGGTGGGGCGAGGGCCCTCACCGCCCACTTGACTGGCCCGATGAAGGTGAGTGCCATACATCCATGATTACTATTGCATGCTGTGTGACAGGGTGGGCAGCGGGGCATGGCCACCATCCATCGACACCACTGCCATGAACGCGACTTACAGTCAACACTGTCCAGTGGCAATGCATGTCTGGTAGTGCATCAATGGTGGTCCATGCGTGCACCAGGTACATGGTTGTACCACTGCCTTTGCACCACATAGCCATGTCACTAAACGGCCATGGTGGTGCTGTGTGTGACTTGGCCGGTGGGTGTGTGCCGCGTTCCACATGGTTGTATGCACCTGGGTGGTCAGGTCATGTGGACATGATCACTGCAGGTGGTCACACACCATCACAGAGGTATGTCCCATGGCCGTATGCCATGCACAGTGGGCAGGCTGTATGGGTTTGTGCATTCACACCTATTGACTGTGCTCCCTTGTCCTAGGTACCCGCCATCTATGTGAAATCTGGGAGGCGCTGCGGGAGATATTACTGGTGGTGAGGGTGTCGCTGGACATCCTCAGATGCATTGATGACACCAGGGTCCTGAGGAGGCACAGAGCCCGGAGGAGTCAGAGCGAGGAGAGGTGCTCCCGCTAGGGTTCAATCGGTCCCACTATTCCCCTACCCCCATGGACCCACCCTGACACCCCTCCTTTCCCATCCCATTTGTCCACCCCTGCCCTCTACCTACCCCCACCTTGTTTGTGGCCCTCCCAACCTTGTATATAGTTTCTGTAATATTGTATATAGTTGAATTTTATATATTTGTTCAATACATTTAATTTTGATATGCATACTGTGGTGGTCTCTGATTTTCAGCAGGCTATAGGTGCTCAGCTGCAGTGGTGTGCATGGCGTCAGGGGTGGTGCGGTCATGGGTATATGTGTGTGTCCGTGTGGAGGTGACTATGGTGTGGGGGTAGCTATCAGTCAGTGTCTGTGGTGTGTGTGTTATTTCCTGTGCACTAGATGACTGTGTGCAGTGGTCCATGGTGTGTGCTCTGTGTCCATGGTGCACCCATTGGCCCATCCATGGCCTGTACAGCTGGCACACATGCATGTCTGTGACCTGCACGGTCCACTGGCATGTCAGTGGTGGCAGTCCCTGCAGGGCAGCCACTGTACCCGTCATATTGCTGGGTTGCCTCCTGTCACTGGTGTGGTGCATGTCTGCCTCAGGTGGCACTGTGGGCACCACAGTTGTTGTCCCACCTCCATGCTGTGCCTTGTGTGTGTTGCAGAGGATGTGCCCCACTGTCTGTGACTTGTGCTCTGGGTGAATGATGGTGGTGTACGGGTCCACAGTGCCTGCACAGGGTGTCTGGCACTCCAGTGTCATGGAGGACTGCAGGTTGTGTGTACACAGTTTACATGGGTCCACACTGGGGGCGTGGTTGCCCCACTACTGCGTCCCTGTGTTGTTGTGCCCTTGGGTATGGGTGGGTGTCTGTCCATACACTGTGTGGCATCTGGTGTGGTGCATGCTTTCACTCACCACTGTGGGTGTCTGTGCTGGCTGTTGTGGCCAGTGGTGGGTCGGGGTGTGTCATTGGAATACTGTGCAGGGTGCTGTACCACTGGTGGTGGTGTCCGGGGCATGCCCTGTCCCTTGTGGGGTACCTCATGTGCCGACGCATGGTTGGTCTCTCAGCAGTACCTCGGGAGGACTGTGCATGGTGGCACTGTGTCTGCCATTGTTGCATTGCTGTGTGCTGCCACCCACTAATGGGTGCTCATGGTGGGGCTGGCTTGCATGGTTCTGTGGTGCATGGGTTGTAGTGTCACAGTGGGGGTGGTGGCATGCATGGGGTTTCCTGCTGTGGTGGTCACTGCTCATGGGGGGTGTCTGGGGGTCATGGTGCAGGGTGTGCTCTGCATTGGAGGGATGGTGTGGCATGGGGTAGTCAGCCCTCCTTGTCTGCCAGTCACAGCTTGCCGGTAGGTGTGATGGGGCACCATGGCCCAGCTGTGGGTTGTTTGCTTGTCTCAATGGGCCAGTGGTTATTCCAGCCCTCCCCCAGTTGTGTAGTGCATGGGGTGTGGGGGGACAATGTCTGTTCTGCTGTGTGATCCTGTGCCCATCTGTGGCATGGGTGGTGGGCCCCTACCTCCCTGGTTGTGCAGTTACATTGCTCTGCTGCTGGGGGGCATCCCTGGTTGCGCTATGGTGCCTCTGGACTGCTCAGTTGAACATCCCTTGTTGCGCTATGGCGCATTAGATCTGCTCAGCTTCCCCTCCCTAGTTGCGCTATGGCACAGGTTGTGTGATATTCAGTCGTTGGCTGTAGGCACAGTTTGGCCTGCTCCGTTTTTGAATATCGCATCTCTTGCACATGGGTGCAATAGACTTGCACTTGCTCCTGCTATTGCACACTGTTTGGGCTCAGTTTGAATATCTAGGCCCATTTTTTTTTTTATTCTAGTCTTTTATTTTTATTTTCCAGGTTAGGATGAAAACAGTTTGTATCTGGTAGATGGCTCATTTTGGATCAAAGCCTTGGATGTGTCCTTGGGTGTAGCACTGAAATAGAGATGGGAAAGTGGATATTTTGCAGCAAAAAAATAAAAATCACCATCTGGATCTGAGGAAGACCATTTATTTATTATTTATTTATTTTATTTATGTTTTTTAACAACCTAATAAATATTGAATCTGTAGTTAACAAAACTTGCAACAAAACCAAATGGCTGAAAAACTGTGTGACAATAATGTGTAGTCATTTATGGTTGTTTTAGATGAACAGCATGTAGTGGCCCTTCAACTGCTGGTGCTAGGTTGGGCCTCAGTGGCACATGAGAAACAGTAGTAGAAGTTTGTTTGAAAAATGAATGGAACTTAAGGAAGAGGAGGAGACAGGAGGACCCACCAGTAGAGGAAAGACAGGTGGAAAGGCTAGTGGCTACTAGTGGCAATAGAATCCCTCATCATCATCATCACCATCATCAGTGTGACATGCCATCTTGGTGCTGTCAGCCTGCATATATTTTGGAAATAAATGTTTTTAGATTGTGGCAGGTTAATTTTAGAAAAATCAGCCTCTCAACATTTTTGTGGAAAGACATATTCTTTTGTCATTCACTATTGCCCCAGCAGCACTGAAAACTCTCTCTGCATATGTGCTGGCAGGTTGGCAACTGGGGTTTTCAATTGCAATCTTAGTTAAAAAAGGCCACTTTGATTTTTTTCTTTTGCCAATACAGCAATGGTTCATCACCTGCGGTGAGACGTACAATCTCCTCCATGTAATCTTTCACCATTTTTGCAGCAGGGGTTTCTGGTACCACAATAGCTGGATGGGCTTTTCCAGCTGTCTTTATCAGACCAAAGTCTGATGGCATGTCCCACAGTGGTTTATCTTCTTGTGGTGCAACAGCAGTTCTGGTTGGTGTTTGATGGCCAAAAACATCAGTAGTGATCATACCAGCAGCAGCAGCAATGGCAGATTGTGCTCTCAACCAGATTTTGTTCAGAATTTTAATGTTGCCAAAAGGGCACTAATGATGTACTACTTTTCTCAACTATACTGTATGTGCTGACACTTTCTCAATTAACAGTTGATAATATTTCAGGTCTTTAAGGTCACGTGGTTTGAAAAATGTTTCAATGTTGGTGAAATATGTAGTACTTGCTGATACTGTGAAATGTGATGAATGCGGCTTTCCTCTATTCCTACCCTTGGTAGAAGAGCTGGGTAGCTGTAGGGAACAGAGGCATAATCAAGGGTGGATAGCATGCCGGAGAAGAAGGAGGTAATGGGGAGGATGGTGGGTGACTTCCTGAATCTAAGCACAAAGTGCTGTGAGAGGTAAGTTTTTGAATGAGATGTGGGAGGAGCTATTAGCCCAAATTGAGCCTTGGGCTTTAAGCCCTCTTATTCAATGTTGGTGAAATATGTAGTTCTTGATGATACTGTGAAATGTGATGAATTATGATGATTATTCATAATGTGACTTTCCTCTATTCCCACCCTTGGTAAAAGAGCTTGGTAGCTGTAGGGAATAGAGGCCCCAAAATAATTATCTCCTCCAACTCCAGAGAGTGTGATCAGGAGGACTTAGGAGAGGGAAAAACCCTTAGGGCAAACCTCTGAGGACCTATGGCTACTGACCTGCTCGTCCTCCAAGCAAACTAAGAGGAGATAATGGAAAAAACATTTTTAAGTCTGGAAGTAAGATTAGGGATGTATACTTTGAATGTAGATGATTTCCATCTTCCTAGTCTTTTGATGATGTAGACAGGAATGTTATGATGGGATGCTGAGGTAGCTGCTCCTATTCTAAATGAATGACTGGAATAGGAGAATGGATTTAGTCTGAGTCTCTGGATGAGGGTTCTTGTGTGGTCTAGGAACCATTTGAATGTCATTGGTACATTGATGTAGGAAGTTATTAGGGGAGAAGAAGGATTAGACTTGACATGGAACAGCATGGGCTTTGTGAGTCTTGCAACTGGACACCAGTTGTTTGATGTGGAATAATAAATTATGGAAATTCCAGAATGTAGTCTATCAGTTTTTGAAGAAGGTAGATTTAATATGTAACTGTCATTATGCTTTTTCAGGTTGGATACTCTGAAAAAGCAGATGAGCGAGAGGATGATGTGGTGAATTCTCCGGGGTGAAGAAATCCATAGAAGGCAAGGATAATTGCTGATGACACCATGAGACTGGAATTATGATCAAATGGATTCAAATCCAATAAGTCCAGGAAACTATGAAATAGAGGTCCTTCTGTTGGAAGGTGGCAAGGATTATTCAGAATGGAGGATCATTGAAAGCCCAATAAAAGTAGTTTGATTGATTGATTAGAGAACAATGAAGGTGAAGATGGAGAGTATTGGGACAGAAAAAAACTGAATACCAGCTAAATACAATGTAATGGTACCATGGAAAAGATGCAAACTTGATAGCAAAATGTCAGAAAGGCTAGTACCAAATCTACTGAGATGAGAGTTGGGTGGAATGATGATGAAGCACAGGAAAGGATACATATTTGTTCCAGGTGGTCATATAGGCAGCTCTAGTGGAAGGTGTCAACGTGGACCACATGAGGAGAGATGCTTGATGATGATAGTGACTTATGTCATGATTAGATTGTAGTACGATGGTGGAGGAGTCATGATGTGATCTGCTGAAGGATGGAGATGATGGAAATCCTGAAAATGAAATTGAGAAAGTACATCAGCTGTTTGGTTCCTGACACCAGGAATATAATAGCATGTGGTGATGATAAAGTCATGGATGAGTGAAAACCAGGTTAACCTCCACATGAACAACATGATGGAAGGTGAGCATGAGCAACCTTTATTAATGATGGCTACTGTGGACTGATTGTCAAAATATATGGATACTGTTTGGAGTGACCATAGATGCCCCCATAGAATTGCATCTGCTATGATGGGGTATAGTTTGAATAATGGAGAAGTATAAGAAAAGTCACTCAATGAAGAGACGTCAGGAGGCCAAGGGGCAGCAAGCCAGGACCGAGAAAATATGGCTGTGTATCAATGGGTTGGAGAGGCATCTGTGAATATCTGAGGATGAGTTTGGGGAGCTGGATCTTTACGAAACATGAAGCGTCAGTTCCATCTGTCGAAAAAGAGGGACCACATGGCTAGGTCCGATTTTGCAGATGCTGTAATATGGACATGATGACAAAGCTCTGGAACAGATGAATCTTGAATAAGAAGATAAGAGATAAATAAGCAACCTTGAGGAATTATCCTCATTGTGAAATTTAGGTACCCCAAAAGGGAAAGCAGGTTATGCTTGGTGCAGTAGGATCGTGTAAAGAATGAAGAGACCAGATCTTGAATCTGAGAGAGCTTATTGAGCGGAAGACGTGCTTCCATGTGGTCTGAATCCAACATGATGCCCTGGAATTCGAGGGATGTGGAAGGGCCGAACATCTTCTCTGCTGCCAGAGGGACTGACAGGTCCTTGAACAGTCAAATGAGTGCTAACAGACTCTCCTCCAGGGGCAAGGTAGGCAGATCAATAAGTAGGAAATCATCCAGCAAGTGAAGAACAGCAGGCCGATGGCAAATGTTGAGCAGAGCCCAGCACAGGACTTCAGCAAAGGTGTCAAACAGCTTAGGGCTGCTACGGCAACCAAAGGCAAGGCGGACAGCAAAATACAAGGCATTATTCCAAGAAATACCGTAGAGGTGCCAGAGAGAAGGATACATGGGGAGGAGCTTGAAGGCATCAGAGATGTCCACCTTGGAAAGTCAAGAGCTACAGCCGGATCACTTAATAATGGTTATGGCAACGTTGATGCAGGCATAGGACAAAGAAAAGTCATCTGCGAGAATGGGGAATTGATGCTCGGGGTTGAGGAACCGTGGGGAGTTGAGAGGTCGATAATGAACTGTTTCTTACCAGATAACTTCCGAGTTGCTATTCCTATATGATTGATCCTCTAAACAGGGAATGGAGGATGTAAAAACAGTCCTAAAATGAAGTGTTTGGCAAGTTTCTTCTGGATGAGGGAAAGGACCACCTCTGGTTCCTGGACAGTGGACTGCAGGTTGGCACATATGAAGGAGGAAGTAGGGAGAACAAATATGCCTGTATGGAAGCCATGGGTGAAACCTGAGAGTAGAGAATGCACCAACTCCGGAGAAGGATGGGTGGTATTGAGATGAGCCAGGGCATGCAGGTTAACAGTGGTGGAAGGATGGACCGGATGTCATAGATGGATTCATCGTCTTGGAGCAAATGTAACGAGCGTGCGCATCACCACAAAGGCAGCACAGATGCAGAAAGGCACATCGAGGAGTGGTACAATCCTGGTTGTTAAAGTTTTTGCAGATAGATTTACTGTAGATATTCCTTATTGGGTGACCATGCCGGTCCAGGCAGGCTCGTGGTTTGGAAACAGGGCCAGCAAAGCCAGAATGGGAGGGAGAGCTGGGAGTCCAAGAAGGCCTGGAGACAGATGATGATGAGGAGGAGGATGAAGGAGACACAGCCAGGGGGCAAAGGGGAGTGAAATGGCTGAATGAACCACAAATGGAACATGAATAGGCATGCTGGCTGGCAAAATGCTGACAAAATGCCACCCAATTCAGCATTATGATGTGATGTGTCAAGGCAGATGCCGCTTTGGCCGAAAAGGAGAGATGATAGTCATAGAAGTGTGTGCCTGCGTAACAGATGCTGAGATCGACCAGCAGGTAGAGGTAAGTGTCCAGTTCCTCTCTGTGGGCTGGGAAGGCTGAACAAATGATATCCCGATAGAGGCTGAAGGCCAGTACGAATTAAGACATCATCATCTAACGAAGGAGACGAGAATCCTTGGACTTCAAGATGACCTACACATCACTGCAGGAAATGATGCAATTGTCCATGACATCATGGGAAGAAATGAGCAGTGACACCAAACTGATATCCTTACCATCCAGATGTCCTTGCAGAGGTGAGCCGGCACTAGATGAATGGGGGAAATGAATGGAGGCTGAGGAGTGAGGGACAAACCTGAAGGAACAGCAGGAAGCATCAACAGAGAAGGCATCACTGCCAGAGGAGTAATCACACCTGGAGGGGAGAGGAGGCTCGTGGATGGCACGCCGGTGGGCAAAACGGGAGTGGGAGGAGTAGGAGACGATGGAGCGGGGGGTGGGCTAAGGAAAGCCAAGTCTGGATGTTCATAATGGAGGCAGTCATCTGAGCCATGAAGTCCCAAATGTCCGAAAGTGGGGTGGAGGCAAGCTGAGTAATAGGCTGGCAGGGACCAGGGTGGGGACCCAGGCTGGAGATGGTGGCCATGAAGAGGTCATAGAGCTCCTGTTTGTGAGCAGAAGCAGAGTAGGAAACACCCTTCCTGGAGAGTTCTGACATGGAGCCGAGGCACGGTCCAGTCGTTGATGGAATGACAAGACTTAGAGGTGCATTTATGACCAGTGGGCGCAGTGGAAGGTGGTGGATCCATTGAAGGGTCTTCAACTGAGGGATCATTGATGGACGACATGGTCAGGAAGTAAACCTAGGGAGAAGAGAGAGAAAGGTGAAAGCAGGGGAAGCAAATGGGTGTAGATGAGGACAAGGGAAGGGAAATTCGGGATGAGCGGTGGGAAGATGGGAATGCATGGGGAGGAGGGGGATAACAACAAAAAACAGATGGGAGGAGCAGAAACTTACCACAGGAAGACAGGATCCCGGTGCAGAGAAGGCAGTACAATGGGAGCACTAGGTAGGGGGCTCCAGCTGATGACAGCAGACGAGCCTGAGTAAAAGGCATGATAAGACCTGAAAGGAAACAAGCAAGTGATTAAAGGGCAGGATGGTGAAATTCTTCTTTTTTTTTTTTATGTTGTTATTTTGCATCATGCAGAGGACTGCGAATGATTGATATAGAGAGACCAGATATGGAAAGGAAAAGTGGAAGAGAAAAGAGAGAACGAATGAAACCATCTGAAGTACGAACGGCATGGTCGAAGGGCAGTAAAAATGAAAATGACAGCCGAAAGTAATAGGTAAGCAGGATGGCAGAAAAAATAGATGCGAATGAGCAGACCAAGGAACTAAAAGTGAAATGAAACACAATAGGCCAGAAGGGAGGAGATGATACTGAATGGAAAGACCAAGTGGGGTAGGGAACTGACCAAAGCAGGGAGGTCTGTATGAAGGGAGAGGAAGGCAGCATGCTCCCACAGAGGCTATTCACAATGAAGTAGCACACAAAATGAATAAGGTGATCGATTTTGCAACCAAATTTCCAGTATTTTGTACTCCAATACTGAGGTCATGCCCTTAGTGCCTCTGCTTCATGCCTTCTAAGGGGCTTGGAACTGAATTACTACAGAGGTTAGACTGAGCCAGCCATAGCTGGGCCACAGGAATGCATGCAGGAAAGTTGAAATAAATGAAGCAGTGCCATGCCAGTACATTCTGATAGGGGCTCTGACGTGGGTTCAGTTGCTCTGAAAACCCCTTCCGTCATAACCATGAAATTAGCAAGTAGCAGTAGGAGAGGCCAAGATAGGTGCCAGCTTTGAGGAATGTCCCACACCCACGATGGAGTGCGAAGCAGAATGAGAAAGGAAAAAACACTCTGGGAAGCAATAGACAGGAATACAGTGGGTGGTACGTAAGTTTATGCTGCAAGGAGGTGCGAGCAACACCAGGAAGCAGGCAAGCTGAAACATAGGAAAATAGGTAGAAATGGGGGGCACCGGAGGGATGAGGCTGTGAGGAGATCAGAGCAGGATCCAGGAAGACAGCTAAGCTGGCAAGCTGAGTGGGCAACAGAACACGCTGGAACATGGAAGCAAAAAGGGGCAGGCCAATAAGGGGAGGAACTGATGGAAAGTCATGCAGAGCATCAGGGAGATTACTGAACTGGAGCAACTGTACAAACAAGCAGAAGAAAATTGGAAAGAACATGCAGCGGACGTGTCCAGGGTGGGGGAGCGACTAACAGTGTTGGGAGAAAAATGCAGGTGGCAAAGCTCTGGTGGGGACAAAATTGTAAACGGCTTGCCTTGGGGAGGAGAGGAATTGTGTACAGAGGATAAGCAGGCTGGAGGTAGAACTAAACCAGCAGATGTATGGGTGGGGGGGCCAAATGGCCACCCGGACACTGGTAATGAAGCAAAGCGTTACTGGAGAGAGCACTCACTAACCAATCCAAGCCATGAAGTATGGGGAGAAAGCTACAAACAAGATAAAACAAACAGTAGAACTGGATGCAGGAAATGCTATGCAAGAGCTCAGGGGGAACACCACCAAAGTGAGTTCTTGAATCTAAGCACAAAGTGCTGCGAGAGGTAGGTTTTTGAATGAGATGTGGGAGGAGCTATTTCCCCAACCTCGGGCTTAAAGCCCTCCCATTCAATTGTAGTGTATCCTTAAACTGAGGATCCACAAGTGTGGCCAAAATGTAACGTTCAGCTTTGCACACATTTATAATGCGCTAGTCACCCAGGAAGGTTTGTAACATTTTTCCCGCAAGTGATGCAGCACTTATGTCATCAATGTCAAAGAACTGTGACTCATGATGCTCCTGTCTCGGGCTGATGAGGAAAATTAAGGGTAGTATCTGGCTTCACCTGGCACCATCGAAGTTCACCACACTGGTAGCCTCCTCCAAGGATTTAAGGACACAACAAAGATTCTCCATCAGATGCCACTGATTGGGGCTGACATTCACATCTCCTTACCCAATGCCATGTTGGACTGCATATTGATGGATGGCTTTCTGTTATTCAGGCATTCTCTGCATCATATAGTAAGTAGAATTTCACTGAGTTGGAACTTCATGTATCATTTGATGGAGAGGGAGGCTATTTTCAATGTGTACCTGCCGTAACAACTTTCGGGCTTTAACAGAATGACTGAAGTGGGTGCACACAGTGTGGGCAGCTGCAATCAAGTTCTGAGCATTTCTGGCCTGATTCATAAAGTCTTTTACCACCAAGTTTACAGTGTGTGCAAAGCATGGTGCATGTGTAAAGTTACCAAGCCTTTCTACTTTCATGATATTTGAAGCATCATCAGACACTATAAACCCAGGTTGCAAGGACTTTGCAGTCAGCCACTCAGCAAACATTTCTTCAAGGCCCTCTAGAAGATGTTCTGCCTTGTGGTCTCTTTCAAAACCATAAATACATAATACTGCCTGTCTTTGAACAGTGAAAGTCCCTTGCATCCAGGGCTGGATTAAGGCATAAGCAACATAGGCACAGGCCTAGGGCCCCTGCCTGCCAGGGGGCCCCCAGCAATCCCCAACATATATTTACTATATATCATTTTTTTTCTGCCTGAGCTGCATGTTTTTTTGTAAAGGACTCAGCCACTGAGTAAGTCAGGGACTGAACTGTGACATGACTCTCACCTCCTTGATTAGGTGTTAAGTGCAGCTGGCAGCTTCAGGGGCCCCAGCCAGGATGACCTTTAAGGTGTGAACAAGCCCATTTCCTTTGCTTTGTCTCCCACACCCACTTAGAATCCCAGCTTAGAATCTTACTCTTAACTATAAAAGATTAACAGTGTAATTCAGTGTGTATGCTTTATATTTTATCTTTAGCATCTGTTTTATTGGCTTAGGAAACGTTGTATCATCCTTGAAATTTGAATGTAAGCAATAGCTTAATTTGCTTGAAACCTTTATACCATGTTTGACTCTGGGTTGTTTTACCCTCCGTATTCAGATGAAATACCTTTCAAAGTATTGCTTATTACCTTTGTACCATACTTTACTCTGGGTTGTTTTACCCTCCTCATTCATTTGTAATACCTTTCATTGTATTGTACATTTCTCTTGTTTTGTAATTCCATGACGTGGAACCTTTGCAAATGAGTCTCTGACTCAAAGGTTTTAGTTCCAATATCTCAATAAATAAAAAATAAATATTTAATCTCACTCCTAAAATTAATAAATCTACAATAAGTTTCAGTGGTACAATTAAAAATCATACTCTCTTTTTTTTTTTTTATTAATTCTCTCATCTCGTTCATACTTACTTTCTGACCCTGATACAGCTCTGTTTTCAGGGTGAACAAATGAATGTATTTCAAGATTCCCATCAGTAAATCTTGCCATTTATGGATCCTGGCTTACTTATCAATAACAGAAATGTTTGATCCTGGGAAAGATTTAAAATCCTTCCAATAATCACTCGCTTTGCAGTATAATCTCTAAAGTTCATAACCCCCCTAGTAAACCACAAACTTAACTCCTACACCACCCAGAACCTAGCCTCTTTTAGAGATCGGTCCTTACCCAACCCAACAAAACTCCCACATCCTGGTTCATACTACCTGACAGGACAACATGATAACACCCAGTCTGCAAGTGCACACGTGTGTGTTTGGGGTTGGGGGGCTTTGGAGAAGTGCAAATCATGGCATTTCGCATACAAAAAATTATTTTTATCAAGCCTATTATTATTTTCTCTAAATTATCAAAACTCAAGCTATTGTTATTTTTCCATACTGATAGTATTAGTTTCATTAATTGTGAAGCATTTTATGGCACTTTTTAGGGACAGTATGAACACTGTTTTCATGTTTCAGTAACAGACATGCAATTTCCAAGAGGTGCAGTCATGGCAAAGGGGCATTGTATTTATTTATTCATTCTCAGATTAGAAATACCTTTGAGCACAAAGGGGCTCATTTACAAAGGTTCCATGTCATAATGGGAGAGGGTTAACCAAACAGACAGAGGAGGAAACAAATACATTCTAGTGTACAGCGAAAACAAAATCATTAGACATAGCTATTAACATTTCAAAAACATTAGTGTAAGCAAAAGAGGGAGATCATACAGGTGATGGGGAGGGGTAGGGGAAATAAGGGAAGGGGATAGGTGGCAGGGCATAGTAGTGGAAAAGGTTGCAGCCATGAGGCATTGTCAGGAAAATGAAGCAAGGTAGGAGGGGAGTATGAGGGTGGCTGGGAGGAAAGAGAGGGGGAGAGGATGACACCAGGAGGGACAAGGGTGTCTAAATGGTAGGGTGTTAGTGAGAATTAAAGGAGGGTGAGAAAGGAGGCAGCACATGCAGTGGTCAGAACACAAACCAGGTAGAGTAGGAAGAGGGTAAGAGGCGAGAAGGAAAGGGGTGAGTGGGAGGGGGAAAGTGGTGCAATTGGAGGAGGAGGCAGCCAGGGCCACTGTCATTGTGGTAGATGTCAGCTGGGAAGTGGCAGATGGTAAGGAGTACAGTTAATTGAGGCAGTCACAGGCAGCTTCATTCATGATGTGCTGGTGCAGGAGATGCTTAAATTGGGCAATATATGGAAGATTGATCAGTTGGAGGCCCAGACCATTAAAGCAGTTAGGGGATCTGTAGATGAAGGATCGCTGGCATAAGGTAGTCTGATCTCTAGGAACAAGAAAAATTTCAGTGTCAGAGATCTGTGTGTGATGGGACCTGAGGGACTTAGGCAAAAGACAGGTGACACCAGCTGACACGACTCCAAGTAGACTTGTTTGGCAAGTATGCACGATTGGTATTTGATCTGGTCTTGTAGTTTAGCCAGCCAATCAGGGTGTAGAGGTCACAAGTGTGTGTGAGTTGATTAGTGCCAGTGATAAGTCAGCAGGCGTTGTTAAGGGTAGTGCTTAGCCTTTTGAGAGATGTGTCTGAGGCAGAGCCAACAAGTTTAAGTGCTTCTTGAGTCAGACTCCTATGTCTGAATAGTTGACCTAGTTTAGTGTTCACATTCTTAGCAACATTTTCGATGTGAGGTGCATAAGTAAGGTAGTTGTCCAAAGTAAGAAGTTACAGTGGGGGGGGGGCCCAGATTTCTCTTGGGCCTAGGGCCCCAGGTTGCCTTAATCTGACCCTGTTGCATCTTGCTGCTGTTGCTGACAATGCCACTACATGATGATGATGATGATAAGGAGGAGGAGGGAGGAAAGTTTACACAGTGGCCAGTCACAGCCATATAACCAGTCGCCTGGCCACTGGTTCACATATCTGTTGTGACATGAACCTTTTTGCCCACTGAACCTTTCAGAGCACCAGACACGCTTCTTTGAACAGCGTCATACAAGTCTGGGATGGCAACAGTTGAGAAATAGGTCCGGGTGGGGACCTGGTACTTTGGCACTGAGATTTCCATTAGTGCTTTAAAACCTGAGTTAGCCACAAAGGAGAATGGGAGCATGTTGATGGCTATTATCTCCCCAGTTACCTTTGTTACTCTCCTTGCCTCATGCCTGATGGGCTTATATTTTGGTGACCACTCAAAAAAATCTTTCAAAGAAATTTGATGGGTGCTACACCTGCTTATATCCCCTGATTTTCTGGGCTGCTTTCCTGGACCTTTACCACCATGAGGGGTGGAAGCTGTGGTCATGGATGGTATACGACTCCTGTTAGGCTGAAATTTGAAGATGTTGTGCTTTGGCTCGAAGGCAGGCATTCATCATCCTCTCCCTTCACATCAGTTACTTCCTCACCTTGGTTAACATCCATATCATCAGCCTCCTCACCTGAGTGCAGCCGTGCAACAACTTGTGTGTGCTCCTTTTATTCTTTTTGTTACTCATAACTGTGGGACTTGTTCAAATGTTTTATGATTGTTGATGTTTCCAGCTGAGTACCCACTTTACCACAATTTAATTTTGTTTTGCATAACATGCAACCACATGGCTGCCAGATGATTTATCTTGTGTGAAAAAATCCAACACAATGGATTTCACAGATTTTGTTGCATTGCCACTGCTGCTTATGGAGAGGATATGTTCACCACCACCACCACTGCCACTACTACTTCCAGTATCTTTTTTTTTTTTAAACTTTATGTTTCTTGTATTGACAAAAACATACGGTTTCCATCACTTACAGTGGATATAACATTTTCATATTTTAAAACCGGGAGGGCGCCACTCCTCATAAAACATAAAATATATCCATCCACAGCAATAAAGATACATCATTGAAGGGGATCCTTATAAGATACAGAGATTTAAAATAAACATTTTAAGCTGTGTAGTAAGCTCAAGAGCTGCATAGTATTATAAAGTAAAAACAAAGTCTTAAGTCCCGAAGTCCTTTCCCCTCACAGGGGGGACAAGGGAAGTTCACTATGCTTTCCCATAGTAATTGCAACAATGTGCCATCCTAAAAAGAAGATACAAATAGCTTCTTCCCCCAAAACTCAGGTTAAAGCATAAATGTAAAAACATTTAAATCATAATGCGAAATCCAGTCAGTTGGTCACTATATGCCTTCAAATGAATACCCTCTTACATATTAGTAAAGCGCCATAATTTCAAATTAATTGAACTAAGCCTCTCAATTATCTCAAAACTAATTACCATGTAAAGTATCAGAGCTATGTTTTAAGCTACCTTGTACCTTGTAAATATAACATAGGGCAGTAGAAGTACAGAAACAAACATTTTTAACTTTTCTACTGTAATATTGCCATCACTATTTTAAAATAACACAGGAAATAGGCAGATTAAACATAGATTAGCTTTAACAAAATAAATTTCTTGGTAGGTTATTCTTTTCACTACCCAAGCATTTGTAATAGATCAGTTAGATTTGTACTTTACAGTTCTTTTCAAGTGTGGTCTTCCTCCAAGGAGGATTCATCTACATTAGCAGATTTCGTTCTTCTGGGAGTATTTCTCTGACACCACTTCATGGCTTCGGTTGGGTCCAAAAAGACATAAACTCGCCCTCTGTGTACAATCCTCACTTGAGCCAGAAATCAAGGCCATGTGGAATCCCCAACTCCCTCAGTAGTGCTCTGGCACCATCAAATTTCTTGTGCTTTTGACATGTTTCATAGCCCAAATCTGGAAACATTCTTATCTGGCGCACTTCATGGAGTAGCATTTTCTTCTGCCTGGCCATAATAAGGAGATAGTCTCTGGATCCTATGCCATCTGTAACGATTAGCACAGTTCTTGGGGTTTCAGGATCATCAGGTCTGCCTCACGTAGTGACTCAGTAGGCCTTTTGGAAACGCCTCACCACGGGGGCTATCTCTTCGCCCAATTGCTGCGTTAACCACTCCTGGACAAACAGCAATAAGTGGTCTCCTTCAGATTCTTCTGCCAAGTCCAGTATTCTCAGATTCTGGGCACGAGCTTGATTCTCCAGAGTCTCCACTCTATTTCTCAGATGTGTGTTTTCTTTAATGATCTGTGTAATGGCACCATTGCTGCATCTGCCCTTTTAGTGGCTTCATGGGAGGTTAGGGTAATCGATTCGACTAATGTCGCAACAGCATTTACCCTATTTGTTAACATGTCGAATTTGATTGAGAGTCCAGTAACTCAGGCAATCAGTTTATTTAGTTTTGCTCTGACCGTTTGTAGAGTTTCCTCACCGGAAAGATCGTCCTGTATTGTTTCCCGGTCTCCTGTAGCCCTCGTGGCGGGAGTTGCAGGATTCGTTTTTTTGCTTAACTCCATCGCCCATCGCTCTATCTTTACGAGGGTTGCCCATAATGTTGTTTGAGTCTTTATCTCTCAATCTCTATCAAAAAAATGGTGCTTTCTTCCAATATAATTAGAATTTCTTGCAAAAATGAAGATAATGGGGCAAAGCTATATCTTCAGGCATCCATTTTGCTCGGGCTCCACAGTGCCCCCCCTTCCAGTATCTTTTTGAGATATTTTCATGTCCATCTGCATGTCTTTTTGCTGCACTGCCTCTCTTACTGGCTGAACTGCTTCTGTTTCTTCATTTCTGGGTGCGTGCCCATCTTCTGTCCTCTGTTGTTCCTCTGCATGTTTGGGTGTCTCCTTATGCCCCACTATCATTAATGTTTTTTACCACCACCACCATTCTTCCAGAAGTCTTTTTGGTTCTTTTTCTGACCCTGCATTCCTCCTCTTCATCCCACTTCCCAAAGCTACTGCTACTTGACAGAGTGACAGCTACCTTATCTAATGCAAACTCAGGATCTGTTCCACTGATTTCCCTCCTCATTCTCATCTGTCTTCTCCTGATAATCATCCATCATGCTGCTTGCTAAGACTGGCTGCCACACTACAATGGCCCTTGTGCTCATCCTCTGAGTACCATGACTGGTTACTCCTGTATTCTCCTGAATTCTCTATACCATTGCCACTGTTGCCTGGATTGCCTGAGAAGTGCTTCTACTGTTTTTTTTTACCACTCATGGTTTTTCTTAATTGGTCTGACACACGTGCTTCCTGTCTTTCCTTAATAGAAATTATAGTTGTTTCTAATCAATTTTATTTTAAACGCTGGCTGAGCCAATAACAGGAGCACTTTATCCCAAGCAGGTCAGCAAAGCATTGCTGGTAATGTCAAGTACCTGGGCCTATACCAGGGAGATTTATATCCCAAACAGGTCAATACAGCAATGCTAGCTGCGTCAAGTAGCTGGGCCAATAACAGGGAGATTTTATTGCAAACAAGTCAGTACAACACAGCTAACTGTGTCAAGTAGCTTGACCAATAGCAGGGAGATTTTTTAACCCAAACAGGTCAGTACAGCACTGCTGGCTGTGTCCAGTACCTGCATGCAAAACCAGGACATTTATTCCCTAAAAGGTTAGTACAGCACTGCTGGCAGCGTCAAGTAGCTGCACCAATACCAGGAAGACTTTATCCCATTCAGGACAGTACTGCACTGCTAGGTGGGTCAAGTAGCTGGGCCAATAACAGGGAGATTTTCATCCCAAACAACTTAGCACAGCACTGTTGCCTGCATCCAGTAGCTGTGCCAGTAACAGGGAAATTTACTTGCTAACAGGTGAGTACAGCACTGCTGGCTGTGTCAAATAGCTGCATGAATAACAGGGAGACATTATCCCAAACAGATCAGTATGGTACTGCTGGCTACATCAAGTAGCTGGACCAATAACAGGGAGATGTTATCCCAAACAGGTCTGTACAGCACTACTAACTGTGTCAAGTAACTGGGGCAGTAACAGGGAGATTTGTATTCCAAACAGGTCAGTACTGTACTCCTGGCTCTGTCAAGTAGCTACGCCAATAACAGGGAGACTTTATCCCAAACAGGTCAGTACAGCACTGCTACTGTAGCTGTGTCATGTAGCTGGTCCAATAACAGCGAGATTTTTATCCCAAACAGGTCAGTACAGCACTGCTGGCTGCCTCAAGTAGCTGCACCCAAGACAGGGAAATTTACTCCCTAACAGGTCAGTACACAGTGCAGTAACATTGGTATAATACTTGGATGGGGGGGACATAACAGGATTTTACAATAAGTTATTTAAGACTGCAGTGATGAACTGTTGGGGGGGACCTGTCCATCCATCCCCCCTTTAATTATGCCACTGTCAGTACAGCACTGCTGATTGCACCAAATAGCTACACCAATAACAGGGACACTTTATCCCAAACAGGTCAGTGCAGCACTGCTAGCTGCGCTAAGTAGCTGGGCCAATAATAAGGAGATTTTTATCCCAAGCAGGTCAGTACATCATTGCTGGATGCATCCAGCTGCTGTGCCGAAAACCAGGAAATTTACTCACTAAAAGGTCAATACAGCACTGCTGGCTGTGACGAGTAGATGCATGAATAACAGGGAGACAGCATTGCTGGCTGCATTCAGTAGCAGTGCCCAAAACTGGGAAATTTACTCCCTAACTGGCCAGTACAGCACTGCTGGCTGAGTCCAGTAGCTGCGCCAGTAACAGAGTAACATATCAGTACAGCACTGCTGGCTGCGTCACATAGCTACACCAATAACATGGAGACTTTATCCCAAACAGGTCAGCACAGCTCTGCTGGCTGCATCTAGCAGCTGCGCCCAAAACCAGGAAATTTACTCCCTATCAGGGCAGTGCAGCACTGCTGTCTGCATCACATAGCTGCACCCAGGACAGGGAAATTTACTCCCTAACAGGTCAGTACACAGCGGAGTAACTTTGGTGTAATAGTTGGGGGGTGGGACCCTACCGTAAGAGGATTTTACAGTAAGTTATTCAAGACTGCAATGATGAAATGTTTTGGGGGAACCTGTCCCTCCATCCCCCTTATAATTACGCCGCTGTCAGTACAGCACTGCTGGCTGCACCAAGTAGCTACACCAAAAGCAGGGAGACTTTATTCTAAACACGTCAGTACAGCACTATTGGCTGTGTCAACTAGCTAGGCCAGTACAAGGGAGATGTTATCCCAAACATGTCAGTACAGCACTGCAAGCTGTGTCAAGTAGCTGTGCCAATAACAGGGAGACTTTATCGCACACAGGTAAGTACAGCACTGCTGGCTGCATCCAGTGGCTGGGCCAATAACAGGGAGATTTTTATTCTAAACAGGTCAGTACAGCTCTGCTGGCTGTGTTCAGTAGCTGTGTCCCAAACCAGAAAATTTACTCCCTAGAAGGTCAGTACAGCACTGCTGACTGCATGAAGAAGCATCGCCAATAACAGGGAGACTTTATCCCAAAGAGGACAGTACAGCAATGCTAGCTGTGTCAAGCTGTGCACAAAACCAGAAAGTTTGCTCATTAACAGGTCAATACAGCACTACAGGCTGCATGAAGTATCTATACCAAAAACAGTGATACTTTATCCCAAGCAGGTCAGTATAGCATTGCTGGCTGAATCCAGTCGCTGTACCCCGAATCAGGAAATTTACTTCCTAACAGATCAGTACAGCACCGCTGGCAGCATCCAGTAGCTGTGCCAGTAACAGGGTAACATGTCAGTACAGCACTATTGGCTGCATCACATAGCTGCACCAATAACAGGGAGAATTTATCCCAAACAGGTCAGCTTACCTCTGCTTGCTGCATCCAGTAGCTGTGCCCAAAACAGGGAAATGTACTTCCTACCAGGGCAGTACAGCACTGCTGGCTACATCAAGTAGCTGCACCAATAACAGGGAGACTTTATCTCAAATCGGACAGTACAGCACTGCTAGCTGTGTGAAGCTGTGCACAGCACCAGAAAGTTTGCTCACTAACAGGTAAATACAGCACTGCAGGCTGCATGAAGTAGCTATACCAATAACAGGGATACTTTATCCCAAACATGTCAGTACATAATTGCTGGCTGAATCAAGTTGCTATACCCTAAACCAGGAAATTTACTCCCTAACAGGTCAGTACAGCACTGCTGGCAGAATCCAGTAACTGCACCAGTAACAGGGTAACATTTCAGTACAGCACTGTTGACTGCATCGCATAGCTGCACCAATAACAGGGAGACTTTATCTCAAACAGGTCAGCTTAGCTCTGCTTGCTGCATCCAGTAGCTGTGCCCCAAACCATGAAATTGACTCCCTGCCAGGGCAGTACAGCACTGCTGGCTGTGTCAAGTAGCTGCACCAATAACAGGGAGACTTTATCCCAAACAGGTCAGTACAGCACTGCTGGCTGCATCAAATAGCTGGGCCATTAACAGGCAGATGTTAGCCCAAACAGGTCAGTACAGCAATGCTAGTTGTGTCAAGTAACTGCACACAAAACTGGCAAATTTAATCCCTAACTGGTCAGTACAGCACTTCTGGCTGTGTCCAGTAGTTGCACCAATAACAGGAAGACTTTATCCCAAACAGGTCAGTAAAGCACTGCTGGCTGCGTCCAGTAGCTGCACCCATAACTAGGAAACTTACTTCCTAAAAGGTCAGCACTGCACTGCTGGCTACATCAAGAAGCTGTGCCAATGTCAGAGAGATTTTATCCCAAACAGAAGAGTACAGCACTGTTGGGTGCATCAAGTAGCTTTTTCCAATAACATGGAGATCTTTATCCCAAACAAGTCAGTATTGCACTGCTGGCTGCATTCAGCAGCTGTGCCATGAACAGAGAATTTACTCCCCAACAGGTCAGTACAGCACTGCTGGCTGCATCAAGTAGCTGTGCCAATAACAGGGAGACTTTATCCCAAACTGTTCAGTACAGTACTGCTGGCTGTGTCAAGAAGCTATGCCAATAACGCGGAGACTTTATCTCAAACAGGCCAGTGCAGCATTGCTGGCTGCATTCAGTAGCTCTGCCTAAAACTGGGAAATTTACTCCCTAACAGGTCAGTACAGCACTGCTGGCTGCATCACATAGCTGCACCAATAACACAGAGACTTTATCCAAAACAGGTCAGCTCAGCTCCGCTGGCTGCATCCAGTAGCTACACCCAAAATTGGGAAATGCACTCCCTACCAGGGCAGTGCAGCACTGCTGGCTCTGTCAAGTAGCTGCACCCAGGACAGGGAAATTTACTTCCTAACAGGTCAGTACACAGCAGAGTAACTTTAGTGTAATAGTTGTGGGGGGATGGGAACCCTACCATAAAAGGATTTTGTAGTAAGTTATTCAAGACTGCAATGATTACATTTTTGGGAGAACCTTTCCCACTGTCCCCTTTATAATTACACCACTATTAGTACAGCACTGCTGGCTGCACCAAGTAGCTGCACTAAGAATAGGGAGACTTTATCCCAAACAGGTCAGTACAACACTGTTGGCTGTGTCTACTAGCAGGGCCAATAAGAGGGAGATGTTATCCCAAACAGGTCAGTACAGCACTGCAAGCTGTGTCAAGTAGCTGAACCAATAACCGGGAGACTTTATTGCACACAGGTCAGTACAACACTGCTGGCTGCATCCATTGGCTAGGTCAATAACAGGGAGATTTTTATCCCGAACAGGTCAGTACATAATTGCTGGCTGAATCCAGCCGCTGTACCCCAAACCAGGAAATTTACTCCCCAACAGGTCAGTGCTGCACCACTGGCAGCATTCAGTAGCTGAGCCAGTAACAGGGTAACATGTCAGTACAGCACTATTGGCTGCATCACATAGCTACATTAATAACAGGGAGACTTTATCCCAAACAGGTCAGGTTAGCTCTGCTTGCTACATCCAGTAGCTGTGCCAAAACAAGGAAATTTACTACCTACCAGAGCAGTACAGCACTGCTGGCTGCATCAAATAGCTGCACCAATAACAGGGAGACTTTATCCCAAACAGGACAGTACAGCACTGCTAGCTGTGTCAAGCTGTGCACAAAACCAGAACGTTTGCTCCCTAACAGGTCAATGCAGCACTGCAGGCTGCATGAAGTAGCTATACCAATAACAGGGATACTTTATCCCAAACATGTCAGTACATAATTGCTGGCTGAATCCAGTAGCTGTACCCTAAACCAGGAAATGTACTCCCTAACAGGTCAGTACAGCACTGCTGGCAGAATCCAGTAACTGCACCAGTAACAGGATAACATTTCAGTACAGCACTATTGGCTGCATCACATAGCTGCACCAATAACAGGGAGACTTTATCCCAAACAGGTCAGCTTAGCTCTGCTTGCTGCATCCAGTAGCTGTGCCCCAAACCATGAAATTGACTCCCTGCCAGGGCAGTACAGCACTGCTGGCTGTGTCAAGTAGCTGCACCAATAACAGGGAGACTTTATCCCAAACTGGTCAGTACAGCACTGTTAGCTGCATCAACTAGCTGGGCCAATAACAGGCAGATTTTAGCCCAAACAGGTAAGTACAGCAATGCTATTTGTATCAAGTAGCTGCACACTAAACTAGCAAATGTAATCCCTAACTGGTCAGTACAGCACTTCTGGCTGCGTCCAGTAGCTGCATCGATAACAGAAAGACTTTATCCGAAACAGGTAAGTACAGCACAGCTGGCTGCGTCCAGTAGCTGCACCCAAAACTAGGAAACTTACTTCCTAAAAAGTCAGCACCGCACTGCTGGCTACATCAAGAAGCTGTGCCAATGTCAAAGAGATTTTATCTCAAACAGAAGAGTACAGCACTGTTGGGTACATCAAGTAGCTTTTTCCAATAACATGGAGATCTTTATCCCAAACAAGTCAGTATTGCACTGCTGGCTGCATTCAGCAGCTGTGCCATGAACAGAGAAATTTACTCCCTAACAGGTCAGTACAGCACTGCTGGCTGCATCAAGTAGCTGTGCCAATAACAGGGATACTTTATCCCAAACTGTTCAGTACAGTACTGCTGTCTGTGTGAAGAAGCTATGCCAATAACAGGGAGACTTTATCACAAACTGGCTAGTACAGTACTGCTGGCAGCATCCAGTTGCTGCACCTACAACCAGGAAATGTACTTACTAACAGGTCAATGCAGCACTGCTGGCTGCATCAAGTAGCTGCACCAATAACATGGAGACTTTATCTCAAACAGGCCAGTGCAGCATTGCTGGCTGCATTCAGTAGCTCTGCCTAAAACTGGGAAATTTACTCCCTAACAGGTCAGTACAGCACTGCTGGCTGCATCACATAGCTGCACCAGTAACACAGAGACTTTATCCAAAACTGGTCAGCTCAGCTCTGCTGGCTGCATCCAGTAGCTGCACCCAAAACTGGGAAATGCACTTCCTACCAGGGCAGTGCAGCACTGCTGGCTCTGTCAAGTAGCTGCACCCAGGACAGGTAAGTTTACTCCTTAACAGGTCAGTACACAGTGGAGTAACTTTGGTGTAATAGTTGGGGGGGGATGGGGACCCTACCATAAAAGGATTTTGTAGTTAGTTATTCAAGACTGCAATTATTAAATATTTGGGAGAACATGTCCCAACATCCCCTTTATAATTACACCACTATGAGTACAACACTGCTGGCTGCACCAAGTAGCTGCACTAATAGTAGGGAGACTTTATCCCAAACAGGTCAGTACAGCACTGTTGGCTGCGTCAACTAGCGGGGCCAATAACAGGGAGATGTTATCCCAAACAGGTCACTACAGCACTGCAAGCTGTGTCAAGTAGCTGAACCAATAACAGGGAGACTTTATTGCACACAGATCAGTACAACACCGCTGGCTGCATCCATTGGCTAGATCAATAACAGGGAGATTTTTATTCCAAACAGGTCAGTACAGCACTGCTGGCTGTGTCCAGTAGCTGCACCCAAAACCAGATAATGTACTCCCTAAGAGGTCAGTGCAGCACTGCTGGCTGCATCAAGAAGTATTGCCAATAACAGGAAGACTTTATCCCAAGCAGGACAGTACAGCATTGCTAGCTGTGTCAAGTAGCTGTGCACAAAACCAGAACATTTACTCACTAATAGGTCAGTATAGCACCGCTGGCTGAATCAAGTAGCTACACCAATAACAGGGATACTTTATCCCAAACAGGTTAGTAGAGCATTGCTGGCTGCATCCAGTAGCTGTACCCCAAACCAGGAAATTTACTTCCTAACAGGTCAGTACAGCACTGCTGGCTGCATCAAGTAGCTGTACCAATAACAGGGAGACTTTATCCCAAACAGTTCAGTGCATTACTGCTGGCTGTGTCAAGTAGCTGTGCCATTAACAGGGAGACTTTATCACAAACAGGTTAGTATAGCACTGCTGATTTTTATTCCAAACAAGTCAGTACAGCACTGCTGACAGCATCCAGTAGCTGTGCCCAAAACTAGGAAATGTTCTCCCTAACATTTCAATACAGCACTGCTGGCTGTGTCAAGTAGATGCACCAATAACAGGGAGATTTTTATCCCTAACAGGTTAGTACAGTATTGTGACTGTGTCCAGTAGCTGCACCAAAAACCAGGAAATTTACTCCTTAACAGGTGAGTACAGCACTGCTGGTTGTGTCATGTAGATGCACCAATAACAGGGAGATTTTTATCCCAAACAGGTCAGTACAGCACTGCTGGCTGTGTCCAGTAGCAGTGCCCAAAACAGCGAAACTTGCTCCCTAACAGGTCAATACAACACTGCTGGCTGTGTCAAGTAGCTGCACCAATAACCTGGAGTCTTTATCCCAAACAGGGCAGTGCAGCACTGCTCTCTGCACCCAGTAGCAGTGTCCAAAACTGGGAAATTTACTCCCAAACAGGTCAATACAGAACTGTTGGCTGAGTCAAGTAGCTGCACCAATAACTTGGAGACTTTATCCCAAACAGGTCATCACAGCACTTCTGGCAGCACCCAGTAGCAGCGCCCAAAACTGGGAAATGTACTCCCAAACAGGTGAGTACAGCACTGCTGGCTGCGTCAAGTAGCTGCACCAATAACCTGGAGACTTTATCCCAAACAGGTCAGTGCAGCACTGCTAGCTGCATCCAGTAGCAGTGCCAAAAACTGTAAAATGTCCTCCCTAACAGGTCAGTACAGCACTGCTGGCTGTGTCTAGTAGCTGCGCCAGTAACAGGGAAAGTTGCCACCTAACATGACAGTAGTAGCTGCGTCAAGTAGCTAAACCAATAACAGGGAGAATTTATCCCAAACAGGTCAGTGCAGCACTTGTGGCTGTGTCCAGTTGCTGCTCCCAAAACTGGGAAATTTACTCCCCAACAGCTCAGTACAGCACTGCTGGCTGTGTCAAGTAACTGCAATGATAACAGGGAGACATTATCCCAAACAGATCAGTACAGCACTGCTGGCTACATCAAGGAGCTAGGCCAATAGCAGGGAAGTTTTATCCCAAACAGGTCAGTAGAGCACTGCTAGCTGCGTTAAGTAGCTGCATCCAAAACTGGGAATTTAATACCTAACTTGTCACTGTAGCACTGTTGACTGGATCCAGTAGCTATACACAAAACAGCAAAATTTACTCCCTAAAAGGTCAGTACTGCACTGCTGGCTGCGTCAAGTAGCTGTGCCACTAACAGATTTTATCCCAAACATGTCAGTATAGCACTGCTGGCAGGGTTAAGTAGCTGGGCCAATAACAGAGAGATTCTATCCCAAACAGGTAAGTACAGCATTGTTGGCTGCGTCAAGTAGCTGATCCCAAAACCAGGAATTTACTCCCTAAAAGGTCAGTATGACACTGTTGGCTAAGTCAATTAGCTGCACCAATAACAGAGATATTTACTCCCTAACAGATCAGTACAGCACTGCTGGCTGCATCAAGTAGCTGGGCCAATAACAGGGAGGTTTTATTCCAAACAGGTGGGTAGAGCACTGCTAGCTGCATCAAGTAGCTGTGCCCAAAACTGGGAATTTAATTCCTAACAGATCACTGAAGCACTGCTGGCTGCATCCAGTAGCTGCACACAAAACAACAAAATTTACTCCTTAAAAGTTCAGTACTGCACTGCTGGCTGCGTCAAGTAGCTGCACCACTAACAGATGTTATTCCAAACATGACAGTATAACACTGCTGCCTGGTTTAAGTAGCTGGGCCAATAACAGAGAGATTCTATCCCAAACAGCTAAGTAGAGCACCGTTGGCTGCATCAAGTAGCGTTGCCCAAAACCAGGAATTTACTCCCTAACAGGTCAGTATGGCACTGTTGGCTAAGTAAAGTAGCTGCGCCAATAATAGGGAAATTTACTTCCTAACAGATCAGTACAGCAGTGCTGGCTGCACCAGATAGCTGGGCCAATAACAAGGAGGTTTTATCCTAAACAGGTCAGTAGAGCACTGTTAGCTGCATCAAATAGCTGTGCCCAAAACCAGAAATTTAATCCCTAACAGGTAAAAATAGAGCACTGCTGCCAACATCCAGTAGCTGCACCCAATACCACAAATTTACGCCCTAAAACGTCAGTACTGCACTGCTGGCTGTGTCAAGTACCTGCACCAATAACAGAGATTTTATCCCAAACATGTCAGTATAACACTGCTGGCTGCATTAGGTAGCTGGGCAAATAACAGAGAGATTTTATCCTAAACAAGTCAGTAGAGCACAGCTGACTGTGTCAAGAAGCTGCACCCAAAATCAGGGATTTACTTCCTAACAGGTCAGTATGGCACTGTTGGCTGCATCAAGTAGCTGGGCCAATAACAGGGAGGTTTTATCCCAAACAGGTCAGTACAGCACTGTTGGCTGTGTCAAATAGCTGGGCCAATAACAGAGATTTTTATTCCAATCACGTCAGTTCAGTACTGCTGGCTTCATCAAGCAGCTGTGCCCATAACAGGGAGACTTTATCCCAAACAGGTCAGTACAACACTGCTAGCTGTGTCAAGTAGCTGGTCCATTAACAGGGAGATTTTTATCCCAAACAGGTCAGTACAGCACTGCTGGCTGCATCAAGTAGCTGCACCCAAGACAGTGAAATTTACTCCCTAACAAGTTAGTACACAGCAGAGTAACTTTGGTGTAATAGCTGGGGGGAGGAACCCTACCGTAAGAGGATTTTACAGTAAGTTATTCAAGACTGCAATGATGAAATGTTTGGTGGTATGTGTCCTGCCATCCTCCCTTATTATTACACCGCTGTCAGTAAAGCACTGCTGGCTGCACTAAGAAGCAGCACCAATAAAAGGGACTCTTTATCCCAAACAGGTCAATACAGCAATGCTAGCTATGTCAAGTAGCTGGGCCAAGAACAGGCAGTCATCAGGGAGTCATGAGGAAAACGTTTGGCTAGTCTAAGTGCTGGGGCAAGCTTAGGAGTACCTTCTATGGACCTTAGTTCAGTTTTTCTTCATAATAGAAGAATATTTCTTTCATTATATATTTGGCTGGACCAGCATTGGCTTTAAAGGTATTGAGTGCATTTACGGTCTTTTCTGAACAGATGTTATCCCAAACAGATAAGTACCACACTGCTAGCTATGTCAAGTAGCTGGGCCAAGAACAGGAAGATTTTTATCCCAAACAGGTCAGTACAGCCCTGCTGGCTATGTCCAGTAGCTGCGCCAGTAACAGGGAGATTTTACCCCAAACAGGTCAGTACAGCATTGCTGGCTGTGTCAAGTAGCTGGTCCAATGACAGAGAGATTTTATCCCAAACATGTCAGTACAGCACTGCTGGCTACATCATGTAGCTGCACCAAAGGCAGATAAATTTCCTCCCTAACAAGTCAGTACACAGTGGAGTAACTTTGGTGTAATAGTTGGGGGGGGACCCTACCATAAGAGGATTTTACAATAAATTATTCAAGACTGCAGTGATGAAATTTTGGGGGGACCTGTCCCTCCGTCCTCTCTTATAATTACACTGCTGTCAGTACAGCACTGCTGGCTGCACTAAGAAGCAACACCAATAAAAAGGGCTCTTTATACCAAACAAGTCAGTACAGCACTGCTAGCTACGTGAAGTAACTAGGCCAATAACAGGGAGCCATCAGGGGGTCCTGATGAAGACTCTTTGCTAGTCAAAGTACTGGGGCAAGCTAAAGAGTGCCTTCTGTGGATCTTGGTCCAGTTTTTCTTCACAATAAAATAATATTTGCTTCACTATATATTTGGCTGGACCAGCATTGACTTTAAAGGTATTGAGTGCATTTAAGGTCTTTTCTGAAGAGTCTTTATCCCAAACAGATCAGTACAGCACTGCTAGCTGCGTCAAGTAGCTGGGCCAAGAACAGGAAGATTTTTATCCCAAACAGGTCAGTACAGTACTGCTGACTGTGTCCAGTAGCTGCTCCAAAAATCAAGAAATTTACTCCCTAACAGGTCAGTACAGCACTGCTGGCTGTGTCAAGTTTATGCACCAATAACAGAGATATTTGTGTCCCAAACAGGTCAATACAACACTGCTAGCTGTGTCAAGTAGCTGGGCCAATGACAGGGAGGATAACATCACTCTACTAGCCCAGATTAGTGATAAACTGACCTGACCTGAACTGATCCCACAGACTCTCAGAGCAACATCGCAAATTGAGCTGTCATTCAGAACCCCCTTCTGTTCTCCTTCTCTAATAGTGGAACTGGTGGTAAAGATAATTTAATTTCTAAACTATCATTTATTTTGGCACAGTCAGTACCTTATAAGTTACTGGACTAGTTTTGGAGTCAGGAGGTGGACCAGAAGAATCCACTATTTAATTATTATCCTTCTAAAGTATCCACCCCACAACACAGTTACAAAAAAAAACCTAACACAAATTGTCAGATTCAGTACACTGTACTAGTCACTATCATTTTCTTTTTCTGCTCTGATTTTGATAATTTGAAGGTAATATAGGTGTAGGTAGGTAGGACAGCAGGAACACAAAATGGATTAAATTGATGTTTTTCTCATTGACAACACACACAGTCAGTGAGATAGACTGTGTGTAGATTAGAATTACAATTTACAAAATAAACACAACTTTTTTTCTTGTTTTTATCTGTTTTTTTGCCACAATGTGAATTGAAAAAACTGTAAAATTATAACGTCATCTCTCTGATGATGAGTTCCATAGAAACAGCTCGATTTTAAAGTTTGAACTATTAAACAAGCACTCCACTGTCTATTGCTCTCTCCACCTCGTCACTCACACACCGAATGTCAGCTCATGGTAGAGCAAGTCTAACATCCCCTTCCCCACCAACATGCTTTGCGACCTTCTCAACCAACGATTGTGGCTGTTGCTCCCAGTTTCTCCCAGTTTGAGAGGGAGAGGTGGAGAGATTCTACAATCATCAAATAATGCCAGTCCTTATTGGGTGATTGACATGCTGGGAGCTGGTCTCCTGACTCTCCAATTCCTACACCACCTGATTCACTGTGAGAGGAGAAACAGATGCATACACAAGGACTTGAGAGTGACTGGAAGTAGGAAAACAATAAAGAAAGAAATGGGGTGAACTGGGGCGAACCAAAGTTTGTGTTTTTTAAGCAAATGTTTGCAATGAGTGGACAAGTGCAAATAAGAGGGGTTCATCTGTTGTAACTTATGAGGTGAACCAGACTTGCAGCCCTACTTACAATGGGGATAAGAGACGAGGAGGAAGAGGGGTTGCATCCCAGTTTGCTGGGGAAACCTTGGATCATGCTGAAGGAGCTCCCTCTCATTTGCATTATAGGGACCCCCAACATATTCTATTGGAAGGACCCTACATTGGCTGGATGGTAGCAAGTATGGAATGTGTCAGTCTGAGGCAAAACTGGCCTGCTTAGGTGTTGTCCCATCACTGTTTTACTGTGTGCTCTTTATATTTGTGTGCATGGTGGGGGCTGTCTGGTGGAGGGCTCCTAGGCTGGGCCCATGAGTCATGCTCATTTGTTTATATCCCTGACCAGGAGCCCAAGTTCAGTAGCTCCAGTTAAGAGGACTCTTGTTAGAACAGCAGCTGTGTCATCCATGGTCCTGAAGGCTGTAATTATATTTGTGAAGTTTAGCCAGAATGCTAACTGTCTGTGAGGACTACTGTATGACTTTGAAAATAAATTCTGTACTGCTTGACCTTGATTTCATTATTGTAGGCAATGAACTTCTTTACAGCTCTGAGATGAGGGGCATGTAGGTCTCAGCATTGCATCCCCTGAAATCCAGAAATGTCTGTGACTTCAACACCTAACCAACTGACCTCCCAGAGCTTAGGACAATCTACATCCATAGAAGACCCAGTTACACAAGCGTTGACATATAGATCATTTGGAAATTAAAGAGCAACTCTGTACTACAATAAAAAGCTTGAAACACTAGAGTAATGTTTTAACTTTATTGTTTTCTAGTTATATATTTTTTTTAGTCCCTCCTGCTTTTGGTCTACTGAACATTGTAGATAATGCAGTACTTATTTCACTGAGTCTTTCAAAATGTATCTGACTCTCCCCTGCTAACCACACAATTGATGTTTGTGACATCACAGTCTGTTGTCACGGTGAGCACTATGATGTCATAAACAAAGGCAGTTTGAGGTGAACAGGGGAGAGACAAACGTTTTTAAATGTTTTGTATACAGAATTTTTAAATGGACTACCACGATGTGCTGTAAATCTTGAAAAGGAACACTGAAAATGAGAAAATGTACTCTCTAGTAAGTTGTAACAGCTGAAACATCCTATTTATGAAAGCACATGCTGAAGTGCACAGTTGCTCTTTAAATGGTGTACTTTCCCATTTCAGTCATAGCATCACAAAATTAAGAGGAAGTTACTTTTAATAACTCACATTTTAAAATTTCTTAAGACTTAGCAGTGATTTTCTGTTTCATCTAAAAGCCATAGAAGCAGCCTTGCCAAGAATGCCAATGAGAATACCAAGGGTGAGGCTCTGTGGGGCACTTAAGCAGGGGAGCCCTCAGAACTAAGCCTTTTGGGTCAAGTTCCCTAAAGTGTTGACAGTTATAATAACTTCCCTGTCCAGCATCATAAAGATTCCCTTGTTGGCTGTTTGAATTCAAAAGGGAGATGGCTATAGAGAGGGGCCAGTCAGACACATTAGGAATAGGGTCAGAGTGATCTCAAAGCTCACATGAACATTAATAAACAGTGCCAAAAAGGGTATTAATCTCACAGTTGGGGAAATGGTTTCTGAAAAGGCTTTATGGGGTTTTTAACTTCCTTTATTTATAGCAAGCTAGCCATGCTACAAACAGGATATTTTCCACGGCTGATAGAAATGGAAATTGACAGTGCAAGGCCTACATTGCAACTGCTGTTTTTTATTTCAGCGAACTACTGTTGTTTAAGAAGAATTTGTTCTTAAGGATAAATCCATAATATGCAACATGTACTTTTTCTACAGTTAAACAAAAATAGTACAAAAGAGGAAAGGTCCCATCATCACTTAACCCTAAGGCTGCCGGCAGAATTAGAACGTATTGGAATTGTGGACTGATATATCAGTCCGCAGCCATGCAAGGGTTAATATGTTACGTGTGTTTTATTTATTCATATGATTTCCAAAAAAATCTTTCATAATTGCTGCTTTCTGGTTCATCAGCATTCAGGAGGGATAATACAGAAACCACAAAACAATTCCTGTAAAAAGCATTGAAGCGCAGCTAATTGCAGTTTTCAACCACATAGCCACTATTACTTGACTAGAAATTGAGGCTATTTTTAAATGCACATCTCTGACTAGTAGTGTAAAGGAAAAGGTATTTTAAGTATCTAAACAAATTCAGTTGTACTGTACAAAAGATTGCATCTTTCACCTGCAAACATGTATGCCTGCAGCTTATTGTTGTGGAACAAGGACATAATAGCAGTTTCAATAGGTGTCAGTTTTTTTGCGCAGCACTGATGAGGATTTCTATGCAACTGCTGGCAGATGAGGTTCTGTTTAAAATAAAGATTATTCCAGATGTCCTGGTGTTGAAACAAGCTCCTCTGCGTTTAACAAGCATTTGTCAATGCTGAAGGTTCACTGCTTGCATTGCTGTTGTACTGGGTCTTGCATGTACCCATGTGTACTATATATTTACCCAAGATAGACCAGATGAGATATAATATGTCATTTGCAATGGGGTCCTGATCTTGTATAGTTTTATACTGCATTTACCCAGGATAGCAGAGGTGAGATGTGATTTCTCATTTTTACTGTGGTCCTACTTTTATAATGTTTTTTGTTTTCTGGGACAGATCATTTTAGATGCAACATCTCCTTTTCAGTGGGGTTCTGTTGTAGGGTCCTGTTTTTACACAGTTTTGCAATATATTTACCCAGGATAACCCAGGTGAGAGGCAGTATCTCATTTTGAATGGGGTCCTGCTTTAACACATCTTTGTAATGTTATTTACCCAGGATAGCCCAGCTGAAAAGCAAGTTACGTTTTCAATAGGTTCCAGCTTTTTCAATGTATTTTTCCCAGGATAGAGCAGCATAGAAGCAGAATTCAGTGGGGGCTCTGTTGCACTGGGATCCTGCTTTAAAACTTTTTACTAAATATTTGCCCAGGATAGATTGGATGAGAATGCAATATCTCATTTTCAGTGGTGTCCTTCTTTTGCACATTTTTAAGATTGTATATAACTAGGACAGGCCAGCTCAGAGGCAATATCTAGTTTACAGTGGGCTGCCACACTTTGACCTCAAATTTCCAACTGTCTTTTTATGATCTGATGTTATGATGAAGACAGTTGAAACTTATAAAATCCCATCTGAAAGGTGATATCGCTGTGTGACTGTGAAAACACATTTCAGGGTGGATTTGAAAAATGACATCTTGTCATGCTCAGCAGGTGGGGTAACACAATGGATGTGTTGAATATCCTGGGCCAAAATCTGCAAAAATAAAGGTATGAGTACACATTGGAAGAATTCAATGTTTCTTCATAACTTAGTTATTTTTTCATATTTTGAACCCAATTTTTCAACATAGTCCTTTTATGACCCCTCCTTCTGACATGACAACTGTCATTTATAAATTAGTAGCCAAAATGTCATTGCACCATAAGTGCAAAAATACATTTTGGCCAGGATTTGAAAAATGACAACTGCCGCTTTCATGAGGTGATGTGTGAAAATGGCTATGTTGAAAATTTGGGTCAAAGTATTGACAATTACCAAAGTTATGAGTGTGCATTGAAAAATTTCAGTGTATGCTCATAACTTTCTTGTTTTTTTATATTTTAACCCCACATTTTCAACATAGTCTTCTTACGACTCCACCTAATGAACAAAGTTGGAGAAAAATCTCAAATGCTGCCCAAAAGGGGATTTTGAATCACAAGTCTGAAGACACATTTTTGCTAGGATTTGAAAAATGACAGCTGTCACGTTCATGAGGTGGTGTGAAAACAAAATTTATACATTGAAAATTTGGGGTTAAAATACTGAAAATTACCAAAGTCATGAGTATGCATTGAAAAATCTCAATGTAAGCTCATAACTTTGTTGTTTTTTAATATTTTTCCCCAAATTTTTCACATTGCATTCTTATGATCCCACATCATGAACAAATGCAGAGGAAATTTTCAAATCTTGCCTGAAAGGTGATTTTTGCACAGCAGCTGCAAAATCACCTTTTGGGATAGATTTGAATTATCTCACCATCATTGCTCATGAAGAGGGGTCCCAAAAAGACCATGGTTAAAATTTTGGGGGAAAAAAATTAGAAAATGACCAAGTTATGAGGACATGTTCAAAATGCATTGAAATACATTGACCTGCATATCTGATTTCTTCAGTTCCCAGTCCAGTGTTGAAGAGCGAAGACATGTCTCTGGTCCAAAGAAGATTATGGCATTGGACCTCCAGTAGGAAGCAAGGGGTGTGGGATGGTGGATACTTATTGCAATGGTTGGGTGGAGAGAGGGTAAAAGCAGCAGAGGGCTGGCGGTGGCCACAGACATTGATAGAGAGTTTTCTTTTTTACAGGATGTATAAAATTAAAAAAGACTACGAAGGACAGTTTTCTTTATTTCAGATACTGACACTGGGGATTGGGCATCCCAGTGTCAGTTTAAACTCTAGGGACATGGGAAGCAATGGGGAGGTGGGAGGCATACTTGGCAGAGGGTGACATTACAGCAATTAAAATAAAGACTATGAGTAACAGTTGTCTTTATTTCAGGTGCTGACACTGGGAATTGGACATCCCAAAGTCAGTGTTATACTTGGCTGCACCTGGGGTGGGCTCCCTGTTGTCACACAGTGAAAATGGGCAGGGTGGGGGTACTAGCTGACACTGGGGATAATTGGGAGCCCCTGTGTTGTAAATTTCCTAGGAAGGGGAAGCACTGGGAGGTGGGAAGGATACTTGGCAGAGGTGGGAGGGATTGCTTTTGTGATGGGGGTGGAAGACCACAGTGGCCTGATAATGATGATGATGAGCTCTGCTGTCTGGGTGGCTGATATGCAGCTTAAAGGAAAGAGCCACCCTATGAAGTTTCTGCTTAGCAAGACCAGAAGAGTGTCATGACCAGCCTGGCTGATGATTGGTCTGACACTGTCTAGCCTCTTCAAGACCGTCCTGCACTGGACTGACGGTGACATACCTCTCAAAATCCAGTATCATACCAACAGGTGCAAGGGAAAACATACAAATTAGGGTACCAGGTTCTGAAAAGAATTATTAGGATCAAATTAGAGTTCAGCTCCCCCATATTTAAGTTGCTTACTTTTTTTCATTAAATAAACTAGTAATTGCAGTATTCAAACTTTATACATTTAATGGCACACTTTCACCCCCCCCCCCATCGTGGGCCACAATTATGGCCCTTTGTAACTAAGTGTCAATCTCAGTAGTATCATGAATACAAAACTAAATTCTGTTGGTAAAACCTTTAAATGTGGTAGATTTATTTTTTAGTGCATAATTTTTTTTTTCAATATCATACATTTCAATGCAAGATATAGTTCATATTACACAAATGTCAAATTTGCATGATACATCACTGCCAGCATATTTTGTATGTTGTGAGATTGCTTGGTGCAACAGAAAGGAGAGCAGTGTTTTAGGGCAATCACATATTGCTCTATGTTTTTTTTTTTACTTTGTAAAAATAATATTTATTTTTTGGTAGCAGGGCCATCATGCCCATAGAGTCTTGGGGGGTCATGAGCCTCCCCCCCCCAATCCCTATCATAGTACTGCTTTTTGAATGGAGGAAGGGTTGTAAAAAAATAAATTAGTGCTTTCTTGATTAAAGTCTGATTGTCCCCCCCCTACATTTTCTTGGCATGACATCCATGTTCAGTAGAGTCAGCTGTAGTTCTTCTACATTGTGGCTGACTCCACCCAATGGACCTAGAGGCAGATATATATTTTACCCACACTTTCTGTTTGCTCTAAGACAAATCAGCAAGGCTGTCTTCATGGCCTAAGAAGCAACTTTCCACCAGTGCTCTGCCTCCAACTGAAAATGTGTGCTGCATTTACGGAGTAGTGTAAGTTTGCGAGACATAGTATTTGCTTTGTGGGTTTGTTTGTTTATTGTTTGCTAACCTGGTAGGCCCAATGAACAGATAATTGTTCATTTTTTGCAGGTTACCAGGGAAGATACAATAGCCCAAATACAGAGAAACAATTAAAAATACAATAACATTATTTAAAATATGTACAAATTAAATTTGACTTTAAAATAAACATTTATTGCAATCAGTTGGCATGAGGAAAGTGGAAAATGAACTGTTGCATACTACTTTTGAGCTGTGAGAGTGTACTCCCATCATCTCGTTAGTATGCAGCAGATCGCTGCAAAACTAGTACTCCTGTTTTCTATTTACAATAGCTGGCAGTAGACTTTCACCCCTCACCCAGATTGCAGGTGGTCTTTTCATCCTTCCAAGGGTGTAGTCAGACATTTTAGTTTTGCACACACTCTCTCCAATTCCCCCCTACGCCTTGTTATGTGTGCTCATGTGCCATTGTATATATGTTTAAAAAAATCTGACTTTTGCCAGACAATGTTTCATCTAATTTCAAAACAGGTTGTATACTTACAGTATATCAATGTCCTAAATTACAGGTTTTAAACAGTACTATGTGGCCAGAATCAAAGTACAGCAGTGGCATGTTCTTTTCTACAACAGATTAGAATGGTAATGGTCACAAAAGAAACTTGGTTTGTGACATGCTTTTTTAAAAACAGTGAGTATGCCTGCCTACACCCTTGCATCATTCTACAGTAATTCCTGTGGTTGACTGGAGAGCTTTTACAGCTGTCAGGCAGTTCCTCCCAGATCTTGATCGTTCACTTTTTTTAAATACACTACCAACCCCGTATCCATCTCAGAGGTCCCTCTCAGACCCTGACACCCATTTAAAAAAAATAGGTTACCCTCCCTGCTCCCATCCTAGCACTCTCCTTGGAGGGTTAGAGCATGTGAGAGAGTGCTAGGATGGGAGCAGGGAGGGTAACAAGGTAAAGGTTAAGAGAACCATAGCCGTCTCTTTTTCCTCTTGTTTCTACTCATTTGCTTTGCACAGAGGTTTGTTGCCTTTACTATGCCTTCCCTTAGCTTAGTCAACTGTTCCTCCACCCACCCAGACCACCCCCAGTATGTTGTTTCTTGAGGCATTCACCCATTTTTTTAAAAATCTGCTCTCCTGAAGTTTAGGAGCCTTGTCCTTGTGTAGTTAGCTTCCACCACTGTCCTTATGTTGAACCACACTGTACAATGATCAGTGGTCCCTAGGTGGTCTCCCACCCTGAATTCTGCAATTTTGTCCCTGTCAGTGAACACCAGGTCCAGTGCTGCCCCATCATGAGTGAGCTGTCTAACTAGTTGCCTGAGAAACACCCCCTGCAGGAAGTCCAGGATGTCCCTGCTTCTAGCTGAAGCTCAGCTGGGAGGCTCCAATCTCCATCATGCAGACTGATGTTCCCCACCAGCAGCACATCCTCTTTTCCTGTCATAGTGCCCATGGCTTCCACCCATCCCTTATCTATTTCCCCATTCCATTTTGGAGGTCTGTAGATCATGCCAGTTCAAAAAGTGGTTCCGTTTCCCATCTCCAGGGTAACTCACAGTACTTCCAACCCTTCTATTCATCCTTGGTTTCCCTGCCTCTTCACTGCTGTAAACATCCCCTTACATAGAGCATCCCCCCTCCTCCCTTCCTTTCCACCCTATCTTTCCTGAACTGAATATAGGCATCGCCATGTTCCAGTTGTGGTTTCCTGTGCACCATGACTCACTGACCACAATATTCATTTCTGTCTCTGCCATGATGGCCTTTATGTCTGTAAGTTTAATTCCTAGACTTTTTGTATTTGTACACATGGTCTTTCACATTTTGTTACCACTCTGCCTGCTACCTAGTTGTTTCTTTTTGCCCTGCCTACATTTCTCCTCTTTTTAAAGCTTGTGTTTCTGTCCCTTTTCATTTCAACCATACTGCTTTTTTCTTTATTTTGCACCCTAGGGAATTCTCCTCCCCTTGAGTCCTCTCTTCTCTCTGCTTCAGTCTGTGTTGGTAGTAGGCAGGGGATAGTTAATGCCCCCCCTCCACATACCCACTACATTAACTGAGTGCTGTTATGGTGAGCATTGTCCTAAGAGGCAAAAAATTTTAATGATGGGGTCTGAATAGTGGGGGGGGGGGACATCTGTTTGTGGACATAAGTATGTGATTGTTTTTGCATGTATGTATGTGTTTCTGTGTATGTGTATGTATATTTATATATGTATGTATGTGTATATCAGTATATGTGTAATGAGCAAAGAACAGTTTATTTTACATACGGTTGCTGTGTAAAGGGTTTTGTGATATTATTGTATTGTATGTGTGGAGTTATTACATCACGTTATACAGCAAGTAAATTACAATTCATGCCACATATTAATTCTATAACCCTTATCAGGATAATGCATTATTGGCTATTTTGACTCTGACCAATGATTGTTTCAGTTTGAATTTGTGTTTTGCAATGAAAAACTGAGATGCAGTTGTGCACCTGAAGCCTGTCTGATCAGCTGGTTAGACTTCAGAATAGTTTCTGCTTGATCTGTAAGACCCCACAATGCATCAATATGACAGCCTGCATCTGAAGTGCCATGAGTCCACCCAGTTCTGCTAGGTGGATTTTAGGGCTGCAGCCTTAGTGCACATATAAATCATTCAAGGCATTTCTGACTGTTCTGCTATTCTGGAGGAATAGACAGTTAGGGATAGTCTCTTTCAAGTTCCTAAAGGGGAACAGTGATGGATGTCAGTCCTACTCCTATGTACTGTATGAGGCTGGTCCCAATTAGCACTTTATGTGCAAAGCAAAAAGGTCTTAGTTGCTCATTTGAAATTAGAAGCATTCATGTCTGGTTGGTCCTGCCACCCTGCAGCCCTTATAGTTAATATCTGCAGATGGGCTGAAAGTATCCTAGAATCCCCTGCATTGATGTCAGGGCCAGGCTACAGTCGTGGGAGATTTTTTTTAACGTTAAACTTTTTATTGAAGTTTCCAAACATACAATACAACAAAACAACAATTAACAAATCCAACAACAAAAAAGTAGATACCATATACAAATCAAACACAGAGTGAATTAACACAGTAGACGTTACTTAGCATGTAATGTTTACAAGTTTTGTCAGCTGTTTGACAATCTTGCAGCCTTTTGGAGGCTAAGTATAAGTAATGTATAGCCTCTTGAGGGCAGTTGGACTGGCAAACAGCTAACTGAAACTCACAGACAATACAAATGCAGTTTCTATCCATTGAATCACCTATAGCTATAGCCCAGACCTGACCTCAGCTGTGGAGATTCTGGGATGCTTTCAGTTCATCTGCAGATAGTAAATGCTGGGGCTGCAGAACAGCAGAATCTACCTGACACAAGGGCTTCTAGTTTAAAAGGAGCAAGTAACTAATTTTTATTTTGCACATTAAGTGCTAATTGAGGCAAGCCACACACATAAGTATGGGGTCGCCAGTTATGACTGTTCCTCTTTAAAGATGAAACTCTGCAGAAGTTGTCTGACTTCTCCTAGAATAAGTCCAGGCAGTATGGTTTGCCATAGGGTACTAGGTCCTTTTCCAGGTTGCTGTTATTACAACAGGGTTCCTATAGCAGGCCTTTAATGGCCATAAGCCCTCCAGGTAAAAGCCCTGTTTCCCTATCAAGATTGTTGGCAATTCATAACCAGAAAAGGTTGTGATTCTGCAAGAGAAGTGGAAGATCCTGTTTTATGAGTATATACAGATCCCTCTTTCTGCAGCATTATGGGGATCTGTCTTAGATTTTAGTGGAAAAATAGTCTTTGACTTGAGATTGCTTAATCCTGGAAATAATTTTAAACAGTTATGCTTTACAGTTGCATCAGATTTATCCAGAATCTTCAAGCTACAGAACATAATTTTTCTAGACCCAGAGAAAAAATAATGTTATGCTCTGTACTTTTTTTATTAACCCAAACTGGGAGTCCTTCTAATCAGTTTTGGGCTTCAAGAATATTAAGTCCTTCATTCACAAGTTACCTTTTTTCTTACTGGTTCTACCAGCTATACAGTACTTAGAATCACTGTCAGAAAGTCCCATCAGTTTCCATAGACAGCAATGGAAATGGCTGGTGTTTTGCAAAGGAACCTCATACTCATACCTATCTAGTTTCCCATGTCTGAAGTGTAATGCTACTGCATGAGCTTGCAACTGGTTACAGCTCAGCTATTTTCTATCTGGCACCACAAAATATTCCTTTCCCTGTAGTCTCCATATTTTAAAAATTTCAAGCTCATGGCTGGCAGTTGGCTCATGGGCAGAGGGAGCTGGTTGCTACAGATGTGATGGGGCATTCTAGATGCTGAGAGTTGGTTTGGTAGAGCCTGTTGACAGAAGGGAATTTGTGGCGGGCAAGGAAGGAGGGTACAGTATATGAAGGGGAACAGCTGTGAAAAGAGTTTATATACAGTGTTTGACAACCAGAAGTTCCTGCTCTCTGTCACTCATTTCTCTCTAGCAAAGCAGTGTCCTTTTACCAGTGTGGCAACAGTAATTAGAGTCTGGCAGCAGTGGTGAGTGCAGAAGCAGCAAGCATGGATACTACACAGTGTGGCATCAGAGTCCGATCACAGTGATGAGAGACAGCAGCAGCATCAGTAATGTGCAGGATGCATGAAAGTATGGTGCTAGTCATTTTGGGCCATGGCGGTGAAAGAGTCATTGAGCGGTGGATCCATCATCAGCCACAACAGAGGCATTGAAGTCAGTTGGGTTCATTGAGGCAGGCCTCTTCTCTAACAGCAAAGAAAGAAAATGCACTCTGTATGGCCACGGGTGCACCCAGAAGGCAAACTGTTCAGCAGCAAACAAACAGGACAGGTAACTCTCTACATAGCAGATAACTGTGTCTACATACTGAACTCTGTGTATATAAGGAATTCAATAACTGAAGCTGATAGAATATGCAGCAAACCTTTATTTAAGTTCATAGTGCACCAGGCAGAATTCTACTGAATGCACCTGTTAAACTCCTTTTGTACAGCACACACTTCAAGGGAGTGAGAAAAGTTAGGCACAAGCAAAAGCTGGGGAGTGGTGAAACACCCTATCCAGGGTAGGGGTAAAAAAGGGAGATAGGAAAGGAGTTTTACATAGTTAACTGCCCTTCCATCTTCCTTTCCATACCAGTTATGTATTCTGATATGCTTTAATGATTTTTTGATTAAAAAATACTCTAGTTTTGGGGTGTCCTCAGATCTACATAGAGTTCCACTCTCCTCAGCAGCTACTGTTCTTTATTTTCATATTTCTAAGATATTCTATGACATCAATATCTCCCATTCCATGCTATTCATCTGAATGGCCTGGAATTGTGTTATTGATGTCATAGAATGTTCAGCCATTATGAAAAGAGAGAGCAGCAACTGCTGAGGAGAGTGGGATTTAGGGTAGCTAAAAAGGCAACAAAATTAGATGGTTAATGTAACAAAAAAGGTCAAAACATATCAGAATACTGGGTAGACAATAAAAGAACAACTGGAGGGCATCTAGAGGTATAAAAACTATTTCCTGTCACCTTTAGGGTAAACTAAACAAAGGCAGCCAGGGTAGAAAACAGACATGCTGGGAGTGAAACAATGCAATGGCTGTGGGGCTGCAGTGTTCAGGGAGACTTTCTGGAGGATGCGGTGCTGTCCCATCTGCATGCACCTCTCAGGAAGCCTCCTCCCCCACTGAGGGATGGCCATGTCCACCACCACTACCTCCAAGGATGGCAAGGAGGAGGAGTGGGTGGAATACAGTGGGCTTGGAAAGGGTGAGGTTGGTGGGTCAAAGGCACATCTCTCAGATGGTACCACTATGCAACTCATATGCCACACTGGTGGGGGGGCTGACCCATGGAGGCACTAACAGTAGTGACATGGGAGGATGTGGGGTCCTCCACGGGGAGCACCAAGGAGGGTAGCAGAGGATACCAGAGGAGGAGGAGGAAGCAACTCCTGGTGGGGGTACTCCATTGATAGGGGATAGATTTGGAGACAGGGAGAGAGGGGGAGAGGGAGTTTAAATGCCTACCTGGTGCCATGGCTCAGAGGGATGGGAAGCGAATCCTGATGATTGCTAGGGCAGCAGGTCGGGAAGGAGAGCTGGATGTCATTGTCCACCTGGGGATGAATGACCTGGCTAGGGAAGAGGCTAGGACATTGCAGGAGGAGTTCAGGGAGTTGGGGAGGAGTCTTAGACAGGTAGCACACTCAGTGGCCTTTTCTGAGGTGTTGCCTGTCTATGACAGGGGGGAGGATAGGGTACTCTGCACCTGGAGCTTCAACCAATGGTTGAAGTAATGGTGCAGACAAGAGGGTTTCAGCTACATTGGGGACTGGGGTCCCACCTTGAAGGATAAGGCCTATACAGGGGGGATGGCCCGCATCCATCCAGGAGAGGAACCACAGCCCTCAGTGAGCAGTTTAAGTGCTACATTGGCAAGCATTTAAACTAGCCAAGGGGGATGGTGGAAGGAACCAGGGAGACATAAACTGTCCACCCTGACAAAATGAAGTAGTCAAAATGGGAAATCCTAAGGGAGGGAAATCCTAAATAGGTGCCCAACAGCAAGAAAAGTAGTATAGTAGTAGAAATGAAGAAGGAAGGCAGAGGGGGTAATGAAAGTAGGCAGAATGGAAAAAGGAGGGCTGACAAGAAGGGTGGTAAAAGAATTTGGAAGGCCATGTGTGCAAATGATCATAGTCTGGGAAATAAAATCCCTGACATTGTGGGCCATTATGGCTCAGGCTGATCTGGATATTGTCACCATTACCAAGTCAAGGTGCAATGAGCACTGTGACTGGGATATAGCCATTGCAGGCTATACTCTGTTCAGGAAGGACAGGGAGGAAAAGAAAGGGAAAGGAGTGGCTCTTTATGTAAGGGATAGCATAAAAGCAACTGAGGCACAGGGAATACAGGGAGGCACTGTTGGTCTCCCTAGAGACAGGGAATGGAACCACTATTCACACTGGCATGATCTACAGACCTCCAGCATGGTGGGGGGAGACAGATAAGGTACTTGTGGAAGCCATACAAAATATGGCAACTAAGGGGGAGGAACTGCTGGTTGGGGACTTCAGTCTGCTGGATGTGGATTGGAGTATCACAGCTGCAGCTTCAACTAGGAGCAGGGACATCCAGGACTCCCTGCAGGGGGCATTTCTCAGGCAACTAGTAAGAGAGCCCACTCATGTGGGAGCAATATTGGACCTTGTACTCACCAACAGGGACAGCATTGCAGACATCATGGTGGGTGATCATCTGAGGACCAGTGATCACCTCATGGTGTGATTTAATATAAGTACTGAGCCAGAATCGAACCACACAAAGGCAAGGGTCCTGGACTTCAGGAGGGCCAACTTTACAAAGATGGGGGAATGCCTCAGGGATGCCCTGGCAGAGGGGAAGGACATGGATGGAATGGAGAAACAGTGGGTGAAATGAAAAGGGACCATAGTGAAGTCAACAAATCTCTTCACCAGGCAAGTAAGCAAAACCAAGAGGAAAAAGAGCCCACTATGGTTCTCAAAAGAGGTGGCTGGGAAGATAAGGGCAAAAATGTTAGCATTCAGGAGGTATAAGGAGACCCAGAGGGAGGAGGATAGGGAGGTGTACAATGAGAAGCACAGGGAGGCAGGGAAAGCAGTCAGGAGTGCAAGGTAGTCTGTGATGTGGGCGACTGTATGTGGGTGACGGGACAATGGCACCAACAATTTGGGCAACCTGGGAGTTCCCCTCTTTCCCTGAATTGTGCCCCCCCCAGAGTAGGAATCCTAAAGAAGGGGTTGTGGGGGCAAAGCCCCCCATGAGGTGGGGTGCGAGGGATGAAGCCCCCACATTAAAACACTTAACTTTGGTAGTTGCCCTGGGGAATCATCGCCCTTCCATGGGTTGCCATGCTGCAATCACCCATATCACATAGAACTGGAGTGCAAAGGTACAAACAGAGGAGGAAGAAATAGCCCAGGCACCAAAGAAAGGGGACAAGACATATTTCAGGTATGTAAGAGAAAGGAGAAAGACCATGGCAGGGACTATAAGGGTAAGGAGGGAAGTGGGGAGTGTGAGGAGGGGGACAAGAAAAAAACAGACATCCAGAACAAATATTTTGTTCAGTGTTCATGGAGGAACTGGAAGGAAAGGGACCACAGATAAGTGACAGGAGCATTGCAGTAAGGGAGGTGGACACTAGCCCATTTACAGGGGAGAGCATCCTGAAGGTACTCACAAATCTGAAAGTGGAAAAGGCAATGGAGCCAAATGGGATACATCCAAAGATGTAGAAGGAGCTCAGAGAGGTGCTGGCTGTACCTCTGACAGTCCTGTTCAACCAATTACTGGAGATGGGTGAGGTCCTGGAGGACTGGAGGAGAGCAGATGTAATCCTACTTCACAAAAGTGTTAGAAGTACACTGTATGACTTCACACCTTAACAAATATTTTAAATGGATTCAAAGCCCACCTTACCATACTTTGTATACTCCTCATTGGTTAGAAATAGAGTTAAAACGTATCAAGAAACATAATCTGACTCCCAGAAACCTATTCTATTTTAAGTTAAAAAATATCCCCAAAGCACTTAAAAATTCTATGATAAGAATTCCTTTAAAGGTACACACTCAGATTTGCAAATTCATTGGAGTTAATATGGATCAAGATACTAACCAAAGGCTATTTCACAATTACAATTTTAAAATTAATGGAAAATGTTTTGACTTTTCTTGGCTTTCCATTGGCTATAACCCATCAGTACTATCATTGTTATGCAAGGGACACTTTATGCCTCTAGATCATATTCTAGAAAAGTGTAAATTAAAGAAAAAATATGTTAGTAATCTATTGATCATTAAATTTGCTCTCAAAGATCATTTTGGCTCATTTCCATGGAAAGGTAATTTTCAGGATACTATTAACAAATTAAAACTTGCCATTGGGAAACCTCACTCTATTGCAAACATATATCTGATTTTATTATTAACGAAATATAATGATAAACCTATTGAACTGACTTATTGGAAGTTGGAAATGAAGCAAAACCCACAGAATTGGCCCACTTTATGGCAGAATTTGCACACATACATTCCTTTGGATAATCTTAGACTGATCCAGTTTAACATATTACATTATTCTTTATTTGTCTCCTTTGAAATTGCATAAATATGGGCTCATAGAATCTAATAAATGTATTAAATGTAATTTAGAACCTGGTTCTGTGTCCCATTTATTATGGTCATGTCCTGAAATTCAAAAACTTTGGGATGTAATTAAAAGGCAAGTAGTGGACAAACTTAGGTTTAAAAATGAATTAAAATTGGAATGTTGTATTTTAGGCAATGTGGATGGTTATACATCATTACCTGACAAAACTATTATAACCAACATTTTAATATCAACTAAACAGGTAATAGTGAAACAGTGGAAAGACAAAGATGTCCCTGTTTTTCAGAATGGCTAGCCAACACAAGACTAAATTTGAAACTTATTAACCTGATTCAATCTTTTTATTGAAGAAATAGACAATTTACTTACAAATGGGGTGAACTTTATGACCTGTTCAATGATTATTTTGTATCAATATCAGTTCCTTTTGGTAGCGCACTCTTGAAGTCATTAACATATTAACATACTAACATACTAAAATGCCAGCAGAATAGGCCTAACGGTCTTTCGTGTCTGCACGTTTGGTCAGCCCCCACCCTGGGTGCTGACCTTGCTGTCCCCCTCGCCTTCTCTGGCTTCTCCCTTCCCAGTTCCAGATATTCTTGCTGCATTGGATTTTGCTTCCAGAACCCTTCCCCTGTACCTGTCCCACCCCCTCTTGAACCCCTCCACTGTCTCTGCCTCCACCCGCCCCCTAGGCAGTGCATTCCATGGCTCTACCACCCTCTCAGTGAAGTAGCACCTCCTCCTTTCTCCCCTGAATCTTCCCCCCTCCAGCTTCCACCCATGCCCTCTAGTGGCCCCTTCCTCCTTCCTTCGAAGCACCCTGACTGTTCCTCCCCTATTTACCCTCTTCATGTACCTGAAGACCTCTATCATGTCCCCCCGGTCCCTTCTCTCTTCCAATGTGTACATATTTAGCTCTTCGAGCCTCTCCTCATAGGTCCTGTCCCCCTAGCCCCAAATCATTTTGGTTGCCCTCCTCTGGACCCTCTCCAGGAGGTTAATGTCCCTCTTTAAGTGTGGCCTCCAAAACTGCACGCAGTACTCAAGGTGGTATGGTAAAGAAGGCTTTACAGTTACTGAAATCCTTAGTTTGTAAACTGACATAGAAATCACTTTACTGCCATACTTTATATTTTCACAATCATCTCTATTTACAATTGACCTTTGGGGTTTTAGATACTCACTCTGTTATATTAACTTCCTTTCTTGATTTATAGTTTTTCTTGGTGATACTCTGTACCAAACCTTAATCTTTGGCTTGCATTGTTATTCTATATATTTATCTCGGGCATATGTAGTTTTGGAAAAATGTCCTACCTTAATAAACCTAGTTTGTAGCGATGAGTGGGGTGGGGGGTGTCTTTGGTATTAAGTTGTTTTTGATGTTAAGAATTCTAATTTGTTATAAGGTTTTGATCTGTTAAGTGTTATAATGTATTTTGATGTACTGTTTATCATTGTTTGTACAATACTTGATGTTCTTTGTATCTAAAAAGTTTATGAAATAAAGAAAAGAAAGTAAAAAAAAACAACAAAACAAAGCAAAAGTGGTAGCAGGGAGAAAGCTGGCAATTACAGGCCAGTCCATTTGACTTCAGTGGTGCAGAAAAGAATGGAATCACTGCTGAAGGAATGGATTGTGGAATATCTTGTAACCAGCAGCTTACAGGATCTAAAGCAGCATGGATTCACTGGGAGGGAGGTCATGTCAAACAAATGTGATAGATTTCTTTGATTGGATGGCCAAGGAAGTAGATCAGGATGGAGCAATGGATGTGGCCTACCTAGATTTCAGTAAGACCTTGGACACTATTCCACATAGGAGACTGGTAAACAAGCTGGGCAGCCTGGGAGAGGCTTCCAAAGTGATAAACTGGGTAAGGAACTGGTCGGAAGACAGGCAACAGAGGGTGGTGGTAAATGGAGTTCACTCTGAAGAAGGAAGGGTGATCAGTGGGGTGCCACAAGGATCAGTACTGGGATCAGTCCTGTTTAATGTCTTTACATTGCAGAGGGGGCTAGAAGGGAAGGTATGCCTTTTTGCAGATGACACTAAAATCTGCAATTGGTAGACACTCCAAGGGGTGCAACAAATGAACAGGGATCTAAGAAAGCTTGAAGAATAGTCAACAGTGTGGCAACTAAGTTTCAGTGTGAAGAAGTGCAACTAAGTTTCAATGTGAAGAAGTGTAAACTGATGCACATTGGGGCCTATGCGCTATTGGGTAGGAAATACATGCTGGAGGTGCGTATCCCACCTGTGTAGCTCTGCACCTGTGGACAGGTGTGCACTGGCTGTGTGCATCAATGGCCACCACCTGTCCATGGCCCTCCCAGTGCGCAGGACTCCACAGGGTGGCTGCGGGCAGGGTCTCTGACCCGGCTGGGCATCCAATGAGATGCCCAGCCTGGGTCCCAGAATGGAACACCAGTGCACCATGCCATGGGTCTGGGTGTGTGAATAGCACCTGTGTGCACCTGGACCGGCACAGCCGCACCCCATCAGCCTGTAGTACACCCGGCATGGGACCCACCACAATGGGCACACCTGCCTGGTACATGGAGGTCCCCCACTGGCAGCACATGTGCCCCAATCCTGAATGCCTGCTTCCCACCCCACCTGTATGCCCTGATGCTGCAGATTCCTGGTATACACCTCCCCACACACAAAGGGCACAGCAGGCCCCATAGTGAACAGACCCCCCAAACATGTGTTCCCCCACCCCAGACACAGCTGGACACCACCATGGTAACATGCCACCATAGCCCCTGTCCCCATTGGTGTTCATTGGTGCCCTTCCCACTGGCAAAAGCACTCCCTAGTCCCCGTACTGCATGTGTGATCTCCCGAATGACCAGTGGCACAGCCCTTCTCACTCCTCCTTGGCTGCCAGCTGTCCAAATGCTGCTGGGATCATGCCACCTTTGGATGGCTGGCGGCCAGGGACGTGTGAGAAGGGCTGTGCTGCTGGTCATCCGGGGGATCACACATGTGGTATGAGGACTGAGGAGTGCTTTTGCCGGTGGTGGTGGAGGGGAGTACTATTAAAGTTGAAATCAGCCAACTTTTGTTCAGTTCTTTATCTTTACTTTTACAGATGCTATAAAGCACAGCACAAGGTACACCGCTAAATGGAAACATTAGTGTTTATCTATTACTCTTTGGCTGCAGAGTATTACTTGGCTTCAGTTTGACAGATGAAGGTCATATTTTCATGCTAGGTAAGATAAACTCATCAGTGGTATCTGTGGTTTAACCTAGGAGAAAGCTAAGTTCTGCTGCTGCTGATGTTCTTCATGCTCTACTCTTCAGTGCAGGTCTTTAACAAAATGGTCAGTAGTAGTAACCTGGCTCTGGATGTAGTACATGTACTTCTGCCCATTTCTAGATGACATTTTTAACAACACAGTATCTATGATGAATTGCCCTGGTAGTGCAGAGAGCACTGTCACCTGGCAGCCCATGGACATGTTGAAAACAAAGAGATATGTGCTCTGAGTTGCCAGAAGTACCTGGTGTACTATGTATCATAAAAGTAGGCAAGCCAAGGCAGGCTCGAGCCCAGCTGGAGAAAACTACCAGGCCTTGTCTTGGCTCAGCCTCTATGAGCAACTAAAAGCCAGAGTCAAGTCAAGCCAGTTATGATCAGCGCAAGCATTTATGTCAGCCTGAGAAGTTAGTACATAGTGGGAACTTTCAGCTCCTCTCATTCAACTCATGTAGCACACTGTCAATGTTATAGCGTACAGCCTGCAGTAGCCATAGTTCAGCTTGTGGTTTGCCTTACTGAGTCAAGTCAGACTCTTGGCTCAGCTTTGATTTGGATCTAGGTTCAAAATTCCTGTCTAGTCCACCTCTGTGGGATACCACATAAAAGTTCCATGTCATTACAGTGATAGCAAAACAGCTATCGCTATTATAGCGAGTGTACATCACTGAAACGCAAAATGGTGATGTACACTTCACAGCAAAGCCAACAACAATGACCAGGCTAAAAAAACACCCCCGCACCCCCCTAAATTACTATTCTCAACTCCAGGGGGGTGCATGTCAGGGTGGGGGGAAAAACCAGAATGCCAAAAAAAATGAAACAACAAAGCCTCACACACAGAAAACACACACAAGTCTTACCCCTACCGAGCCCCAAACCTCCCTCACTGCAGGCAACTACCCTCACCACCACACCAGAATGCCAGCTCTGTAGCATACCCAAACCACAGTCCACATATCTCTGCTTCCTGCCTGGACCCTCCTCTTCCTGTTCTTTGCTCTCCTATTCCTTTGCCATTTCCTCCCCTACCTATTCTCTCTAACCACACTCGCTACCCTTTCAGGATAGCTCATATCACAAGCGTTCAATCTGAGTCGCTCAAAATTGAGTAACTCAGTTTGAGTCACTATAATAACATGATACCCCACATAAATATGGCAAGCGCCAATATTTCCTAAAAGGGAAAATGTTCAGACAAGCTTTAACAAGCCTTGTAGTCCTTCCCAGAGACTCTTCGTTGTTGACAGAACCATATCTTCATCTGATGGGGCTGATGATCACAAGTGAAAATACAGCCCCTTGGCCCTCTTTCACATTACGTACCACCGCAGCAGTATACAGTGTGACTAAGAACTCCACACTTCAAAAACTGACTCTGATGGTTTTGTCAACTGGATGGGGGGGGGTCCTGTATTCTCAGAAGCCTCCTCTCATCTTACTTCCATGGAAAGTATTTATACATAGTGGCTAAATAATGGGATTTCTTTGGTGTGCTCCCCTTCTGAAATCCTGGCTATGCCCCTGTGTACTGTACCCATCCATTTCTAGAAATACCTAACAAAAATATCCTTGTAAACTGAACAATTTTCACACCTGACTCTAAACTCTGTTGCATTTGAACTGCTCTGTTCTGTGCAGAACTACATTTCTCCATATATCTTCTGGTAACCAAGCTTTCATTTTACCTGTCAAAGTGTCAGTAGTTTTGAAAGCTCAAGTTATTGTCTTGTAGTCATATAAAAAATATTACTGTACTACCAGCTTTGTTACATGAGACATCTACATACTTTATTCTTGAAGATCTGAACATACAGTACAAGACTGTAGATATGTTTTCTGCTGGTTATCTGACATCTGTTTGAAAAACTGCAAAAACTGGTTATAATGTGGAGCTTCTCCAACCCTAATATCTACTCAGGGTAAACATAATACACATCCTGTATATAACAGGTATTTGTCAATGCCGAATGTTTGCTTGCTGGTATTAGCATTGGAAATGCAAGAGTTAGACAGATGCAGAATAGGAATGGCAGTGAAGTATTGAACTTCACGCCAACCCCACCTCCATCCTGTAGAGATGAACAGGCATTGGGGTAAGTGTTTGGGTCATCGCCCATGACGGTCATGCTATATCACCTCACAGATCTCCAGGTAGAAGGTCACCTGGGGGCCAGTGACCATCACATGGTATGGTTCAATTTGGCTACTACATCTAAATCATCCCATTCCAAGGCAAAAATATGGGACTTCAGAGGAGCTGACTTTGATAAGATGGCCAACAGAGTTAAGCTAGCCCTGGCAAAAAGAAACACAGGTGAGGGGGTACAGGCAAAGTGGGCAAGCATTAAGGATGCAATACTTGAAGCAACATCCCATTGTGTTAGACAGAAAAGGAAGTGCAAAAGAAGAAGGAAACCACTTTGGTTCTCAAATACAGTAGCAGAAAAGGTCAGAGCCAAAAGGCTGGCCTTCAGGAAATAGAAGGGAACACAGCAGGATGAAGTTAGGGAGGCATACCAAATTGCCCTAAGGGAAGCAGGGAAGGCAGTAAGGCAGGCAAAGTCCCCAACTGAGGAAACACTAGCATGAACAGTAAAAGAAGGTGACAAGACTTTCTATAGATACATTAGTGAAAGAAGAAAGTCCAGAGGGGGTATTGCTAAGCTTAATGGAGAAAAGGGAGCATGTGAGGAGGAGGACCCTGTAAAGGCATCTATCCTAAATAGATACTTTTGCTCAGTATTTACTGAAGAGAAGGTAGGGCAGGGGCCCACAGCTCCAGCATCATGGACACAGGGGAGGGAGGTGAGCACTACTCCCTTCACAAAAGAAAGGGTCCTACAAGAGCTTGCTAAGCTCAGGGTGGATAAGGCAATGGGACCTGATGGCATACATCCCAGGGTACTTAAGGAGCTAAAGGTGGAACTAGCAGAGCCATTAGCAGAACTGTTTAGTGAGTCTCTGAGCACAGGAGAGGTCCCAGAAGACTGGAGAAGGGCTCATGTGATCCCGCTCCACAAGAGTGGTAGCAGGGAGGAGGCGGGGAACTACAGACCAGTCAGTCTTACCTCAGTAGTGGGCAAGATTATGGAGGCACTCCTTAAGGAAAGGACAGTGCAACACCTGGAATCCATAGGGCACAGGATCCAAGACAGCATGGGTTTACAACAGGAAGGTCCTGTCAAACTAATCTCATAGATTTCTTTGACTGGGTAACCAGAGTGGTGGACCAAGGGGAGCAGTTGATGTCACCTACCTTGACTTCAGCAAAGCTTTGACACTGTTCCACATAGAAGATTGATAAATAAGCTGGGTAGGCTCAGGGTGGGTCAGAAGTTGGTCAACTGGGTGGCAAACTGGTTGACGGGCAGAAAACAGAGAGTGGTGGTAAATGGTATACAGTCAGAAGAGATGCAAGTCACAAGTGAGGTACCTCAGGGATCAGTTCTGGGGCCAGTCCTCTTCAACATCTTCATTAGTGACCTTGCAGATGGACTAGAGGGTAAGGCTTGTCTGTTTGCAGATGACACCAAGATCTGCAACAGAGTAGATGATCCAGATGATGTGGGCGGAATGAGAAGAGATCTGGATAAACTAGCAAAATGGTCAGAAGAATGGCAACTGGGATTTAATGCAAAGAAGTGCAAAATCATGCACATAGGGAAGAGAAACCCTGAAGCCACCTATAGGCTGGGAGGGGAGTTGCTAGCAGTCACAAAGGAAGAAAGAGACTTGGGCATCATCATCACTGATGACCTGAAATCATCAAGCAGACCTCTAAAGCAGTAGGTAAGGCTAGGGGGTGTTAGGGTGTATTAGTAGGGATATCACAAGTTGTAAGAGGAGGTAATAATCCTCTTTACAAGACACTGGTTGAGCCCCATCTGGAGTACTGCGTGCAGTATTGGAGGCCACACCTTCACAAGGACATTAACCAAATTGAGGCAGTCCAGAGAAGGGCACCAAAATGGTGCAGGGACTGCATCGGAAGACATATGAAGACAGATTAACAGAGCTCAATATGTATACCCTTGAGCAAAGGAGGAGAGAGGTGATATGATCGAGGCATTCAAACACCTTAAGGGCATTAACAAGGTGAAAGAGTCTAACATGTTTAAATATAAGAAAAATAGCAGGACAAGAGGTCACAGCATGAGATTACAGGGGGGCTGATTAAGGGGGAATGTGAGGAAATTCTTTTTCACAGAAAGGGTGGAGGATGCATGGAATGGCTTACCACAAGAAGTGGTGGCTATGAATACAGTGCAGGGCTTCAAACAGGCATGGGATAGGCATAAGGGAGCAATACAAATGACTATGAACAGATAGGCCACTGACAGAGTGAAGGCCGATGGCACATTTATAAGGTAGAAAAAGAAATGGGCAGACTGGATGGGCCTTGTGGTCCTTATCTGCCATCAACTTCTATGTTTCTATGTTTCTATGACACCAACACGTGTTGAGGTGTTCCTTGGGGTGTTTGGCTTTACAGTCACCCCATTCCATAAGGACATACGCTGAAATGAGTGCAGCATAGGAGAGTGGGGTGAAGTCTGGTGCCGAAGAGTCCAAGGTACACCTTGATGCCTGTCAGTGGCTTGGGGGTAGGGGTGGGATGGCATGATCAGTACAGTCTGCAATCCAAAGGCACACCCCAATGCCTGTCAGTCTGGATAGGGTGGGACGTTATGGTTAGAAACCCTAATGCCTCGGGCGTTTGTTGGTATTTGCACTACAAATTTTCAACATGGTCTTTTTGTGACCCCACCCCATGAAAGCATTTGGGATCTCTTCTCATGAAGAGTGGCAGTGTGATTTTGTCAATGTGTGCCGAACTTTGAGTTCCAACAGCGACCGTGCCATTCTACGCCACATGTACGAAAACACAGATCAGGCAGGATGTGAAGAATGACAGCTGTACCATCCATAGGGAGGTGTGAAGAGATGGCAATGTTGAAAGTCTGTAGTGGGAATATTACAAATGCTCGCACTTTTGAGCATACGTGGAAGCTGCGCAACGCATGCACGTAACACAGTCATTTTATGGACTTTCATCACCAAATTTTCAACATAGGCATTTTAGGACCTCTGCTCATGAACAGTGTCACTGTGATTTTCTTAATGTGTCACAAACACTGATTTCTGACAGTGACCATGCTATTCTGTGCCAGAAGTGCAAAAACACGTTGGCCAGGATGTTAAAAATTACAGCTGTACTTTTCATAAGGAGGTGCAGAAAAATGGCCATGTTGAAAATCTGGAATGAAAATATTGCAAATTCGCAAAGTTACAAGCATGCGTAGCAACTGCGCAATGTAAGCTTGTAAAACAGTCATTTCTTGGATGTTTTTCACCAAATTTGCAAAATAGACTTTTTGAGAGGTCACCTCATGAACACTGGCACTGTCGTTTTGGTTAATCGGTCCTGAAAGGCGATTCCGCGCAGTGACCACGAAATCACCTTTCAGGACTGAATAATGCCATGACAGTGGCTGAATTCATGAGGGGGGGTCCCAATAACCCCATGTTGAAAATTTGGTGCCAAAATTCCCCCAAATGCCTGAGATATGCATCAAAGTTGAAAAAACCCTATTTATACCATTATACAGCTCACCGGCATTTCTTCAGTTTGTGGTTGGCTTTGAAGAGTGCAGACGTGTTCCTGGTCAACCGAAGATCGTTGTGCTGGACTTCAGAGATAAGTATGAGGTGAGGGGGGTGTGGGGAGGCAAGGTGTGCAAAGGGTGGGTGCAGATTTGGGTGCGGGGCCATCGGACTCAACGAGGGACCGTTTTCTAATTTACAGGTAAAAAAAAACCCCAAAAATTGCAGGGCTTTTTTTTTTTTTAACAGGGACATTTGGCACACTGGGGTGGGCTCCCAGTGTGTCACCTGAGTGTTTTTTTTGGGGGGCTGGCTATAGCTGATGGGGGATTGGGCACCCCTTCAGCACATACAGGGGGCGCAAGAGCCAAGGGGGCTTTGGCACCCCTCAGCACAAACCAGCTCTTTTTTGGGGGGGACATTATGCTGATGGGAAGTGGATCCCCTGTTGGCAAATTAAACTGGATGGGGAACTGAAGCCGATGGGGATTGGGGCCCCAGTCAGCAAACAAAGACTGTTTTGGGGTGCATGCTGCTCAGGGGATTGTGCACCCTCAGCAGTGGGGACTGTCTTGTGAACATGGTGGCGGCTTGCCTGCCACGTTCAAAACAATATTACACTAGGTAATCATCCACCTCGCAACGGTCGCTCCCTCATTGCAGTGGAATGACTGACACTGCAATGATGAGGCAGCCCCTGATTGCTGTGGCAAAAATGTTACAAGCTGGTGGTACTTTTGGAAGCCAGTGTCATCGGCACATTGTGCTTCCATTGGTTCACCAGTGCCAAGCCCCCAAATGCAATGCCACTGTTGGCTGTCACAGTGCCGCGCCTCCACAACCCGCTTCTCTCCTAAGCTGACACATAATGTTTCACATAATGCATGCAAGCAAACATAAAAAGGAAAGTTAGCATAAAAGGCTGTTATTAAATTATGTATGCTGCTTCTAATGCTATTATCTGGAGATGTTGAGCTAAACCCCAACCCAAATTCCAGTGCTAACCCTACCTCTCTACCAAAAGTCCTGAGGCTCTTCCATGTGAATGTCAGAAGCCCCTTACCCAAATCGGACCATTATAAGACTATGGATCAGCCTCAATATGCCTGTTCAACTCATTCTCTTAGAGCACAGTTTAATTTTCAAGGCACACAAGAACACACTGTAGCCATTCAAGGCCACACAGTCTGCTGCTAGGAAAGAAATAAATGATGGGTCGAGGTGTTTCCTGCGAATTCCTGTTTTATATTCTCAACTCCTTAAACTTTGTTGTAATAAGATGCAATTAAATCCCCAACTTAATGGTCTTTTTTTTTAAACTCTGGGCTATGGGCTACTAGTTTATGCTGGGACTAGTGAAAGGATTATGTCCAGGTTAAGCATCACGCTACCTTCAACAGCATATGCCATTTCATAACAGATCTTCCCAGATGATACACCATTGTTCTCTTCATCAGACTATAAGCTGCCTGTCTTGAAGATAGGAGTAACCTGCATTTGGGAGGGTTGCATCATAAAGCCATGCCAGGTAAACTCCCAACATCTGCTTCTTCCATATTCCATAAGGCCCAGAACTCTCAGGTCATCAGGTCACAGAGTAGAGGGCTCTTTAAAACCCTCTCTTTTGTTTAAAGCCCCAACCATCTATAATTCTTTGCCACCTGTTAGCTATTCAAGGCTGGGCATCTTTAATGTTAGACTTAAAAAAATGACTTTCTAAGAATTTATGCACCTGTTACTGAATTATTGTTACTTTATATTCTCTGTTTGTGTAGTTTAATGTATTCTGTACTGTGTTTGTATTAAATTTTCACTTGCTGCAGTTTGCAAATTAAAACTGGCAAATGGTTTATCTGCTAGCAAGTATAAAAATATAATGAAATGATACTGTGGCTACCAGAATGACTTTCCTTCACTCCAACACTCTCAACACCTTAAAGAGGTAGTGGAACCAAAGAGAGTGGAAAATTATACCAGTTTTAAGAAGTAGTCAGTTATAACTTTTTATGTCTGAATTATTTTCTTTTTTCTTTATTTCTGAAGCATTTTCTTTTTCCTTTTACTCATTAGAAAGTTTTATTTGTCATAATATTTTGCTGGATATGTGGAACAGCTCTCAGCCTCACAGGTGACATATTTATCTCAACCCCCCCCCCCATTACATCATCAGCATTGTGATCTCAGTGATAGTGGCATTACAGGTGACTGACCAGGCAGCTACTGAGTGGCTTTTCCTAAGCAGCTGTGATGTCACAGTCAATGAGGTCACAATGCTGAATATGTAATGGGGGGAACAGAGCTAGATATGTCCATACGTCACACCTTCTAACATCAAGTAAACAATATTCTAATTAATAAGAGGGAAAATAAAAAGTACCTCAGATATAAAAGGTAATGGTTAATGACTTTTAAAAACTAATATTAGTTTTAGGCAGTACACTAGCTCTTTAAGTGACAACTCACCAGTGCAATGACCATGGGTAGTTAAACAATCAAAGCCCCTTCCCTAATTTTCCATTACTTGAGTTTGTAACAAAGCCAAGGTGTCTGCCTTTAAATTACACATGGCTCAAATTAACTGGAGTTAATTGGACAGAATTCCTGATATTGACTAAGCCCTCAATTCTTTAATAGAAAATTCAACCAAGTCTGTGACAAATTTGCCCATCTAAAAAATGAAAGGTGCTGCCACAGAATGGCACGCCACAAAACTCCAGACCCTAATGAAAGAGAGGGACAATCTGCAGGTCCTGCCCAGAGAATCAGGAAAAGAAAAGAAAAGGAAAGAGGAGGGGCAGTGCAGCATAAAATGCTCATGCTGCTTACTGTTGGCTTATTGCCATCAGGTGTGAACCATTCTAGCCTGCTTGCTCGTGGAACATCTTGGCAGGCTTGCTGTGCTGTGGACTGCAGGTTATTTCTCCCTACCTGAACACTGTGCCTGAATGCTGCATACAGAAACTCTTGTCTCCTGAGTGTGTGCTATTCTGAATAACTGAACACCGGTAACTTGCTGGGACCAAGTGGGAGGAGAGATGCACCAGCGCATCAGAAGGAAAGAGGAGGGGCAGTGCAGCGTAAAATGCTTGTGCCGCTTACTGCTTGAGCTCAGTGGCAAGCATGAGTGGCACGAGCACCACTCGGAAGAGAAATATTTCCATGGACTGCCACTGTTAACGGTTTTTATCTTTAATTATATTTATACTGTTTATATAGTATTAAAAGGCAGATACATACACTCTCCTTAAAAGATTAAAATCTGTTTAAATAGTCCCAGATGTATAGTAAAGGGGGGGGGTGGGGCTTGTTTATTGCATCTGTTAAATGTGATTGCATAGATAAATGATACTGTTAAGAAGTGAATTTTTATGGTGTTTGAAGTAAAGCTATTTAAGGTTTTAGATTTATATGATTTGAAATGAATGGAGAAACCGTGAAGATCTACTCTGTACATTAAGTGAGTCTATTTACTTTGGCTTTTCTTCTTCATCTTGGAAGTGTTATTGCAAGCATTTTAATATGTTTTAGTCTCCTTTTATGTTTATGTATCACTGGGCCTTTCCTTAAATAACATATTTTTTGTGATACTATAGAAACACTAAGTTTGTTTCTCCTAAACTGCCTTCTTGTCTAACTCGGAGTTTAAGCGACCATAAATCATGGCATGCTTTGCACTTTGGATGGGAATGTTGGTTTTGGTGGTTTTGGATAAACCAATTTTTGGTTTTCAGCTGGATTCTGAGATTTGGACATGTTCACCTTCTGTGGCTATGACAAAAATGGTTCCCCAATAGGGGGGTTTAGTAGAAGAAATGAATTTCATCTGCTATCATGGGAGATATAGGCTTACTGGACAAAGTCCAAGTCAAGCTGATTTTAGGGTAATTTATCCCCGTGTTAATAAAGGTCTAATATCTCTTCTTGTCTTTGTATTTGTCAGTGGGGATATCAAACCAAATTCGGGCCCAGGGAACCAGACTGGTATTATCAGGATAGCCAAAGACAATACTAGAAGTCTTGCTGGAAAACAGCCTTTGCTGGACCATTAGATTCTTGAGAATGATTATGGTATTATTGGCATTACCGAGATGTGACTCTGGAAAAAAATCTTGATTCTGAGTTTAATAAAGAAAATAATGATTTTTATAGGTAGGACAGACTAACTAGAGGAGGAGGTGTAGCCCTTTATATTAGAAGTAACTTGGGCCAAGTAGAGATACTTTTTTCAGGAGACATTAAGGGCATTGAGATAATGCTGGTCTACATAACTGGGTTGAAAATATGTTTTGGGGTAATATATTCCTATCCTAAAATAAAAATATCAGCTTTTGAGGTGTTGTCTATAAGGTTAAATCAGTTATTAAGGCAACAGGAAACAGTCTTGATAGAAGATTTTAATGCAGCATGGGGAGCAGCAAGAAGCCTTAAGCTTCAATCTGAATTTCAGTCTTTAGGCCGAAATCAAATTGGGAAAATTCCAACACGTAAAAGCACCCATGCTAGCATAGGGAATATTTTGGATTTAATATTTTTAACAAATGGTATACATCTATTGGATTATAGGGTGGGTTCCCCAAATTTAGGAGACCATAGCTGTCTTGAGTGTAAAATAAAATGAAATTGTGAAAATATTGAAATGCCAAACTGTAGGTACATTAGAGACTATACCCACTTTAATAAATCTTCTTTTCAATTCCAAATGGAACAAGTAAATTGGGCACGTATTGACCTGATCCCAGAAGTAGATATGGAAGTTAGAGAGTTTACAAAGGTGTATTTGGAAATATGTGATAGGAATGCCACTTATAAAAAAATCTAAGGAAAGAAACAAACATAACCCTTGAGTAAATGAAGCAATGAAAAAACAAATAAGTTGGAAGGATAGGGTATGGAAAAGGGCAAATCGATCCTTAAAAGTAGAAGACTGGGAATTGTTTAAAAAGATTAGAAATAAAAGTAAAAGCATGACAAAAAAAGGCAAGGAAAAGATATTATCGAAATAAAGTAAATCAAACAAAAAATCTAGTTCAGTACTGGAAACTAATAGAATAATTGGAAGATAGGTAAGGGAAACCTTCAAGTATAACATTAAAGGATGAATGGGGAGGGGAGATGTCATTAGAACAAGAAGTAAATAGTTTGAATCAATACTTTTGCTACCTCCCGGATAGAATAATGAATCAGGTAGATAGCGATCAGAAATATGCCAACCAACAAAGTTTGCAGTCAGAGAGTCAATATAAAGGGGATATTCCATGCTTTTATTTTTGAGCGATTAAAGTCAGTGAAGTAAAGAAACAGGTCAACTAATTCCATGAAAGGCAATTGGCCTGGACAAGGTGGAGACAAGCTTCTTAAAAGCTTCAGCAGAGCAAATAAGTCCAATTTTGTCTAAATTGTATACAGCAGAGAAGTTTCCCAGAGTTTTGCAAAAATGCAAAGGTGATCCCAGTATTTAAAGGAAGGGAAAAAGACAATCAATCTAACTACCATCCGTTAGCATTGTTATCGATCATATCAAAGGTCTTTGAACATCTGGGCTATGCCCAGTTGTATGATCACCTGGAGAAGTAAAAATTACTGATGGAGTGCCAGGCAGGCTTTAGACCTGGGAGGTTGATGGATACTGCCTTGACAGACTTCATTGATATAGTGGCAAGTGGGATTGAGTCATGGGAGTCTGTTGGTGCAGTGTTCATTGACTTCTTCAAGGCCTTTGATTTGGTCGACTTCAATATATTGTTTAGTTTAGTTTATTATTCTAGAAATTATTACCTTTGAGCCAATGGCTCTTCTACAAAGGCTCCACGTCATCAATGTACAAACAAACAAGACATGTTACATAGAATAGTCAGCAAATTATAAAGGTTTCAATAAGCCAGTATAATACAGTACATCACAGGAAAAAAAAACAAACATTGGAGGAATGGTCAAGGTGAGAAGGGTAGGAGGAGATATGGGAAGGGGAGCAGACTTAGAGTAGTAAGAGGTACTCAGATGCCTTTGTCAAGAAAGGAGCAGAGGAGGAGGAGGATGAAAAACAGTAAAAATAGCCATGAGGGAAGAGCCATTAGTCAAGGTAGTCACAGGAGCTAGAGGTTGAGAGGTGAGAGTAAAGCATAGATTTGAAAGCTCCTAGTGATGTGGAGGACGTAATGAGCGAGCTTAGGGCATTGTACCAGCTAGGGGCACAATAGGCAAAAGATCTTTGGCCCTGTGTGGTCCAGCATCTGGGGACCTGGAGAGGCTGGTGTTCCAATCTTCTGGTGAATATTGCTAGAGAGATTGGCTCAAATAGGTATGTCTGAACCTGTCTAAACTTGGATACTTTCCTGTCTGACTGAACGTACACAACAGGTTTGTATAAATGGAACACTCTCAGAAAGGGAAGTTATTTTCAGGGGTGTCCCATAAGGCTCTGTTTTGGGCACCTTGTTGTTTCTGATATACATAAACCCCCTTCCATTATACATTAAAAAATGCAAGATTTATTTATATGCTGATGAAATGGCTTTAATAGGAAAAGGTTTAATATAAAAAGTTGACAAAAAACTCTTCAATCAGATTTCAATATTTTACAATATTGGTTACTACAATCAAAAATGGTTCTTAGTACAAAGAAAACCCTGCTGTTTTGCTGTAATGCTGTTTAATTTAAAGAGTAAATTATCACATAATCAGACATTACATATATATACAGCAAGTGGACAAATGTTAGAGCAAGTTTTTGTTCATAAATATTTAAGGGTTTATACAGATAGTACTCTTACTTTCTCTGAACACATGACAAATGTAGTTAAAAAGGTTAACTCCAGATTAGGTGTGCTTAGAAGGAAAACCTCAATTCTCTCTAGAGAATATAGAAATAGAGTGGCTGTTCAGCTACCAACACTAGAATATGTTAGTGTGATATATCAATCTGCTTCAAAAACACTCCTGAACAGTCTGGATAAAACATATTATAGAACGGCAAGATATGTGATGAAGTGACTTTTTCTTACTCACTATTGTATTTTGCTCCAAAGTCTAGATTGGGACTCTCTTGCATTAAGTAGAAAAAAACGAGTAGGGTATAAAGCCTATGTGGAGCATGGAGGTAAAAATAGGCATGTCAAAATTCCCACTGCTGTTTCAACCTCCATAAGTATAATTTGAGGGATTTGAAACATAGATGTTTAAAAATTCCAATGGAAGTAAATATCTATCGTAGAATGCAAAGTCGTTTCTATTTACCAAAAATACGGAAAGAAATAGATCCAGAAATTAGGATTATTGAAAATGTGGGTCAATTTAAGCATTCCCTATATTTAGTCTGGAAAGACAAATGTATTTGCTATGGTGCTATTAAATGATTTCTGTACTTGCTGTTTTTCCTCAATTGTATGTCCAAACTCTCCTGTCTTCATTCTTGGGCTGGGGTTATTGGCTGAAGTAGATGGATGGCCTGTCATAGTTTAGACACTGTAGCATTGCTGTCCCTCCCCATGGATGTTTTCTCTTCCTTGATCAGGATCCCACAGATTTGTGCCTTATATGTAAGCAATAAGACACGACAGGGTGTGCATGGAACAGATTTTACTGCACGGCTAGGGGCGTAATGAGGCACGAGGCCTTGGCTGAGTGCCTTTAGCCCCTGGCGTGCAGTAAAATCTGTTCCATGCACTCACTTGGAGTTTCTTATTGCACTCATAAATGGGCTCCTGTTTTAAAACTTTTTACATTTGGGAAAAGCATGTTTATATGTAGAAACAATAGATTTACTTGTGTGCATTTATGATCAAATAGTCCTTCCACTCACAACAAATGATATCACTGATGATGTCATTGTATTGTTGCCTACCTTCTTCTTCCTGTTTTTTTCTGTTTTTCCCCACATTCAAGATATGGAATGTTTATCATAGAATGTTTACCATGGAATACATGGATTCAAAATTCTGCTCAGTTCCATTGGCAGAATGTTTTTCTGCTAACACTCTGTATGCATAGACAACAAAGGCCTTTGTTACAGCCAGAGCCTCAGTTATCTCTCTGTCAGGACAATCAGATTCCATGATTTTACCCTGCCATTTTATAAGTAAGCAATAAGGCATGATGGGGTGTGCATGGAACACATTTTACCGCACGGCCAGGGGCGTCATAAGGCACAAGGCCGAAGGCCGAGTGACTTAGCCACTAGCCATGCGGTAAAATGTGTTCAGACATCCCAGAGTGTCTTATTGCTTATAAAATTGGCTCCTTTTAAAATGTTTTACAGTTGGGAAAAGCATGTTTATATGTAGAAACAATAGATTTACTTGTGTACATTTATGATAAAATAGTCCTTCCACCCACTACAAATGATGTCATTGATGATGATGTCATTGTATTATTGCCTACTTTCTTCTTCCCATTTTTTCCACATTCAAGATATGGAATGTTTATCATAGAATGTTTACCATGGAATACATGGATTCAAAATTCTGCTCAGTTCCATTGGCAGAATGTTTTTCTGCTAACACTCTGGCGCATAGACAACAAGGCCTTTGTTACAGCCAGAGCCTCAGTTATCTCTCTGTCAGGACAAGAAGAGAGAGTTCCCTGATGAGCAGGTAAAGATAGAAGGGATTTTTCACTGTAAGCAAAGAAACAGTTGTAGTGAAAACTATAAACAATACTTATTGTTTCTAATTTGTTCATGTGTGTAAGGAGAGTGTGATAATCAAGGAAACTACAGTTAATTAATTTGTTTTATTTTTTATTTAAGGTAGTTTTATTTCTAGGGCCCAGATGAAGTTTTTTTTTTACAGTGTAAAGGTAGCAGCCATGTTTGTGGTGGAAGATCAGTTCTGACTGTAGGGGGCTAACTGAAATGCCTGTGTTCCAAATGCCCATTGATCTGGTTTCCAGACTCTTCACAGTCCTTTTTTTAGCCATGTGTAAACCATATTTTACACATAAATAACAGCCAATCAGATTCCATGATTTTACCCTGCCATTTTATAACTAGACTTAACTAAAATTCCCTTGATCTTCAAATATGAAATACTTTTTTAAAATAAGGTTTTATAACATGATTTTTTGGTATATCATGTGTTTTGTATTTGTATTTATGCAATAGGTGTGAGACCAAAAGCCATTGAATAAATCCATTTATTTCCACATATGTGGGATAAATCTAACCACCCTAGATTTATCCCACATATGTGGGATAAATGCAAACTGTCAATCAAAGCTTTTTTATTCACTTTTTTGACAAACAAATGTGAATAACTTTAAAATGAAAAATGATAGCATAGTACTGTGAGCACGAAAATGTTCAGGACAAAATATCTATAAAATGAGTGTTTCATTTATAGATACCTTTTAGTTTTTTTATAATTAGCAAAAACAGCAAAAATCCTATTTTCTTTTCACTTTTCAGACAAACAAATATAAGTAACTTTAAAATGAAAAATGATAACATGGTACTGCGAGCACGAAAAATGTTCAGCACAAAAATATCTACAAAATGAGTGGTGTTTCATTCATAGATACATTTTAGTTTTTTCATAATTAGCAAAAAACAGCATAAAATTCAATTTTATTTTCACTTTTTCGACAAACAAATGTGAATCACTTTAAAACTAAAAATGATAGCATGGTACTATGAGCACAACAAATGTTCAGCATGACAATATCTACAAAATGAGTGGTGTTTCATTAATAAATACATTTTAGTTTTTTTTATAATTAACAAAAATCAGCTTAAAATTAAATTTTTGTTTCACTTTTTCATCAAACAAATGCGAATAACTTTAAAACAAAAAAGGTAGCATGATACTGTCACCATGACATTTGTTAAGCAAGATGTTCTCTACAAAATGAGTGGTGTTTCATTTAATAGCAACCACCCCGCTAGACGGACATACACCAGGAAAGTTAACCAAAAGTCCCAGAAAGTCCCAGAAATTATCATTTAAAAAAAAAGAAGATAAACAGTCAAAAACAAATATTCCCGCACTGATAAGAAGCATCCCTATTGCATAGATGAAATATACAATGATGAGCTGTCAGATAAATGATTTATCTACACTTGTACTGTTTGGCCTCGGACACCTCACTCGTAGCTTACGCCACTCGTGAAGTTACCCGAGGTCAAACAGCACTTGTGTAGATAAATCATTTATCTGACAGCTCACCATTGTATATCCCTTATGTTTTCTATATATTTTTGATCTGTGTTGTACTCAAGATTGTTTCCTGTAATATTGCATTATGTGCTGGCTTACTGTATTGTGAAACTGTAAACTTAAACAGGACACCTTTGATAAACAGGGCCTATTTTGGTCCTAAAACTTATTTTCCTGTCAAAAATTGAACTTTTTATCTATCTATCTATCTATCTATCTATCTATCTATCTATCTATCTATCTATCTATCTATCTATCTAATCAGAGTCCCCAGTGCACCTACAAAAATACAGGGAACCCTGTAACAAATGCACAAAGAGGATCAGATTGGAAAAATCTGAATACTACAAGGTCCAACAAATCTAACATTGGTGTGATTGCAAACGGTTCGGGGAAAATGTTTCTGAGGTCATGGGTAAAAAGGAAAAAAGTCACCTAAAGCGGTCAAAACAGATGGGAAGGAGATATTAGACCCAACTGAGATTGCCAGCTGTTTTGAAGTAGTCTTCATGGATTTAAGCTCCTACATCCCAACTGACCATGCTCAACAGCTCAGTCATGGCTCTGATGTAGACCAGCTGGTGGTTCAGGACCAAGGTCACCCTAAATTTTGTTTCAGACCTGTCTTGGTAAGGGATACCCTAAAATATGTGAAAAAAGTTTCTAGGCAAAACTGGGGGTGGGGGGGGGAGGTGATACACTCAACATGAAACTACTAGCTATTACCCTGGAGGAACTTTCCTACCCCATAGCTCAAATTTTCAACTTTTCTTGAGGTACTCTCAGTTCCCTGTTAAATGGAAATTTGCTCTGGTAACACCAGTATTCAAAAGCAGAGATCACTCTTGCCTGTCAAACTGTAGACTGATCTCAATCTTCCATGCTCTGTCCAAGGCTCTTAAGAGAATTGTGCCTGATGACTTCTCACTTGTGTGGAAACTTGTTATATCTGGTATGCCCAGCAGCATGTATTTGGGAAGCAGCACAGCACCAATACTGCGCTGACCGAATATACCAACTATATTCATTAGGCACTTGACAGCAGTAACAAGGTCATGGTCATCTGTATGTCCACTTTGTGAACCACAGGCTCTTATTTAGCAAGCTTCATGGCTTGGGTGTGTTGCTGGATGCCATAGCCTGATTCAAGAGCTACCTAACTGCTCACAGTGAGTGAAGATGGAGGATTAATCCTCTGATGACAAGAATGTTTTCATCGGAGTTACCCAAGGCTCTATTCTAGGCCCCCTCCTAACTGCTGGATGCCTCCTGTCCACCAAGGTACTACTGTATGCTGATGATACAGTAATCTGCGCAAAAAATTCTGGCATCTGCATATTAACTTCTGATCTTCAACTTAATTTGAAATCTGTTGAAGGCTGGTTCTTTGTCAACAAATTGGGCCTCAACTACAAAAAAACTAAGACAATGGTCTTCGCCTGCCTACAACTGAAAAAAAAGTACCCCCCTTGACGTCATTAATGCCAAGGGCCTAACCAAATATCATACCAGGGATAAAGCTTGGAAACTCTACAGAGTTTCCCTAGCCTCAGCAAACTGGAAACTTACAAGCAGTTAAGAAACAACTGTACCAAGGCAATACACCTGGCCAAGACAGTGTACTTCAAATCCCAGCTCCACCAATGCCACAACTCCCCCTCTTTCTTCTTGAAAGCGATTCACTCTCTCTTCAACCCTCCATCCCAACAAGTCTGCCCCATCCTCAAAATCGACAATTACCTTTCTGTGCCCCAGCCTCAGTAGCGGAGGCTTTTAACAAGTGCTTTGCCTCTTGTGCCCTGCCTGACTCCCTTCCCCCCTCATCTAACTCCCCTCCTGCCATATATGGCATATCCCTCCCCACTCTGGATTCCTTTTCCCCTTCCTCACCCCCCATGAGGTCTTCTCTACCATAATGTCTCTAAACCCTGCCAAATCTAGCTCTGATGGGCTCCACCTTAGACTTCTCCACATTTCCACCCCTGCTATAATGACCCCACTGACCTATGTTCTGAACCTCTCCCTCCCCACAGCCATGGTTCCCCAAAACCTGGAAGTTTGCAAAGATAATTCCTCTATATAAGGATGGTGACCCCCTCTTCTCCCAGAAACTACCAGCCTATCTCTCTTCTCCCCTCCCTTGCCAAATTTCAGGAGTTGCTCATCAATGTCAAACTGTCTGTCTTTCTTGCCTCCAGCAACTCCCTTTTTCCCATGCAGTCTGGTTTCTGGAAGCACCACTCTATGGTCTCCTCCCTACTGCTGGTCACACTGACTCAATTTTCTCCTCTATGGACCAAAGCCAGATCACTGCTGCCATTTTTATTGACTTAGCTAAGGCTTCTGACTCCATCTCCCACACCCTCCTTCTTCAAAAACATGAATCCTTTGGCCTTGCTAAGCCAGCAGTAAACTGGTTCTGGTCATACCTTCATGACAGACAACAGTCTGTCCAAATAGGTGATGCACTCTCTCTCCCTCTCCCCATCCATTCCAGGGTTCCCCAGGGCTCCATCCTTGGCCCCAACCTTTTTTCCCCTCTTCATTTATGACCTTCCCTACATCTGTTATTCCTCAAATCTGCACATGTATGCTGATGACACCATCATCCATGCCTCCGGCCAAACCTCTAACAGCTCACCTTCCCCCCCTCCAAGAGGACTTCAATAGAGTTCAGTCCTGGTTCAAGACTAACCAACTGAAACTAGATGCCAAGAAAACAGTGACTGTGGTCTTTGGCTCCAGACAGAAGCTGGCCTCCCTCTCCTCTCCCCCAGTTTTCACTACCCAGGATGACTCACCTCTTGAGATCATTCCTGCTTTTAAATACCTGGGTGCCTGGTTGGATAGCATCTTGACTTCTCTACCTATATCAACACCATCTGAGCCAAGCTTAGGCCTAAACTTGCAGTCCTTTATCACCATAAAGATTGCCTCTCTCTCTCTCTCACCACTTGACGTGAATTAGTACTCAAAACAATTCCACCAGTCCTAGACTATGCTGACTCTGTTTGCGGCACAGCCCCTCCCTAGTCCCTCTCCTAACTAGACATGCTCCTGAGCTCTTTCTGCCACTTTGCAACAGCCTCTCCCCCACTTACCCACCACTGTCTTCTATATGCCCCACTTTTCCTAGCTCTCTTGTCACACAGGATAACTAGTCATGGTGCCACCCTCATTGCCAAGTACTGGTTTGGCTCCCTCCCATCCTACCTCTCCACCTGCCTATCACCTGCCACCTCTAATACTTACTCTCTTGGCAACAGGGGCTGTCGTATCTTCTCCATTCCCCACCCTCTCTCGTCCACTGGTCAGTTGGATTTCTCCTACCACCTCCCCCCCGGAACAATCTCCCCTCTAATCTTCATCTCTCCTCCTCCTCCTCCTCCTCCTCTTTCAAAAGATTCCTCAGAATTCTCCCCTTCCCACAGTGTTCCCAGTGCTTTCCACCCCCTCCTCCCCAGTGTCTGCCTCCCTTTCAGGTGCCAGTCTCTCCCATTGATACTGTGGCGGCTAGTGGAGTGTTCCACTGTTTTAACTCAATGTCTCCCCTCACTACAATACATTGTAAATTATATTTTATTATATTTTATTTATATCTTGTTGTAAAATGATTTGTAGATTACTTGTATCTCTCGTCTCTTACAATTTTGTATATTGCTGGACTCTCTTTGAAATGTGGGTTCTGTATCTTGTACCATTTACTCTTCTAAGTTTTACATTGTTACTCCTTCTGTTTTCCTTGTCCCTGGGTCACACCTGGAAACGAGCCTAGGCTCAGTGTGCCTTTCCCAGTTTCCAAATTGTAAATAAAATAAATTAAAAAAATAAAACTAGAGCAGGTGAAAGTTTTAAAAAATCTTGTGATGATACTTTGATAGCCTATCCTTTGGCCCTCATATAGATAACCTGGTACTTATAGCTAACAGAAGACTAGGGGGCTTGTACAGGAACCACACTAACCTCACGGAAGAAGCAACATACAGATGAAGCCACTTAATCGGCATGAGGTTAATCAGGACGTCCGCTTAATTGGGACGTTTCCATGGTTACCGATTATTCCCCTATTATAGTTAATGGAAGCTCCTGTTGTTTAATAGGGACGCCAATTTTGGCTAATTGGGACATTTTGGGGGGAGTTTCCTTATAAAATTAGATCCTGTGAGCAGTGTTTTTCAACTGCTGGACATGAACATGGACTCAAAATGTAATGAGCTGTCCCTTGCTGAGCGTGTTAAGGTTCTTGAAGCTCTTCACGGACCAAAAACCTCCTTGTCAAAGGTAGCTGCTGCCTTTGGGATCTCAAAAAGCCAGGTTGGTAGAATCAGCTGAAATCGTGATCCAATCATGGCTGAGTGGCTAGCAAACAGCAACCCTCAGAGAAAAAGGAAGAGATGGAAAGGACTCTGAGGTGGAAGAAGCACTATTCCACTGGTTTAATAATGCAGTTAGCAGAGCTGCTCAGATCTCCGGTCCCCTCATGAAAAAAAAAGCTAATGAACTGGTGGCACAGCTAAACCACGAAACATTTGCTGCTTCTGATGGCTGGCTTTCGAGATGGAGGCAGAGGCACAATATCGTTTGTAAAAAGGAACAAGGAGAGCGTGGTGATGCTGATAGTAGTGCAGCAGGGGACTGGGTTCAAAGCGTGTTACCAGCTCTATTGCAGGAATATACACCTGGCAATGTCTACAGTGGAGATGAGACAGGACTGTTTTATACAGGGTATCCAGATCGTGGCCATATGCTCAAAAACTCAGAGCTGTTGGGGGGAGGGGGAGAAGGCAAAAGACTGTGTTTCTTTGCTAGTTTCTGCTAACATGGATGGGACTGACAAACGTCCACTTCTCCTGATCGGCAAAAGTAAAAAGCCCAGACGTTTGCCAAAAGACTTGAAATCACTACCTGTCATATACACATCCTCTGCGAATGCATGGATGACAGGATGGATCTTTGGAGAGTGGCTTGCTTCATGGGAACAGCAGTTAAAGTGAAGGAGGAAAAAAATCTTGATTGATTGTATCCAGTTCTATACTGACACTAATAGATTATGAACTCACCATCTACTCAGCTGCAAGTGACTCCGTGTTAAACAGAATTAATGTGATCTGTAACAAGGCCTGTCAGTTTGTGCTTGGAACTGACAAAAGTTTCCACAGCTTCTCCTTGTACACACAAACAAACTGGCTCCCCCTAGCAAGCAGAATAAAGTATCAAACCTGCCTGATAGCAAAAAAAGCCATTACTTGGACTTACCTCTCCTTGCGTTAAGAAACTGCTTCTGCTATATTGCTAACCAATACAATACCAGGAGAATGTCAAGAAATTCACTAGTGCTGCCTTTCTGGAGAACAAACCTGGGTTAATACTCCTTTGCAGTGAAAGCTACTGGTTGGCTAAATGAACTGCCAGACCCACTATTTAGTATTCCCAATCTTGCACAATTCAAAAGATACCTGCAGTCATCACTATCTACAGTGCTGTTGTAATTGCACATAACCCTACTTGTAGCTTTTGCCTTATTTGGTGATTTGCTTTGCTGTATTTTTATTGCCATTGGATTTTATCTCACTGTATGTTGTTTGACATTGTTTTTACTGCTCTGGAGAAGGTTACGTTTAGCCTTACTGAAGTCATCTCCACAATGGGCAACTCAAAACCGTTGCACACTGGGCAAAATTGCCTTCTCCTGAGAACTTCCCTAAAGATGACTGTACCACAGGTGTTTAATCCTATTGGCCCACACCCCAACTAGCCTGTCTCTCCTCAGCTTCCCACATCTCCCTCCTCCAGGAACTTCCTTATATGCCTGCTTAACCTGTTGATGTAAGGCCCATGTCCCTTATACTTCACTACTGCCACTGCAGGGGTTCCCTGGGCAGAAACTCTTTTATCAGTGTACTCCAGCTAGGATATCACTAGGAGTCCTTTAAATACCCAGAAGTTGCACCCCCTCTACTAGTCCTCCCAGACCACTCCTGTACATATCTCCTTATCTTCCCTCACACACTTTGCCCCTTTTATTATTTTATTTGCTGACTAACTCACAAAACCACTGCCATATGTTCACCAAGCATGTATAGCATATTCATAAACCACCCAACAATACCTAAATTCAATTCTCGCTTTGGTAGATCTGCCATTAGTTTTGTGTTATCCTCCCTATGGAACACTATGCAGAAAATACTGAAAGTGAGCAAACCCGTATCCATTACATCCTTCAAATCCCTGTACTCTTTGCATATCAAAGAAAAATGTTACTGTTTTTGACAGTAGTAGAGAAAATCTTCTTCCTCTACCTCACCTCCTAGCCTGCCTCATCCTCTGAGGCTCTCCGCTACTCCCCAGATTCGTCATTCATACTTTCCTCTCATTCTTTTTTTTTTCTTTCTTTTACTATGCCTTCATATAGTACCGCACTATTCCCCCTGTTATTTCCTCACCCCCAATCGCCGGCTTCCATCTTCCTTCACTGCCTTCTTGTCCACCTCTCTTCTCTCTTTCTCTATCACCTCTGACAACAGTCTCCGATAAGGCCATCAATACTGTCTATCTCTCTTGCCACCCAGCCCTCCTTGTAATAACTCTCCAACTTACCACTCCCGTAGAACCACCTCCTCATCCGCCCAGACCGCGCACCATCCATTCCCAAACCTCTGTCAAACCCCCTTATACCGCATACTTTACATCTCAATCCCCACATATTCTCTCTACAACCAAATGCATGAGCTGCCTATTCCTTAATCCATGTAAATATGTAAATGGTGTTAATAGTTTTTACACAATTTGTATATATCTATGTATTGGTACCCTAGATGCTATTATATCCTGTATAATCTGTTTCCTCATTGTGTTGTGTTCATTGAATTGCACTATATCTTTTATGTAACTGAACCTTGACCTTACCAGGACCATCTTGCAAATGAGCTTTGCTCAATGATGTTCGCCTGGATAAATAAAGATTTGATTGATTGATTGATTGATAAATTGCCCCTCTTTTTGCTAAAACAAGCATTTGTCAATGCCGAATGTTGTCGCGCTGGCATTGACTTTGGTAGTGCAGTGCAGAAAAACATTTTTGGCAGGATGTGAAAAATGACAGCTTTACAGTTCATAAGAAGGTGTAAAAAAATGGCAATGGTGAAAATGTTGCATGTAAATATTGCAAATTTGTGAAGTTACAAGGGTGCGTGGGAAATGCACAACACGCACTTGTAACACAGTCATTTTATGGAGTTTTGGCACCAAATTTTCAACATAGAAATTTTAGCACCTCTGCTCATGTATGGTGCCACTGTCATTTCCTCAAACTGTCCCAAAAAGTGATTTCACATAGCGACCGTGCTATTGTGCGCTGAACGTGTGAAAACACATTTTGGGCAGGATTTATTAAATGACAGCTGTACTGTTCATCATGAGGTGTGTAAAAATGCCAATGGTGAAAATCCAGAGTGAAAATATTACAAATGCACAACGTTACGAGTGTGCGCGCAAACTGCGCAACGCACACTCATAACACGGTCATTTCATGGAGTATTGTCACCAAATTTTCAACATAGACATTTTAGGACACCTGCTCATGAACAGTGTCACTGTCAGTTTTGTAATCTGCCCTGAACACTGATTTCCCACAGTGAGCGCGGTATTGTGCGCCGGAACTGCGGAAACACATTTCGGCCAGGATGTGAAAAATGACAGCTATACTGTTCTCAAGAAGGTGTACAAAAATGACAATGTAAAAAATCTGGCATGAAAATATTGTGAATTCACAAAGTTACAAGTGTGCATAGCAAGTGTGCAATGCACACTCGTAAAACAGCCATTCTTTTATTTTTTCCACCAAATTTGCAACATAGGCTTTTTGAGAGCCCACATCATGAACACTGCCACTGTCCTTGTGTTAATTGGTCCCAAAAGATGATTCCACACAGTGACTTCAAAATCAACTTTCAGGACCGATTAGCATCATAACAGTGACAGAATTCATGTGGGGGGGGGGGGAGAAAAACCCCATGTTGAAAATTTGGTGCAAAAATCCTGAAAAATGCCTGAGATATGCATCAAAGTTGAAACAAATCCTATTTATTCCATTATACAATTTCCTCAGTTTGCAGTCAGCTTTGAAGAGTGAAGACGTGTTCTCGGTCCACTGAAGATCATCATGCCAAGCTCCGGAGGTAAGTATGGGGTGAGGGGGGGTGTGGGGAGGCAGGGTGCACAGTGGGTGGGTGTGGATGGTGGGTAGGGAGACTACAAAGGACCGTTTTCTGTTTACAGATAGTAAAAAAAAAATATGGCAGACAGTTTTCTTTTTACAGGTGGTTTCTTTGAGGGTACAGTAGCTGACAGGGGATTGGGCACCTTTTGGCACAGAAGAAGGGGGGGACATCATGCCAATGGGTAATGGGCTCCCCAGTCAGCACATTAAAGTGGGGAAGGGGAGGGATGGATGCCGATGGGGATTGGGCACCCCTGTCAGCAAACAATGAAAGGGGGGTGCATGAGCCGAGGGGGATTAGGCACCCCCTTGGCAAGCAGAAAAGGAGGGGGACACATTCTGCTGATGGGGAGTGGGCTCCCCCATCAGCACATACTTGAGGGGCAGGGGAAGCCGACTGGGGGGTTGGGCACCCCGAAGTTGGCAGTTTAGTGGCCACTTTGCCGCCATGTTTGTAGCTGGTGAAGCACGTAGGAAGGGTTCGCTGCGTGTGGCGAGCTTTGCTTGCATTGCAGCAAACCTGTCCGTAGATGTGCTAGCCTCATTAGTATGTATGGTGTGGTGCCGGCATGCAGGCTGATTGGGGAATGAGGGACGCACCTACTGGTGCATGTCCTGCATTCGCCCAACAGGAACCACACCTTCAAATCTGCACTACCGCAAGATGTTGGCTGCGCAAGCGCACCAACATAACAAAGGATAACCACAGTTTCATAGTTTCATAGAGTGATACAGGCTCGGAAGGCAAAAATGTCCTTAAGGAGCTCGCCATCTCCATGGTGAAATAGTTCTAATGTAAATATGTTATTTTTTTACTTCCCATATAATTATCTAACTGTTTTTTGAAGGATTCCATATTAACGCTTTCCACAATTTTCCTTGGCAAAGCATTTCATTGAGTCACCACCCTTTGTGAAAACCATTTAATCCTTTTTTTTTGTTTTACAATTCACCCCTCTAAGTTTGTAACTGTGTGATCATGTATGGGTCTGTGAGTTGTTCTTTATCAGACCTAAAGTTTCAAACAGACACTGGTCATTAATTGCTTTATGTATCAAGCATAAATCTCCCCATATTTGTCTATATTGTAAGGAAAAAAGACCCACTTCTTGTAGTCTTGATTTATATTGTAGGGATCCCAAATCTCTAATTTGTTTAGTTATTTTCCTTTGGACCCCCTCCACTAATTTATTTTCCTTTTTTTGTGCTTGGTCCACAAAAGGAAGAACAATATTCAAGTTGGGTCCTGACCATGCTTGTGTAGAGTGGTAGAATCACTTTTTGGTCTCTGCTTTTAATATGTTTGAGAATGCATCCAATAATTTTATGACACTTTTTTACTTTAACCAAAGTATGATTATCAAAAATTAAATTATTATCAACAAGAACCCCTAAATCGTTCTCATTCGTTGTTACTGCAAGTTGAACATTATTAATTTTATAGATGAAATTTTGGTTATTATGTCCAAAGTGCATTACCTTACATTTTTGTTCATTAAAACACATCTTATTTTCTATTGTCCAGGAACAGATTGCATTTAGTTCTTCCTGGAAATTATTTGCAGCTTGTGTATTATTAACTATACAGCCAAGTTTGCAGTCGTCTGCATACTTAGCCATCCAGACCTTATTAGATGGTTGCATTGTTGATATTAATAAATTGAACAAAACAAGGCCCAGAACTGATCCCTGCAGGACCCCACTACTAACCTTTGCCCACAATGATAAATGTCCTCTAACAGTAACTCTCTGGTATCTATTCTGTAACCATGATTTCACCCAATTAATTATATTAGGGTGAAAACCAAACATGCACATATAATTTATCATAACCTGATGTGAGACTTTATCAAAAGCCTTGGAAAAATCAAGGAGGACAACATCCATGGGTAACCCCAAGTCAAGGGATGCACTTACATTCTCATAGAAGTTTGACAAGTTAGTCATGCATGATCTGCCCTGAGTAAATCCACGTTGCGTTAAGTCCTGTAAATTATGTTTAGAAATGTGTGATTCGATTCTAGTTAATAAGGTTCTTTCAAGTAGTTTACCAATAACTGAAGTAAGACTAATAGGTCTATAATTGGATACTAGTTGTTTATTACCGGCTTTATAAATGGGGGTAACAATAGCCTCATTCCATACTTGAATTGTCTCACCTCGATTAAGTGATGCATTAAACAAAACTGTCAGGGGGCCACATTTAACATTAGCTGTTTCTTTTAGGAATCTTGGATGCATATTGTCAGGTCCTGGCGATGATTGGGATTTAAGTTTTTGGAGTAAAGTTCTAACCTCAGTCATAGTAATTGGTGATATATACTCTTTTTTACCCTGCTCAAAAACTTTTGGTGAGGTATCAGCTGGAGTAAATACACGTACAAAATAATTCTTAAACTCAGTTGCCATTTCCAATTCTTCATTAGTAAGACCCTTACTGTTGTTAATTGGTCCAAGTGTAGAATAGTTTTTCCTTAAATAACCAATACAATTATAAAAAGATTTGTGGTTGTTCACGGTTTTTGCTGCTAAGTTTAGTTCAAAGCTACTTTTTGCTTTTCTAATGTAGTTTTTAACTTTTTTTGTTTTTTCTTTGTATGCATTCCAAGTAATTGGGGACGGATTTGTTTTGTATTTCTTATAATAGGCCTTTTTTTTATTAATTGCCTTATTTATGTTCTTGTTCCACCATAGTGGAGTTCTATGTCCATTATTATATTTTGGCCTGTTAGGCACCCATGTGTCAAGACAATAATTAATTTTATCATTTATATGATCCCATATTTGACATAAATCTAAATCTTTGAGATCATTTTCCCAATTACAAGAGCTTAGATATCTGATTATTTTGCTATAATTGGCCTTATTAAAATCCTTGATTACTGTCACACCATTAATTATGTTATTACATAAGTTTAATTTTACTGATACCATATTATGGTCACTATCGCCAAGTGGTGTTATAATAATTGGAGTGGACATTCTATCTTCTATATTAGTTAGGATGATATCAAGTGTGTTATTCTGTCTGGTCCCTTTGGTTACAATTTGGGTTAAATTGTGGTTAATTGTAAGTTCAATGAAAGCACTTTCTGCTAAACCATGACCCTCTAGTTTAGGCCAGTTTATTTTTGGAAAGCTAAAGTCTCCCATGAGTATATAATTACGTAATGTATCCATGCTGTTTAAGGTTGATAATAATTCCATGTCTTCAGCTTGAGATGAACTAGGGGGTCTATAACAAAGGGCTACTACTAGTGATTCCTTATGTAGATTTATTTGAACCCAGATTGCTTCTATTTTATTGTCTGTTGACTTGTTTGGAGTTATACTATGGGCCATATAGTTATTAGAAATATATAATGCAACCTCTCCACCTCTGGAATCACTTCTATTTTTGTAAAATTTGTTATAACCCTGAATTTCTGTGTTCCATTCCTGGTCTGTAAACCAGATTTCTGTGACTCCACAAATGGTTACATTTTCTTTTGCCAGGATATATTTCAAGTCCTCATTTTTTTTTTTATCAAACTACGGGCATTAACTAATAATATAATAATAAATCCTGTATCTTTATTTATTTGTTTTTTATGAAATTTTAATTTATTTGAATTATTTTTACTTTTAATATCTTTAATTAAATTTCCTGATAAATCACCAGTTTCAGGAGGACAAAAAGAAGGTTTCCCTCCACCCCCCCAGGAAATTAGTTTAAAGTTTTAGTAATAAAGTCTGTTATATGTTTTGCCAGTAGAAGGTTTCCTCTCCTACTTAGATGTAATCTATCCCAGGAATAAAGTTCTTCACGATGGGACAATTCCTCCCAGTGTGTAATATATGGTATTTCCTGTCTTAGTGTCCATTTTCTCATCCAATTATTTATATTTCTAATATTTAGTGTTTGAAAATAAGATGCTTTTGGAATTGGTAGAATTTCAGAAATTACAGGAATACAGCCTAATTCTAAAAATTTATTTATAAGTACTACAAAATATTTTTTTATACTGTCTTCTGAGTCCTTAAAGATGTTATTAGCTCCAAGGTGTATAATAACAATAGGGTTTGGTCCAACGTTGCTTAATGTATTTTCTAACATGACAACTATGTCCATTATTTTAGCGCCACCAAAATTTAACAAGACTCTAGAGGTTTTATCTGGGTCACAAACAGCTCTGTCTAGGTGCTTAATAATTGAATCTCCCAGCACTACTATATCTTGCTTTGTTGTATCAGTAGTTTGAGGTACATTGGGAGTGATATTTTTATCAGTTTCTGAATGAACAGTAGATGTAGTAGGTCTAATTATTTCAGTTTCCGGGGTATCACTAGATAAAACATCATAAGCATTGTATAGAGGGAGATTAAAAGTGTCAGCTTTTCTTCCTTTTTTAGAGACCTGGGAATTTTGTACTGTAAACCATTCCTCATTTAAATGTGGAGTAAAAGCTTCCTCTCTAGTCCTTTTTTTTGCAGACTGTACAATAGAATAAGATACAGTTGCAGGTTGATTGTTTACCTCGATATTACCAGCTTGCAATATAGTAGCTGTTGTTTCAAGTGGTGGACAAGGTTCACTAATTGTCACATTTTGTCCCTCCATAAACCTTGAGGCCGTTTGTTTCTGGCTTGCCTCCAAGTGTTCTAGTCGTTCATTAAATAAGCTGATCTCTCTAAGAAGTTCTTCATTTTGTAAACATTTATGACATTTAAATGATTCTTTAGGGACTATGTCCATAATAAGAAACATGTTGCAATTAGAACATTTAACCCCAAGGTCACCTTCTAAGGTCATAATAGTGTCCATGGTGACTACAATATTTTTATACATGGACAGTAAGCTGTAAACAATATATTGTATGTATTCAACTCTGTTTTACAAATGATACCACAATATTTTCAAACTTACGGTTAGTAATAGTACAAATGATCAGCATTTTTTAGTCCTGGATCACACTACACAAGCGAACACGCACTGACACACGTGTCTTAGCATGCGTCTTCATGCGTGACTGTGCGGTGCCCTGCTTGTGCTCACTCTGCTTGCAGTAGGGCTGGTATTTAAAGAGTCCTTGACCCAGAAGTAGGCTAGGGGGGCGAACACTACCACGTTCCACAAGTTTTCAAATTATAATATACAGATATTGAAGTTGCATAAAGTACCACTCAAGCGTGGATTTTGTAGTCTCCCTTGTTGTATACTCCCTAAATTAAAAGTTCTTGTAAACAGTGTTCTTGCATACTGCAGGCACTGTAAAATGATTAGCATAATTGCTGTAATAGGTTCTCCCCACACAGCAATTCTTGCAATAGACACTCAATAAAAACAACAGAAATTAAGACAGCCTGCTTTATAACTGTCACACCCAGTGTAAATGTAGAATGTCACAGAAAATGTATTTTATTAGTGATCTACTCTCTGCAGAGAGAACAAACTACCTGAATAATAACCCACATGTCCACATTACATGGCAGGTAAAAGTTTTTGTTTTATAGTTACTATAGTTTTGCTGTTTCATTTAGGCAACACCTGTTTCAAACCAATATACCATAGCAGGCCCATCAACACAGCAGTAGCACTACCACTTACAATGTCAGTGAATCAGGCCCAGGAACAAGCTCTGGGCAGCCAGGGAAAGCAGAGAGAGAAGGATCAAGGGAAGGGAGGGATGCCCACTTTGCTGCAATACTGCTGCTTGGACAACCTTAGGCACTGAGATGGAGGGGTAAAACTCAATTTAGGCACCCTCACTGCCACACATTGTGTGAGCATGCACATTGGCCACACCCTTGCATGTTGGATCCTCCAGGGATCTAGGGAGAAAAGCAAAAGGGGACTGAGTGCTGGCTTCTTAGAGACTCTGTTATATCTGGGTCAGTCCCTTTCTCCTTGCTACACTTCCTGACATTATTCATGTTCAGTGGTATAGCTCTTCCACTTTGTACCCCACCTGGGGGATGAGTAGAGGCTCATGGAGGATGGTGAGGAAGGTAGGTGGGGTCTGGTAGGAGGGTGACAGAGAGTTTCAGGGGGAGCTGGGCACTGCAGATGGGGCATAAAGTACAAATTAAATAAGGAACAGTATACTGTGTTGCAATGTGCAGATGATATTATTATTAGGACATGGCTGCGCCCCTATAGTTAGGGTTGAGTAACCTGTTCAGTATTAAACCCCAAACTTTGCACATTAACAACTTTCGTACTGATTGCCTAAATCAGCTGAAATGTTGCATGTGTTGTCTAGTAGGCAAGGTCTGGATCGGTGAAAGTTTGTGATCACAGCTAATGCAGTTTCTGAGATGTGCACATGTCATTTTCAGATAATGTCTAACTTTTTTCCTATACTTAACATGTTTTTTTTTCTCTCATCTACAGCCTACATGGAATGGAATTTTCTCCCCAAACTTGTGGTGTTAGGTGAAAATAGCAAGTGGATAACAGCAATGGAATAACAATGAGAAACAACAGTGAAGCAGAAAATTTTGTATGTGTAACTACGGCGTGGGTCATTTCAGCACTATGCTACCTGGAGGATGTTTATATTCCTGGTTGGGTATGCGTGATTCTATATCCCCTACTTACACCACTGTGCATAACAGTTCACTGTGGGAGTGAGTGAGTGAGTCAAGAACTGTGCTAAACAGGCTGGTTTGACACACTGTCTCCCTTGCTACAGGACTTCTGCTGCGCGTGCAGCGTGTGGAGCCGTCCCTCTGTGGTGAGTCCTGCTGTGGTCCCCTGGTATTCTGTATTGCTTGCAAGGTGGACTGTTGCCTTACTCTGTCTTCTTTGTGTTTTTTTTCCACCAGATTTTGCCATTTTCCATTACCACCATTTTAATCTGTTGCTGTTCTTCCAGCATGATTATCACCTAATACCCAAACTTATAGGGCAGATGTGGGATGCTGAAAGGTAGTGCCTTTGAGGCGCCTAGTGGAAAAATGTTAAATGATTGCAGAGTTGTTTTGTGTTTTCTGTTATAAGTATGTGCAGTAGCTTTTTTGAGTTAACATAGTTCAGTAAAATGAAAAATCTGATGTCGAGGGCCCTTTTTTTGGTTTCTCACCACTTGCTTCTCACTTAAGGAAACATTTGTTTTGTGCCGTGAGACTGGTATCTTTTCTTTTTCCTCCTTGAACTAAAAAACATACGAAATACATACAAAATTATGTCTTTTCAAAAAACAAACACCTGAATCGAGCTAAACAGGATCCATTTCACTAGATTCTGGAGTTTGTTTTTAAAAGCCAAAGCCAGAAGTATATTTTCTGGGAAGCCCAAAACTTTGGTGCCAGCTAAGTGAGAGGATCTGTTTCATTGCATTCTTTGTATGAGAACAGTGGTTCTTTCTTGACTTCTGCAGCCACACCTGGAACTCGTGCTGCAGGCTGCAGTAAGAGCAATGAGCCACCATTTCCCTGGTGTCTTGTGGCACACCTCATTCCCTTTCTTTTAAATGTGTATTGTTACTGTTACTCTGGCATCTAGTGGCACCCCCACCTTCCAATGGCCGTCCCTGTAATCTAATAATGTTTTCCTGGTGTCCAGTGGCACACCCTCACCTGCCAATAGCAGTCCCAGTAAGAAAATGATTTTCCCTGATGTCTAGTGGCACCCCCACCCACTGATTGTTGTCCCCATAAGAAAATAATATTTCCATGGTTTTTAGTGGTACCCCCGACCCGCCAATTATTGTCTGGGCCTGAAATAAACAAAATGGTCCCTTAATATTTTTTTAACCTACAAAAAAGTAAATGGTCCCTCACCGATCGGACCCCCAACCCCACCTCTCACTCAGCACTCACCACCTTACACCCCCAGTACACCCCCACACACCCTCACTCACCTGAACAGTCCACAGGGTGAAGATCCACTCTCCGATCAAAGATACATCTTGCCACTGGTACCAGAGATTGCAATATAAGAAACTAAGGTAAATGTGTTTCAATGTATTTCAATGGGGCTTTCAACTTTAACACATAACTTGGCCATTTGTGCATGTTTTGACACCAAATTTTCAACATGGCCTTTTGGGGCCCTACCTCATGAACAATGTCAGTGGAATTTCATAAATCCATCCTAAAAGACAATTTCACAGTTGCTTGGTGAAATCACCTTTTGGATGGCATTTGAAAATTTTCACTTCCCTTGTTAATAAGGTGGATCATAAGAAGGCTTTCTTGAACATTTGGGGTTAAAATATGTTAAAATGGCAACGTTATGTGCAAATGTTGAAATTTTAGTATGCTCACTTGTAACTTTGGTAATTGTAAATATTTTGACCAAAAATTTTCAACATATCCATTTTTTAACACAATCTCTTGAGTGTGACAGCTGTCATTTTTCAAATCCTGGCAAAAATTTGTTTTCACCCTGTGGCATGGAATGATGCTGTGGTGGCATGGAGTGATGTTTCACTGGGGATTCGAAAATTCTCAGCATAGCATTCATGAACAAGTCTATGATGACAATTTGGTTGCTGTTTTGACTGAAATGTAAGTGCAGGGCCCTCTGGGCCCTTCGCTTTCATGGCAACATGCATGTATGCATCTATGGAGGGATGGCAGTTGGGCCTTGTGCTTCCACAGACAAATGAGGATTCTATTATACTGTCTAAAAATTCAAGGAAATTCTTTGCAACAAACTTTGTTAATGCACCAATTCGGGTAACTTAAAACCACAAAAGTAGGGAAATGTGGCATTAGAGTTTCTCATGCTAACACCCCCCTCACCCCCCCAAGCAGAAAAAGCAAAGCACATTAGGGTTTTGGTTCTCAAGAGTCTTGGCAAATCAGTGATGGGATCTTCCTTGAGGGTTGTCAACCCTAATATTCCCCCCTCCCCCTGTGGGCTCTCTGTGAAGAAATGAGATCATGTGTGACATTGTTTGCTCATGGAATGTGGTAGACTTTAGAAAACCCCACCACTGATTCACCAAGACTCTGAAGATCCCAAACCATAACGTTTCTTCCTTTTGCTGCTGGGGAGGAGGTGGCGGGGGCATTAGGTTGAGAAATCCTAATACCACATGTCCCTAGTTTTGTGGTGTTAAGTTACCCTAACTGCTGCATTAATGCAATTTTTTGCAAAGAATAATATAAATACTTTCCTCAAAAGATAATGACTAATCCAGTCAGACTATTAGTTTCTTTTAAATGAAGCAATTCCTAAAGCAGTAATGGGTTATCAACTGTAAGCATACAGTATTCACGGCACTTTCAATCTTACAATCATGAAGAATGCAAAGGGTCCACTCCTACAGTGACTGCTTGTATGATCTTACACAGTGTATGCCAGTCCTGCATAGTATCATTATAACAACTGCCATGCCCTTCCCTTATGATCACATGGCAGCTGACTAACACTCACTAATCCTCTGACCAGATCTGGGTTTAGTTAATTGTTAAAAAGCACACACAGTTCTTTATATTTATGACCAACATGTGGGACTCTTACCACTGAAAGGGACACTACAAGCAGTGCTACAGCAGTGGACTAGGTGTGAGGGACACAGTATGTGGAATGGCTGACTGACTAGCATGGATACTGGTGCCACTAGCTCCCCTCCCCTCCATCAAGATAAGAGGTAATGGGGGTTTGAATTAAAAATAAAATATATAACACTGAAAGAACATGGGTTAGTGCTAATATGGAGGTGAGTTTGAAAAGACACTGTCAGCTCCTGACAAAGTGCCAAGAGTCAACAATTTGATACTTTGTCTTTGGCACTTTCTGGGGGTCTTGGGAAAGGGGGAGGTGGGGGTAGTCAGTGGGGGAAATCAGCTTTCTAAATTTGTTTTAAGTAACTCTACCAATGCTGAATACCCCATATAGTGCCTATTATGCATTTTTTTCTGAATAATGAATAGACTTTTATTCATGATATTCCAGAAATACTATGTGTTACTCACACACCCCTAGAAAGTACCCACAGATGGCATAAGAACTTTTCCCACAAGTACAGCAGCATCAGTAGCAGTAAGAAGGAATGTGTCACTGGCTGACATTTTTAAAGTTGCTTCTTGATTCCTAGTCTACACATTCACAACTCACTATTGCCTGGATACAGAGGCAAGAGAGGATTCTAGATGAGGGGTTTCTATATTTCAGAACCAATTCACAAGGTACAGTAATCCCCAAACTGTTCAACAAAGGGCACTGCTTGGAGTTGCTTAAGTTGTACTGGCAGTTCTAATCCATGTAAATAGAAGGAAAAGTTACTCACCGTAGTAACAGGTTTTCTTTTAATGATAATAAAACTGCCAGTACAGCTTTCCTTTCCCTTCCTCCCTTTTTTTAGGATAGGTAATTGGGTACTTTAGAATTAGTTATTTTATTTATCAGCTTGTGCTTTTGATGGTTGGTATCAGCTTGTTCTGTTTTTTTTTATTTTAATCTGATTTTTTTTTTAATTGCTATAATTGGAATATTTCTTAAATTAGGTCTTGATACTCCAGGGCTCTTCTGCTATAAGATCTGTGAATGAATGCATAGAGGATTAAAACCAGTACTGAAAAAGAGTATCTTCAATAAACATTCAAAGTACTGGGAGGGGGGGCATTTCTTGTGTGGAAGAACATGAGAACAAAAGATGCACAGACAGGAGGGGCCAAAAACCTATCTATCCTGTCCACCACCTGGTCTGCAATAATAATAATAATCATAATAACAATAATAAAACTTTATTTTTATGGCACCTTTCCAAAACCAAGGCTCTGAACAGGTTTAAAAACAAACAACATATTGCACAGATTACAACAGCTTAGGTAATACACAATCATCTGAACAAACTTACAAAATTAAAATAAAAAACAACCACTCAGTCACCAAATGCTTGGTGCCAAAGATGGGTTTTTAGGGCTCGTTTAAATCCCTCCACAGTCACGCACTCACTTAACTGGCAGGGTAGAGAATTCCAAAGAGAAGGGACCACATGGATAAATGCCCAGGCCTCAGAAGATTTCAAGCACACTCTTGGACTCTGTAGCAACCCCTCGCCAGCTGAGTGGAGTAATCGCCCGGGGTGTTAGGGAACTAGAAGCTCTTTCAGGTAGTCAGGCCCTGTCCATGTAGGGCTTTGTAAGTCAAAATACTGACTTTAAAGGTGATCCGCCATTGTACTGTCAGCCAGTGCAGACCGCGCAGCACTGGAGAAATATGACAGAACTGGGAGGTTCCTGTCAGGAACCAAGCTGCTGCATTCTGCACTAGCTGCAAATGGTGGATTTCTAACCCAGAAAGCCCTAGCTACAAGGGGTTGCAATAATTCAAGAGGGAGGACACAAAGGCGTGAATCAGTGTAGGAAGGTCACAGGATGGAACAAGGTGCTTAATCCTGGCGCTATTCCTCAGATGGTAAAAAGAGGACTCAACGCTGGCTGACACCTGTGAATGTAGGGTCAGACCCTCAGGTTACACACCTGTTCAGAGTCTGGGAGTGGTAAACTCCCAAGGAATAGTCCCAAGGGTGAAACTATCCCCAACCCCCTATCCGGTGTCCTGGCTCTACGACCAACACTTCAGTCTTTCCCGAGTTCAACTTCAACCAGCTTGAATCCATTCACTCCACCAGGATTTCCACAAAGAATGATGCTTAATATGTTCTGACTGTTGTAATACCATTAGAAAAAAAGGTTGTTACTATGGTGAGTACCTTTTCCTTATCAGCCATGCTAGGTACATATAGTACCAAGAAAGCTGTTATTGTGACTGCTGTGAGGGCCCTTATGGAGAACATGTATTGGCTGCACAGAGGTACTCAAAACTGATCAATCCAGTTTGTATTTGTTGTCCACATTTTATAAACAGCTCCTACAATTCCCATATTGGTGGAGTTCATTACTTTGAGTGTACAATTATCTTCATGATTGCTGGTCTTACTTTATTTTTGGTAGCTTTGAGCTAATGCATGCAGTTTGCACTGGTCTTACAAGATTACTTAGTTTTCAATAATATTGAGTATGATGATGCTGTTCATATATTGTTGCACCAGTGAAGTATTCAAGAGAACAAAGAACTACTTGTATGGTGTACTTCAGGTTGTATGTAATGATGTAAAATTACAGAACAGTGTTATTAAGTATATTTAGATATATCCAAGACTTTAATTTTAAAATGGCTTTTCATGGACACTTAGGATGCTCTCATTAGAGAATTAATGAATATTAATATCTGAGATCAAAGGAAGAAGTAAAATATCAAAGCAAAACAAAAACAATATTGCTAATCTCTAGTACTGGCAGTGGTGCAAAATTTAATTTATGCTGATGCACCCTTTTACTTTTGGAATCTTTCTCTCAAAGGTTTTTGACGTTTGTGTTTTTCCATTTATGAATCAATAAAAGTGTAATTGAGTGTGCCCTGCATATAGTATGAGGGTTTTGGTTCTCTTTCAAAAGAAAGCAGTGAGGATTTATTAATGCGTTATCAAGGTCATACACATATTTGTACAATGGTAATGTAAAACCAAAATGTCCAATTTCCTTACTGAATCACATTTTCTTTTAAATTCAATACTACCCTTTTGTTGAACTAGTTAATTTTTGATAGCCAATGCATTGTAGGGTGAAGGGATAATTTTTGAATCAGTCTATATTGGTTAAATTTAGATATATCTGTTATTTGTTTTTTTATTGATGCCATCATGATACTTATTCTAGCATAAACAAAATATGGGAAAAAAATTACTATATAAATACATTTATTCACATTGTATTGCAGATGGTAATGTTCTGTTGAATATTGCAATTATGAACAATTTACTTTTTTACGGCTGTTATAGTAGTTACCAAAGTCAATTTTCAGTATAGTGTTGTGTGTACTCTTTATGAATATATATAACAAGCCTATCAATAAGTGTGTATGGCAACAGTGATACTGACATTTTTTTTGTGTGGTTCTTTACTAGATTTTGCTGCTTGAAGCCAAATGATGTACATCCATGTCCACGCCTTGCTTCATAAATAGCTATAAATAAGTATGTTGTGTAGGTTCACCACTCTCTGGGAGAAGTGCTTCCTGTGATTACCCCTGAGTTGACCTCTTCTGACCTTCAGGACAAGTTCCAAGTCCTTGCCGAGGACACCAGATCCAACATCTCTGTCTGTGTAATTTTGTTGATATCATTGACTATTCTGAAAACTAAGGTGATGTTCCCTCTTAGCCTTCTTTTCTCCAACATGAACTTGTTATGAGCAGGCCAGCACGCTGGCACAGTGGTAGTGCTAACACTTGCAATACTGATGACCCAAGTTTGGGAATGAGCTTGGGTCATCAGAGGGCCATCTGAGGGAGGATGGTTGAGGGTCTCATGGATGCTTCTCTTCTCAGGAGTGGGATGGAGTATGGTGTCTGTCACAACACTGTTACCTGGGTGACCAAAGGTAGAGGTGCAGTTGGAGCCATGGCTCGATGGAAGTGGACATCGGCAACATGACACTCCTTGTCAGCCAAGGCCTTCCTGACATCAGGGACAGAAAATCAGAAAAAGCCTGCTCAAATGCAGGATGCCATCTTCCACATGTACCTCACTGCCAACATGATTCTCTGCCTTGCCCAGTGAAACTTCAACTATGCCTGGGGGGAGTAAAGGCTCAGCCTCTGGAAGCTTTTCCCATGGGGGTTATCCATGGGGGGAAATGCAAAGTCAGTTTAAGCCCAGAGATGGCAGGTGATAGGGCAGAGTGGAGCAGCCAGACTGATGGGGACCAGTTGGGAGGTAGGCGGGATAAACAGAAAAAGTATAATAAAAACAAGGGCCACAATTCCCTTAAAACTTTTGCCATCAATACCCCTGATCATTTTGGTGGCCTTGCATTGTACCCTTACATCTGCCTCTATGTTCTTTTTTTGGGGTGTAGCCCAGAACTACACACGGTTCTCCAGGGTGGGCCTCACAATGGCCTTGTAAAGAGACAGGATAAGTTCCCCTATATTTTCATAACAGTTTTGCCATAGTCACAAAATGGGGTGAATTATTTTCAAAATAGTGCCCATGGTAAATAAACATGCATCAGGAAGACTCTGAATTATCTTTATTTCTGCTCATTCATGGCAAATGCCAGGAAACAGTTTTGGATTAGAATGGTAAATCAAGACTTCATGGATCAGGGCTAGATTTTATTTCAGTTTTCCATTTCTATGGAAAAGCTATATGAGCAATGAAAATGTATTTTGCAATGGCAGTGTTTTTGATGGAAATGCAAGCATGTGTCACATTGTAGGGATTGAAATATTCCCTAGCCTAAGACATAGATTGCTTATGGTCAGCAATCTATGGACAACTGGCAAAATTACTATATGCAAAAAGACCTCCACTGTTACTGGGTGGGTCAGGGAAGGGGAAAACAGACCTTTGGAGGATTTCAGGAGAAGTAGGTGGAGCTACACTTGCTCCACTTTCTGCTGTCTCATTAGTTTTAGATGAAGTATTCAGGCCACTTATTGCTAACCTCATGACTTCACCTGGGATTTTCCCTCACTCTCAGTCACATATTTTTCCTGTATTGGACAATACTTAAAGTAGATAGCCCAGTTCAATTCCTACGTAATCCTTAAAACAACCAACAAAGACTTGGGGGGAAACAAATGAAAAAAATTACAAGTAAAAGAAATAGCATGATAATTCATTATAGGTGCAGTATTATCTACTGTGAGGTATTGAAACACAAACTGTAATGAGAAAGAAATAGTGTGACCCAGCTTAGGCTAGCCATGATAATCTGACATCTCAGTGGTAAGGTACCAAGATGGTATTCCAAGGGCCCAGTTGAATTTAAAGTGAGGTTACATTACTTTTTTTACATTTTTTTATTGTGTTGGCTGACTAGGTGGGCTTGTAGGCCCTTATCTGCCAACAACTACTATGTTTCTATATTAGTTTGAAGTGGCTCTCAGTCCTGTAAAATGCAACTGAGAGCTGAAGTCCTTGATTTTAGAAGGGCTGACTTCAATAGGCTATGGAAGCTGGTCAGGGGTAAGTTAGCAGGGGTGGTCAACATACTCTAGGTGGTGTGGAGGAGAGATGACGGCAACTAAGGGGGCCCTTCTCAAGGCATCTATGATAAGCATGAGAACAGTAACCAGAAAGAACAGGTTCAAAAGACCATTATGGTTCTCACTTCTCAGCAAGTGTCAGGTAGGCAGTAATGGCCAAGAAAAAGGCCTTCTACAAATGTAAAGAAAAGCAGGAGGAGGAAGAATGGGAGAATATTTACTGAAAAATAGGGAGGCATAGAGGGTGCTTAGGAAGACAAAAGCAGACACAGAATTACATATCATGCAGGGGGTCAGGAGCAGTGAAAAATTGTTCTGCAGATATATTAGAGATAAGGAAAAAGGAAGGGGGACTCAGAAGGCTAACTGAGTGGTGTAGGGTGATACAAGAGGACACGCAAAAGGCCACCATTCTCAATAGGTACTTTTGCTCAGTTGAGTCATCCATTTCTGGAATCCTTTCCTCAGAAAGGGCAGGGATAGGTTGGAAAAGTAGAGTTATGTAATAACTTACTGTAACAGTAGATCTTTGAGAAGAGATCTTGCAGCAGGTAATGCCATTAGGACTATGCCGCCAGACACTAGGACCCAATGGACAAATTCTAGTTAACAGTCTAAGACAGGGGACTGCCTCCCAGACATTGGCCCTGCCCCTTACGTCACAAATAGCACAAAGGGGATGTCCCCTGGCACCACCTCAGTTCACCTGCCAGAGACCCGGCTGCCATAAAGGATGGGGAATTGAGGAGGTTCTAACATCCCTCAGAGAGAAGAAACTTATATAACCACAAGGGAGGGTGGGAGAGAAAGCATACCTGCTGCAAGAGCTTTTCTCGAAGATCTACTGTTATGGTAAGTTCTTACATAACTGTACTATCTCACTTCAAGATAGAGCTCTTACAGCAGGTAACACCAATAGAACTGAGTCCCAAGCAGTACAAGGATAAAATCTAGGTCAGAAGGGTTGTGGTTACAGGCAGAAGTAAACTACCAGTATTCTTAAGAGAGTAGTCCCTGGAGAATGGCAAGGCCAAAGACTGCCCTCCTCCTAGAAGCAATGTCCAGATTGTAGTGTTTAACAAAGATGTGGACTGAACTCCAAGTGGCAGCTGCACAGAGATCAGCTGCTGAGACATTCCTTAGGGATGCAAATGAAGTGGCAACACCCATAGTGGAGTGACCTTTAACCGGTCCCAGTAAAGGTTTGTTGTACTTTTTATAGCAGAAAACTATGCAATTGACCAACCATTTGTCCAGTGTCTGCTTAGTCACTGGTGCCCTTAACATTCTTTGGGTGAAAGAGACAAACAACTAGTCTTTCTTCCTAGAAGATTGAGTATGATATATATACAGAAACTAAGAATCCTGTGAACAACCAGAGTATGCAACAAGGCCTCCCCTTCATTTGAGTACTCTGGGTAATAAACTGGATGTTGAATGTCCTGATTAAGAGTGAACTCAGACACCACCTTTGGGAGAAACTTAGGCTTAGTACACAGGGATATCCTGTCCCTGTGAAAAATCAAATAAAGCTCTTTACACATCAGAGCCTGAAGCTCAGAAATCCTCCCGGTTGAAGTAATAGCAACTAAAAACAATGTTTTCCAAGATAGGAAGCATAGCTCACAACTTGCGGCTGGCTCAAAGGGAGGCAACATAAGCTTTTCTAACTTGAATAAGAGATCCCATGGAGGAATAGGGTCCCACCTGGGAGGCTTAATATGCAGAACACCACACAAGAAGGTCCTGGGCAAATCTATTTGTGCCAGGGTCCTGCCATCCATTGGTACATGATAGTCTGACACTGCAGAAAGATGTACCTTTAGGGAAGAATAGCTGAGGCCTATATCTGACAGAGAAAGAAGATACTCCAAAATCGAATTCACTGGACAGGTGAATGGATCCAGGAGATGGGATAAAGTCCACAGGCAGAAACATTTCCATTTCATAGCATATGTGGCCCTGGTGGATGGTTTACTCGCGGCCACTAGGACCTCCACTACCCTTGTGGACATTCCATACCTATCCCTGACTACTGTAGGTCTGCAGGAGCCATGCATGCAGGTACAGATACTGAAGATTCCAGTGTACTCAGGTACCCTGATCCTGGGAGAGAAAACAAGGAGACAGGCAAAGGGATTGGAGGTTCCGATGCCAGTTGTTGGAGCAACAGAAACCAAAACTGTTGAGGCCAAAATGGCGCTATGAGGATGATGACAGCTTGTTCTGCTTGTAGCTTGAGCAGTACTCTCTGAAGCAGTGGGAAGGGAGGGAAGGCATAAAGAAACCTCCCTGCCCAAGAGAGGGACAACACGTCTGGCCAGAAAACACCAGGCCCTGGAACTAGAGAGCAGAAATTGAGCAGTTTGGCATTGACTGAGGAAGCAAAGAGGTACAGTTCTGGAAGACCCCACCTTTTGAAAAGGTTGTCTACTACATCCTGTAGTAGCTCCCACTCATGAACCTGAAACTGAGAGTGGCTGAAGCTGTCACCTACGGTGTTTTGAACTCCTGGAACATGAACCGCTTTGAGTTCCTGGTTGTGCTCCACTGCCCAGAGCCAGGCTCTCATGCCTTCTCTGCAAAGGGGGTAAGAGTGTGTGCCTCCTTGCTTGTTGATGTAGAAGACAACTGTCACACTGTCTGACTGGATCAGGCCCGGGAAGAAGAACCATCTAGAACACCTGCAAGGTGTACAGAACTGTTCTCATCTCCAATAGATTGTTGTGGAGATTGCGCTCCAAAGTGTTCCATGTCTCACTTGTCTGATGGTCTTTGAAATGTGCACCTCACCCTAGTCCCAAGGCATCCATTGTCAGGATCTGCTGAGGACTGGGACTTTGAAAGGGAGCCCTGGATTCTAGCCAGGAAGGGGTGAGCCACCATTCCAGAGTCTGATGCACTGCTTTGGAGATCCAAGCTGGCTGCTCAAAATCATCCAAACACTGGTTCCATTGAACCCTGAGGATCCACTGGAGAACCTTTATGTGCAGATGAGCTAAGGATACTGTTACAATGGCAGCTGCCATATGGCCTAGCAGTTGCAGTACGCAGTTGCAGTACCATTCTGGCTAGAATTTGGTTTGTGGAAATGACCCTCTGAGCCAGCATCTTTAGTCAATCTGCCCTGTCTGAGGGAAGAAAGTCTCTCCCCTGGACAGTGTCCAAGATGGCCCCATGTACTGTAACCTCTGGGTGGGCCAGTGGGATGACTTGGGAAGATTCAAGGTATACCATCAGATCTTGGAACAGTTGAAAGGTGTCTCCCAGTGAGTGACACAACTGTCCCCTTGTGGAAGTTGTCAGGAGCCAGTCATCGAGGTAGGGGTAGATGTAATGTCCATGCCTCCTTAGAGCTGCTTCCACCACTGCTAGGCACTTGGTAAACACCCTGACTGCAGATAAAAGGCCGAACAGCAGTGGTCTGATCTGGTAGTGTTCTCCTTGGAAGATAAAGCAGAGGTATTTTCTGTGGGGTGGCAGGATTTTTATATGCATGTAGGCATCCTTCATGCCCAGGGAGCAGAGCCAGTCCCCTTGGTGAAGCATGGGAAGCAATCCCAGCAACATCACCATCCTGAACCTTTTGTATTTAGTGAAAGTGTTCAATTGACTGAGATCCAGAATGAGAAGAAGGTCCCCTGTCTTTTGGGGAACTAGGACAAAGTGGGAGTAGTATTTCCTTCCTTTTTGACTTGTGGGACTGTCTGGATTGCTCTCTTGCTCAGTAGGGCTTGGATTTCTGCCTGGATGAGGCTTATGTGGGATGGGGAAAAATGGATAGGGATTGGGGGTTTGTCTGGCGGGATCTGGGTGAACTCCAGTGCATAACACCGTTCTATAATCTGAAGAACCCACTGATCTGTGGTGATATTGGACCAACTGCTGGGGTAAAGGAAAAAGCTCCCTTCTACTGCCTCCCCCTGCAGCTCTGCCAGAGGAGGGGGGCAGGCATGGAGTCATGCTGAGGTTGTTGGAGTAGTCAAGGGAGCTCTGATGTTCTTAGCATTATTAGGTCCCTGTGCTCCTGAAGACAGGGGGTACCTTTTCTTTTGTAACCCCCTCTTTGCTGTTGTCACCTACCCTGCTGGCCCTGATGATTGCGAAAGGAGCGACAGCTGATCATGTCTGGTTTGGATTTTTACATTTTGTGGACTTCAGAAACTGCCTTTCCTGAGTCCTGCAAACCAGTTTTTTGGCCTCCTGGCTGAAAGGAACTGGCCCTTGGAAAGCGGTGTCCAGGATGGCATTCTGCAAATCTAGGTGGAATCCTGAGACCCTCAGGCAGGAGTGGCACTGTACTCATATCCCTGTAGCTGCTGCTCTGGTGGCAGTGTTGTTTACCTTGTTTTGCATATGTACTACTGATGTAGAACCTTTGTAAATGAGCTGTATTGCTTAAAGGTGTTGTAATCCAAGACTCAATAAATAAATAAAAATAAAAATTGTCTGCCTAGTCATATGAGCACCTAAGTACATGCTTACCAATGTCAGCACTGGATTGGAGAACTGCTAAAAGTTCTGACTTGTTGTCAGAGTCAGGTTGTGACCAAGCTAGGTCAATGGCCTTATTCCAGAGGGATTTCTGGTACATCACCATGTGTGCCAGAAAATTAGGTGATCTGACCACACAGGTGGCTGAAGAAAACACCTTGTGGCCCAGATGGTCAAGTTTCTTGGACTTCTTATCCAGTGGTTGGAAACTTATATGCTTCAGCCGTTGGGTTCTCCCGTGAGCTGCCATGAGGATCATAGAATCCGCCTTGGGCTGCTCACTCAAGTGTGGTTCTCCCCTTGGGGTCCGATACAAGCGGTCTGTCTTTTTAGGAACTGCCGAGGTTGTGGAAGGATGTTTCCAGGCTAATTTTTTAATATCCTGGAAGGGTTCCACTAATGGTGGGATGACTAAGGGTTTTGGGTCAGTGGCCCCTAGAATTTTGCCAAGAGGCATTTTTTGGGGTCCAACTCTTCTGTCTCCCACTGATGAAGGAATTGGATGTGTCTCATCACATCCAGGAAGGATGGGTCATCTGGGGGATACCTTGGGGAATCCCTCTGTGTGTCCAGGGATGGAAGAGACAATTCATCTTCTGAAGAATTGTAGGAAGAGTAGCCTCCATGGGATTCTTTGGATGATGTATACTGACATCCCCTAAAGGATAGGATCTGGATGATTGGTGGCAACCATGTTGCCGTCATTCAGATGATCCATGCCCATCATCCGTTGGAGTCAGGCGGGCCAGTGTCTAGGGTGGGGAAGGTGAGCATGGGGCAGTTGGGTGTCTAGGTGGGGCCAGGGTCCCTGCAGGGTTGGGGGTCAACTCCAGTGGTCTAGGCAAAAAGTTCCTCTTAGTGGTGTTCCACCAGCTGTTAAAAAGAGTCCTGACATCAGCCAAAGGGACCACAGGGCCTGACTGGGATGCTGGTTTTGGGGTAGGAGCACTGGGGGGCCTGCTGTCAGCCCTTGCAGTATGGTCCCCTCCAGCATCAGGTCCAGCAGCACCATTTTGGTGGATGTTGGTTCTGGTGGGACGGCGTCACCTGGCATTGGGTACCCTGATGTCTGGTCATTGGGCTTCTGAGGGGGAGGTAGAGGAGCAGGGAGTGATGTCTGGTCTGTGGTATCCCCTGAGACCAGCATCTGGTCCCCTGATGTTGGGTCTGAAGTCAGACCCTTGTTAAGGCCCAGAGAATCAGTCGGCAGTTTAGAGGATGGTATCTGGTCTGGCTCCATAGTGGAATCAGAGAGTGTTGAGGCCTGACGTCTGTACGAAGCCTCATCCAAAGATGGTTTGGAAGGTGAGCATGGATGCTTTTGGCGCTCTTGTTCCTGATATCTCCTGGTGTCATCTGATACTGTCATCCTGTCTGACAAACCAGAGACCATGGCCTTGTTGATGGCAGGTTCGGAATGAAGAATGGATTGGTCCTTCTGGCTGAGACCTTAGCACAAGCTTTTGGAGCCAGATAGCCAAAGACACGGGGGCTTGAGAAAGCCATAGCCTAAAAGACTCCCTGCCATACACCTGAGAGGAGGTGGGGGGCTTCCTCAACAGCAACACAGGGAGAGCCAGGAAGACCAGATGGGCTGAATATGAACTTGGCTGGAGGCAGAAGATTTGGAAGTGTTATGAGGGGATCTAGGACAGGATTCAAACTTGGACCTGTTCTTGTCCCGATGATGGTGCTTCCCACTCAATTTCTTTTCCTTGGGGGGGAGGAATCCTTAGTGGAGGAGGAAGATGAGCTGTACTCTGAGTTGGTCTACTGCATGTTGATCACTTGCTGTTCAAGGAAGTATGCTTTCAAGGTCTTCATGTGGCGGATTCGTATCCTCTTGTTCAAGCTGAGGCAGTGCGGGCAGTCATATGGCTTGTGGTTAGGGCCTAGACAAAGCAGGCAGGCCAAATGGCCATCCTTAATCGGGATCTGTTTACCACATGCACACTTCAATTTTTGCCACTCTGTGGAGGAAGATGGCTGGGCAGACATACATGACAAACTCTATTTCAAATAGAAAAATGCTAACTGCATGAAGCGTGAAAGTGGCGGTCGACTGGAAGCAGGAGGTATCCATGTAGCCGATACGCATGGGTCGACAGCAGGAAAAGAACTGAGGTGGTGCCAGGGGACCACCCCTTTATATTATTGGTGTTGTCGGGTGGGGCCAACATCGGAGGGCAGTCCCCTGCCTTAGACTGCTAGCTAGAATTTTTCTTTGAGGTCCTAGTGCCTGGCAGCATTGTCCTAATCATGTTACCTGCTGAAAAAGCTCTATCTCAAAGTAATAAAAATTATTCGGGGCCAGCAAGGCAGATCCTACGAGGAGCACCTCAAGGAGCTAAATATGTACTCACTGGAAATCAGAAGGGAGAGGGGAGATATGATAGAGACCTTCAAGTTCCTTAAAGGAATTAACAAGGTAAACTGTGGGGAATTATTTACCCTAAATGCCAACATGAGGTCATGAGTGGAAATTAACAGGAGGGAGGTTGAGAAGTGATGTGAATAAGTACTTCTTTATGGATGTAGCCCTTCAAGTTGATGAGTAAATTTGGCAGCTGCAAGTAGGGCACCACAAAAAGGGCGACAGTGATAGGATTAATCTTGATTTTAGATCATACTTCACTCATGTCACTCTTTGCTCCTCCACAGTTTCTACCCCCTCTGGGGCATGCTCATCCCAGAGGAGGCTATATTTATTTCGTGGGGTACAGGGGTGAAGTCCCCCACAAAACTGACCATTTTCTGGGAAAGCGCTTCGGCGCTGTAACTCCTGGGAGACTAAATACCTGCTGCTGTAATGCCAGGTGGCATTTTGCTTGCACCGTAATCAGCGTGGTCAAAATGCTTTTCGCTATTTCATGGGTGAACCCTTTATGGAAACAGTGGTGGAACCTTGGAATAGTCTGTTGGCCAAGGTGGTGGTGCAAACACAGTCAGGGGATTCAAGCAGGCATGGGATAGAATGAAGAGAATAGTAGTAGTATATGTGTATACTAACTGTCAAAATTTGATTGCCAGAAATGAAGTATCATTGATTGCCAGATATGACATAATGTTCCGGCCCCTTTCACTTCCGTGTGCACCAGATATGACATAATGTTCCTACCACTTCCACTTCCTTGTGTGCCGGATATGACATACTGTTCCAGCCCCTTCTGCCTCCATGTGCGCCGAATATGATGTAATGTTCCCACCCTTTCTGCTCCCATGTGTGCTGGAAATGATGCAGCTCCCCCCCCAACCCTTCTGGTTCTGGTTTGCGATACTGCTATAGGTGGAGTGAAGGTTGGCTTGTTTGGGCTTGCCCAGGACATGTCAGAGGGGTTAAATGTAGACTTGATTATATATTGTTTATGAACAATTGAACTGGTAAAACTTCTGATCAAATGTTGCCTTCACATTGCTTAAATAATGTTGTGCAGTATGGTTGTATATTTTTAACATGCTGTTTTGCATATTTAGTATGTTTCATATTAACATTGAATGCCTATAGCTGTTGTTTCCTTACAGTTTTCATATTTTTATTTTGTCACAACCTAAATGGCTAATAGTGGTTCAGTTATGCCATGCTTATTTTAATTCCTTTTTTATAAATTGAGAGGTTCTTCAAATAATGGGCAAAACCTCTGATCAATTGCTGCCTTCACATTGCTTAAATTATTCTTGTGTAGTATGGTTGTATATTTTTAAAATGCTATTTTGCACATTTAGTATTTTTCATATTAACATTGAATGCTTATAGCTCCTGTTTCCTTGCAGTTTTTCTATTTTTTATATTGCTGCAGTCTAACTGGCTAGTAGTGGATCAGTTATGTCCAGCTTATTTTAATTCTTTTTTAATAAACTGAGAGGTCCTTCTTTCTACAACAATCAGTCTCTCCAGCCCCCAAATGCAGACTGTTTCCAGTGAATTATTTATCTTACATCTTTTTATGTTTTAAAAATATAATGCCTGATTCTTAAAGGCTTATGCATGACACAACGTGACTTGCACCAACAGGAATGATGCAAGTAGCACTTTGCACCATAAGTTGCTCTATTTGGATTCTAGTGGACTCCGGCCACCATTTGCACCATAAACCTCACTGTGACATGGAGCAAGGGGGTTTACAGAAGCAGCTGCACCCTATTCTGTAAAGGCAGCTGCCACATCCCCTAATTTGGGATTCTGAAACAACCCCCAGTGGAACTCTGTCAAAGATCATTTACACTAACTATGAACTGGTGTAGGTGTTCTTTTGCGACCATCGGGGGATGCCAGTGTGCCCCAATTGTTGCAATACATAAGCCCTCATGAGCTACCAGCCCCCCATACCCCAATGCCTGATCATTAAAATAAATAAGCCCTCCTGGGCTACCTCCCCCCATGCCCTGATCCCCAAGTATTCAGAAACAAAGCCCATATGGGCTAGGGCCCCCCCCACAGCCCCGATCCCCAAGTACATAACACATGAAGCCCATATGAGGTAGCAGACCCCACCACTGCCCCAACCCCTGAGTATATAAAAAATGAAGCCTGTATGGGCTAGGAGACCCGCTCCCATAGCCCCAATCCTTGAACCCTGAAGTTCTACCCCATCATTGTTTAAATAAACAAACAACAAAAAACAGATCCAGTGTAGCCCTGGAAGTCTAGTGGCCCCCACCCAGTAGTGCCAGACCACCCCGCTCCTCCCCACCCATGTCCAGCTGGCAACTGGCACAGCCCAACTCTCACCACTGTGGTCAGCCACTGACTGAGCTCTGCTCTGAGCACGTACTGTAAATAGTACATGCACAGTGAATGGCAGCTGCTGTCATTCACCGAGCACTGACTATTTACAGTACACACTCAGAGTGGAGCTCAGTCAGCAGCAGGCCATGGTGGTGAGAGGTAGGCTGTGCCAGTTACCAGCTGGACACGGGTGGGGGGGAGCAGTGTGTTCTGGCACTGCCAGGTGGGGATCCACTAGAACAGCAGGGCTACACTGGATCTGTTTTTTGTTGTTTGTTTATTTAAACAATGATGAGGTAATATTTCGAGCTTCACAGATTAGGCTGTGGGATCTGCTAGCCCATACAGGCTTCATTTTTTATATACTTGGGGATTGGTGCAGTGGGGGGGGTCTGCTAGCCCATATGGGCTTCATGTGTTATATACTTGGGGATCATGGCTATAGGGGGTGTCCGCTAGCCCACATGGGCTTCATTTTTGAATACTCAGGAATCAGGGCTGGGGGGGTCTGCGAACCCATATGGGCTTCATTTTACATATACTTGGGGATCAGGGCAGTGGGGGAGGGATCTGCTAGCCCATACGTGCTTCATGTGTTATATACTCAGGGATCGGGGCTGTGGGGGGGCACTAGTCCATATGGGCTTCATGTGTTATATACTCAGGGATCTGGGCTGGGGATTCTGCTAACCCATATGGGCTTCAGTTTTGAATACTTGGGGATCAGGGCTGGGGGATCCACTAGCCAATATGGGATACATTTTTGAAAACTCTGGGATCTGGGCTGGGGGGGCACTTACACCCTTTAACTGGGTGATGTGCAGTTTGTGTCAACCTGTTCAGGTGTGCCCTTCATTTGGTGAATGGCTTGGGTTGCCAGAAGTCACAGGATTTAGCCACTGGGACCCTTCCTGATAGAGAATCGATGACAGGTTCCCAGGTTCAACAGCATTTGGCACAAGTTGCCTTTGGTGTGACTTGCACCATCCCTTTGAAAATGTGGCCCATGATTTATCTGCACACATTGTTTTAGCTATTTATTTTTTTTTATAAGAAAAGCAAGGCATAATGTTTGCAGATTATCAAAAAGTACATGTCTTTATAACATGCTATTTTATGCATGAAGCTAATGTTTATTTTATTGAAAACTCTAGCAACATGTTTTTCTTAAATGTGCATGTCTTGAAATATTGTTTTTTGAATTGCTTAATTTCAAGAGCTGAATTTAAAATTCACCTTGTGGAGATCTAGAGTGCATATGTCATGATGTTGGTTAGACATTTATCAATTGAAGTCATCTGTAATGCCATGGGAAAGAGAAAGCTGCCCGCTGTTAATGAGGCCGTCAATTTGGGAGTGGTCAGTTGCATGCAAGCTATTAGGAGAAGATTGCAGAGAGCTCCTGACCAGTTTAAACCCTTACCATTTTATCTCTAACTACATGATGAAGTCTTGGTGACTCCTCGTGAGAACAATTGTGGGGGTTTAAGATAATGCTCAGGCCAGCTTGACCATTAGAGTGGTCACTGCAAGTCTATCATACTTAAGTATGTCTGAAACACTGTGATGAACTCAATTATGATCATTTTAACAGCGTTTAAATATTTTTAGCTTTGTAGGGTTTTAACTGAATTTTATCACGATCATAAGCAATAAAAAATTACAACGATTATGGCTCTTTAGTTAAACAGTAGGTATGATTGTTATAAAATGAATCTATACAATGAACCCCTCCTGTAGAAATTTTTAATGGTACAGTATACACACACACATGCACACGCACACTTAAGTATGTCTGAAATATTGTGCTCAACTGAATTATAAGCCTTTAAACCACATTTTAATAAGTCTGAATTTGTGCTGTTTTAACTTTTTTTTTACGATCATGAGCGCTAACTTTTTATAATGGGTGTAATTCTTTTTATAGTGTATGGGAGAACATTATTGTGGGCAGAATTCCATCAAAAGCTAACATTGTTGTATCACTGATGTGACGTCACCTTGCTGTTGTACCATGTTGAGTATGTCACATTGATGGTACAACAACAATGAACACGCTTGCCCATGCATGTTTGTAAAGCACTGCATTTTAGGGATCAGCCGTGGCAGTGAGTCTGGGACTTGGGAGTGAGTAAGATCAACTGTAGTAAGGGAAATGAAAACAGTATTTAGTCTGTTTGCTTTTTTTCAGGGGTCCATTTAGTCTGTGTGATCAGGAGACCAGGACAGAATGTGACTCCTTCTTTGGGGGGGGGAGGTTGAAACTTATGTAAATTTTGTTGTTGTTTTTGGAGTCAAGGAACTAAAAAGTAAAATGCTTCTGGACGTGAATTCACCTTGTACTGTGCCCATAAACTATATAAGACAATGGATGGGCATTAGGTAACAACAAGGCTGAATTCACTTCTCGAGTTTGCCATTAACCTCTCAAAGTGAATACAGCCTTGTTGTTACCTGATGCCCATCCATTATCCTCTATATTTTGGTATTTCCAGTTAAAACTGTGTATAACAATATTTATGTAGTTTTCTTAAAAACATGAATTTAAGCATATTCAAGTCTATTTGTATCTTAAATAATTAACTTTCAGAACACAATTTTCTAATGTTTATTTATTTATTGAATTTTGATGAATGTTCATCTCCATTTAAAACAAAGGCCCCATTTGTTTCAATGGGAGGACGTTTGAATTATTTCATCTGTTTCTGTTTTACATACTTTGAGATTTAAAAGGTTAAATATTTGTTAAAAGTGTTGTATCATAGCAGGGATTTATCTAACTCCAAAAATTGATTAGCGTTTTGCTCATAAAAGTGCTAAAACTGTGTGAAAATTCATAGCATTTGCTTCACTGTGTTTAACAAACATAACACTTCTAGAAAACCTATATAAATACTTTCTGTACAGTTAGCATTGTCCCAAGAAAAAAAACTGCTAATCAATTATTTAAAACCCTGCATAGCATAGTTATATTTCAGGTTATAACTGTTTTAAAGCACTTCCATATAAAATATATTTCTGCTTCAGTTGGCCAAGAAACTATTACCCCCCCCCCCCCCCCCCCAAGGATTTAAATGTAAGGATTACTAATCAATGAGTCTTGCTGGCTATCACTGGTCTATGTTACACTGGTTCTTGGCTTCTGCCCTGCTTGGGTTGTGCTTGAGGCCCCCCTTGTACCTCATAAAAGCTGGGGCATTAGCTCACAACAGTCTGTTTTCAGTCATTGAACCAGCGATGGTAAGACTTTTGCATAGTTTCAACTTCTTAAAGACTTTAAAATGGCAATTTTTTTTGCAAAACTGTTTTCTCTCATTGGCTTTCATGATCTTGTTCTAGAACCTAAAGGATCACATGGAGATGATCATAACTGCATTTTATTTTATTGTTTTTTAATATTTTGAGTGGAAGAAATCAAGCTTATACAATTATATCCTAACTTTTTATAATTTAGGTTTGACAGCCTTGTCTAAATCAAACAACCATTATGAGTGCCTCATAGATCTTCACATGGTATAGTAATTAAAGGTATCAACATTTTATTAGCATTTGAATGTTATAATTATGTGTATATGGGGTAATTTCATAGGCAGGGTTTTTGCCAGTGCTGCATAGATTTGGGGGTGATGTACACTATAGTAATTTATTTAGTTTAAAATGTTTTGCTGATCATTATACAGAGAACCATAGTCTAATTTATAGATGTGTACAGGACTAGCAATAAGATAAAGATTTTACACTTTACCATTTGTGCATTTATAACTATGACTGTATACTGTAAATAGGGGGTTTAAACCTCTAGCAAACTGTCATATTAAATGCTTATACTTTGTAGAAAGATGTTTTAAATTTGGCAGATAAAACATAAAAAACTGCTAAAGTCAGCTATTTAAAATGTAAAACTGTAAAAGCAAATTGATTACCAGCAGTATATAATTAGTACTGACTTATAAACTGTTTTTATTTTTGTAATAGATATGGAGCAACCAGGACCTTCATCCAAAACTATATTATTAATTACTGAAGACAAAAAATCAGGTGCATGGCAGTTAATGTAGCCAAATTTTTGTACTACATTAACAGAACTATTCACAGTTGTTTTACAATGCAGATTAATAATGGGCAGATGTGTTCAAGACTGTAAAACAGCTGCTGTGTTTTTCTGTTTTGTGAATTTAGTATGCTTTCTTGCAAGTAAAATTATACTACAGTATATAGCCATATGTTTTTATAACATACATTAAGAAGTTCTGGCATGTCAATGTTTCTCTCCCCAACCCCCTTTCCTGTTTTTATAGTTTTAAATTCAGTATGGTTTAGTGCAATACATTATTTAATATGTTGACATTTTGCATGTTTTGATTTAGAGTACCTATCAACTAAAACAGATCAAAATACAATAAAAGAAGTGTGTATCTGAAATGTAATGTAACTAATATATAATTTGCATGTAAAAAGTCAGCACAATTTTAAATCAATATGCAGTACAGTGGCTATATATTTATATTTTTTATTTAATGCTTCCTAGATGATATCGATGTTAAGCCTATAGAAGCAGTATTTCCAAAGCCTGCAAGAGGCCACCACGCACATTCATGGCTATCCAGACAGAAAAATAATCTTCCTGACAAGACCGGACCATTGCTACATTCAGTGCCTGCACCTACAACAACAAACAAAAGGGATGAGGGCCATGTGAAAATTTCTTTAGTCCTACCCCATGAATCTTTAAGGACAGACCAACCACCCCCCACAAACAGAAGTAAAAAAAGTGAACACCATTGCCATATAGGTATTAGGGGTAAGCATTGTTGCAAACATAACAATAAGCAAACAAAAACACCTGTAGCATTAACCTCTGCCCCTGATAGTGTATCTGCAGAGCTGTTACATATTAAATCACCTACTGTGCGTGTGAGTAAAGCTGATCCTGTTATTACGCCTGGAACTTTGACAACCCAAAAAGTGTCACCACATGAAAAAAACCTCAACCAGTGGTACCCTTGTATATACATACACATATACATATAGTTATAAATTAGACCCTTTTTGCATACCAGTGGTGGTTTCTTCATGTGTGGTGCTACCCCCTGGTTGCAAACTAACATTTGAAATTTTTAACAAAGCATTTAAGGGGGTCATCTTCACAGAAACAAAGACATCATAATACAAGATTTAAAACTGTAAATATACATTTTGCCTGTTGTTTATATACCAAAAATGGTGGGCACTAGAAAACTAATTAAAAAAAATTAGCCTGTAGTGGTACAAAAATTTCTACTATTCAAAATGACTGTGGTGAAATGATTGATAGAATTCTACAATGTGGGTGTGTCATCAGAAATGCTAGGTGTAATATAGTGAATCAGTATATTAGGTGTCAAATTAGACAGGCTAAAGAAAATATTGGCTACTTATAACAGAATGCACCAGCATTAGGCACCCCTGCAAAAATATGTGACACCTCCAAATAACCAAGTGGTATCTAGGTCGCCATACCATGCTGTGTGTGTGACTGTTCTGTCAGCAATCTCCTGAGTGTCAGCAATGTAGTGAATGTGCAACTGAGTGCTGTATGTGTGAAACGTGTATGGGGATAATGTGATCATTCTGGTGTGCACATGGATCTGACAGAGTGAATATTGTATGAGTCCTGCACAAAACAGTTCCCCCAAAGACATGCAGATAGAGGGCAGTGGTATACCAAGCCATGAAGAAGACATTTGTAGTCAGGAGTGTAAGCAGCTGATGGAAAATGGTTTAGCAGAACCTGTCTATTTAGAATTAATAAATGAATATGAAATACCAAGAAATAATTTTAATGGTGTTGAGTATCACCAGCAGTTTCACTAAAACAAGATTGAAATGTTCAAGTATATGAAAGGGATAAACAAGTCTTGTACAGAGGGACTTTTCAAACTAAGGGAGAGGAGGGACACCCAAGGCCATGATATGAGACTAGAGGGGGGAAAGTTCAGGAGGGAGATGAGAAGACACTTTTTTACTGAGAGGATAGTGGCTGGGTGGAATGTGTTACAGGCAGAGGTGGTAGACAGCAGAACAGTAGGGGGGGCTTCAAAAGAGGATGGAACAGGGCAAGGAGGAGGTCAAGGGAGTGGGGTCAAGGGAGATCTGGCTTGTTTACAACTGATTTACCTTTCGCAAACACCATGAAAAAAAGCCCCATGAAAATAAGAGATGAGTCAATTGTTCATTGCAGTCAGATGATCATAGTACTGTGACATGTCAGCATGTTTGAAAAGAAACCTTGCATTGTTTAAACTGCTGGTGAAGGGGCCAACACAGCAAACAAAAGATATACTCTGTTCAGCCTTTGATGATGTAATAGCTGCAATTGCAGAGGTGGCACTCCATGCTATTAAAGGGACTATACCTCTCACAGTTCACCAGATTAAGATGCTGAAGAGGAGACACAACATTGTCAAAAAAATAAGTAATAGAAGGCTGTCTGTTAAACATAAAAAGCAGCTTGTAACACAGTCTGGGGAATTTATAAGCACCATGCTTAGTGTTGTGATACCCTTTTTAACCAATCTTCTAACAAGCAGGTGAACAAAGATTATGCACAAAAATTTATTTAGTACCACAGCAACACCTGGATTTGCTAAGAGGTCATCTGCCCCCTGAAGAGCCACCAAGAAAGGGTGTGGAAAATGGCTGGATGCTGTAATGTGGGATGTTCTTCAAAGGGCTGACCTCTCTGAATATGAGAAGGCTAAAGTATATGGATTATGTTGCAACGCTACCTCACAGCTGTACACCAAGGTAAAAAAGATGTAACAAACTTGTCATTATCTTTGACACTACATAAGCTAATGCAACAGCAAGATAGCACAACACAGCAACCTGGCACCAATGACATTTACAATGACACATTACAAAGCATTTCTGTGCAAGCCAGAAAACACACTGAAATATTGTTAAACAAACTGAAAAGGTCGTCTGTTGTTATAGACCGGAATGGTTGTGGTGAATTTATATATCACGGCATGCCCATTGAAAGGTCTCATATGTATGACTTAGACAAGGCTGTTACTTCTCAAAGACACACATCAGATGCTAAAAAACCTTGGGTGGGATAATTTTATCAGAGCTTTAGTGGAAATTAGTGCTCCTGAATCAGTGGTGCCTAACATCCAAAACAGGTCTTTGATTCAGAGTGCTAAGAACAAGCTGTCAAATGTTCTGACAGATGTGTCTACAACACCAGTTCCTGAAACCTATGCACCATAACCTGTGGCAAAAATAAGAAAAAACCCTTTTAAAAAAATGGCATGGTTGATGGCGTAATGCCTTGGATATGCCCCACACATTTTTGGTAATACTGGCCCCTATGCATTAATGGGCTCAAGTTACGTGCCAAAAATGCATAACCTGCCTGCACAACTCCACACCTACGGCAGGTGTGCACCAGCCATTATTCACTAACAGCCACCACCTGTCAGTGGCTCTGCATCCCTGGTGCTCAGGTCCACACAGGGCAGCCATGGGTGGAGTCGAGGACCCAGTCGGGCATCCAATGGGATGCCAGGCATGGGTCCCGCAGTGGATCCCTTATGCAGGTAGATGTGGATCTGGGAACATGAATAGCCCTGCAGGTATCCAGATCTGCTAGGCACTGCCCCTGTAGCCAACAGTGCACACCCGTCATAATGATGCCCCCCACACTATGCCCAAATGCCCCCACCCCACCGCACACATCCACCCCATCCCCATGTGGCCAAGCACACACCCCCAACACAGTGTGGACCCATCCCCATAATGCTGTTGACTCCCAAAAACAATGGCAGCCAGTGCCTCCATGGCAGTGCACACACACATGCCACACCACGGGCTGCCCGCCTGTATGCACGGAGAATACCACCAACTCCCCAGTATATTGCAGCTAGGTTTCTCTGTATGCTGTACAAGGCCCCCTCAACCCTGACACATGGCAACCCATTCTGGTCAGTTGTAGAAAGCACCCCCCTGTCCCCCACACTCAGGTGCCCTGTCCACAACACACAAGTCCCATTCCAGGTATCACCACCGCACATTGGTGTTCCATGGTCCCCCACCCCCTGTGGCACCAACAACACTGTCCCCATCACCCATACTTTAGTCAGTGTCACAGCTTGGACTGGCCAGTGGTGCAACCCTCCACACACCTCCTTGGCCGCCGACCATCCAAGTGATGCTGGGAGCATGCCCCTATTTATAGGTGGCATGCTCCCATCAGCACTTGGATGGCTGGTGGCCAGGTGGTGTGAGAAGGGTGTGCCGCTGACCATCCCAAGATGTGGCACAATGGGTGGGAGGGAGCCTGGGGGTTTTGATGCCATGGGGTGGGAACCAGTGGACACCAATGCGGGCAGGGGTGCTGGGTTCTGGGTGGGGTCCATGCAAAGTGCTGTGGTTGGGGTAGTGCTGTGTGCAGGGGTTGCAGTGCATGGACAGGGATGGGGCACAGAAGGTGTGTGTGTGAGGGGGTTCCTTAATCACCAGGGGCTGGAGCACAAGCGGGTGGTTGGGGGGTGTTACAGGAATAGTCCTGAGGTATGGGCTGTCATGTGGGGGGGGCTGGCACATAGGGGCTACTGCCACAGCTGTGTAGGCACTCACCTGATCAGCTGCCCCAGCCCTCCCCATCAGTTAATGGGCTGTGGCAGCAGGGGGGACCATTTACAAGTCCCGCTGCAACACATAGGTGTAGTACCTGTGGGTTCACAGTGGGTTACGGCAGGGTTTTGGCTGCCGTAACCTGTGCTTCACTATGCCCACCTGCAGGCCATACTAAAGCCTCTGTGAATGGTGTGTAGTGCAGACATGCCCCTGCCTGCCCCCGGTGCATTGCTGTCTGCGCAGCCAGAAGTTTGGGTGTGTAACTGCCATGTGTCCCATCTGTGAATGCAGTGCATGGTTTACTGGACCCCACTCCATGGCATTCAGTCATAGTGATGCCAATGCACCTGGTTTATGTGGCACGTTGGCATCGTGAATTGGGCCCATTGTGTTTTTATACATTTTTAATCATTTATATGCATTTTGGCTTTGATTTTGCTGTCATATTTAAAAAATATACAGTCTGATGCATTGCAAAAATTATTGTGTTTCATTGTCTCCTTACAACAAGAATATTTAATAATTATACACTATAAAAGTAAACTACATCTGCTGGCTATACAATACAGCATGCCTTATTTCTATATCTACTAGCAGTAATAGTGCTGGTTATAATCATAATGTGAAATTACTGACTGTGGGCTGAAACAAAAAGAAAGCTTCAATCATTTAACAATTGTCCATTGATTGATAAATGTATAAACGTTTCAATCATTTGTTATTAAATTATCAGAATACATCCTAACCACATCATTAATATACAATGATGGCTACAGGTCATAACTGTAATATCTTGAACCTGTTTCAGATTAAACAGTGTTTCTGTCACATTCTTCCAGAACAACTTAACAACTGATGGTGGAAATAAATGTGAAGTCTGGAGGAAAGCCATAAGAGTAAAAAAACGTTGCAGTAGTATGGTCAGGGAGATAAATAGCTAACCAGTGTTCACCAGGCATAGACAGGGGCTGTGCAGTCACTACTAAGGAGGCTGGCACACAAGTTAGTCTATCTGAAGGTAATTGATCACTTGCAACCTCCCCCCCCCAAAAAAAATATTTCTGGTAAAAGAGTCTGCCTGGAGAAAGGTGTCCAGTTGTTCAGTGTTCATATTTAACTGATGTCAAACACAATGTTTCATCTTTGATTAACTTTTACCACATTATCAAAGACTGCATACACCAACATATTCACAGTAGCTGGTAGAGGGTCAGCAAAATGTATTTCAGCTCTCAAACTGACAGAGCGGATTAGTGAATAATGATCAACACAGCCTTGGTCAGGGCTCAGGTCAAAAGCAAATAATGTATACCCCTGACAAAACCTACATGGTATGTCAGTAATAAACTATCTTTTATATGTTTTCCACTAGCATGAACTAGACTGATATATTCTCTGACAGCATTACCATTTGTAAAGTGAGGTTGTAGTGGTTTAGCAGGAACTTGTTCACCATCTACATACATTGCTATAAAGTTAATGTTAAAATGTTTAAAAATGAAAAAGTTTTTATTGTACACACCACTGGAAGCATCATTATCAACAAAGCCTATCACCAATAATTTTGGTATGTGCCCCAGAAACAGATTATCTTGGTTACACACATGGCTGCCCCCAGACATACTAAACACTTTCATGCCCCCATACATACTAAATACTTTCATGCTAACACGATCAATAACGTACTCTGCATTAACAGACTGTAAAGCCTTAGCATGGCCAATACATACAGCTTGTGACATTTTTACCCTTTTTACATAAATAGATGCTGATTTCATTTGTAATTTATAATCTTCAGCTGCATCACCACTAATTAAACAAAATGTATTCTTGCTACAAATGAGTTTAATTTTAACATCCACTCCATTCAAGAGCATTTTTCCTTAAGAAGAGGTCAGCATGAATTGGTCCACACAGTTCTACACTTTGATTCTCTGCTGTAAAAGTTGCACACTTTTTAAAACCCTCATTGGGGCCATTAAGAATGGCGTTCTCATGCTGTTCTGGTGTGTCATAAAATAATCCAGATGAAAATTGTGTAGACAGGGTGTCATCGCTGTAATTAAGCAGTGATACAATGATTGCTCTGTATGGGTAGCAGATATTACTCTGGCTAATCAGCCAGTTACCCACCACTATGTCCACCTGGCTAAAGATGGTTGCCAGGGAAAGGTTAATGAAACTTACTCTAGCTACATCATCAGTGTCACTATCATCAGCCTTAGTGGTCTTGCACAGAAGGTATAACAAGACATTGTTTTGGTTGATGTAATCTTCACCTTTACTCACCACATAAAATTCCAGGGGTGCATTATCACTTATAGCTGACAAGGGAGGGATTGTAACATAAAGGTTTTTCTCTATACTGGTTTGGGTTGGTGGTAATATGGAAAGGTCTAATTCTGACTTTCCACATTCTTGAGACATGCAGTGTACCAGAGCCATGGCTTAAAATAAGTATTTTTTCCTGTTAGTCTTACAAGATTTTCTCTCCTTGTACTTTCATTTTACAACTGTTCTTTTCTTTTGAGCATGCCGTCTTTTAATAGTGCTTTCACTGGCCCATGGTAGGACCATTCTCCTTTTCTTAATGGGCCTCTTGTAAACCACCATTCCTGCTCCATCTTGCTGCAGTCCTGGATCAGGAGTCATGAAGGAACTCACAACATTCTCCGTTATAGCTTTTACAATATTTTTAGTAGCTCATTTAAGGCGGGATTTTACTGTCTGGAAGCCTTTTTGTAATAGTGGTACAGCTTTTCTAAATAAAGTTCTAAATATACAGTCTATACTGGCACCATACATAACAGCGGCACCATGAAAACCAGATAAGCCTTGACCGGCTTGTGCTTTATAATAGGCTACATAAAGGTTTGGGTCACTGTACAACTTCTGAGACATGGCAATCATTCAGAAGGTTCCTTTATCAGGCCGGAAATAAAGCTTTACAATCACCTTGCCAAACAAGAATAACACATTTTTGTCTTGATCTTTCTTTATCACAATAGTTATGGTGTCAAACTGTTTTTTGCTGATTGGTATATAATCTGGTTTATCATAGCAGATGGTTGTGATTGCTTTATTCTTACCAGATCTTTCCACACAATGTAGTAGGGGCATATGACTATCTCTGACTCTTTGATGTTCCATAATGTCTGTATACACATACAGTGTGTAAAACCCTACATTGATGTCAGCATAATATGGGCCTGTGCTTGACTGTAGTTGTGTTATACCAGTTGGAACTCCCAAAATATGAGCCAGATTATGGTGAGCAATGAATGCTCCACCACTAATGTTGTGGAATTTTGTTTTCCATTCTCGACTGTCATATGCTAAAAACATGCCTAGTGCTTTACTGACGGCTGCCATGACATCACCAACATTGTGATAATAACCTCTGGGAACTGATAATTGTAATAATGGCTTAGAAGTTTTACCTGCTTGAAATCTCCCATCTTGTTGTGTAATATTGTCTCATGTCCTTGGGTATTGTATTTCTGACAAGCTGACTTCCCACACTCCCACTAAATTGATAGGTTTTGCCAGTTTCACAGTACATTCTGAAATTGTATTTTTTGGGAAATATTTCAAATGAGGCATTGCTGGGCAGTGTGTAACATAAAACTCATTCTCAGCCATTGTTCTACCAATAATGCCTTCTCTCATAATTTTAAATTTCTCAGCTGTTTGGATTCTACCCAGCTGTTAAATGTTGATGCCCAACCTAACAATTTCATTAAAACACCTTTTTCTTCCCTTGTCTTTTCTGTGACACTATTTTCTCAACCCTGTATACACGGTTTGCAGTGTCTTCGACTTTTACCTATTCTTGCTCACAAAAAGTACCTCTTATTTCTTCACCATCATAATCTTTTAATTTGTACAGTGGTATAGGCTTAGGTATACAATCTGAATTAATGAATATCTCACTTGTAAAGTTTTGCTCATAATCTTTTTCAAATGTTTTCTGAATTCTAAAAACCCACACGTTATCACTCCCATGAAATTTAAAAGGCCTTTTCACTTTGCATGTAAGATCACCATTTTGAATTTTACAGACATCTAAAGAATTGACAGCTGTCACATTGGTGGGCCTCATTTTGATGGACTGGTGGTAATTCTGATTATAGACCATTGTTAAAGATTGTAATACATCTGTGTACCTATACAGTATGTGTTAAATGCTGTAAAATATCTCTACATTTTTGTTTTCAATGTACTGTTAAATCTTTAAATCTTTCCACAATGCAAGCCTTAACATCGTTTGATGTCATAAAATGATGTATGTTTTGTTCTTTTAAAAATAATTGAAAATTTAGCATTAAGAAATTCAGTCTCTTCATCTGTTTGTAATTGTTCAGGTTTGCAGCCCTCTCTGAGTATCATTTTGAAAGCCTTTGTCACAGGTCTTCCAGATTTTTTGTTTTTTAGCACTTTGGTCCATGCGTATTTTGACAGGACATCAATAACTGTTAGAATAAATTGGAAGTCAGCATTGTCTTTGAAAAAACTAACCATATTTACCAAATCAGCCTGATGTTGTGCATCAATGTTGTTACCAACTACTCTGTTTCTAAGAAATTGTTTCCTTGCAGGTTTGTGCATAGTGTAGGCATCTTGTAATGACAGCCACTGTGATACCTGAGTGTGAATAATTATTTTCCCCCTGTTTGCAGGAGCACCATGTAGTCTCTGAGCACCTCCTAAGCTACCAGGTGTATATGGGCCATAATACATTTTTTCAATGATTTCTGAACCATGACTGCTGTTTAGTGATACGGCAGGAACACAGCCGTTTTTTTCAGATGTGAAACCTTTACTATGAAAGACCACATGATGCATTCATCTAATTATATAACAACACAGAACATGTGTTAGCCATCATGATAAACTGATGCTATACCACATTATAAATATTACAACAAGAAAAGACAGGCCTTGTTTTGCTATGCAGCAAGAAAATTGGATGTAAATTCAGTCACATTGCTAACATCTTCCTGTCTTTGACATTTTAAACTATAACAACAAATATCAACCATGTAGGTCACAGCTACCAACACCCGTCCATGAGAAACCACATCCATTTTTTTAATATTAGTGGTAGCACATTTTGAACAGTTTCTAACACACCATCATTTAGGCACATGATCATGTTCATTATTTCACACCAGTGTACATCTTTTTTTAATGTCACTCATCAAAATCTGTATAAAATGAAGTTTTTCACAGTTCATGGGGTTACATAGAGTTTGAGCAGCATGATGTGAAATTTTCATGTTTATCAACATCTGTAAGATATTTTCTAATTTTTGCTTTTCAAACATTCTTTGGTGGTTTTCCCACATGTTGCTCATTTTAACAGCTCTTACCATGCAGCACTGTGTTCCTCATTAGAACTCCCAATATCATACAAGTACATATAATAAGTCACAGGGCTTCCTTTTTTGTAGTGGGCTTTTAAAATATTTTTTATGTCTTCCTGATGAAACCACTTCTTCAGCAGCATTCCACAGTGTTACACTCGGTTGTTTATACTGTTCAGTTTGTCAAGTCCCTTAGCATTACATGGTAGCTCTTTAAATTCTGACAAAGTGTCATTTTTCACTTGTATTGTATCAAAATAGGATGCTGTGCACCGAAGTTTCCATGCTGTCAATTTGACTAGTAGCTTGATACATCATGGGCACAACCTCTCACATGCTTCATCAAAAGCACACTCCCAGTACCCCTCATCTGGTTCATATATACAGCTATGTCTTATTTTTGAGGGGTGGTCAATGGTACATTCCTCAGAGTTTATCTTCAAGTCCTGAGCCATCAAATCTTGCAGTAACTGTATTAGAATACCCTTTATCAGGTCCAACATGATAGTCTTTTCAGGTGGCACTTGAATTGCTGTCATGGCCACATCAGACTTTTCATCAGGGCATTTCTCAATGGCCAGTACCTCTGGTTCTTCCCACTGTTCATCCATATTAATGCACTCATGATTATCATGCAAACCAAGTCTCATGAATGATTCAATAAATTCAGACATACCAGAATACACCAACCTGCTCACCTCCAGTGTGGCACTAACAGACGCTGTAGAACAACATTGCCTAGGTTCATCCATTTTGCTACTTTCCTCAGGCAACACACACACACACACACACACACACACACACACACACACACACACACACACACACAGGAGCAGAACATAAACCAGATAGACTATGGATGCAAAGTGGTATATGATTTTATCAGCATCAAGTCTACTTTTAACCCCTTTGACATGTCCTGGGCAAGCCCAAACAAGCCAACTTTTTTTCCATCCATAGCAGCATCACAAACCAGAACCAGAAAGTGGGCCTGCATCATATCCAGTGCACATGGAAGAGGCAGGAACAGTACATCATATCTGGTGCACATGGAAGCAGAAGGGGCAGGAAGATTATGTCATATCTGGCAATCAATTGTACGTCATTTCTGGCAATCACATTTTGATAGTTAGTATATGCATGTATTACTAATAGTGGTCACCTGGAGTGACAAGGCCAAGGAAGAGAATGGGGATAGTAGGGGGAGGATTAGTACCCTGGAGGCACAGTAGTTTCATGGAAAATTCCAGGGATAATAGGGAATATGGGCAGACTGGATGGACCTCTGGTCTTCTTTTGCTGTCATGGTCTATGTCTCTGTGTTTCTATTTACCCAGGATAGTAGGACTGAGATGTGATATCTCATTTTTAGTGGGGTCCTGCTTTTATAATGCATTTTTCAAGGACTTATCATCCTAGATGCACATCTCCTTTTCAGTGGGTTCTGCTGTAGGGTCCTATTTTTACATAGTTTTATAATATGGTTACCCAGGATAACCCAGCTGAGATGCAATATCTCATTTTTAATGGGGTCCTGCTTTGACTCATTTTTGTACTGTATTTACCCAGGATATCATAGCTCAGATGATATCTTGTGCTCAGTGGGATCCTGTTTTTCCCCAATTTTTACACTGTATTTACTCAGGATAGCACAGCCAAAATACAGTACCTTGTATTCAATGGGGCTTTGCTGTTATAATGTATTTACCCATGTTAGCCCAGCTGATAGGCAAATTACATTTTCAGTGGGGCCCAGCTTTATAAACTTATTTTTCCCAGGACAGAGCAGCATAGATACCTAGATCAGTTGGGACTCTACTGTACTTGGATCCTGCTTTTACACATGTTTACTATATTATTTACCCAGGATAGACCAGATGAGATGCAATATACCATTTCAGTGGTGTTCTGTCTTTACACATGTTTAGATTGTATTTATCCAGGATAGTCCAGCTGAGAGGCAACGTACAATTTTCAGTGGGCTCCTACATTTTTAACCCAAATTTCCAACATAGTCTTTTTATGATCTGATGTTATGATCAAGACGGGGAATTTTTTAAATCCCATCCGCAGGTGATTTCATGGTGCAACTGCCAAAACATGTTTCAGAAAGCATTTGGAAAATGACACTTATCATGTTCATAGGATGGGGAAACACAAGGGAACAGTGGAACATTAGGGTCCAAAATCTGCAAAAACAAAGTTTAGTGGAAGGCTGACAGTGTAAAAAAAAATGTGGAGAGTAGTGCAATGTAATGGCTGTGGGGCAGCAGTCTTTCGGGAGTCTTTCTGGAGGCTGAGATGCTGCCCTATTTGCAGACAACTCTCTGCCCTGAGGGAGGAAGTTGCCTGTCTTCAGGCCACACTGGACATTATTAAGGGAACCTTCCCCCAGGCCACACTGGATGGTAGGAAGGGAACCTCCCCCATCCAGGGAGCACCAGAGCCACCACCACTACCTCAGAGGTTGTGAAGAAAGCACAGCAGTTGGACCACAGTGGGCTCAGGGAGGGTGAGGATGATGGAACAGAGGCACACCCAGTCAGTTGTTCCACTCCACAATCCATACACCATTCTGGGGGAGCATAGCTCCCCTATGGATGCACCCACAGAGGAGACTAAGGAGGCTGAGGACAGCTGTCACAAGGGAGGCCCACAGGAAGGAGGCAGAGGGCACCACAAGTAAAGGAAGTGGTGGGGAGTCAATTATTAGGGGGATAGAACTGGGGGGAGCAGGGAAAACTGAAGTAAGGTGCCTGCCTGGTGCCATGGCTTGGAGAGACAGGAAGTGCATCCTCAGGATAATGAGAACAGCTGCACGGGAGTCTGAGCTGGACATCATTGTCCACCTAGGGACAAATGACTTGGCTCATCATGAGATTAGAGCAGTGCAGAAGGACTTTGTAGAATTGGGGAGGGGCCTAAGACAAATAGCACACACAATATCCTTCTCTGAGGTGCTGCCTGTCAATGGTATGAGTGAGGCGAGGGTACTTTGCACCATGCAGTTTAATGAATGGTTGAAAAAATGGTGTGGAGCACAGGGATTTGGCTTCATTGGGGACTGGGGTTCCACCTGGAGGGATATCAGCCTATACTGGTAGGATGGTCTGCATCTGTCCAGGATGGGAACAAGTCTTTTGAGCAATCGGTTTAAATGCTTCATTAGCAAGCTTTTAAACTAGTCAAGGGGGGAGGCACTGATAAGCAGCAGGAAAATCCAACCTCTCCCTACAAAACAGGGTACTAAATGAGAAAAGACTGAGGTAGAAAGGTCAGTGGGGGATGCTGCAAAAGAAGGTAAAGCCATCAAAAAATGGAGAGCAATGAGTACCAACACCCATAGTCTGAATAACAAGCTTCCTGAATTAGTGGCCTTGATGGAGGAGGAACATCTGGATATCATGGCAGTCACAGAAACATGGTACACACAAAACCATGACTGGGATGTAAACATACCAGGATACACTATCTACAGGAGGGACAGGGAGGGTAAAAGAAGAGGAGGAGTAGCTCTTTACATAAGGGAAGAAATCAAAGCAACAGAGCAAAAGGGAAAACAGGGAGGAGAAGAAGCACTGTGGGTCAATTTGGAGGCAGGCACTGGCACCACAATCCGCACAGGGGTTGTACACAGACCCCCTTCTCAGGGGAAGGAAATGGACAAGGAAATGATAGAAAGAATACTTAGAATGGCAGAAAAAGGGGAGATATTGCTGATGGGTGATCTGAATATGTCAGATGTTAACTGGAGTGCAGTTGCAGCAGCCACTTTGAAGAGTGGGGTTATTCTAGATGCCCTACAGGGGGCATGCCTTGGACAACTAGTATTGGAGCCCACTCGAGAGGGAGCAATCTTAGACCTGGTTCTCTCAAATAGAGATGAAGAGAGGATCACAGATGTAGAAGTGGGTAGCCATCTTGGAACTAGCGACCATCGAACAGTATGGTTCACAATAAACACAGCAATAGAGTCAAGCCATACAAAGGCAAAAGTACTGGACTTTAGGAGGGATGACTTTGCAAAATGGGTGAGTGCCCTAAGGAATGCACTAGCAAATGGGCAGGAAGGAGGGTGAAGAACAATGGGAATAATAAAACTGCCATCACAGAGGTAACAAGCCTTTGTGTGAAGCAAATAAACAAAATGAAATGATGTAAGAAACCACTATGGTTCTCAAAGGAAGTGGCAGTGAAGGTTCAAGAGAAAAGAAAGCATTCAAGAAGTACAAGGAATCACAGAAGGAGCAGGACAGAGAACTGTATCAGTTAAAGCAAAAGGAAGCTGGGAAGACAGTCAGAACAGCAAAGGCCCAAACCAAGGAAAAGATAGCCAACTCAGTTAAGAAGGGGATAAACCCTTTATAGGTACATCAGGGACAAGGAAGACCAAGGGAAGGTTAGTGAGGCTTAATAAAGGGAGGGAGGGTGGGCAGAGGGTGACTGTGAAAAGGCAGAGATACTAAACAAATATTTTTGCTCAGTATTTACAAAGGAAGAGGGGGAGGTACCTAAAACAAACAGTAGAAACACTCTGGATACAGAAGTTGATACCAGCCCATTTACAGACGAAAGGGTTCTGAACGAACTCTTAAAACTGAAGGTGGTCAAAGCAATGGGGCCGGATGGGATTCATCCCAGAATTCTAAAAGAACTAAGGGTAGAACTAGTGACACCACTGACTACCCTCTTTAACAAATCATGGAAGGATGGAGTGGTACCTGAGGACAGGAGGAGGGCAGATGTGATTCCCCTTTACAAAAGTGGGAGCAAGGTAGAAGCAGGAAACTACAGACCTGTTAGTTTAACCTCAGTGGTAGGGAAATGATGGAATCACTTCTGAAGGAAAGAATTGTTGATTATCTAGAGGCCAGAGGGGCACAGGACTCAAGGCAGCAAGGATTCACAGCGGGAAGGTCATGCCAGACAAATCTGGTAGATTTCTTTGACTGGGTGACCAAAGTAGCAGATCAGGGAGGGGCTGTGGACATGGCCTACCTAGACTTTAGCAAGGCATTTGACACAGTCCCACACAAAGATTAATATACAAGTTAGCCAGCCTGGGAGTGGGTCCCAAGATGACAGTCTGGGTAAAGAATTGGCTGGAGAATAGGACACAGAGAGTAATAGTAAATGGAGTCCACCTGAAGAAAGGGGTTACTAGTGGGGTACCGCAGGGTTCAGTATTAGACGCGTCCTCTTCAATGACTTTATAGTTACATTGCAGAGGGACTGGAAGGAAAAGTATGTCTCTTTGCAGATGACACAAAGATCTGCAACAGATTTGATGCACAAGGTGGGGTGGAAAGGATGAGAAGGGACTTGCCAAGGTTACAGGAATGGTCAAATGTATGGCAGCTTAGATTCCATGCTAAGAAGTGCAAGGTAATGCACCTGGGAAACTAAAACCCAGGGGAAGAGTACACAATGGGGGGTGAGATACTAACAACAACAAAAATGGAAAGAGACCTGGGGTTAGTCATATCAGATGACCTAAAGGTGGGCAGCAATGTCAGAGGGCAGCAAGGAGGGCTGGGGGGATACTGGGATGCATAGGGAGAGGCATCACCAGTAGAAAACAGGAAGTTATTATCCCTCTGTACAGGCAGTTGGTGAGACCCCATCTGGAGTACTGTGTGCAGTTCTGGAGACCCAATCTCCGCAAAGACAAAGACAGGATGGAAGCTGTCCAGAGGAGGGCAACTAAAATGGTGCAGGGTCTGCACCGGAAGACATATGAAGAGAGACTTAGGAGCTTAATATGTATAGCCTCGAGGGAGGGAGGGGACATGATAAAACTTTCAAGTACCTCAAGGGAATCAACAAAGTCCAAGAGGGTAGCATCTTCCAAAAAAAGAGGTGTGCAAGAACAAGGGGGCACAATTTGAAGATGGGGGTGGCTCAGAGGTAATTTAAGGAAGTATTTTTTCACAGAGAGGGTTGTGGATGCATGGAACGGCCTTCCAGAGGAGGTTGTGGAGTCAAAAACAGTGGTGGAATTCAAGCATGCATGGGACAGTCATAAAGCAATTCTAGGGGGTGGGGGTAGGAAGAAGTAGGCTGCTGGTTAACTAGGATCTGCAGCTTATCCATTAGGTAGGGAAATGGGCAGACTGGGTGGGCCAAGTGGTCCTTATCTGCCATCAAAATCTATGTTTCTATGTTGTGCTTGTGCAATTGTTGCAATACTTGTCTCTTTCTTTGGTTTTCCACCCATGGTAGAGGGGACAGGAGAATAGTCTCAAGGCTAAAGGAAATATTTCAGCTAGAGAACCATATCAGAGGCAGAGCACTGGATGTGGAGGAGGGGTGGGAGGTGGTACACAAGTGGAGTGCTGATGGATTATAATTGTTTAAGTAGTCTAGAAGGAGGAAGAGTCTGGAGGCCCCCATTGAACTGCAGGGTAAACCTTTAGATTCAGTGGAAGGTTGCCAGTATGTGTTGTGTTTGTGCAACTGTTGTGATACTTTGGCTTGTATTTTTCTCTGGTTTTCCACCCTTGGTCGTGGCTGTGGCAACTCCTGGGTGTTCAGCACAGGGGTCCCTAGTTTTACAGAACTGGGTAAAGGGTCCCTGATGCACCTGGAGTTCCCTGCAGCACTAGATTACTGCAACTTGCAGTGATCTATGGGCTCTCTGAAAATCAAGCCCATGTACTTCTTTGTTGATTTTCTCAGTTTTGGATCTCGGTAAGGTGAGGATGAACTAGTCCACTGATACTTCTGTACACAGTTAAGAGTAGGTAGGTGGTTGGATTGAAAACTGAGGTAGACAATGTAAATTCTCCAGGTCACAAAAATCTAAAGACGGCCAGAGTCATAGTGGCTTGAAGATTAAGATCAGCAAAGGGTACATGAAGCCTTTACTTAGGAGATGTAGTGATTGAGAATGTAATTGATGAGTTTCCTTTTTGCAGCTTCTGGAGGAATGTCTTTATTTAGGTCTTGCAGGAAGACCTTGATTGATGGATGTGATAGATGACATTGATACATAAATATGACTGGACATCAAAGTGAACTGGATACCAGAAATATATTGTTTGATTGTCATGGCTGAGTGATGAAAAGTGCAAGAACAGTATGATGCAAGTGCCAAAATGAGAGATATGGAACAGTGGAAATGGTTCATGCTCTTACAATACAGAATAATTTCTTCCAAGCAGTTTTGTAGGTGGCTTGTGTTGATGAGGACAAGAATTTCCATACAGCAAGTGAGGCATAAATTAGTTTTATTTATTTATTTATTGAAGTCTTGGATAAATACCTTTTAGCTAATAGCTCATTTACAAAGGTTCCACATCAAGATACAATACAATAAACAAAACAGATAAGATGGCAGTCGGCACAGTACGTACATGGTAGTGAATTACAAAATAATTGAATTACATTAAAGACACTTATGGATGCGTTACAGTTTAGGTAACTATGCAGTTAAAGACAGCTCTAGAGAGGTGGTGAAAAGAGGAAATATTGGGAATAAAAGAGTAGTGAGAAGGAGCAGCCACAGGACCTTGTCAATGTTATGAAGGGCTGTGATAGAATTGAAGAGGGTGTGCGTGGGGGACTGTGGCTAGAGAAGGGGTGGGTGAGGTTTAGGTAGAGGGAGGGTTATGACGGGAGGAGTGGTGTGGGGGTTATTGGAGGAGGAAGTGGAGAGGATGAGGCTAGGGAGAGATGGAGGGGAGAATGGTTGGGTCATAGGATTAGAGTGACAGAGTAAGTGCTAGGGTAGCGTAATAGAAATCCCAGTGAAGACAGAGGGATATCAGTGGGTACAGTCAGAGATATAGTGTGCAGTCAGGTATGAGTGAAACTGTGTTTTAAAGTGCCCAGTTTTAGTAGCCTCTACCATGTCACTAGGGAGAGAGTTCAGCCAGCTCAGTGCATGGTACCAAAGGACTGTTGTCCTTGCGTAGTCCTTCTAAAAGGTACCTTTAGGGTACACTATTACTTATAGTACCTCACGTTAGCCTAGGTGTATCAGTTTGGCACAGTAGATTTTGGACCTCTGGTGGTGTAAGACCTACAGTGGCCTTTTAGGCAAGCAGACACACCTAGTACTTAATCCTGTTATCCAGGTTTAGCCAGCCAGATTGAGCATATAGTTCACAGGTATGAGTTAGTCTATTTGCTCCTAGCACTAGTCTGCATGCTTTATTCAACACTAGGGTGATCCTTTTTACTGCTGTGACTGTGGCTGCCCCATAGACAACCAGCCTGTATTCTATAATCGAGAAAACCAAGCTATTTATTGCAAGCTTGAGAGCATCATCTGTTAGGCAGTTTTTGTGCCTGTACAGTTGGCCTATGTTGGTGTTAATGGACTTAGCTACAAGATCAATGTGTTTTGAATAGGTAAGGGAGCTATCTAGGGTGACTCCCAGATATTTGAAATTCTGGACCATCCATTTCCAGTATTTCACCTTTATTATTCAAGACATTTAGTTGGTGCATCCTGTATCAATTGTGAGGGGAGACAAACAGCATTGTTTTTGTCTTCTAATAGTTTAGCATGAGTCTAGATGAAAGGAACCAAGATTCAATGCTTGTGAAGTCCTCCTGCATTTGCTGTTCCAGGATGACATGTCTGTGTGAATGGTGAACAGCACCACGTCATCAGCATGCAATAGTATCTGACCATTGCAAGCCTGGGGGAGATGGTTCAGGAACAGGCTAAAAAGTAGGGGGCAAAGGATAGATCCTTGGAGAACCCTGGTACTGATACCGTGTCGGTCAGATAGAGCATCTTGGATTTTTACCTGTTGATCTCTCCCTGAGAGATAGCTATGAACCACCTGATGGACTCTTGTGATAGACCTCTGTAGATTGTTTGGTCTAACAGGAGTTCGTGACTGACCGTGTCAAAGGCCTTGGTGAGGTCAATAAAGGTAGCCCCCACCATAGACCCCCAATCTAGTAAATCATGAATATGACCTCTAAATTCTACTGATGTGGTAGAGATACTGTGTTGCTTTCTCTAAAACTGTGCCGCTGAATACATTGCAGCTGGTATTTGTCAAGATATTTGATGAGCTGGTCATAAACTATATCTTTGAGTGCTTTTGAGAGAAGTGGGAGTATTGAAAATAGGGTGGTAGTTTGTTTGGCTGGTCCTGTCACTGCTTTTGAATACAGGTGTGATGACTGCAGCTTTCCAAGGTCAGGGGAATTTTCTTGTTGTTAAGATTAGATTTTGTATTTTTGTTAGTGGTGTGAGTAGAACATCGAAGGTAAGTGCAACTAGCTTAAGGTCAAGATCACCACCACTGTTTCTCATTTTACCTAATACTTTCTTGAGGTATTTTTTTGCCTCTGTTTTGGTAATGATTTTAAAATAGAAGGGTGGGGGTGGGGTAGAGGGCAGGATGTTTCTAGATTTGCATTCTGCCTCACTTATGGGTTTGAAGAAGTCTGGGGAAGCACCCTGCTAAGGTTTGTGAAGTCCTTGTTGAAAATGTCTGCTATGCTTTTTGAATCCTGTGTTATTTTCCCCCTCAGTGCTTAGCATTGCTGGTGGCATTTTATTTGGTTTACCAGTTAGGGTCTTGATGTTATCCTAGAATTTGTGGCAGTCACCCCAGGAATTAATCAGTTCTGATTTAAAATATTGGCTCACTGCTTGGCGAATGGCTCGGGTGCAGTTGTTAAGAGTTGTTTTGTAATTTTGAATGTCTATTGGAGCTCTTCTGCTTCTGGCCTTTTGCCAGAGGTTGTATCTGGCCTTCATTTGGTTAATGATTGGGGCATCACCCAGGGCATATGGTTCCTTCTGACTTTCTGTTTAGTAAATTGGGCATAAATGTTACAGGTAGCATTGAAGGTCTTTATGAATAATTCTAGTGCTGTGTTGTCATTGGCTTCAGAGTCTATGGAAGATCAGTTTTGTTGGTTAAGGTGTGCTTTAAAGGAGGCCAGTTTCTCTTTTTAAGGACTTGGTATGTGATGATTCCTGTGGGGGGTTGGGTGTTTTGTTAGTCTAGGTACTGAGGATGGGAGAGTGATCACTCAGGGAGTCAGGGAGGTTGACTGCGTGTGTTATTCACTCTGGACAGTTGGTTAACAGCCAATCGAGTAGGGTGCTTGTACCTGTGTAATAGTTGCTATGGGTAGGGGAGTCTACTAACTGGGCAATATTTATAGTGGAGATGGCATCTCTATAAGGGGCTGTGATAGGGTACAGCCAGCTAATGTTAAAGCCCCCTAGGACTATAACCTTGGAGTTAAGGTTGAGGTCAGAGAGGTAGTCAATGACTGCTTTGAACCCAACAGCTTGCTCATTGGGTGGTATGTATACTGATACTATTGTTAAGCCATTGCCATGTGTTCCAAGGAGTATTTTTACTGATAGTATCTGTGCATAATTACCAGTTGTTATATGTGGGAGGGCCCAGCCCTGAAGGGGGTCCTTAATGTAGATGATGCATCCGCCTCCTTGCTTCCCGGTTCTGTTCAACCTAAAGGATGTATAACCTTCGAGCTGAATAGCTATGTCAGTGGTCCTTAGCATGAGCCATGTTTCTACCACAGACAAAAGATCTCCTTTGTAATTGTTTAACCCTGACCTGTAGCGAGTCAAATTTAGCCGTAAAATTGCAGATGTTACTGGAGGTGACTTTTAAGATTCCATGATACTTTAGTGGTTCCTCACCCATTATAATTGGGCCAGGTTTAGGGTGAATGTTCTCAGAGAGCAGTAGCAGTAATCATGCTAGCCTTATTACCTGTATCCTAAGAAGGTTTAGAGTCATTGTGTGCTTGTGGCTGTTAGAGCCATATTTCAAGTTTTTTACTGTTATCAAGGACATATTGATGTTGGTTGGGGTTGGGGTAGGCGGTGTTGGACAGTAGCAAAGCAAATCCATCCCTACATATTTGACTAGGGAATATTGAGATCACATGAGTGGAAGACAAGTTAGGGCAGGTTGCATACTTATCTATGGTGGATAAATTGTTAGTGCAGTGTTGAGCAGTATTTACTAGTATGAGGGGTGGAAACATTCCCAGCACAACATGGAGAAGCCAGGCTTTTTGCTTCCGCATTATTCTAGGTGTAGCAGATCTAGCGAGGTCACTTACCAGATCTCATGAGATCACTTAACAGATATAGGGAGAACACTATAACCTCGGTCAGAAATCTTTAAGGTTATGTGAAGTAATTAGGGAATTAGGGCAGCCAGAATAGTGCAGTGGTTAGAACACCGCCTTTGATGTAAATGGCCGAGGGTTCAAATCCCACTTCTGAGGGTGGTCAATGTAGCTGTAGATTTGTGAGTTTACTGGGGGCCTTGGTAGAGGGGAGATATAAGATCAGGGCCAATGAGTACCAGAAAAGTGTTCAGGGCAAAGGGAGCTAGGTGTCTCACTAGTACTCCTAGTGGTGGGAGAGTGTTAACTTACAATGGGGATTGGGGATGTTAAAATCTAGAAGCAAAGTGATCTGTGCCACCCTATATAAGAAAGGACAACCCAGGAGGGGGCAGTCAATGGGCTAACACACTACAAAACAGTCTGCTTTTCTGCAGCAACGCTGCTTTCTTCCTTGTGTGTTGCTGGCGGTAGCTTCTTGAAGCACTTCCAGTCTTGATGTGGAGTAATTGTGTCAGGGGGGGGGTATTTGGTGCCTGAAGAAAAGAGTAAAAGAAACAAAAGAGTCAGAGAGGGGGGGGGCAGGAAGTCCAAAACAGAGAGGAGCTGATTGGAACAGACTGCACATTCGCAAGCGAGACCGGGGAGATAGTGAACACAGATAAAAGTTACAGCCAGGTAACAAGGCAAAACCTCCAGTAATTTGAATTAAGAAAAATACAACCTGATAGCTGTAACTCCCTGTCTTTTAAGGACACTGTCACATCCCAGGCAAAGCAAGTAACATGTGCTGGTCAGTAAACACTAAAAAATTATCAGTGCACTCTGCCGATGTAAATTAATTTAAACACTTAAAGAAACACATGTATAGATGGCAGAGTGCAGTACAGAGCTTCCGAGTTCAGATTATTTGTGTAACACCCTACAAAGCAGTTCACTTCTCTTCTGCAGCAATGCTGCTTTCTGTACCTTGCATATTGCTGGTGGTAGCTCCTTGAAGCACTCAGGTGCAAGTGAGGAGTGAGTGTTTGTGTGTGTGTGTGTGTGGGTGGGGGTGGGGGTGTGTGTGCTTTGGAGCCTTGCATGTTGCTGGCATGGCTCCTTGAAGCACTCCGGTGTGAGTGTGGAGCGAGTTAGAAACCACAATATGTCATTTGCAGCTCCCAAAACAGTGGTGGAAGAGTTATCTGATTGGTTTGTGGAAGACAACTCTTAATTGCTGAAGATGAAATCATGAACGACAATTAGCTATCAAAGTAGAAAGACCAAGAATATATACACAATGGATGGGAAATGGTATAGTAGAGAAGCCTAGATTAACCATCTCAGTAAGTGTGTTACAGAATGCGAGTAAGGATACCCTTTGTTTATGGTGGCTAAGGTTGCTTGGTGGTCTGTGTATATAATTATGACTAGAGTGTTCCATGTATCCCCAAGTGAGTCTGCTGCAATGATAGGGTAGATTTCAAACAAAGATGATCTTTCATGGAATTGAGGCAGGTAGCTGACATCTGGAGCCCAGGCACAAGCAAACCAAGAGTTTCTATGAATGACAGCATAAACCAAATTTCTTGGCATCCACTTAGATGATGCCCTCTCTTTCACCACTCATATAGACCACGTTGTAAAATCATCCAACATCAGACTCAGAACCCTCTACTGCCTCAGAAAAGCCATAACCCCCAAGACCCTCAACCTTGTCACTCGAAGCTTCATACCGTCAATAATTGACTATGGTCTAATCATTTATAGTGCTGCCACTGAGACAGTGCTAAGCCACATAAAACTCCTCCTCAATAAAACCTGTCAGCTTGTTTTAGGAGCTGATCACCTCACTCGTACTTGTAACTTGTATTCATCCACACCTGAGGACTAGGTACCAAGCATGCTTAATTGGAAAAAAAGCCCTTCTAGAACTAACACCAGACTCAACTGCCACCCTATTCCAGCAGAACCTGAACTAAAAAAATACCAGAAGCACAGTAAAGGGTGTCTTACATGTTCCATTTAAAAGAACCTAATTTGCCCAGTGGTCTCTCTCATACCGTGGCCTACAACAGATGAACGACCTGCCCACCACCCTCTTACAACATGAATAAAATTGGCCCCTGTAAGAAAGGCCTTCATATCCTCATGACTGGAACCAACCACTATAACCATAAATCTTAGGGAGGGATGCCTCTTCCCATGCCTATGGTTGCCCCACCTACCCACCCCTCCTCTTCCTTTATTCCCCACAGCCCCTCCACCCCTCATGTCCACTGTCTCAACCACCTACTGGTTGTCACCCTCCAACTCTTCTCTCTTGTCAGACCCTAACTTGCCTCTCTCTGCTACCCCCCCCATTGTCTCTCTTTACCCTCACTCAATCCTATGGACATTGCCTTTCCTGGCTGCTACCCTTACCCATTCTACCCATGCCTTGACTTCCTCCCAACGCATTCCACCCCACACTTTCTCATCTTTGATAAAGCCACCACTGGCTGCTACTTCCTGACTCAAGGCACTTAGTAACATTCAATCTGCACTTACTAACAGGTCTTTATTGTTCTACTGATAAATGGCTGGATATTATTTAACCTGTATATATTACATTGCCTGCTTGTATTGAATTAGCTTAGTAATCAGTTAACAAATCCATCCTGCAAGTAATCATAACAGTGCCAGTCAAACTCCTGTACCATTTGTTCTATGTTTTTGTTATGTATTGTACCATTGTTATTCCTTGACATGGAGCCTTTGTAAAAGAGCCATCTTGGCTCAAAGGTTGTAATCCCAAAACTGAAATTAATAAATAAATAAATTTCCGAGTGGCATCTGAAACTGAGAGTTGATTTGAGGAAGACAGAGCCTTATAAAACATTGATATTCCATTCCATTCTGATAAAGAGAGTCAGCGTAGCCAGATCTAATCAGGCTGCAGCAGTGATAGCTGTACAATGGTCCAAAGATAAGACTGAATGAGCAGAAAGGTCAATGATCTGATTTTTCTTTCCTGAATACTTTGGGAGGCTATACTGAAAGGATCGATTTGGAAAGATGCAATAGGGGAACTGCAAAAGGACCAATCAAAAAAACCCTTTATAAAATTCTTTGACAGTAAGATATCAGTAACTTGAGATTCTGCTATAGCAGATTTAAGACTAGAGCAGTGAACGGATGTAGTAGGAACTGAATGACTTTCTGTAGGAAATCCATTTGATAGGCCCAAAATAAAGAACTACACAAGAGACTGTGATGCTAAATTGATAAAGCTGCTGCAGCCGAGAAAGTTTATTGGTGTCATGGGACTGGCAGATTGTCATTGTAGCCTTGAGTAGGCATGGTAATTGCTTTTCAATAACAAACCATTTTTGACTGAGCTTCACCACAGTGGTGGCAAACATGTACAAGAGTACAAGATGGAGCAATGTAGGTTGTGTCACCGAAGTTATTTCATACTGCTCTCCTAGCAGAAAGACTATTTTAGTTTTGCTCAGATAGCGCTTTTGTGGATCCGACTATCCTCTATCATATAGTGTTGGTATCCAGCTTTGGACCTGGCCAAATTGGATCCAAACTTGGATAGTTGGATCTAGTGTGTGGAGCCATTGGATCCAACCTCAGACTGTTGGATCCAATGGGCAGATCCATTGGATCCAAACTCAGATAGTTGGATCTGATGGTTGGATCCATCTGATCCAGGTTGGATCCACAGATACCTTGAATACTTGCAGTGGATCCAAGGAGGTTGGATCCTTGGTTGGATGTCTATACCATCCTAGGCTACCTGATATTCAACCAAAATGATGGTACCCAACCTGGATACTATTCAAGCAACACTAAACTATTTGACCTCCCATTTGTCCGTGAGATTTCTTATTGCATAGAAGATATGTTGTGAAGTGGATGGGCAAGTTGATGTGAAAGTGACAGGTGGACAAGTGTCAGTGACAGAGGATATGAGAGTGCTTGATGAGAGAAAGAGCAATAGAAACATAGAAACATAGACTTTGATGGTAGATAAGGACTACTTGGCCAACCCAGTCTGCCCATTTCCCAATCTATTGGATAAACTACAGATCTTAGTTAACCAACAGCCTACTTCTTCTTACCACCAGTAGAATCGCCTTATGTCTGTCCCATGCAGTCTTGAATTTCCCCACTGTTTTTGACCCCACAACCTCCTCAGGAAGGCAATTCCATGCGTCCACCACCCTCTCCATGAATAAATACTTCCTCATGTTGCCCCTGAGCAATCCCCCCTCTATCTTCAAAATGTGCCCCCCTTATTCTTGCACATCTCTTTTTCTGAAAGATGCTACCCACTTGGACTTTGTTGTTTCCCTTGAGGTACTTGAAAGTTTCTATCATGTCCCCCCCCCTTTCCTTGAAGGTATACATGTTGAGCTCCTTTAGTCTCTCTTCATATGGCTTCTGGTGCAGACCCTGCACCATTTTAGTCGCCTTCCTTGGGACTGCCTCCATCCTGTCTATGTTCTTGTGAAGATAGGGTCTCCAGAACTGCATGCAGTACTCCAGATGGGGTCTCAGATGCCAATGATTATACATGTTAAAGCACATTGACAATCAAAATGTCTACAAAACAACTCATTTTCAGAGGTTCCCTAGGTAATCTACAAACTGAACTTTGATACATAAACAGCTACTGTTGCCTAAAAGACTTGATAATCATGGAAATGAGTGCCACCATATCAGTTTGTAAGGTCAAGCAACAGATAAAGGTAGGAATCTAGTCTTCATGCCTGGATAGAAATGCCTCACATACAGTTTCACTGTAGATGGTTTGAAATTGAGGTGTAGGTGTGGAGAAGCAGGTCACACAGTTCAGGGAATTGAGAGGTAGCAGGATTTTGATCAGGAGTCTGGAGTGAACAGATATGGTGATAGAAGCAGGATTATCTGAATCAGTAGCTATATAGCGATTAATCAGTTCTCGTTTTTGGCAATAGATAAAAGGGAAATTTAGAGTCTGAAGGGTGGCCACTAGTTTGAGAACTGTACAACCATTAATATACTGCTGGCATTTGGCTGGAATCTTCCCATGAAGAACTGGAGATAGTCAAAATCTTCTTGATCCAAAGGATCTGTGGTTCCAGCTTAAGGTGGTGACACAGAAGCCAAATATAAAGATAACCAACAAAAAAAATGGAAGGCTCATAGTGGAAGTCTATCACAAGAAGGTAATTGCTTAGACTGGATAACATATCAAGCAATGCTCAAATATGAGACCTGGGTTCCAAGTACAAGCTTTGGCTAGGCACAAGGTGGCATGATTGTGCATCTCAAAGGCTCTTGCAATACCGGTAACAAAACAGGGAGAGACAGTGGCAAGCTGTGAGGGAAAGAACGTGAGGGGTGGCAAACAAATGGAGAAATGAGGGGATGGGGAACAGCAACAACAAAATGGGCTGAGGGAAGCAGGAACAACAAGGGGTGGGCATTGAAACTTCAGTGAGGAGGGCAGAGCAGTAAAACAGACAAAGGGCCAAGCAAAAGATGGCAGAATGGATAGGAGAAAAATAGCAAGAACAACAGAAGGCAACAAAGAAAGTGAGCAAAGCACCACAAAAGGAAGGTACATGAAAACACTTCTAGTCAGGTGCTAATGGATTATGGGTGTTTAAGTAGTTGGGAAGGGGGAAGGAGTCTGGTGGTCCCCACTGAACTGTAGGGTAAACCTTTTAATTATGAGTAAACATTGGAAAAGTTCAACGTTTCTTCACAACTTAGTTGTTTTTTCAGATTTTGACCCCAAATTTTCAGCTTAGTCTTTTTATGGCCCCATGATGTGATCAAGACAAGTGAATTTTTTAAAATCTTGCCTGAAAAGCAATTTCACCGAGGGACTGTGAAAACATGTTTCAAAGGGAATTTGAAAAATGACACTTGTTATGTTCATCAGGTGGTGGTAACAAAAGGGCTATGTTGCACACCTGAGGCCAAAATCTCTAAAAAAAATCAAAAAATTATGAGTAAGCATTGAAACAATTCAACATTTCTCAAAACGTTGTGGTTTTCTGACATCTGATCCCATATTTTCAACACTGTCTTTTTATGACCCCACCTTATGATCATGGCAGGTGGAATTTTTTAAATCCCGTTCCAAATTTGACTTCATGGAGTAAATGCAAAACATATTTCAGAGGGGATTAGAAAAATGACACCTGCCATTTTCTTGAGGTGGGGTAACAAGAGGGCTGTGTTGAAAATTGGGGTCCAAAATCTGCACACATTGCAATGTTATGCTTAAAACACTGAAAAAATTCAGTGCTTCTTCATAATTTCATTGTTTTGTGACATTTTGACCCCAAATTTTCAACATAGTCCTCTTATGACCCTACCCCATGAACCCAGTAGGTGAAACTTTTCAAATACTGCCCCAAAGATGATTTTGCAGAGTGGCTGTGAAATTACCATTCAGACTGGATTAAAGAATTTCTCCTACCTAGTTAATGAGGTAAGGTCCCAAAAAGGCCATGTTGAAACTTTGGTGCAAAAATATTTTAAAATGACAAAGTTATAAGTACACGTTCAAAATGCATTGAAATACATTGACTGCATTCCTTATTCCCTCAGCTCCTGGTCCAGCATTGAAGAGTGATGACATGTCTGCAGTCCAGAGAGCATTACAGCATTGTACCCCCGGTAGGTAAATATGGTGTGGGGGTGTGGGGTAGTGGTGCTGAGTGCACAGGTCAGGTGGGGGAGGGTAATGGCGGTGGGGGGGTGGCAGCAACCGATGTTGAAGAGCCATTTTCTTTTTTTTTAATTATTTTTTTCAATTCAAAGTTTATTAACCCGTTTTACAATGCAGATAACAAGACATTATGCATACCATAATATACAATCAGTATTTGAGAAATAGTAAGCCTTGCTCTCCCCACCCTCCCACCTCGATCTTGCACAATTAACAACATATGAGAACCATATATGACAAGAAATATACTATAATGTATGTTAGAACGCTGTTAACCTTAGGAAATCATCATTTCCTAAGGTTGTTAACCTATCGATGTGAAGATATGTTGTTAACCTATCGATCCTACGTCACATCGATAGGTTAACAACAGCAGTAGTCTCGCATGTACGCGCTTTTTTTCGCATTAACGGAAACCGACTGAAGGGAAACCGACGGGGAAGGACTGAAGGCGCAGGTGACTTTTAAAAAACGTAAGCCCTTTTTTTTTTGATAGTGGGACCATACACTATAAAATAATGTATAGTCCCTCTATCGTGCAACGGTCAATTTTAACCGTCTCGAGGTTGCCTTGAGCGGCAGAACCCTCTCGAGCTTCGCTCTCGAGGTTTACATGGTCACCCTGGCAACCTCTCGACTGTTAACTGACCGGTTAACGATAGAGGACCATACATTATCCTCTATGTTAAATAGTACATCACTAGACAGGCTGCAGAGAATACAGGGCTTGAAAAGGGATCCAAAGCTTTACAAACTTGGTAGTACAATTACGTAGACGTGGAATCATCTTTTCAGTTCTCAGGTTAGCTAATAGTTCCTTCTACCACTCCAGTATAGGAAATTTCCTTTATAGCCTTACAATGCCTTAAAACTAGCTTTTTAACAGACCTGGAAATTAAGGCCATGTAGAACCTATGAGTTTTGATTGGTATCTCTGAGAAGTCCCCTAGGACACAAAGTTTTGGAGAAAATAAATCATTAAGTCCTAAAAGAGGATCTTCTCTCTCTGTTTGATCAGGGATCATAAAGGGATAACCTTAGGACAAGACCAAAAGATATGTAGAAGATTACCTTCATGTTGTAAACATCTCAAGCAGGTAGAGGAAGGAATAAGCCCATATTTAGCTAAATGTAGTATAAATTGTGTAATAAATTGACTTGAGTAAGGCACAGCCTATCTTGCGTAATGTATTTATGACAACCCTGCCATAAGACAGACCAGTTAATATTTTCCTCATGGAAAAGGGAAGACCAGTAAGTAAATGAGCCAAAGTGCCCTGGGTATTGCTAGGTAAACAAAAAATTAAATAAATTAGACACTGCATGGGGAAAGCCAACTAGGGGAACCATCTCTGTTTCAAACTTGGAACTTGTTAAAAGTAAAGGGGTTTGTTCCAACGTTTTTATCAATAGGTGATATAATTGAAACATTTTGAATATATTGGAGGTGGGAATACCTGCTTTGACAAAATGGCAGTTGAAGACAGCCAGGAACCATCTTCTGAGTGAATACAATATGATAGGGAACAGTGAGTAAAACATTGGAGCCAGGAAAGCAAAAGCATCTTTCCATCTATTTTGAGATTGGGATTCCCAAATACAGGTTGTGTCAAATCCCTGAAATAGTCATATTTTAGAAAAGCACACAGTTGAGAATGAGCTGTAATAGAAATACAAACTGGGGTGTTGTGTAATGTTTTAGGAAGTAGTTTTATCTTAGTATATAAAAGTGCAGAGGGGGAAATGGAATGTTGTTTCATTTGGGCTAATTCAATCTTAAGCCAGACTGGAGTGTAGGGAAGTGAGTTTAAAACTACTTCTGGAGTTAGCCATCTAAGGTATTTACTGGCATGACTCACCCAGTAATAAAGACCTACATGCGGGAGATGGGGCCTCAATTAATTAAGTTTGGCAGCGGTTAATTTATAAAAAGCTAACTGGGGTTTTTTATTGGCCCAAATGAAATGAATAAAATGAGAGTGTATCTTTTTAAACCAGGATAAAGGTAACCATAAATTGAGTAAGTTAATTGGATAGAAAAGTAGGGGAAAAACATTCATGTTTATCAGGTTAATTGTATCCCATAAGGATAATGGGAGAAGGGATCATCTTTTGAGATCTTGCATAAGGGCGGTGGATAGCATGACATCTAAATTTTTCTTTTGGAAAGCAGTTGTATTTCTAAAAAGATCTACCCCTAGGTATCTCAGGGAATCTTTTTTCCAGGACAGACCTAGGCTTATGACGTCTTGACGTAGAGTTATGTGGTTAAGAGGGAATGCCACTGTCTTGTCAATGTTCAATTTATAGTTACAGAGAGTGCTGTAAATTTCAATGCTTTCCAGGATAGGCAGGATAGAGGAAGCAGGGTGTGAAATTTGGAGTAGAAGGTCATCTGCATAAGCTGAGACCTTAACTTCATAACCTACTATGTTAATCCCTTGAATCCTGGGGCAGTTAACTAACTGGCAAATTAAAGGTTCCAAGTATAAGTTAAAAAGAAGTGGGGATAAGGGACAGCCCTGTCTTGTTCCAGAATATAAGGGGAAAAGACTGGAAATAACTTTATTGCATGTTACATGGGCTGATGGATATTTGTAAAGAGCCCCAACCCATTTCTGAAATTCCTTAGGGAAGCCAAATGCATGCAAGGTGCAAAATAAAAAATTCCAATTAACTCTGTCGAATACCTTCTCGGCATCCAGGGAAATTAGGGCTACTGGAAAATTTGCCTCCTTGGATACTGAAAAGACATGGGCAAGTGTACATAAATGGTCAACGGAAGAGCTGTCCTTCATAAAACCCACTTGTTCTGGACCAATAAGTTCTGGGAGGACTATATTTACATGGCCAGCTAGAAGTCTGGGCAATATTTTAATATCCTGATTAAGAAGGGAAATGGGTCTATAACTAATGACAAGCTCTAAAGGTTTGTTAGGTTTGGGAAGAAGGACAATTAACGTTTTGAGTAATGAATGGTCGACTTCAGTTCCGGACAAAATGTGCTGATATAGGGGAAATAATAAAGGAACTAATTACTTGGCAAAAGTTTTATAGAAATTGGGCGAGAGCCCATCAGGCCCAGAGACTTTTCTGTAGGAAGCTCCTATATTATCTTAAAGAGTTCTGTTTAGGAAATTGGTGTGCATAAAAGTGATCTTTGAGAGTCTGAGAGGGAAGGCAGAAGACAGCCCTTAAGGTAATTGTCCAAAGTTTCTAAGGACGGAGGATTGGTCATAGGGCTGCATAGAAGTTTATAATAATTATGAAACTCTGATACAATGTCAACCAGGGATAGATCAGGGAACCATCCACAGATGACTTCATGGCAGTAATGAGTCTAGAGGATTTCTTGTTGTTTAAGGCGTATTGCAAGCAAATGATCAGCCTTCTCCCCTTGGTCAGTCTATGAAGTGTTAGTTTTGAGAATTGTAAATTCTGCCCTCTCTCTCTCAGGAGATCCAGATAGGAATCTTTTAACCAAATCAGTTCTTGTTTGAGAGAATATGGTGTAGTTGGGGATAAAGTGGCTTCTATCTTTCTAATGTGGGAAAGAAGGTTAAGCAATAAGTTTGAAGCAACTCCTATCAACAGTCCCCTTAGGTACACCTTTAATGCACACCATTCGATATCAGGCTTCCCTACAGAATTATGATTAACAGACATAAAATGTTGAATATGTTCAGAAATATATTGAACTGTGCCTGGGTCTTTCAGAAGTTGGTTGTTAAGCCGCCAATGCCGTCCCGAGTTTGGTAAAGATGCAAACATTAACTGACAGGTGACGAGAGCGTGATCAGAGATAGGATCAGATTGAATGACTGAGTCCAACACCCCAGGAAGCAAGTTATGCAAGAGCATTATATAGTCAATTTTAGATGATGTCCCATGAACCGGGAAAGTGAATGTGTATTGTTTCTCAGATGGATGTAGGATGCACCACACATCACATAAACCAGCTTGGTCTAGCATTTCCCTTAATGCTTTCTGTGCAGGTGAAAGACCCCTAAATTTATTCCCAGTGCAGTCTAAATTAGGGTCAACGGGTAAATTTAAATCACCTCCCAGAATCATTGGGGTAGATAAGAAGGGGATTAGTGTGTTAATCAACTGTATAAAAAACCCAGGAGAGTCAATATTCGGACAGCAGATGCTGCCCAGTAAAAGGTCTGTGGTATGAATTTTCCCCTGGACAAATATAAACCTTCCATGAGGGTTGGAAATGATGTTCAGTGGGATAAATGGAATAGATAGAGCTATTAGAACCATTACCCCACAACTCTGAGTGGTCCCTTCAGCCACAAAAATTTGACCAATATGCTGACGTCTCATTTTTGTTGCTTCTGGGATCATCAAGTGTGATTCTTGTATAAAGGATACATCCACTTTAAGCAATTGTAGATGCTTTAATATTTTATATTGTTTTAGCTTGTGCCTTGCCCCTTTGATGTTCCACGAGGCAAACCATAGATTCCTGGCCATACAACTTCGGTATTTAAGATTGGGGGCCCACGAGTACATGAAGGCAGGACACCTACTTTGGCTAACCCAAATCTAAGGCTATCCGTGTTGAGTGGCCCTTTAATTACACTTATATCCCTAAATTGAAGGAGAAGGTAAGCCCCTGCCCAAAGTGACACATATCTAGTCCTAACTGTGCAAGATCACCCCATAGCTACAACAATATCATTATCCTCCCATCCCTTCCCCTCTTCCCTGTCCTTCCCATCAAAAAATCCCAAAATCTGCAAAGAATGGAATGTATATACCTAACAGAATACCCAGCCCACCCACCACCCTTTTTCATTACTTTCACCCAGCAGTACACTTCATCTCCTCTTGCCCTTCACCACCACACGCAAAAACTTTATGTACTAAGACCAACTTTATAATAACAGCTGAATTGTGCAACAAGCATTCTAACAGATAACAATAAAGCCTATTAGGTATAGAAAGTACCAGAACATTATATACCCTAACTCTAGTGTAACCATAATATAAATTTCAAAAGATTAATGGTAGAACTATAGCGTATGGCACCAAATCCCAAACAAATAAGGGATGCATTGAAGCCATGTTGTACGTATTAATGGAAAAAAAGCAGCATTCATTAGACTGAATAAAACATATGAACAGCCATAGATGTGTGCAGGTTTGAACAGTCTACTAACAGTCTAACTAGAAACCCCTTTAAGAACATTATAAAAAGAAAGTAGCATACAACTATAACATTTTTGAATAACATTTTTGAATCTATTACAGATATCCTGTGACCACAAGATCAGTGCAACAACTTTAAGAAAATAAATGGTGGGACAACTGCGCTCCGTTCTTACAAAAAGTGTGTAGCCTCAACAAACGAACAGTAAAGTATCACATACCTAGAGAGGCTTGGTTGCACAGCTACAAACCATCAAGTAGCAGACCGAAATGAGAGAAGGAGATTTGCTGAGGTGGGGGCCCATACCAATGCAAAAATCATACACCACATACTCCCTCCTGTGGGAGGTGAAATAATACAGGAAAAAAATAATAAATCAGCCCGCAAAAGGGACTTGGAGATAGGTGATGTCCACATCAGTTGTTTTTTTATGGTATATCATGCAAAATGTTGCTTAACTGTACTGTCCCATGCCTGCAATCATGCCGTCCAGGCTCCGAATCTGAATAAGGTGAAGTCTCTTGAACTTCACGCTATTTCACAAGTGCCACCAATGGGGGGGGGGGGATCACCGATAGGAAATGTTTCTAATCTTCCACTGGACATTAAATAAAATGAATCTCCATTGTCAATGAGCAGGGAAATCCTTCTTAATCCTCACACTATTTACAAAGAAAATCTGCTCAGGTAGCTCTGCCCAGCATTAATTCAAGGTGTACAAAAAAGGTCAGGAAGAGCAATTCTAGCCCAGCCATTGCAGACTCATGGTCCTTGTATGACAGCCAAGCACTATCAACCAGGGTTTGAAATTTCATGGGGTAGACCATCCGGAATTTGAATCCAGCAGCGGTAAATTTCTATACGATGGGATGAAAAGTCGTTCTTTTCTGGCACACTGTGGCTGGTAGATCTTGTGCGACCTGAATTTTGGTGCACTCCCAGCGTAGAGCTTGTATTTCTCTAATTTTGGATAGACCATGCTGATATTCTAAATAGCTTAGAAATTTAAAAATCAAAGGACATGGAGGAGCCCCCAATTGTGGTTTTGGGCAAAGAGCCCTGTGAGCACGTTCAATAGTGTAGCTTGGTCTGTATGGAGAGGGGCCAGCCAGCTTCTCTAATAATTTTTTGGTGAATACAATGGGATTAGACCCCTCTTCACCTTCTGGGAGACTGATCAGGACCGCATTATTCCTGCGGCTATGGTCTTTGAGGTCTTCCGCCTTGGTCTCCAGACATGTCATCTTCTGCCTAAGTGTAACCAGCTCTTGGTAAATTTTTCTGATTTTTTTTCTCAACTAAACAGAGTCAGGCAGAATTATCAGTTGATCTTTGTGCTACTTCTTCTACTGTCTGGGACAGCTGTTTTAAATCATTGGTGAGGCTGTGTAGAGCTTCCCAAAAGGGTCTAAACTCCTCGAGGAACCTACTGAGTGTGAGAGGCTCCTGATCTGCTGACATAGGTATTGAACTTGATCCCATAGAAGAACTGGAGGCTTGCAGCTTTTGAGGGGCCTTTTCAGGGTGACAGGCGGAGTATGTCGCTCAGACTACTTTAAATGGAGCCTGAAGGTGAGAACAATAGATATTGTAATGAAAAGTAATAGTTAGTGCTCTATTTGAAGAGAATTAATTGAGAAGGTGCTCAGGTGGCTAGAGAAAGTTGAAAATGCGGTTACTCCATGTTCTGCATCATGTGATCTCAACCATTTTCTTTTTTCAGGGTTTAAAAAATTAAAAAGACTATGCGGGACAGTTTTCTTTATTTCAGATACTGACACTGGGGATTGGTCACACCATTGTTGGCCTCATGTTTGATAGCACTGGGGGTGGGTACCCCAGTGTCACACAGTGAAAACAGGCAAGATTGGTGTATTAGCTGGCACTGGGATTGAGCACCCTAGTGTGGTGTCATAAAATTTGGCTGGGGCACAGGAAGCAATGGGAAGTGGGAGGGATACTTGGCAGAGGGTGTGATTATTTTTACCATTTTGGGGAGGATGACAGCAGGCTAATCATGGCACTGATCAGCTGTGCTTGCTGAGTGGCATCATGCAGATCAAAGAAACAAGCTTCTCCCTGTGATTCAAGTGTCTCTTTTCTTTGAACTTCACAAACGTTCTGCCTAGCAAGCACTGAAGAATGTTATGGTCAGCCTGGCTTATGATTGGTCTGACACTGTCAAGCCCTTGCACAGTACCCTGCATTGGACCAATAGTGACACACCTCCCAAATCCACTATCACAGCAACATGTTTGCTTTGCACAAGCATGAACAGAAAAATGAAAATCATGCCAGAACAATAATAGGATGCTGGGGTGTATTGGAAGGGGTATTTTGCAGCAGGAAAAAGAAGGTACTACTACTATACCTCTATATACTTCACTGGTGAGGCTGCACCTGGAATATTGTGCTCCATTCTGGGAGTCCTCACCTAAGGAAGGACAGGAACAAGCTAGAGAGGATGCAATACAGGGTGACCATGATGATTCAGGGCCAGCAGTGCAGATCCTATGAAGATCTTGTCAAGGCACTAAACATGTACTTGCTGGAGACGAGGTGAGAAGTGACAGTATGATAGAGACCTTGATGTTCCTGAAGGGAATAAACAAGGTGATCTGCAGGGAACTACTTAGGATGAGTATAGAGACAAGAATCCTGAGGTCATGATTGGAACCTGGGGGGTGGGAAAGAAGGTGTAAGAGGGATGTGATGAAGTTCTATTTCTTGGAAAAGAAGGTGGAGCTGTGAAACAGTCTGCCAGAGGAGGTAATGGGCACCAAGACCACAAATGGTTTCACACATATCTGGGAAGAGATTGAAGGGTTTGGTGGTTGCTCAGGTTGGTAGTAGTAGAGAGGGGAGCAGTGAGGTTGACCAGGAGGGCTAAAGCCCTCCATGGCCAATAGATCCTGAAACAAATAGGGAACTCTGGGCAAGCTAGATGGACCTGTCTTCTTTTTTTGCTTTCATTGTCATGTTTCTATGCTATCTGAATAAAGAGTTGGCTGAAAGGAAGTTACTGTAGCTGAAAGACAGGCAGTAGATGTTGCTTTAAAATGGATGTTTCCCAGACTGGGATTATCGTTGGGTCTGCTCAAGCTATCTGTAGTTGTAAGTGATATTGATATAGATATAGAGGGCTGAATATCAAAATTTGCTGATGATATGTGGATTTTGGTAACAAGAATGGAGAATGGGAAAATGCTGTACTTTAAATGATTAGATTCTAGATATGGTGAAAAAAAGATATTTCTGTGTAGGTGCATTTGACATGCCACTGCTAGAATACTCTGGGCTCCATATTATAAAAAGGATGTAATACATTCACCCTTGATAAAATGCAGTGCAGGTTTACCGAGATGATACAGGTAAGACAAAGTAGGAACTGCATTGAACCTGTAAGTCGTGTATTCTGTAGAAGACTTTTTTTGTTAAAATAATGGTTCCGTTATGTTATTGTTCATTCTTTATTTGCCCTTTTGTTAACTCAGTGGGGTTTTCTGATTTCTACACTGGTGGTGAGTACCACTTTAGAGTTGTGTGATGTAGTGTCTGCCCCTGGCAACTCTAGAGTTCTATAGTAGAACATCAATGCAATGTGCCAGCAATCTAAGAGCTTACTGTGACATAAACAACATCAAGCATGTCTAAAATTGATCTTTTCACCATGTGTAAATAGACATCCATGGAATTAATTAAAAGGCCCATGCAGATGGAATAATAACAGACTTTGAACTAATATTTGAAAAACAGCCTCTACAGAAAATCTAGGTTGACAGGTTAAAAGCAACCCCCTTTAAGCTACAAGGAAATATTGGAGAAACTGTGACTGTAATCACTTGAAAATGAAAAGAGAAGGGATTCAAAGAGATTAAAAGGCTCATGAGTAAACACAGGTAGATTGTTTCTATTAGTCGGTGAAGAAAAAAGATGACTGTTTCAAGATAAGTACTAGATTCAGGAGTTGTTAGTGATAAAAAAATAATCCTTTGCCACAAAAAGCTATAATTACTAACTATGACAGTATTAAAAAAGCCACTACAGCACCTCTTGTGGGAGTGGCAAGTGATATTGGTGACTGCATAACATTCTGACCTCCCCAATATGGAGTAGTGTCGGAGGATGCAACCAGCTTTAGCTGTGGGTGATGACAGGGACCAAGTAATGGGGAAGAAAATTGTACCTCTGGTATGCATACATGATGCTGCTGCACCTTTTAACCATCCTCTCCAGGGACAAATCCAACTCCTCCTGATGCCAGAGGACAAACATGATGCATGACTAGAGAGACTTACTCTGGGGTGCACCATAGAGACAGGGGTCTTCCTGTGGGATGTCTCCCAGTCTGGCAACAACTGATACAAGGCTGAATCAGGTGTTCTTTGAGGCTGGAGGGTTGAGGCACAAGACAGCTGAAAAGGTGGAGAGGATTGAAACAGCATACTGGCAGAAGGGGATAAGAAGTAAGTTAACCTAAAAGAGTTAGATTATTGCTTCAAAAGGAAAACATTTTGGGTAGGGTGAGAAATGAGGGACATGAAATAAATGTAAAAACTAGAGCATAGGGGAATGAAAGTATATATGATAACTATATTATAGTGGTGTGGTAGCGCCATTATAATTAGGGTTGAGCAGGGGTTCCTGTGTTAAACCACACATTTTGCACTTTAATATCTTTGCAACCATATAATGGGTTTTCAGGAAAGTTTGCATTCACAGTCTGGGGGCATAAACCTCCTGACATGCCAAGTTTCATTCAGGTTGGATATGCAGATTCTGAGATACATAGCAAAAAATCATAAAACAAATAGCTGTTTTTCTGTCATCGCCTTGCGCCCAGATGGTTTGGAATTTTGGTCTGAAATTTTCAGGGTAGAAAGGGCATAGCCCACAGATGTGCCTTTTGCTGGTTTGGTGAAAATTATTAATATGATCCAAAGTTATTACATTTTAAAATGTTTCTGTTCTGTGCATGCTCAGTACAGTTTCTTGTATAGCTGCTTGGAACAAAAAAAAGAGTTAGGTCCATACGAAAAAGAATCATTTTTCAAATGAGGCCAATCCTTTTTCATGAGGAGAAAATCCTTTTTCATATGGCCACCATTTTCTTTTAACTGTTTAAACTTAAAAACAATTAAAGTACATAAAATAATGTCTTTTTTAAAAAAACACACACCTGTACTTATATAGAATAATGTATGGACAACCGTATACAATAAGGCTGTTTTCCCTGTCATCGTGGCAACCTTGAGGTGGGAAAACAGCATTGGCATGTGTATGTTAGTACCAAAGATAAACACAGGCCAACACATTGATTTGTACTGCTGGTTTTTACTTAGCAAACAAGCAAACATTTGCACAATTCATGTAAAGTCAACTGCATTTAAAACAAACAACAACAACAACAAAAAGCACTGATTTGACATCCACAGACTTGTTTTTACTCTTGAGGGTGACACTTGATCTGCTTTTCAATTGGTGACCATGAGAGAAACAAACAACAAAAACCTTACTTTATGATGCTGTACAGTGAAGTACATGCTAGAGAGATTTCATTGACTGGTCTATAAGCCCCCCCTTCCCACTCCGTCACTTTTTACACTCTGCATTGGCAACTCAAAGTGCATTTTTAAAATATTTTTAATGACTGTCTTCATGCTTAACTGACCCAAGAGTTTTTATGTTTGCTTGCACGCATGTGCAAAAAACATAATGCCATCATCCGAGTTTTCGTAGGTGTGGCACCCGTCTTCCAATGCAGTCAGTGTGTTTGCAGGCATGGCCACAGTTCGCCAATGAATGCTGCAGCTGTCTATGACAGCAGTTGAAAGTGCAGTGCTGTACAGTTGAATGGCAGAACTCCACTTCAGTGAGTAGCGAGAAGGTACTGCCTGCGCATGTGCTTCCCCCCACACACACACGCACTCATGCATATTGCATATTGCATGCTAATGCACTCCCCCCCACACACTGTATGGCCGACAGGGGTGCCCAATCCCCTATTGGCTCCAATGCCCCCCCAAAAGACAACCGGGTGCCATGCTGGGAGCCCACACCAGCATGGCACAAGTCCTGCATCATCCAAGAAAAAAAAAAGAAACCTGAAAGAGAAAACCTTCCCTCGCTGACAGTTCTGATCCCCACTTTTCCCCACCCGCACCCACCCTCTGTGCACCCTGCCTCCCTGCACCCCCTCTCACCCCATACTTACCTCTGGAGTCCAGCGATGATCTTGGTGACTAGGAAAACATCTGCACTCTTTCCTCAGTTCGCAGTTGGCTTTGGGAGTGCAGAGGTTTTCCTGGTTCACCTCCCCATGAACAGTACAGCTGTCATTTTTCACATCCTGTTTGAAATGTGTTTTCGCACCTGTGGCGCCAAATGGTGTAGTCGCTTTGCAAAATCAGCTTTCGGCTAACAAACTGATATTGCCACTGTTCATAAAGTGGGGGTCACAAAAAACCCATGTTGAAAATTTGGAGTAAAAATGCCAGTGAACGCCTGAGACATTAGGGTTTCCAGCCATAAACGCCCCACCCTGTAGAGATTGACAGGCATCAGGGGTGTGACATGGGATTCTTGCCTGTAATGTTCATACTATTCCACACCCTGCAGCCAGTGAGAGGAATCGAGGTGTGCATTGGACTCTTCGGCCCCAAAGTTCACCCCATTCTCCTATACAGCACTCATCTCACCATATTTCCTGATGGAATGGGGTGAGCATAAGAGCCAAAGACCCCAAGGCCCACCGTGACACTTGTCGGTGTCTGCAGGGTAGGGTGTGGTGAATTGGCATGGCCGTTATGCCTGACGACCCAAAGGCACACCCCAATGCCTGTCAGTCTCTGCAGGGTGGTGGCGGGGTTGGCTTCAGTTCAATACTTCACTGCCATTCTTATTATGCAGCTCTCTAACTCCTACACTACCAATGCCAATGCCAGCAAACAAACATTTGGCATTGACAAATGCTTGTTTGTAACTGCTACAGGCCATGTGCTTCACGCTAGCGCAAGCTGTAGCATTATTGAAAACAGCTGTTCAAGCGTGTTGTTCGATGACTTAATTACTACTGCACAATAAAAAGTCATTCTGCAATAGTACAAACATCACTACTAAAGCAGAACATTTTACAGTGCATAGATTTCTATACACAACACTATGTCCCCATAAACTACACAGAAATATTCATAGTCATATTAAAATAGAGAGCGATAGTTTACAGGAAACTGGTAAATGGAAGAACGCGGGGAGTCAAATAGAACTGGTATCTGAAAGCATCAGACTAAAGAAGTATGTTTTCATTAACAGTGGTCAGGCTATGGAACAGTTTGTGTGAAGTGTGATACAGGCTGAAATGGTGGCTGTTTTCAAGAACAGATTAAACTCCTTTCTTGTTTAAAAGGGAATAAAAGGTTACAATCATTGGTGCCTATGCAGTAAAAAAAGGTTGCCTACTCGCCACATACCTGAGGCATATAGACAGCTCTAAGGTGGAAATTGATGCATAGGATCCCCAGCAGTATGCACTATCTGTGAGCAAGGCGGATATGTGCCCTGTCCCCCAGCCATGTGGTCAACAATGTATCAAGGGGGCATGTTGGGGATGTGCCTGCACTATGCGCCATTCATGAAGGTGCATAGTGCTGTGAATTGGGGGGGTGTAGGAGGGCACCGACTATGCCAGGGTAGACCCTGCCATAAGCACTGTATGTGCCCAGCCTGTGGCACACAGGACAGTGCCCAGCCCCAGTGGCAGCATGGACATCCCCCCTCACATGAACACCCAGCCTAGACCCAGCAGTACTGTGCAGATTCCCCTCATAGGGCAGACCCCCAGCCCCATTCCCTTATGGTGGCCCACCCCCCCCACACGGCAGCCCCATCCCCATCAGTGTGGCAGCATCCACCCCAACACCTGAATGGCCACTCCCTGGTGACAGTATACACAACAAGTCCCTTCATGTGTCTGCCCATTCCCGGGAAGAAATATACATAACACCACTCCCACAAGTGTGCCCATTCCCCAGTGGCAGAACACATGGCTAGCAGCCCCCACACACACATAGAGCTGCCTCTGCCCTCCAATCCTGTCCCCCGTCCTGACTCCCCAGCCCCTCATTGGCATTCAGTGACTCCCCCCACCCCCTAGAGCACTGCCAACACCCCACTGGTCCCCCATACCTTCTAGTCTGTGCTGTGGCCCGTGCTTGCCAGTGGCACAGCCCTCCACATACCTCCTTGGCTGCTGGCCATCCAAGAGTTGCTGGGAACACACCCCTATAAATAGGTGATGCATTCCCAGCATCACTTGCATGGCCAGTGGCCAAAAAGGTGTGTGGATGGCTGTGCCACTGGCCATCCTGAGCTGCGGCATTGACTGAGAGGTATAGGGACTGGGGGGGTGTTGTCAGTGCCCCGGGGGGCAGACCACTGGCTACCAATGGTGTGGCAGAGGTACCGGGATGGTGGTCAGGGTGGGGTTGTGCGTGGCACCACTGTGTGTTTAGGGGGGATGGCATGCTCTACATGGGGAACGGACTGCTGACTGTTGGGGGGGTCTGTCATGTGCACAGGGGGAACAAGCTACTGACTGTCAGACGGTGGGGGGCTGTCATGTGCACATGGGGAACAGGCTGCCGAATGTCAGGGGGTAGGGAATCTGTCATGTGCACATGGGGAAAGGGTTGCCAAATGTTGGGGGTGGGAGGTCTGTTATGTGCATGCAGAGACTGGGCTGACATGTGTTAGGGGTATGCTTTGGCATAACAGGGATGAAGACACATTGTGTTAGTGGGTGTACATTGGCATCATGGGGACAGGCTATGTTGTGTTGGGAAGTATTTTTGTCCACATGGGGATGGGGCGGACATGTGCAGGGGGGAGGACATGCAGGCACAGGGCAGGGGGACGTCTTTGCACCAGGCAGGCACTGCTGACCACAGGGGAATTGCTGTATGGATCCGGGTGCCTGCAGGGTCTATTCACACATCTGGATCTACACCGTCCCATGCATGTGATCCACCTAGGGACCCATGACTGGCATCTTATAGGATGCCCACCTGGATCCCCTACCCCACCCTAGCTGCCCTGCAGAGCACTGTGCACCACAGGGCAGGGCTGTGGACAGGTGCCCTGCAGGTGCCTACGGAAGTGAATACCACACACCCTGCACCTGCCCAGACCTGCAGAGCTATGCGGGTGGGGTACGCTCCTGTGACACATACTTTCTGCCCCTTTGTGGATAGCACCCATTGAGATGATGGTGGGACTGACTAGATGGTAATGCCTCCTTCTGTCCTAACTAATATGAGGTAACCCTGAGATGGGGTTAACTTCAACATAGGCTTATAGGTCTAAATTCATCACCTGTGTTTTGAATTCCTGTGATTATATATATCATTCTTCCTAGGAAGCAGTCCTTTGACATCTGACTTTTAAAAGGAATACCTCCAACACAGTATGGATAATTTATACCATTTTCCCATTAATAATCGTTACAAGCATGTCATGTCAACTTCAGGTAAAAGGGCAATATGTACATTTTAGTAGATTCTTCTCTTAGAAATTCCCACTGGTAACAAAGTTATCTAATAAAATGAAAGTTTTCCCTCATTTGGTCATATAAATTCTGAAACATTTCAGGCAAAAAAGTCATTTTAACCTCAGCATCCATTTCAGCAATGTTTCATTTACCCCTTCATAGGTCAGCTGTTCCATTTTAGCTATGTTTACCTAATTGCCAGAAATATTACAATATTTATTCATCTCAGTTACAAAATTATCCAATGATTTTTCTTATTCTTCCCAAATATCAGTCATGATTGTGAAATAATGATACCTGGGGTGTTCTACTATGCAGTATTTGTATATATCTCTATATCTCTTGATAGACTCTCTGATAGCAAATTTTCTTATACAAGTAAGTAGTACCATCTTGGGACCTATCAAGCTTATAAAACCATAAGCCCTAAGGGCTAGTGGCCTTTATGAGCTCATTAGGCCCTCACAATGGAGCAATTTCACAAGTCTAACTAATATTTATTTATTTCAAGAGTTCAGCAGGAAAAACCTACTGAGCTAACAGTTCATTTCCAGATGTGCCCAGGGGGAGGTGATGTGGTGAGTACAGTAATAAGTCACACAAGTTAATTTAGTAATATAGTATATGGTTAGGGCTTATTGTGTATGGAAAATGAAGGTTTTCCAAATCTTGTTGTAGGGCAGTTCAAAGGTCAGAAAAGTTGTTGTACTATCGTTCTGACATCACATCGATAGTACAACAACTTTTTACCCTTAACCTGCTATCTGATTGACTGCAACAGTGCTGTTTTAAAAAAAACACACTCAAAATGGCACCTGTTCTCTTATGAAAGAAAAGCGGTCGGGGCTAGTCGTCCATAGACACAGTTTGGACACATTCACTAAAGTCAGTTCTGTGTATCCAAACTGTTACTTTGCAGGTTTTCTTTTTTTTTAATTACTGGCACAGTTGTGGGATCGGAACTGAGTGTGACTGCTTTTCGAAAGACCTATATCTTTGGGGACAGGACTCGGGACAGGACTGCAGCGATGAGTATGGAATTATTGTGGACTGAAGTGGAGAGAAAGGGAATCTAGCCAGGACCAGTGTACAAGAGTTAACAAGGTACAAACACATTTTGGGAAACCATATACTATATAAAATAGTAGATGGTCGCCAACCCACAACTTTGGCAGTGTTTCCCATCTCAGGAGTTGATGACATCACGGAGACCTCTAAAGCTTCGCTCTCGAGGTCTCTCTGATGTTATCAACACCCTTGATGGAAACACAGCCTTGTTGTGTATGGTTTCCCATCCACTATTCTATATGTTTCTATTTTAAAACAATAATAATAATTATAAAAAGTAAAATGTATGCAGTTAACAATTGAGAGGAAGCACAAAGTAAGTAGTGCAAAACATAGCATATTGACAGCATATCAAGAGCAACAGTTCAACAAAGTGCAACTGGCAGCAAAAGGAGTGAGGGAAGGGAGATTGTGAGTACAATGGGGGACTAATCAAGGGAAAAGTTAACCAATAAAACTAGGTAGAAGGGGGAGGTAGTAGTAATATGAAGAGAGGAACAGTGAAATTAGCAAAGGATCAGCGGCAACTGCAGGAGTGAGTAGTGAAGTCATAGAGGAGGGATTTTAATGATAGGGTATAGGGAGCATTGTGAAAGCAACATGTAGGGTACTCCAAAGCTTGGGGAAGTAGAAGGAGAAAGCAGCTTGACCAGAAGAGGATTTTACAGGGTTAAGATTGAATGTCAGAGTTGCACAGGGAGTAGGAGGTGGAAGAAGGCAAGGAGAGAAGGGAGGACAGGTGGGGAAAGGGAGCCCAGACAGAATATGGAGACAAAGGTGGCACAAGGAGTGAGGCACATGGCATAAAAGGGAAGGCAAGAAGAAGGAAGAATACAAGGAACAGTGGTGGGTTCTGGGGAGGCAATCCAGGGCAAAGCGGCAGAAGGAGTGAAAGAGGGGATCCAACCTGGCAAGGGTGGATTTGGAAGCAGTGCTATATATAATGTCATTGTAATAGCAGATAGGTGAAATCATTTTGTGACAGTCTATGAGCAGGAAGCAGGATACTTGATTTGTTCCTGTAACAGGCCCAAGTTTAGGGTGCAGCTTCTTGTGGAGGAGTAAAGCAGTCCAGATGATAAGTCAAATGTACCCTGAGGAATTAGGAGACATCCTTAACCACAATGCCATCAAGGGTCTGGAAGGAGAAAGGAGAGCCTGACAAGCCTCTGCTTAGTGCCAAAGGCCATGGAGTCCATTTTTGTTTTTTTTTGTTAATCCATGTTTTATATAATACATAAGGATGGACACAAAATAAATTGTTCAGAAGTTTTATTATAGTTCTACTGTAGTAAGGTGGATGTTTGACATATCAATAGTGTTTTAATAAAGTGTTTTACACATCAATAGTGTTTTTTTATACATGTTAAATGGTGTAATGAGGTGGTTGTTACACATACTAATAGTGTAATAGTAGTTTCATTAGTAATGTATATACTAGGTAGTTGCTGTTAGATATGAGATGGGAACAATCCCATCCATCTCTGTATTATAGGGGCACATTAGCTCCCTTATAGTTAAGGTTGAGTCGGTTGTTCAATGTTAACCCCCAATTTTTATACCTTAATAACTTTGGTGTCAGTTGATGAAATAATATAAAATTTGACATGTACAGTCAGGCTGTCAGAGTTTCGAGCCATGAAAGTTTTTGTGATGCATCATATAGGGTTTTTGAGATACAGAGCACCAAAAAAAAAAAAAAAGAAACTATACTGTACTTCACAATATATATTTGTTTCTCTTGCCTACAGCCTAGACAGTGTGGAATTTTGTCATAAAATGTTCAGGTTTGAAGGGGGGTCTGTGCCAAAAGTGTTCCATTTGAAGGTTTGGTGAAAAAATATTATTCATTACTGTCTTAGAGTTATACCGATTTTCGAGTTAGCATTCAGGTTTAACTGGTAAAAAAGCCCATTGCGAAAGGTAAAAAACACCCATATTATGAGTGGTTATTTGCATGATTTACTTGTTGTGGGGGAAAACCAATCATGTTGGAAAAAATACCAGTCGAGATAGCCACCATTTGCTTTTCACTTTTTAAAGTTACCCTGAACCTAGTTAAACAGGAGCCATTTACCTAGATTCTGGTGTTTGTACTGTATGTTTAAAAAGTTGCCAGAAATACCTTTTCTGGGTACCCCAAAATCCAGGGTGCCCATTTTAGAGGAGCCTTTCACCCACGCTCTTCATACGAGAGCAATGAGATTCACTTGAGTTCTGCAACCACTGCTGGAAGTCAGGCTATGGGCTGCAGTGACAGAAGTGAGCCACAGATCCCCTGTTCTGTCTGTCTGCCTCTATGTTCCTTTTTCAGTGTCTGTCTGTCTGTGTGTTTATATAACTGTCTGACGACCTGTCTTTCTGTCTGTCTGTCTGTCTGTCTGTCTGTCTGTCTATCTATCTATCTATCTTTCTATCTATCTATCTATCTATCTATCTTATTCATTCATTTAGTGGACTGGGATGCCCACCCCTGGTACTGCCTCTTTCTCTCCCCTCCCCTCCAGGTTGCCTGCCCATCATTCCCAATTTTTAGAAAACATAAGCGAGCTGAGGTGCACACCCCCAGTACTACTTCTCTGGACCCCATCCCCTCCAGGTTGCCTGTCTGCCATTCTCATTTCCTTTTTTACTACATAAGGAGAACAGGGCATCCAGCACCGGTACCACTTCTTGGAACCCCCTCTCCCCTCCAGATCATCCACACCTGGTTTCCAAAGTGTAGCCCAACACTGGGGTGCCTAATCCACAGTGTTAGAATAAGCTGCACTAATGAAAACCATTCCTCAGTGTTTTTTATACCCTGTAAACAAAGAAAATGATCCCTTGACAATCTGATCCCCCACCCCGACCTCCTACTCAGCACCCATTACCCCACCCCCCACATGCCCTCACTCACCTGCACATGCCCAAGGCAAAAATACACTCTCCAATTGAAGACACGTCTTGCTGCTGGAACTGGTGACTACATTATGAAAAATTAAGGGAATGTGGTTCAATGTATTTCAATGGGGTTTAGAACTTTGATGCATAACTTTGTCATTTTGCATATTTTGATCCCAGATTTTCAGCATGGCCTTTTTGGGACCCTACCTCATGACCATTGGCAGTGAAATTATGGAACTCACACCTGAAAGGTTATTTCACAATCACTTGGCAAAATAATTTTTTGGGAGGGATTTGAAAATGTTTACTACCCATGTTCATGAGATGGGGTCATAAGTAATTACCTTACTAATCGGTACCACCAGGTCAATGCAGATAGGGACCTTTCTAAACTAAAATCTCTGTTAAGAGGTGTTCCTCAGGGGTCTATTTTAGGCCCTTTACTCTTTGCTATTTATATCAATAACATCAATACTGGTATCGTTTCAGCGAAAATCCATCTGTTTGCTGACAATACTGTTCTCTACATACAGTCACAGTCAAAGCCTCTATGGAAATATAATTGTTTATAAGGTGCCTTATAGGTGCTTGTATCACACTGTATGTTTGCTTTGAACAAAATAAAACATATAGTACAAAAAAAAGGCATGGTCAGATTTTTCCTGAAATTTCTGAGATGTTTCTAGAGAAATCTCCTGCTTTCTGCAGTTCCTCAGTAGGGGCAGCAGAGAGAAACTCTTTAGAAATTTCGCAAAATATCTTACCATGTCTTTGGCTGCTACTGTAGAGAGGCCTACCCTGGAACTTGCCTGTAGGGATCTCCAACGTGATTTTAACCACTTACAGAAAAACCTACTGCAGCTAAAGCTCCTTCTAAATGCCAAAAAAACTAAGGCCATGCTCTTTGTCCCTTTGGCCGATGCAACTAAACACTGCTCCCCTGGATTAACTCCTCAAGTAGTCACACTCCTTGGTGAACCCTTGGAGTGTGTGTCAAAATTTAAGTACCTTGGGTTCTTGCATAGATCACAAACTGTCCTTCATTGATCATATCAATGAACTATCAAAAAAATTAAAACAGAGACTTGGACTCTTCTTTCAGATCAAAAATGTACTAACTTTGGAAGCTAGGCTGGTCCAGACTACATTTATGACCCTTCTGGACTACGCTGATTTTCTGTATGGCCAAGGCCCTAATACTGCCTTGTCCAAACTGGTTACTCCTTATCATTGAGCTATTAAATGAATTACTGGATTGCTGTACTCCACCCAGCACTATGAACTTTATGCCAGTGTAGACTGGACCTCATTAAGATTCAGAAGGCAAAAAAATGCAGTCCTGTGGACTTACAGAACCATCATTAGTAAGCTCCCCCAATACATTATGAGCTGCCTGCCCATCTGTATTGCTGGAAACTACACCTTGAGAAATCTGTCTCATATCTCACTCCTAATCTCAAAGGTCAGAACTCGATATGGTAAATCTGCAATAAGCCACACCCTTCCAGCTCTATGGAATACTATACAGAAAACCCTGAAGCTTGCAATCCTCATGAAGTTGAGCTTCTTCAAAACCCTGTACCTACATTCATTTAAGGAAACCTGTAATTGTTTCTACTGATGTCACTTATCTTGGGACCTTGACTAATACTTCATTGGCTGTTCTCCTTGCTTTTAGCCTTACCCACTGTTCAATCACAAGCTTAATGCTTCCCCCACCCCAAATTCACTGGTTGCCCTCTGCCTCTCAGCTCCTTGCTGTTACCTCCCTCCTGTCTATATCCCACTCCATGTGGCATATCTGTATATATTTTACATAGGTTTTTGTTTTGGTTACTTAGCACCAAATACTTTATTGATTGTTATTATCTCTTTAATGTTTCCTTATCATGTGTCCATGGGTGGTTATGTTTCATTGTATGTACTCATTTTTGTATTTACTTATTAATGTATATACTCTTCTTTGTACTCATTTTTTGTGACTGCCCAGGTCCATCTTACAAATGAGTTTACTTCAGTGGTGTTTCACCTGATAAAATAAAGACTGATTGACTGATTGCTAAGAAGGCTATGTTGACAATTTGAGGGGAAAAATATGTAAAAATTGCAAAGTTATGTGCATATGTTGGCATTTTTCTATGCTCACTCATAACTTGGTAATTTTAAATATTTTGACACTACATTTTTAACATAGCCCTTTTTAATACTATCTCACAAATGAGACAGCTGTCATTTTTCAAATGCTGGCTAAAATGTGCTTTCACACCAGTGGTGCAGAATGACATTTTGGTTGTGCAGAATGATGTTTTGGTAAGTTATGAAAATGTTCACCTACTGGGTTCATGAGGTGGGGTAATAAGAAAGTTGCACTGGAAATGTGGTGTAAAAAAATTGTCAAATGCCCAGGTTATGATTGAATGTTGCAGTATTTCAGCATTCACTCATATGTTTGCCTTCAAACTTTCAACATGCCCATTTTCCACACCATCTCATAAATGTGACATGTGTCTTTTTTTAAATCCTGTACAAGATGTGTTTTTGCACTTGTGGTGCGAAATGACATTTTGGCTAATATGCTATAAATGATGTATGTCAGTTTTATAAGAGCAATCATAAAATGACTATCTTGAAAAGGTGGGTCAAAATTATAAATAAAAAAGTGAATACGTGAAGAGTAAATGTGTACTAAATGTGTGAAGAGTGAATGTGTACTGAGTGTGTAAAGAGTGAATGTGTGAAGAGTGCATGTTTACTGAATGTGTGGAGAGTGATTGTGTAGAGAGAATGTGCCAAGCCCTGTACTTCTGTAGGCAGATGGACTCTTCCCATAGTGCATGGCTGAAAGGGTCTTTCACATCTGTACCTGTTCATACTGGTCCCGAAGTGACCTGCATGAATGAGGATATGATTCCACTATCTCAAAAAGAAAGGAAATTCTTTCAATGGGCCTATGCAACCAGAATAGTGTTATGCTTTTTATTTATTTGTTTATTTATTGAAATGTTTCACCAGGAAGGCACACTTAGCAACAAGTCACTCATCTCTCAGTGCAACCTGTGGCAAAGGGGTACAACAGGAATGAGACATTAAACATTTAAGTTACAAGATCAACATTAACATACAGTTGTAAGGCAGGTGTTACAAACAGTGTTACAACAGTGTTGTGCATAATAGGTAGAAAAAGTGGACGATAATAAGTGCTGGATTAATAAATAAACAAGTGCTTATCTAAAAGAAAGAGGGGAAAGGACAAGGAGGAGTAAGGTGGGGAAGGGGGAAAAGTTGTGTCCCTGGAGACCCCTTCAGGATGCGAGGAACCCTGCAAGGGGGCTGCAGGGCTAGATAGAAAGGGGAATAAGGCTGCAGGGATTTAAAGGGGGAGGAGAGAGATGGAGGAGGTGCGACTTAATGCTTGAAGGGGGAATAAGACCTAACCCAAGAGAGGACCCTTCAGGATATGGGGTACCCTGCAAGGTGGTTGGGGAAGGTCAGTAGACAGAGATTAAGAGAGTGATAGGAGAGGGAGGGAGAATTGAACCCTTGAGGCAAAGAGAATTTGCATCTTTGAAGGGGATGGGGCCTAATCAATAGTCCATCAGGATGCATTGAACCCTGCTAGTAGTCATGGAAAGCCAAGATAGTGGCTAGATAGAAGAGGGAAGATATGCTTAGGCTTAGTGCGACCCCTTCAGGATGATGAGAACCCTGCAAGGGGACTGTGATGGTCAGGGAGAAAGGTAGATGGGGAGGGGAAGGAGAGGCGACAAGACTAGGATCAGAAGGACGCCCTCAGGATGCTGAGAACCCTGAAAGGGGGACTACAAAGACTAGGGAGGAAGGTAAATGGGGGATGGGAAGGAGAGGAAACAAGCCTAGGCCCTGTAGGACCCCTTCAGGATGCTGAGAACCCTGCAAGGGGACTGCAAAGGCTAGGGGAAAAAAGGTAGAATGGGGAGGGGAAGGAGAAGAGAGGAGGCATGCCTAGGTGTAGTAAGGCCCCTTCAGGATGTTGAGAATCCTGCAAGAAGACTGCAAGTCTAGGGATAAAGGAGGGATGGTGGGGGAAGGGAGTAGATGAGAGATACAAGCCTCTTGGGGGAGTAGGACAGGGACCCGTGGAGAGCATTTAGGGTGCCTTATATTTTGTGAGAGATCAAGGGAGACCAGTAAGGGGAGCAATTTGGGAGAAAGGGAGGAGAGCTATACATTTCGGGTGAGGGGTGCAGAGGGTAAAATGAAGGTGCCAGTAGAGGGGTAGCTTTTGTCCAGGGCTTAGAGGATGGAATTAGGGAGGGACATGGCAGGAGCAGCTAGGTGCAAGGTAATTATTGAGGGCAGAGCTGATGGAGTAGGTGGAGAATGAGTGCCAGATTTGAGGGGGCAAGGAATTCCAAATGTTTGGGAGATGGTAAGAGTAACTGGATGGGCAGATTTGGGTGAATCTGTGGGAGACTACCAGGGTGCAGGAGTCGGTTGATCTAAGGGAATGGGAGGATGGGGGGGAGTTATAAAGGATGAGGTGTTGTAGGAAATCATCTCACCCAACCAGTGCTTGGAAGTGAATTTAGCACAGTGGGAGAATCGCCTATTTGTAAGAGAGGGGAAGGATATGGCACGATAAAGGTCACAGTGGTGTGTGCGAGAGGGGGCATCCAGGGCAAAGCAGCAAAAGGAATTGAAAAGGGTGCCCAGTCTGGCCAGGGAGAACTTAGAGGCAGCCCCATAGACTATGTCACAGTAGTCAGAAATGGGCAGTATCATCTTCTGAACAAATTCACATCTAGCCATAGGAGGGATGCAACTATGGTTCCTGAACAGGACACCAAGTTTGGGGCGCAGTTTTTTTCTGGATGGCATCAATATGTCCAAAGAAGTTTAGATGTTGGTCCAGTCAAACACCTAAGTACCTGAAGGAGGATGTGTTCTCAAGTAAAGTCCCATCAAGGGCGTGGAAAGTGGATAGGGATGGAAGCCTAGAGAGTCTCTGCCTTCTGCCAAAGGTCATGGAGACAGTTATCTTGCCATTGAGGAAAAGTTGATGGTTAGCAGACCAGAGCTGAACCTTGTTGAAGTCTTGCTATAAGCTGGTTGTAACCTCAGCAGGACAGGAGCCAGATGCATACAGACTGTATCATTGGCATACACATGTATAGCAGAGGAGGGGGAGCAAACAGAAGGAAAGTCATTTAAAAAGATGGAGAATAGGAGGGGCTCTAATACAGAGCCCTGGGGGATGCCAGTGCTAACTGGGAGGGGAGGGGAACTAGCGTCCAAGATCTTAACTGATTGAGCTCGGTCAATTAGGTAGGCCTTGAACCAGTTTGTGGTGGAGGGTGATAGGCCAGCTGCCGGGAGTGAGTCAAGGAGAAGGGAGTGAGAGATGATGTTAAAGGCCTTAGCCAGGTTGACAAAGGTTTGTGCAACTGTAATAACTGATTGGACAGTTGCGCTCTCTATTCCATGGGGAATTTCGACCCTGTAGGGGTAGTGAAGTCAAGAAACCCTAGAAGAGGGTTCCACCCTTAGAGGTGCCACAGGAAAGAATCGGTTGGCTAAAAGTACCATTGGAAGGAACCCCCAAGGAGAGAGGTGTGCTACTGGAGGAGAGGAGGATGGTGGGGCAAAGAAAAAGTGCTTTAGAAAGAGGCTGGGAGTAACTGCTTATATTGCTTAGGAAGGGGGCATGGCTGGTTGCTCACTCCATTGATCTACTGGCATAGCCTTTCAATTCAGTGGGCCTAAGCAACCAGAATAGTGTTATGCTTGTGCAACTGTGATGACTGTTTGGCCATTCACACTCTCTATTCCATGGGGAATTACCACCCTGTAGGGGTACCAATGCAAGGATCCCTCAGAGAGGGTTTCACCCCTAGAGGTGCCACAGAAAAGATTCCCTTGGCTTAAGGATCCTTAGGAAGGAGCTCCAAAATGAGCAATGAGCAGCAAACCTTGACTTTAAGGTACAGAAGCAGATTGGCAGCAATGAAACAGTTTGATGAAACACAAATGAGATGCACAGGTTGTCAGGACTGCACTGATAAAATGGATTGTACTGATGACATCAGGGGCTTCCTAAGGAGAGAGAACAGTGAGTAGGGCCACCATCCATCTCCATCCAACAGCAGAAACCTACCTAAAGAAACTAGGGAATATACTTTAAACAACTAACACCATATTATGAAATTTGGCATGGAGGAGAGGATAAAAAAACCTTTTAAAGGAGAATCCAAGGCTTAGGTTACCTTCTTTCCAGGGCTGGGGGTAGTTTATTTAGTGATGGCTCTGATACTGCAATTTAGAAACCCAATCCAAGGGGAGGAAATATTCCAATTTGTTGGAAAGCTCTCATGATCCCCCCAATGGGATTGCCATGAAGGGTTGTGAAAGGCCTCCACAACAACAGCTACTCTTAAAGTGAGTGCGGGCCCCCAAGGTGGGAGGAGGAGAGCAATGACTGCTGAGGCACTCAGCTGGCCAACTGATTAAAACAGACCAGATGGACCAGAGACGGCTGTAGGGAGAAGAGCTTTCAAAGGTGCCATGGCATTGGCATAGCCAAAGGGGCACTCTTGCGCTTAAGGGATCCACCCCTTGGCAGCTGAATTTTTAATTTCTACATCAGAGGTGCTGTTAATGAGTAAGATCACTAAAACTCCACCAGGAGTGAGGACATTCCCACTATGGGCAAGATAAAAAGGACCCTGCCTCATGCTTCACATGCTCAAGATGCGGATTTTGTGGGTGCAGAGTGAGACCGTCAGCTACAGGGCAAGTCATAAGCTAGAAAAGGTAATGGTCATGATTGGTGTGCCTCCAATTTTTGAGTGCATGCATGAATCTACTTTAATGTGCTAGATAGAAGGAGGCCGGGTGAAGCCAGCGACCATAGATTAGGTAGCAGGTTATTGATGAGGAGGCCAGGCAAAGCCAATGGCAGTAGATTAGACAGCAGGTTCATGATAAGGAGGTTGGGCAATATCAGTGACCTGGGTAAGGTAAGAGGCTGTAGTATGAGCCAGTGTTCAGAGGTTGATAGTGGTAGCAGCCAGCGGAAAGCAAGCCAACCAATTCCATTAATTAAGTCAAATTAATGCTAACATGAAAAGTAAGTGTTTAGGTTGTGAGAGACTGAGTTGCCAGTAATTGAATCAATGAAGTTTAGCACAATGAATCAGTGAGGTTTAGCTGTTGATTGCTTTGGTCTCAGCATGAATAGAGAATTTATATGAGTGGCTCGAATACCTTAGATGCCGTTAAGGTGGACTTAGGTTGTTCCAGTAAAGCATTTACATCATAGTAATGAAATGCAATGAAAATCTTGAAAGCCACAAAGGCTGTGAGGATAATGAATTTACTGTGAAGGCTGCCATGATGAAGCACAGTGTCACAGGTTTCCTGCATGACAAATGGGATTAGTTTTCATTGAAATTGCATTGTGTGCTGCAGTAACTCTACCGCAGAATTCTGCAGAGTTGATCTTCATCCTGGTGTGCTTCACTGGATGCATGGGTAACTGAAAAGTCATGTAGGCAAGGAGCAGCAAGAGCAGGGTGATTCACATAATTTACATAAAGCATGCTCCCTGTCGTGACACCACACTATCTCCTCCAAAGGAATAACAGGGAGCCAAAAGGGGTGCACCATGAGACCAGGCAGTTAATGTAATAGCTGAAAGTTTTCAGTATAGCAATGCAGTAGTTTACTGCATGGAACTGACACTGAGTGAATTAAGAGCAGGTGCAAATAATTAAGGTGGAAAGCACGGGAGACAGCGGACAGGGAAATAGCATTGTAAGCTGAAGCATGCATAACAATGCAGTTGACCGAAGACTTGCAAAATCTGGTGAGTAAATGGGAGCCTGAGAGCACAGGCACAGGGCACCTTAAGGTAAGGAAACAACAATATGCTACCTGAGGCACAATTTAAGCAATGCATACACAGGGCACTAGAAAACTAACAAAGCCCAAAAGAAACAAACAAAGGGAAACACAAGTACAGTAGCAGGAAGGAAACAAGCACACAAGGAAGCATGTAGCAGCTGAAGACAAATCAATACTAACCAAAAGCAAGAGAAACACAACAGAAGTCCAGCACAAACCAAGAAGAGCCCACAGCACAAACAATGCAGGGGGTAGTAGGGCAAAGCTCCAGCAGGCCCCAAGGGAGAAGAAAGACTGACAGAGCCTCCGGATAGCAAATAAAAAGTGCTTTGGAAGGAGGCTGAGAGGAACTGCTTATATAGCTCAGGAAGGGGGCTTGGCTGGTTGCTCACCCCATTGAACTATAAGCATAGCCTTTCAATTGTAAAAAACTTAATTAATGCACCAGATAGGGTAAATTAACACCACAAAAGTAGAGAAATGTGGTGTTAGGTTTTCCAACTGTAACTCCCAACCTCCAATCCCCAAGCAGCAAAAAAAAAAAAAAAAATAGGGTTTTGGGTCTCCGGGGTGTTGTTTGTTGTAAAATCAGTGGTGGAGTCTTCCTGGGGCTGTCTACCCAAATGTTCGCTCCATTCCCTGAGCAAACAATGTCACACATATCTCCTTTCTTCATGCAGGACCTGCAGGACCCTGTGTAAAGAAAGCTACAACAAATTGTGTTGGCAGCATGTGGTGAGACATACTTCTGTACCTTTGAAGAGTAACTCACTATGGGATACTGCCTTGGAGCTGTGCCTTGTGCTTTGGACTGGAGGCTATGGGCTGGGGGAGGCCCCCCCACACACACGATTAAATATAAAAGATATCTTGGTTAGCGACATCAGTAATTGCAACACAGCAAAAATGTATTGCTGTTACTGTTGACACAATGGGTAATTTTATGGTTACCATCATCACAGTAGAATACTGAACCAAAGAGTAGCTTTTGCAATGTTGATAACAACAGAATGACTAGTGCAGCACTGCAGCCAGCTGTTAAAATAAAAAAAGTGGCAGCAGCCATCCAGATGAGTGGCTGTCGCAAAACATCCCCAGTCTTAAGTACTTGGCACTTAAAATGTCAAGTAATTTTGCCAAACAGCATGTTATTAATGTGCAAAAATCGGTCTAACATTAAAGTGCATACTCAAGTCATGCTCTGAAGCCAAACTTTTAAAACCTGTAACATGGGAACTGATTAATATTTTTTTCATAAAATCTTCCAAAGCACATCCTTGGCTGAACTGCTTCTACCCTTAAAGTTTTGGAACAGAATTCCAAACCATTTTCGGTCCAGATGCAAACAAACAAAACAGCCAAAAAGTGCACTTTTTAAATGTTTTTACACTCCCTGAATCTCAGACTCTGGACAAACATCCATCACAAAACTTGCTAGACATTAAGAACATGGCACCCTGACTTTGCGTGCAACATTTAATGCAATTTAATCACATGGTGTCATAGTTATTGAGGTGCAGAAATCGGGGTTTGAAATTAAAATGCCTACTTAACCTATGCTGAGAAGCCAAGCATTTTAACCCTTATGACTCAAGAATTGAGTAATATTTTTTCATGGAATCTTTGAAAGGCACCTCCTTAGGTTGAGCTGCCTCAACCCAAGGAAAATGACATTCCTAACCATCTTTGCTCCAGATGCGTGAAAAAAAAATGACCAAAATAGAATGATTTTTTTTCACTAATTTTTACACTCCCTGAATTTCAAAATCCAGACAAGTGGCCATCCTGAAATTTTCCAGATAAGAACTTAGCACCCTGACCATGCATGCACAATTTTTTTGAACAGTGCCAAAGCTGTTGTTGAGGCTCAAACTCATGATCATAACAATTTTCCTACAAACATAAAAAAAATAATTTTCTCTCAAAATAAAAATTGGCTCAAGAACATAAATTGTTCACACCAGTTTTCCTGAAACCCTACTGAGCATGCTGAGAAGCTATATTTTTAAAAACTTAAACTAGAACTGATTGATATTTTTTTCACATAACATGCGAAAGTCAAACCCTTTGACCAAGCCCCTTCTATCCTGAAAATTTTAGAACAAAACTCCAAACCACGTTTGCTCTAGAGGAGAGCAAGAAAAAAAAAATAAAGAAAATCGCAAAAGCTCATTTTTAAAGGCTTTTTAAATTTCTAGATCTCAGAATCTAGATATACAGCCATCACAAAATTTAGCAAGTCTTAAGAACTTGACACCCAGACTACACATACAAAATGTCATGCACTTCTGTTGAACGGCACCGAAATTATTAAGGTGCAAAAACTTGAGGTTAACATTAAACAGATTGCTCAACCCTAACTATGCAGATGCTACTGAGCAAATATATGTCTGTCTGTCTGTCTGTCTGCCTGTCTGTCTGTCTGTCTGTCTGTCTATCTATCTATCTATCTATCTATCTATCTATCTATCTATCTATCTATCTATCTATCTATCGACCTGAGGAAATTGGATTTGTGATGAAAGATCTGTCTGGCAATCAAAAATGTGCAAGGTTATGCACCTAAGGAAGGGGATATCTAAGGATATACCTTTTTTTTATCTATTTCTGCTCCTCCTGACTGGCCCCCTCCAGTGGCCCCCCCAAGCCCTGTCACCCCGGCATCCACTGGACTCACCTCCGGATCTTCTTAGTGAGGTGCCAGCTAGCTGGGTGCGGCACCTCCGAGGGGCTGGCATCGTCTTGCTGGTCGGGATGTTTTTCCTTGCTTTCTCCTGGTTGCCTCTGAGTGTGGCATGGAGGTGTGCAATGAAGCCAATAGATGAGCTGTGCATGCTTCTGCACATGGCATGCCAGATGTCTTCCATGCATCCACCTCAATGTCTGGGTCCATTATGCCATCCACCAGCCACCGTTAGGGGACAGGCAAGCAGTGGACTCCATCCCCACCCCTCCCCAGGAGAGGAGAGGAGAGCTGTCCTCTGGATGCTCGATCCTCTCTCTCCCCCCCGGATGACCCCCAGGGGCCCACTCGCACTATGAACATGGGTTGCTGGCATGGCAGAAGGTGAGGCATGGATGCCTCAGCCCTTCATACCACTGGGCCAGTTTTCTGAGGACTTACTACTGAAGGAGGTAAGACTAGAGCAGACCTTGGATGAGATGGATATAGGCATTAGATAATTGACAGCCTCATTATCTTGGCCCAATGTATCAAAGCACACATAAAGGCTGGAAAGATGCTGGTATGCCTTTTCAAGTAGAACAAAGTGATCATGCCCTACAGTGCTCCATGTTATTTATTTATTTAGATTTTGTTGACTGGGAAAAGAAGGCTAGGCAATTCTGCCTATTTTCAGCCTTGTCCAGGGGGTCGGAGGAGGGAGACACAGAAGCAAACTGATATACTGAATCAGGTTAAGCTGCTGGTGCAATTTTTAGTGAAGGGTGAAATTTGGCCAGGACATTGGGGAAATTCTTCAGCGGGGGCACCGGCTTTTTCCTGCTAGAGAGATGGAGGATTTGGGTTGAGGTGGAGGTGAGGAGGAAAGAGAGGATCCTACACTTGGGAACGCAGAGCAGCAGGTTGGTTGGACAGAGCTCTTGGTTTATATTCTGTTTTTAACTGAAATATTGGAATAGTTTGTAAGTGAAATTAGCTCTATGTGGTAAAAATTATTACCCTGAATTAGAACTGTTACTTGGGCTGTGATATTGTAACTTTTTGAGGTTTGGGGACAGTTGTTTGTCAGGGTTAATTAGAGGGAAATTTAAATGTGTTGTTTGCCTGGTGTTTGGGGAAGGACATTAGCTGCAATCACCTTGTCTTTAAACAGGAATTACCCTGGCCTCCATTGTTCACTTGGGAACGCAGAGCAGCAGGTTGGTTGGACAGAGCTCTTGGTTTATATTCTGTTTTTAACTGAAATATTGGAATAGTTTGCAAGTGAAATTAGCTCTATGTGGTAAAAATTATTACCCTGAATTAGAACTGTTACTTGGGCTGTGATATTGTAACTTTTTGAGGTTTGGGGACAGTTGTTTGTCAGAGTTAATTAGAGGGAAATTTAAATGTGTTGTTTGCCTGGTGTTTGGGGGAAGGGACATTAGCTGCAATCACCTTGTCTTTAAACAGGAACTACCCTGGCCTCCATTGTTCACTTGGGAACGCAGAGCAGCAGGTTGGTTGGACAGAGCTCTTGGTTTATATTCTGTTTTAACTGAAATATTGGAATAGTTTGCAAGTGAAATTAGCTCTATGTGGTAAAAATTATTACCCTGAATTAGAACTGTTACTTGGGCTGTGATATTGTAACTTTTTGAGGTTTGGGGACAGTTGTTTGTCAGAGTTAATTAGAGGGAAATTTAAATGTGTTGTTTGCCTGGTGTTTGGGGAAAGGGACATTAGCTGCAATCACCTTGTCTTTAAACAGGAACTACCCTGGCCTCCATTGTTCACTTGGGAACTCAGAGCAGCAGGTTGGTTGGACAGAGCTCTTGGTTTATATTCTGTTTTAACTGAAATATTGGAATAGTTTGCAAGTGAAATTAGCTCTATGTGGTAAAAATTATTACCCTGAATTAGAACTGTTACTTGGGCTGTGATATTGTAACTTTTTGAGGTTTGGGGACAGTTGTTTGTCAGAGTTAATTAGAGGGAAATTTAAATGTGTTGTTTGCCTGGTGTATGGTAAGAGCCTCCCACCCACCCTGTTTTGTAGGCTGTCTTAAATACTGAAAAACCACTGGGGTGGGATTGAAAGGCTGAGTATTTCTGTTTTAGGACTGAAATTTGAAGCAACAGCAGCTGAGGGCCTGTGACATCATACGGTACTGATGTCTGCTTACACTCACTGTTATGGGACCGAACACACACTGTACTGTATGTGTGTTTGAGACTTTGGAACTTTATTGGTGGGGTTGAAATTGGGTTTGTAAATAACTACAGTCAGTATAGAGAGAAACTGTATTCAGGGAAAGGGACTGAGAAAGGGGTGTGCCATTATAAACACGGGGATAAACAGGGTGGCCATATTCCACCATGGCAGGCATCTTTGGAAGGGTTGTAGGCTGTACAGGCTGTGGGATGGCAATAATTCTAAATTGGGCCTGAGAGAGGAGGCTGCCCACTCTGTAGACAGTTATCTTGTATCAGGAGTGAGGTATATTGGTTAAGGAGTAAGCTGGGGAGCTGGGGGTGTCCAAGGATAAGGGGTGTGGATATGGGCAGCAGAAGGGTGGGGCTGAGGGGAGGCTGGGGCAATGCTCTGAAATTACAGGACGTTATGTTACAGCAAGTAGGAGGGGGGATATTAGGGACAGAGGACCCTTAGATAGGGAAGTTGATGCTAAGGGGAAAGCATACGGGGTGAACATTCTGAATACAAAGATAGTGGAGGGGAAGAGTCAGGAGGGGCTGTTGTGCGGAAGCCTAAAACAGCAGACTGTGGGAAGGGAGCTCCTAAGGTGAACAGAGCAAGAGGGGAAGAAGAGGGGCAGTTTAGAGGTGCAGTCAGGGGAATCTCGGGACTTGATGGAGGCTGACATAGAGTGCTCAATAAATTTGAGCTACTAAGCAACCTAGAGGGGAGGAAGGGTTGGTGGAAATGAGAAAACTTATACAGAGGCGGGGAGTCTGATACCCATAGGCATCACAGACCGCAATGGAAAGGATAGAAATAGTCCCAGAGGGAGAAGGGGAAACATATATGTTAAGCAAATGGGGGAGATGCAACATATTCCAGACATGAGAGAGGAGAGCATGATTGGAGAGAAACTGGGAGACAAGGAGGTGGGAGAGGAGCCCCTTTTCAGCAGGGGGTCAGTACCAAGGATGGGGCCCTAGCTAAAGGGGACCCACTGAGAGCCTCTGGAGGCAGGGGTACTATTACAAGGGGGAAGGATGGCGGTGTGGGGGAAGGAGAAACCATCAGGGCCAGGATAAATGGTTCGGATAAGAGAAGGTTAAAGGGGACACCTATTCAGAGGGAGTTTGAGTTAAGTGGGCAAAATAGCAAGGGAGGCAGAAAGGGGAGGGTGACAAGGGGGTCTCTAGTAAGGCAGGAAGACTCCCACGAAATTGAGATCATGAATAAAGGGGGGGAAGGGGGGCTGAGAGGGCATAGTGGAGGTAACCATAAGGATGATGGCGGTGTTAAGGTTCTGTTATTGGGAGACTCGATGATTAGGGGTATCCAGTGGGAGGGACAGGGTGGTGGATGCCATAGCCAGGCGAAGGTAGTGTGTATCCCTGGGCTGACACTGCACAGAGCAAAGTTCATGGTGTATGAAATGGTTAGGGATTGTGGAGGGAAACCGGATTTCCTGGTGCATTTGGGAACTAATGATCTAGAGGGAAATAGCATTTTGGAAATCCAAACAAGGTTCCAAGAACTTGCCAGAGTCTGTCGGGATAATGGATGCAACATTTCCTTTTTGGAGATATTGCCAGTACCAAAGGCCTCAGTGGAGAAAAAAATGAAGCTCACAGAGGTTAATGACTGGCTCAGGAAGTGGGGTGAAGGGAGTGGGTTGGGGGTGTTAGGGAACTGGAATGGAGTTTGGGAGGATAAGGGACTATATGCCAAGGACAGGTTTCATCTTGCCCCACTAGGGAAGGAAGTCCTTAAACAGGGGATGGCTGACTACATACAAGAAAGGTGGGGTTTAAACTTGTGAGGGGGGAAGGGATAAGGAGGGCTGACCAGGCCCCTCCTCCAGATGAGGGGAGTAGCCTTCACGCCAAGGGGGAAGGGGGAAACAGATTGGGATGGAGGTTTCAGGAGGAGCAGAGGAGGATGGAAGTATAAGGAATCTGGGTGGGTTCGACAAAGAGAATCAGGGATAAGGGTGGGGTTAGTGTTAGTAAATGCCAGGAGCTTGGGAAACAAGTTGCCAGAGTTCCAGGCCATGCTGTTCGAGGTGGAGGTGGCGGCGGTCACGGAAACGTGAGCCAACAAAAACCATGACTGGGACCTAAACGTACGGGGGTACACTATGCTCAGGAAGGATAGAAAGGAGGGCAGAGGGGGTGGAGTGGCTATGTTCATTAGAGATGACATAGAAATTGCTAGGGTAGAAGAGGCAGAGGGAAATGTGGAGGCCTTATGGGTCACTTTACGATCCTCAGCAGGAAATAAGGTCAAGCTGGGTGTAGCATATAGGCCCACTGGGATGAGTGAGGTTCTAGAGGATGGTTTGCTGGACAACATCATTGCCCAGTGTGGACCAAAAGGGGAAGGAGTGGTGTTGATGGGGGACCTTAATATGCCAGGTACAAACTGGGAACCATGTCCTCTAGGTGGCCAAGGAGCAGAGGCTGCTGGATGGCTTCCAGGATGTTTTCTTAACACAGCATGTGATGGGGCCCACAAGGGAGGGGCATGTCCTGGATGTGGTTCTGGCAGATGGGGATCTGGTAAGGACATGGTTGTACAAGACCCCTGACTGGGAGCGACCACAATACTGTCTGGTTTCAACTAAGCATGGGGAGGGGGTGAGATCTAGGACACTGGCAGTGGACTTCAGGGGGCAGACCTTCATGGGCATGGGAAATATTCTCAAGGATCACTTGAAGGGGATTACCTCAACGACAAGTGTGGAAAGGAGATGGGAGGTCATAAATGGGGACTTCATGAGGCAGTCAGGATCTGCACTAAGTTGAAACGTAAGGGAGCAAGGTCACATAAACCATGCTGGTGGTCCAGTGAGGTACAGGTAGCAGTCAGAGAAAAGAAGGCGGCCTACAAAAAATATAAAACAACAAGAGGGGATAGGGATAAGGAAATGTACCAGCTTGCATCTAGAAAAGTCACCCGTATGGTGAGGGGAGCAAAGTCCAGTAAAGAGCAGCGGCTGGCACAGGGGATACATGGAGGGAAAAAGGGGTTCTTCCGGTACATTGGGGAGTGGAGAAAAACTAAGGGCCATCTCAGCAGATTGAGATCAGAAGGAGGGTGGGTGGAAGAGGCGAGGGACCAGGCAGAGGTATTTAACAAGTACTTTGCCTCTGTGTTCACTAGGGAGGGGGATGGGATATCTACAAAGCAAGGCACAAAGGGGATAGAAACATCAGTAAGTGGGATCAGGGGAGCAACAAAAATGGAGCAAGAGGGAGAGAGAGGTACCTCAGGGGTGTCACATCTGGGTAAAGATAAAAAGGCCAGTAAGGTGGAGGGGACGAATGATGCTATCTCTGCCAAAAAGGTGTGGTTAGCCCTCAAGGCCCTAAAGAAAGACAAATCTCCTGGAGTCGGATGGCATTCATCCGGAGAGTACTTAGGAATTGGCGGACATACTGGCTGCACTCTGGCGGAGCTTTTCAGCAGGTCACTTGAGACAGGGAGGGTACCTAGGGATTGACAGAGGCACATGGTACCAATCCACAAGGGGGGGTCGAGGAAGTACCAGGTAACTATAGACCCATCAGTTTGACCTCGGTGGTGGGAAAATTAATGGAGAGTATACTAAAGGAACGATTGGGGTGTACTTGGAGGAGGTGGGAGGTCTGGATAGTCGGCAACATGGGTTTGTGCCAGGTAGATCATGTCAAACCAACCTTGTGGAGTTCTATGAATGGGTAACATCAGAACTGGACAGGGGTAAGCCTGTTGATGTATTATTCTTGGACTTCAGCAAGGCGTTTGACTCTGTCCCCACAATGGTCTGGTGGAGAAACTGATGGGGTTAGGAGTAGGCCCTTGATGGTCAGATTGATTGAAAACTGGCTAGCTGGACGCACTCAGAGAGTAGTGGTCTGTGGGGAGCTCTCGAACCCTAGAGAGGTTGGTAGTGGGGTACCGCAGGGCTCGGTCCTGGGTCCGATCCTGTTTAATGCATACATATCGGACATCAGGGAGGGTATAGGGTGTGAAATGAGTCTCTTCGTGGATGACTCCAAGATAGGAGCAGTAGTTGAGGGAGAAGAGGGGAGGTTGGCCCTGCAAGGGGACCTGGACACCCTGGAAAGCTGGGCTCACACATGGAAATTAAATTTCAATATCACCAAGTGCATGGTGTTGCATCTTGGTCGGGGAAACCCTAAACACAGGTACACCCTGGGAGGGGAGGCGCTGGAGGCCTCAATAGGGGAAAAAGACCTAGGGGTCATGGTGGATGCATGTATGAATAACTCTGAGCAGTGCAGGAGAGCGGCTAGCAAGGCAAACAGGATGTTGGGATGCATCGTAAGGGGGATCACCTCTAGGAGCAAGGAAGTGATTCTGCCGCTGTACAATGGACTGGTTAGACCACACCTTGAGTACCGTGTACAGTACTGGAGACCACACTTAAAGAGGGACATACAGCTCCTAGAGAGGGTACAGAGGAGGGCAACAAAGATGATACGAGGGCTAGGGGATTTGACGTATGAGGACAGACTTAAGGAGCTCTGCCTGTTTTCACTGGAGGAGAGGAGAGACAGGGGGGACATGATTGAGGTCTTCAAGTACCTCAAGGGAATACATAGGGTAAACATGGAGGGGATCTTTAGACTAAAGCAGGGAGGCATCACCAGAGGGCATGGTTTGAAGTTGGAAGGTGGAAGGGTAGGGGAAAAGAGGAGGAGGTTTTTCACTGAGAGGGTGGACCCTTGGAATGCACTGCCTGGTGAGCTAGTTCAGAGATCCACAGTGAGGGCTTCAAGAAAGGATGGGACAGACACAGAAAGTGTATGTATCAGATGATGTCCTGTCCCAGGGGGGTGGGGATGGATGATACGGGTTTCTGGAGCACAAGGGATGGGAGGGTCTCGGCACCCAACTAAGGATCTAAAGTTCGAGCAGACTCGATAGACCGTAAGGCCTAATCTGCTGGCAAATAGTATGTTATACAGAAAATGTGTGAATCAGTTGGTAACCCTGTTTCTGATTTCATGGAAGTTGCTACTGATAGCCCAGTAAGGAACATATCTTGCACTAGCAAACTGGGGACAATCCTCTCCCCCCCACTCTATTGATACTGCTCTCCAGCACTTCAAAAACACCTTTCTCAATGTCTGGGACAAACACACACCTATACGTCACACTAGGATGCATGGCAACCATCTTCCCTGGATCATCCCTGAACTCCTAGCATGCCACTATGCCCGTGACCAAGCTTGGTGTATCAACAAATCCTCTAATCTTCCACAAGACTTCATTAATTACCGGATCATTAGAAACAAATGCACTAGAGTGACCCAACTTGCCAAAGCTGAGTACTTCAACTTCATGCTCCAAACTAGCCTAAATAATCCTTCCAGATTCTGGAAGGTCATCCACTCCCTCTTCTCCCCCTCCTGCCACTACCCTCACCCCACTACTAAACATAAATAACTCCCTTCTCTCTGAACTGCATGCTGTTGTGGCCGAGTTCAATTCATACATCTCCACTTGTGCAGCCTCCCTTCTGTCAGCTCTGCCCATCCCTATTCCATCTGGTCCTACTGTAGATCACAAGAAGCAGTATGTGCCCCACAGTTTCTCCTTCAAAGCTATCTCAGCAGCTGATGCCCTAACTGCCCTGCTCTCACTCAGTCCTTTCAAAGGCAAATCTCCTGATGACTTGGACCCCAAGCTCCTCCACCTTGCAGCCCCTGCCATAGCTGCCCCACTCGCCACCCTACTAAACCTGTCCTTCGCCGAGGCCACTGTCCCCCAAGTATGGAAGCAAGCCATAGTCATCCCTCTGGCTAAAGGTGCCCCCCCCACTGCAACCTCAAACTACCATCCTAGCTCGCTCCTCCTGACACTGGCGAAATTGCAAGAGCACATAGTTCTCTCACAGCTAACCACTTTCCTCTCTTCCTCTAATTTCTACACAGACTTCCAGTCCGGGTTCAGAAAGGGACTCTCCACTGCCTCCTCCCTGACAAGACTCACTGATTGTATTTTTACCAGCATGAACAATGGGCAGATCACCTCTGCTATCTTTGTCGACCTAGCTAAAGCATTTGACACCGTATCACACACCCTGCTTCTCTCCAGTCTTGCTGATGCTGGTCTATCTGCCTCTGCCACCAACTGGTTCTGCTCCTGCCTCACGGGCACTACCCAATCTGTAAGAATCTCAGATGCTATTTCAGCCCCACTACCCATCTCTACTGGCATCCCCCAGGGCTCCGTGCTCAGACCAATCCTTTTCTCCATTTTTTTGAATGATCTACCTCGAGTCTGTCGATCCTCAGCCATACACATGTACACAGATAACACCGTCATTTACTCCTCAGGCTCCACCCCTAAAACAGTAACTTTCTCCCTTCAAGCTGATTTCACCAATATCCAACACTGGTTCTACTCCCACAAGCTATCCCCAAAGCAAAAAAAAAACTGTCTCTATGACCTTCGGCATGAGACAACACCTGTCTAGATTCCCTCCCCTCCCCTCCTTCCAAACCCTTGATGGGCAAGTACTTGAGGATGTCCCCTCATTCCACTACCTTGGGGTCTGGCTCGATCATCATCTGTCCTTCAATGTCCACATAGATGCAATTATAAAAAAAAAACACCCCATGCTAGGCGCTTTGCACAGAAACCACCTTAGCTTCCTTCTAACTGCATGCTGTGAGCCAATCCAGAAAATTATTCTTCCTTCCTTAGACTACTGCGACGTAGTATATAGCTCGGTTCCTAAATCCTACCTATCCAAGCTAGACACCCTTTTCAATGCCTTCTGCCACTTTGCTTTCAATGTCCTCTCCTCAGCCATCACTGCGAGCTTTACCATGCCTTGGTCTTACCATCCTTGGAAAACCATTGACTCATTCACTGTGTAAAATTCACCTCTAAGCTCTGGCTAGGCACCCTTCCTGAATACCTCTTCCCTCTGCTCACCCCTCCCCCACCCGCCCACACCCTTAGATCCACTGACACCCACCTCTTGTTATCCCATGGTGGAAGTCCATAGCTGGCCAAGCTGCCCTCTCGCATCGTCTCCCCAAAATCTGGAATGAGTTGCCCCCCCCATCCATCACTCTTCCTCTGTAAACTTGCTGTCCTCTGCCCTCTCCAACTACTTCATGGTAACCTGCACCTGCTCTGTGACCTGAGTTTCCCGCTCCCTCACTGGGTGCCCATTAGTCCTCGTAACTGAAGCAAGGTATTTCTCCTTACTGAGAGCATGCACTTACTACAAGGCACTTGCTAGTCATATGTATGTGGGTTCTGTCCACCTTGTACAGTGTTATGATTCTGTGTTATCCCTAGAACCATTATTGTATGTACTATGTCACAAGTCTGCCTGTACAATGATGTATCCTGTATCTTCTGTGTATAACTGATGTATCCAGTCACAGGTCTCCCTGTACAATGATGTAGCCTGTATTTTCTGTTTATAATTGATGTATCCAGTCTCCTCTGTTACCCCCAGGTCGCACCGGAAGACGAGCATCCTTTTTGCTCAGTGTGCCTTTCCTGGTTAAACAATTTCAATAAATAAATAAATAAATATCTGAGGTGTCTCAGTATGTGTTCCCAATTGAAGAGATGTTCAAAAAAATCCCAGGATGTGGTTATTGACTCAAAGAATGGCAGTAGTCGAGAGGAACATCTTCTGACCAAAGCCATGTCAGAAGGCAAACAACATCTCCTCTGTTTGCTAGTGCAGAAGGAACAGAGATTACTCCTGGGTCATGACATCAGCTCACACACAGCCCCCGAAAAAAGAAGAAGACTAGGGGTTGATGCTCTGACCAGGAGCAATCAACTGCTGGGAAAAAGTTTGGCAGGGAATGAAGAATGGAGTAAGCACCTGAAGCTGCACAGAGGATGCCCTTCTGCAACTCCTACAATGTCCAGTTTGCAGCTCTGAACCCATCAAGCCGATATGGAGGTGGCCAGCTGGATGAAAGGGAAGGAAAAAAATAGAGTGGCTACCAGGGAAAACACCCACAGCAGCTGACGTGGAGGAGTCAGATTTCTCTCCCAGAATCATCCGGCCAGAAGCCTATGTTGGATTTGTGCCCTGATAGACTGAATCAGTGGGACAAGAGGAGGTATTCCACAAGCAGGAAGTTGCTACTGTGCTGGTAGCAAACACTAATGTGGGAAAGGATGGTATAGGGCTCCTGAATGGAGATGGCTCCTCTGCATCTGTGAATGAAACAGACTGCTGTCTGCCTGTGGTGTGTAAAACAAAAGGATGTCAGTGCCTACACTTGCTCAGGAATCTTCCCAGCACACAGAGTTTCAAGACCTTGCTCATGTGCAACCTGAAGTAGTAATGGAGTCCTCCCCTGCTACACAGGAGGCACAGACTGAACCAGAATTGTTAAATAAAGCTGCTACCTTGTGGAATGAGCAATCCACTATTAAAGACCCAGCTCAGCAGGAAGAAAAAGGCAATCAAAGTCTGGACATAAAATCACAAACAGAGCTGCCTTTAGCTTCTGTGTTTATCAATTCATAGTTGAACTGTCAGGACACCCCCAGCATAATTCAGCCAATATCACAGCCTTCTTTGGGCATTATGGAGAAGGGGGGATCTGACTCCAGCAGCAGCAATTCCACAGAGGGAAGAAGCACCAGTAGAAGAAAACTTACCAGATAACTTGGGGTATGGCTATGAGGGGTTTGGGTGCAGCTGATGTGGAGAAAGCTCCAGGAATTGGACACATCTGGATGCACTGTTTTTTCTGAAAAGCAGGGAAAATGAGGGGCAGTGGACAAGGGGTCTGAGACGAGGGATAGGGATGAGTTGCCCAGCACTCTCCAGGGGTAGTGGCCCACTACTTTGGGGTTTCAGAACCTGTCAACCGCTGCACATGATTCAGGAACACCTAGGCTCACCCATCTCTGAGGATGGTAGATGTGTGTTCATAACAGGATGATCCGGCTAAGAGGAGGAATGCGGTGTCGCTGAAATTTAAAGCAGCAGTATTAAATAATCAGGAAGTGATTATCAAAATTCTGTTTTTTAGCTGGAAGCATGCAGCCATAGTTCAGGTTTCCATATCTGTAAATATTTTTTTCTAGTGATCTTTAGTTTTTTAGATATTTAACATTTATTTCCATTGTTGTGGATCCACATTAAATATGGCTTCTGCCTTATTTGCAGCCGGACTCTCCCCTCACATCACATCGCATCACCTCTTTTGTTTACTTCTGTGGGACCCTGTGCTGCATGTTCTCACTGTCCCTGTATAGTTCTGAGAGTAATGCAAATGTATGGTTAGCAGCAGAGGATTCCAGTTCAACGTGGCGGGTGGGAGAAATGTAAACAAAAACAAAGACTAATTGAGCAAATTACAAGGTGACAGTGCAGTGAAAACAAGAAATATTATCAGGTAAGTGCTCAACAGAGCACAGTAAACAAAGTGTTGCAAAAGATTGGATTTTTTTATCTAGTACTGCTGCTTTAAAGGCAGCCCAGAGGCTGCTCTTGACAGGGTGCATGTAGCACAGGCCATATTAAAAGACTCTATGGCTTTCTATGCATCATAAATCTATGCATTTATATAATCAGTGGGGGACACTATCTATGAAGTTTTTTAAAGCCCTGGATCTATAGTTTTGGAGAAAATACCAGGCCCTCAAACACATTCCCCTCTGGTTACCATTATAGCCATGACTAAACTGGCTATAACAATTGCAACAGTCTTATTGAAGAATGAAGGGGTAAACGCTGCATATGTATTTTTTTGGTTAAAAAGAGTTGCAAAGTGTTAGAGAATCCTATCCTTATAAAAGACACAAAGAAAATTGGGAGGAGAGGATGGAAAATAAAAATCAGACTTTATAGTTCCAAACAAGGTATGACATACAATGCCAGTACTTTATATGTAGGGAAAGATCAAGCTCTTTGTTTGCACCTTGGACAGCCCAAAACCTGCCACAAGTGTGGATCAGATATCACTTGAGTGTCTGTGTTAAGGTGCATTATGGGGCTTGCTTGGAACATAGCCATGTGAGTATGTGCTGCCCTAGTCCCTACAGATGTAGCCTTTATGAGGGCCTAGGTCATTCTTACAGTGTCCGTGGGCCACTCACAATAGAGAGGTTCCTGTTCAACAGGACACAGTCCAGTGGTATGCTAAGCAAATGGGAATTTGGTGAGAAGAAAATTCCCTTCCTCCCTTCCTTGATGGACTCCAGTTAGAGAACTCTGGGAGATCCAGAGAAGGTGATGAGAACTTCACACCTTGACAGCTCTCCCCTATAGGGAGTGATGAGCAGTCACATGATTCCCCTTCCCCCAACCCCCATCTGAGAATCAGGTGACTGACCTTTTTCTTTCCAATCCTGAAATAGCAACTGGAGAACAAACCCCTCAGCAAAGGAAAGTGGCTCCAGAGGATTCTTGGAATGCCTCCGGGGAAGAGATTCCTCCTCCTCAAGGCCCCCCCCCCCCAAAGAGGGAAAACAAAAGAAAAAAGATCTCAGAGTGAAGCAACCTAAAACAAAATTCCAAAAACAAGATGCCTCCTCTTTGGAGACAAAGAATAAGTTTGCTTCTCTGACACAGCCTGCTAAATGGGGAGACATGGCTAGTAAAGAAGAGGAAGCTGAGGCTTCCTTGATTATCTCTTCTCAAAATGTAGACCATCCTGATGTGGATGGCACCCTTTCTGAGCCATATGCACTAGAAAATACATGAGATACAGTCCTTCTTAAAAATAAGATTTCATGACCTCAGGAAATATTTGGATCAGTTTAATACTCCTTTCCCTGCAGAGTACTTTCTTGGGGCAACTTAAAGTGGTCACATGCAATGCAAATAGTATTTAAAAATGTTAACAACAGAGTACCTTCATTTGCCCATCTTCTGGAAGTGGCAGTCAGTATTATATGTTTACAAGATACTAGGTTGAGGTCTTTACATTATATCCTTCAGGCTCAGAGGTCCTGGCCCTCAGGCCCTTGTTTTTGCTTTCTGGGGGAGAACGTCTGCTTCGGGATTACTGCTGAAAGGGAATAATGTCTGTGTTCATGCAATTGTGCAGGCTGTGTGTGGGTGTTGATGTGCCATCACTACAAATTCAGTCACTTCGCTAGCAATCTAGCATTGCTTGTAAAGCACTTTGGGATACATTGTATATGAAAAGCACTATATAAATGCTGATTCTTCTTCTAGTAGATTGATAGATATATTACCAGGAAGGGTTCTGATTTTGGATATGGTCTGGCATGTTAAGTTAAGGGTCATATGACATCTATTTATGAACCATAAACCAAAACATCTAGAATCTCCTGTTTTAAAACTATTTAGCCATATCTACAAAGCAGTAGAAAAGTGTTATTATGTGGAGAACTGAACTGTAGTCTGTCATTTCTTGATAAAACAGGGAAAAGAGAAAATCAATTCTGTGATGCAATTTGAAAAAAAGAATTGCTACTGCTGATCTGACAGATACCTATATAAGTCTTCATCCTGAATGGGGACATACATACAATAGGAATGTATGTTTCTCCAGAATTTACTATATTTTTTCCTCTGCATTTGGTCAAGACATTTCCATTTCCCACCTCAGACTATCATATGGTATTTAGTCAGTGCCTTTGCAGCCCATCCCAGTGCTGTTGTAACCATTAAATGGTTCTTTGGTTTCTCTTTGTATGTAACCTATGTCTTTGTATGATCTGTATGGATTTTTTCAAAACTGTATATACCTGTCCTGTTTTAAGTGCTTTGAGATTCTCTCGACTGCATTTTCTCTGGAACTGCATATTGTACATGTAATTTTTTTTTTGTGACTATGTCACAAAAAAACTATGTCCCCCCCTCCCTCCGCCGGAGCACCGCGGAGGAAACGAACCACTGCCCAGTCTGTAGAGGAGTCACCGGAGGAATCACCCTCCACCCCTCCCACTGCCGGAGCACCGCGGAGGAAATGAACCACTGCCTAGGTATGCCCGAAGGCAGCCATAAGCGCTGAATTTAAAGATGAGTGGCAGGAACAATGGTAGAGGAGTAATGGTGCCAATTTCAAGCAGGCCTCTCCATTTTGTGGTTGGCGTAGCATTGCTGATAGTTTTTATGGCTGCTTTTACAACTTACTCCTGTAGTGTAGATCTCGATCTGGAATGGAGCTTTAATTGCTAGCACTACTGTACATTAATCCCTGCAGAGCGAAGCGTGAACTGTAAGGCACTTTAAAAGTTTTAGCAATGTTGTATTCATTCCTGCAGAGTAGATCTCAGACTGAAATGGAGCTTTAATTGTATTGTACATTAATCCCTGCAGATTAGAGCTAGAGCTGCAAGGAGCTTTAAATTTCTCACTATGTTGTACATTAACTACTGCAGAGTGGAGCTAGTGCTGTAAGGAGTGCTAATGTTAATGGTAATATCGCGGCCTGTTACACTGTTGTCCTACATAAGCGCTAGCAACGAGTGGAGGCATAAGATAGAGCTATTGGTTAATTAGTTAAGGTATAAGGTTGAAGCATTTTGTTTGACCAATAGGGCCTTGCTCACTGCTCTGCGCTCCACGCTTGTAGCAGGAAGTCCTTACCTGAGTTCTGGAATTGATTGTGCTATCGCACTGCTTTGTGCCATTAAATAATCATACCCTTCTCTCTTTCCTCCCCAGTCTGTAGAGGAGTCACCGGAGGAACTGCCCTCCCCCTCCATGGAGACACCGTGGAGGAAGCAGACCTGCCCAGGTATGCCCGAAGGCAGCCACAAGTGCTGAATTTAAAGACGCGCTTGTCCTGCCGGCTACCCCACCACCCCCACCATCACCCTTGGCTGACTCTGACATTTATAATAATAGTCACGTGTGTGGCTGAAACCTATCAGCCCACTCTCCCATTAGCAGTTTATAGGATTCCCACACTAGTGGCCACTACTATCCTTCTCCTAAACCCTGCAAGCATCATGCTACTTCTGTTTCTTTCCACAATGTGCCAGCTTTTTCCATTAACTTCCCTCCCACCTGCCCCCCATCCTAGCCTACCTCCATACCCCTTCTCACTAGGAAACATCTTTACCCCCCATCATGCTACTTTCACCCCAATAATGCTTATACACCATTACTCCCTGAATGTCTGGATCTCTTGTGCTTCCATCCTGCCTCCATCCTTCCATGCAGGCCTAACAGTGCTAATCACCTCCACACTAATCACCCCTCCACACACATCTCAACAGGTTACTACTCCTCGCAAGCCAAAATGGAGCATGCATGTTCCTAAACATTTGCTAGTGTTACTGATCCTCCTGTCTGGGGACATAGAACTAAATCTCAGCCCACAACCCACCAGCACCTACCAGTCCTTCACTTTACCAAGAGGTCTTAAGCTGGTGCACCTCAACATCTGTAGTATCCTGAATAAATTCACAGCCTTGCAACCAATCATTCTTTCACTTTGCACTGATGTAATGATAATCACTGAGACTTGGTTAAAGCCCCATAACCCAGACACAGAAGTATCGATACCTGGCTACTCGCTCATTCGTTAAGACCACCTGAGTAAAAAAAAAGGGGGAGGCGTAGCCATGTACATCTCCTCTAACATTCAGTTCACCCAGGTTAATTTCTCCATGCCCACTCAGTCAATCAGCTCTCTCCTAATCAAACTCTCCTTTCCCCACTCCACTCCTTTATATATTGCAGGGTCCTACTGCACCCCAGACACCTCCCAGCCTGGCGTGCTGTATCACCTGGGCACCCTAAAGTCTACTCCCTCCGGGGGTGAACTACATATTCTAGGGATTTCAGTTTCAATTGGCTCACAACAAATTTCAGAACCCACTTGTCTAAACCACAAATCTCAGAACCATTCCCTCTTGGACTGGGTCCTTACCTCTCGCCCCCATTGGATCGTTGAAGCAGGAGTACTCCCGGACTCCCTGAGCGATCACCACATGACTTACGTAGTAAGAAAAATATTCAGGCCCAAAGCACCACCACCAAGGACGTTACTCACTAGGTCATACAAAGCACTCAACCTAGATACGCTTCTAAGGGACCTGGAGCAAGCCAATTGGTCCTTCATCTCCCAGGCCTCCTCCCTAGACTCAGCCATACACTTTTTTAAAGACACTTTCCTCGCTGTGTGGAACACCCATGTGCCCCTCAGAAAAAAAAGATTAAGGGGTGCCCACCTGCCCTGGGTCTCTGCCAAACTCATTGACCAGTTCCACGCCAGGGACCGGGTCTGGAAATCGTACAAGGCAACAGGCACTCAGGTGGCACTCCAACTATACCATTCACTTTGAAATTCCTGCACTAGGCAAATCCGACAGGCCAAATCCAACTATTTCAAGGCATCCTTCCTCACAAACTTAAATCACCCAACAAATTTCTGGAAATCAATCGTGTCACTCTTCTCTCCCCTGTCCAGCCGCCCATCCCTACCCTAAAGGTGGATGGTTCCACTGTCTCTGAACCACCTGAAGTGGCCACAGTCTTCAACACTATCTTCACCAGCCGTGCATCCTCACTTTTAGCCTCTCTGCCTCACTCCAAGTATGCACCCACCCTGATGCCAACATCCCCACAGAGAACTGGCTTCTCTTTTCATTGGGTTACCCCACTGATTGTGCTGAAAGCCCTGAGGACTCTCAACCCCTCTAAAGGCAAGTGCCCTACAGGGCTTGACTCAAAAATGTTACATCTATCTGCCCTGGCCATTGCCACCCCGCTGGCTGCGCTGTTCAATCTCTCTTTTTCTCTTGCTGACATCCCATCAGATTGGAAACATTCGGCAGTCATCCCCCTCCCAAAAGGGGGGGACCCCTCATCACTGGGTAACTATCACCCAATCTCCCTTCTCCCCATCCTTGCCAAACTACAAGAGCGCCTCATCCTTTACCAGCTCTCCTCCTTCCTTGATTCTTCCTCTTTCTTTACACCCTTCCAATCAGGTTTCAGGAAATCGCACTCCACCATAACCTCCCTGCTAAGGCTCACCGACACCATCCTTATGGGTATGGATAAAGGACATACCACCTAAGCCATTTTCGTTGATCTCACAAAAGCTTTCGACACAGTCTCCCACCCCTTTCTGCTTTCCAAACTCTCTAGTGCTGGACTCTCAGATGTTGCTACTAGCTGGTTTCACTCTTATCTAATAGGAAGATCTCAATCAGTGAGAATTGGACCTTACACCTCCTCCCCCTACTCATTACCACTGGGGTCCCACAAGGCTCAGTCCTCGGCTCATTACTCTTTTCAGTTTTCCTAAATGACCTCCCCACAGTCTGCACTCACACATCCGTACACCTGTACGCTGACAACACCTTACTATACGCAACAGGCCCCTGCCCCACTGATGTGGCCGCCACACTCCAACAAGAGTTTAATGAGATACAACACTGGTTTTGCTCAAACCAACTTTTTCTTAATGCCAAGAAAACTGTCTCCCTAACCTTCAGGACAGGACAAAGGCTATCTCAGATCCAGTCTATCCCTACCTTCCTCACAACTGAGGGGTCTCCCATAGAGACCCGCACCTCCTTCAAGTATCTTGGGGTCTGAATTGACCAGCATCTAGACTTCTCCACTCACATAGACTTGATCCACAAAAAACTATGCCCAATTGTTGTTTCATGAATTAATTTTTTCTTTTTTCTTCTGGTATTACGATTCTGGTCTTGTTATATATTTTACGTGTGTTGTATGCTTTGTTATTAATAAAAAATAAAGTTATTTGCCAAAAAAAAAAACTATGCCCAAAACTAGGCACATTATATCAAAACAAGGATAGCTTACCTCTGGCAACCCGTAAGGAAATTGTCCAGAAAATGATCCTCCCGATAATTGACTATGGGGATATTGTCTACAACGCTGCCCCCAAGTCTGCCCTTGTCAGCCTCAACCCCCTTTTCCACTCCTTCTGTCATTTTACCCTTGACTGCCCTCTCTCGACTCATCACTGCGACCTCTATAGCACCCTCGATTTAACGTCGCTCCAGGCTCATAGACACGTCCACAGCATCAGGACCACAGCGAAATTCTGGTCACAGTCCCTTCCCCCCCCTACCTTGCATCTGCCCTTTCAGCCCCAGAATGACCCGCCTACTCCCTCAGAAGTGGTAAGTCCTGGCTTCTAAGAGTTCCACGTATGTCCACAGCAAAGGGCCAGGTGGCATTCAAATACCTCATGCCTAAACTCTGGAACGCACTCCCAACAAGCATTCATGACTGCACCAACACCTCTCACCTAAATCGCCTTCTCAAAGCACACTTCTCCTCAACATGTGACTGCACATAAGGACGCCCAGGGGTTGGCCCCATAAGTTGCTGCACTCTTAGCACTCCACTCCCTGTCTATTTCACACATTTAAATTGAGTAAAGCTAGGGGTTACACCTTGGAGGCTCCTCACAGTAAAGTAATTACTTTTTGAGATTTTGAAGTTCTTCTATCACATGTACTATTGTGCCTCATCTGATGTTTGTAATATGTAATCTACATACATCTCCAACTACATTGTGTTTTTTACATGCTCTAGTTTTCACTTGATGCGGTCTTACTACAATATTCTGCTTAGTGCAAATATAATTATGTTACAATACCCCTCTACTGTATGTATATGTATATGCACCTGGTACACTCTTCTCTGTGCTTATGTTTTGTATGTTTCCACAATTTGCATTCTGTACTCTCTTCCTGTGCTTATGATTTCTGATTTGTATGTGTCCAATTGCCCTCTCACCCAGGATGCAACTGGAATCGAGTGGTAACCCACTCAGTATGCTTTCCTGGTAAAACTCTTAAATAAATAAATAAATAAATAAATAAATAAATAAATAAATAAATGTAGTTCAATTGAAACCTTTATAAATGAGTACTTGGGCTGAAAGGTAATTTCTGAAGTTTTCAGTAAATACATAAACATAAATAAACAAGTAAATAGACAAAAAAAAGGTTCTCTCTAAACTCAAAGTAAGGGAGATGGTTGGAAGTTGAATCACACCCTTTTGGAAAATAATATGACATGGGATGCCTGGCAGGAACGCGTAGTTAAGCAAACTGAAAAAAATGTTTGTGACTCTCTCTTGTTGTGGTGGGAAGATGGCAAACCAGATATTTGTAACAGGAGGTCCAGTTTTGAAGGATAAAGCTGACACAGAGAAGATGCAATAACCCCCCCCCTTTTTTTTTGGTTTCTACTTTCACTCTATCCTGTCTTTTTCTGCTTATTCTTATCTATCCTAATGTTCTTGTCAAGGTGGCCAACCTGGCAATTTTCTAATTTGCCTTTACTGTCACTTTTTTGCTCTGGTATTAAAACAATTGCATCTTGTTATAATATATTAAAAATAGGGTCTGAAATAGAATCAAGGACACTAAGGGCATACAAGATAGGAGCCCTGTGTTCCAGAATGAAAAACCAAAAAAACTATATATATAAAAAAGGAGCTGTGTCACTTAAAAGAAGCCAGAAAATGAGTAGAGGGCTGGGTTGTGGAAAAAGCCTTCAGCTACAATTTCAATTAGTGAGCAAGAAAAGCTGAGACTGTAAAACTGTTGCAAACAGTGGAAAAAATGTTTTAGGCAACACAAAGTACAGATCTGCAGGAAAGTGCTATAGAACCTGTACAATATCTGTATGAGTTTAATACCTATGTATCCAAACATTTAAGTTTAAATTTAGGAGGAGATGAAAGCAACTGTGGTTGGTTGCTATGGTGCTGATTCTAATAAGCCCCAACGCAATGAAAAATGTACCCTTGTTTTTAAAACACTTGAAAATGGGCTAAAGTAAGAGAGTATAATTAAAACACTACAGGCAGATTAATTAGAGTTTTGTAAGTGTCAAACATTTATTCAAAAGGGAGCTGTAATTACTGAAGTTAAGCCTTCTGGCCCAGATATTCAAAAGGGTTGCACCATGCTCAATAGGGATGCTCCAGCACAAGTCTGAAATGTGCCATTCTGCGATATTCAGCGGAGGCAGATGCGCCTCTAAATCACACTTCCGGGCAAGTAAGAGCGTAATGATAATGAATGCATGTAACTGAAGGAGGAACCATGCATAAATGGCGCAGTGCGATATTCAACAACATGCACCATGCACAATAGGGAGCAAGCGGAAGTTGTGCGAAGCGGAAATGAGCCAAAATAAAAAGGAACAAGAGAGAGGCGCAAGAACGCTACAGGGAAGGCACATGTTGCTGAACCATAGGCAGCTACACAGGCAACACACACACAGGGCAGGACAGAGACAGAGCATCTGGAACCCCCAGGAACAGGGAAGATGTGGAGAGCCACAGCCACAGTACAGTGCAAAAGGGGGAAGTGCCACACAGCACTGAGGCCACCACAGGAAGGTGTTCCCAGTGCAGGGGAAGTAGCAGCAAGGACAGTGGGGAGAACAGAGAAACAGCTGCTGGGAGGGGAACACAAGCCAGGGACATGGTCAGTGCCACCATCCAGATGGAGGCAGTTATGAGGAGGGTTAGAAGGCAGGCAGCACTGGGGCGTAGCTGTGGAAGGGTCCATCGGCAGTATGCCCCCAACAGGCAGCACCAGCTTTGAGCTTTACACTGATACCGAGATCGTGGGCTGGTACCACCTGAACTGGGCAATTCTGAGGTGGCTCTGTGAGCTGTGCAGTGATGTGATGTGATGTAGGCACCCACACGACGGGTCCATGCTCTGTCAGTGGAGACCAAAGTGACAGCTTACATGTGCCTGCTTACCACAGGTACCTTCCAGAGACCAACAGGGGACACGACAGGCATAACCCAGTCAGCTGCGTCATGCCACCTCACCCAATTCCTCAGCGCACTGCTGCCATATGCTGCGGAGTACATCCATTTCCCCAGCACACCAGCGGAGTGCACAGCAAACATACAGGAGTTCCACAGGGTAGCACGTATTCCTGGCATGCTCAGGGCAATAGACTGCACCCATGTGGCCATCCGCACACCACCTGGCCCTGAAGGGGCCGCATACATGAATTGGAAGAGGTATGCAAGCATCAACTGCCAGGTGGTGTGCGATGCCAGTGGGTGCATAATCAATGTCTGTGCCATGCACCCTGGGGGAGCACATGATGCCTTCATCTGGCACCAGTCAGCACTGTGCCACAGATTCAAGAGTGGGGACATCCCCACTGGCCACTTAGTGGGTGATTATGCAAACCACGCAGATAGACATGGGGCTTGGGAGGGGCATAGTCAGAGGTGACATGGGTATTGGCCTAGATGGCCTAAGGCAGGGCAACGCTGATCACCAAACTAAGTTCCACCCTCTACACACAGGTGACAGTGGATACCCACTCCGTCCCTGGCTGCTCACACCATACCGGCGGCCCACAACCCCATCGCAGCAGTGCTACAATGAGGCACATGCCACCACACGCAATGTCATCGAGCGGGTGTTCAGGATGCTGAAGGCATATTTCTGTTGCTCGGACACATCTGGTGGTGCCCTACAGTACAGCCCCTCAAAGGTCTGTGGGCTATTCCTGGCCTGTTGCATCCTGCACAACATGGCCAATGACTGTGGGATAGCTGTACAGGTCGAAGAGGGATACAGCGATGGGGACGATGAGGACGCTGGTGAAGATGGTGATGGGCAGCCCCCCTTTGGGCGAAGGGACCCCCGACTGATCTGGCTGGCACAGCTGCACTGGGACACCATCACAGAGGAGCACTTCAGCCAACCCAGGTAAGTCATGGGGCCATGTGCAACCACCAGTGGCAAAGGCACAACCCACAAACACGCATGGACAAACACCAGGGGTGCATGTCATTAAGGGAATTGGCTGAGCATGGAACTGCACAAGCTGCCATGGGATGGGCAAGGCCTAACACAGCACGTGGTCACACACACACACACACACACACACCTCAGAAGACATGCACAAAGGGTAGGAGGCACGCCGACCCCGACTGCCACCCCTAGCCACACACACATCCACAGACCACCACACCCAGTACCTGTCATTGTGCTTGTGTCAGACACTGGGCACCATTGCACAGTGGCGGACAGCCCAACGCAGGCATCATCATGCACATGCCACAGAGGACAGCAGCTGGGAGGGTGTGCAGATGGAACGTGTGCATGCATGCGGGGCTGGGTACCCCACCCGTGCATTGCATACTGAACAACACAATGCACACAGGGCATCATCAGACAGTAGCCGTGCTGGGAAACAGGTCAGTCATGTGCCACAGTGCCACAGCTGCCACGGATGTGGGGGCAGCCCCGCTGAGACCCGCCAGCAGTGACAGGCTGACCAATGGCCTCATGAGGTGGCACTGACGGTCCCCCAGGGGTTCCACTGCGTGAACGCGACCGTGCTCATGCAGGGGCCTGCAGCACTCTGAACATGCCTGCGCCAGGCGTGCTTGGGATGCCCACAGCTGAACCTGGTGTCGACAAGGAGGGTGTTGCACGATGCTGGGAACGGGGCGTGGACATTGCACTGCACGGTGTCTGCGACACATGGGCAAATAACTGTGTGCCCATTGTGGCCATGACAGCTGTGATTGCCTGTGTCTGCCTGTCAATGGCAGTGGTCACATCCTCCTGCAACCGGTCCATCCCTGCCAGGAGCAGAGCGGTGTCTCTGCTGCGCCGCTCCTCTGCCTGGTGCAGAACCGGACTGAGTGCATCCACCTCCATCACAAGCAGCACCTGCTGATTGACTGACTGATGCTTGGAGTATGCAGGTGTGCTCATCTAAGAGGTCATCTGCCTGATCGGAATGCTGTCCCTCATGGTGTTCATGGCCCTGATGGTCAGCACCCCTTGAGGGTGGGTGCTGCATGCCAGGACCAGGCCTGGGCATGTCCACAGGTGGTGCACTGATGCCAGCCCTGACATTGCAGCCCCATGGCCATTGGCCGACTGCTGACACTGCCCCTCTGGCTGCCGCTCTCCAGGGCTCAATGGTGCTGCTGCAGTGGCTGCAACAGCCCCACTGTCCTGGACACACACCAGTGCTGCCCCACTGGTGCAGACAGGCACAGGTTGGGACTGTGATGTCACGCAGGCCTCCACGGCGGCACCACCCATGGCCATGCCCGTGATGTCACCTGCTGTGTGGCCATCCTGTGGCCCACACGTATCACTGCCCATGATGTTAGATCCATCATCATTAGTGACAAATCCAGCACCAGCCTGAGTCTCAGTGTGCTGGCATTCATGGACGCTGGCATGCTGGGACATGAGCAGGGCCTCCTCCGCACCTGGTCCACCAACATCAGTCCGGATGTCCAGGTGGGCCCACTATTGCCCTGACCCTCGTATGCCTGTGGAGGTGGATGGGCCCTCCTCTATCTCCATGCTACCACCCTCAGTGGAGAAGCCCACCACTGCTGACTCATGTAGATGCTCAGGAGCTGTAAGGGAAAAACAGTAGCTTTAATGTATGTGACCTACCCTGTCCCTCTCCCATTGACAGACCAGGACCTACCATGCAGTGACGGGCTACCACCCATCTGGAATCCACCACCCAGAACACCCTTGATGGCACAACACTGCATACTGCCAGCAACCCGCTCTTCTTGTAGGGTCAGACATTGCATGTCCAGCTGTCCCCCACCAGTCGCAGACCATGCTGCCCTGATGCCAGCCACCTTCTCCTTAATCCTCCACCTGTTCGTGCCCATCTTATTTTTGCACTCCTGCACGGACCGCTGGTGGCTGCCATGCAGGTTGATGGCACGCGCAACCTCTTCCATGCAGAAGCATGGGCCTGTGGTGTTCCCTGGTGTCTGCTGAGCAGCAGCTCCTGATCGAGGTAGGCCTCAAACAGGGCATCTGTTTCTGCCTTGCTGAAGTTAGGCCTCCTCTTCCACCCACGTCTCTGTTCCTCTTCCTCCATCTCACGATCGGTCATTATTCATCCTGTGAGAATGACAGGTGTTACCTGTGACTGTGCAGTTCCATGCATGTCCCACACACCACAGTCCACACTCCCAAATAGCATGCAACTCACCACAATAGACTGCAGTAACCAACTATGGCTAATGCAGCCCAATGTCGCAGTTTTATAGTGCAATGCATGAAAATGAGGCAAGGCGCATTTTTAAGTGGATGCAAATGCAGTGTCTGTGCCACTGAGTGGCTGATTAGCTGATTTTCATATGCCAGCTGAATATTGCGCTGTTGCGCTTTGCGCAATTGTGTTAAACGTGCTCAGCCAAGGGCGCAGGTCTGTGACATGTGCAGTGCACACCGAACTGCGCATGCCCAGGGTGATGACGCAGATGCCTGCCATGCACTGAAGTGCTGTGTGTGGGAGGCAATGCAGGGCATGGCCACCATTGTGCCAGTGGTGCTACTGTGCTGTTCACATATATGGCGCTGCGGCACTGGGGTGCCATAGGTGCACTGGGGCCACAGCGCTGTAGGCCGCTACAGGAGGTGGGACACAGGCACCCAATCGCGCTACACGCATTGGGTTCCAATCATGCTGTGGCTGTCCGTGCTTGAGAGACCCTTGACCCTGTGCCCGACCTTTGCCCCCTAGGTGCCATGTGTCCGGCATGGGTGCACCCCTATCGCGCTGTTTGGTAACAGCATGATAGGGAATGGCAGTGCTATATCATGCAGCATCTGCATGTGGCAGGACCGCACTGCCGAGTGCCATTTTGACTCCAACTATCTGCTGAGATGGCACAGAGAAGGGCTGCTATGTGGAGCCAGGTGGAATTAGCAAATCTGGTGGTCATTATAGAGCCCCATGCTGGGGCACTATATGGTGATGCACCCTTGGACAGGGCCAGGAGTGCAGTTTGGCAGGAGGTGGCTGATGCACTGGAGGAGGCCACAGGAATCAGGTGCATGACAGAGCAGTGTCACCACAGGTACAGGGACCACAGGCACAGGGACCCAGACATGCTTGCCCACCTGTGGGGATGTGTCAGTAGGGGCACGGTGCCACGGCCAGGTAGGTGCCCCATCCATACACTGTTATCATCCATATGGGTATCATGGTTGCATGTGTCCGGCACATGGGGGGGCCATCCAGTGTTGGCCGTGGTGGTGGTATCGGGGTGGGGGGTGGATGGGTATAGCCATGTGGGATTGCACACAGATGGGGGCGGGGGGACTTTGCTACCGGATTGTACTAATGTTCCTCTCTCCATGTTTGCACCTTAGGCCCAGAAGAGTGCAGAATGGCAAGAGAGAGGAGGACCTGCCAGGAGGACCAGTAGGCTGGGAGGGGTGAAGGTCTGCAGAGGCACAGGGACCAGCCTGATGATGGTGAGTGCCTTACATCCATGATTACTATTACATGCTATGTAACTGGGCGGGCAGCAGGGCATGGCCACCATACATTGACACCACTGCCATGCACGCAACTTGTTACAGTCAGCACTGTCCAGTGGCACTGCATGTCTGGGAGTGCATCAATGGTGGTCCATGCGTGCACCAGGTACATGGCTGTGCCACTGCCTTCACACCGCATGGGCAAGTCACTGTACGGCCACGGTGGTGCTGTGCGGGACATGGGCGGTTGGTGTGTGTAGTGGTCCACATGGCTGTGGGTGCCTGGGTAGGCAGGTCTTGTGGACACGGTCACTGTGGGTGGTTGCACACCATCACAGGTGCGTGGTACCTAGCTGTATGCCATGCACAATGGATGGGATGCAGGGGGCTGAACAGTCACACGTATTTACTCTGCTCTCTCGTCCTAGGTGGATGGTGACTTCAGGCCATTGAACGGGGACTGCAGGAGCTGTTACAAGTGGTGAGGGTGACCCTGGAGCTCCTCCAAAGGATGGACCGACATGAGGTGAGGAGGCGTAGGAGACATTGGTGCCACATGGAGGATGAGTGGGGCAGACGATAGCCCATCCATGCCCCTGAAAACACCTTCCCCCTGAACCTACCCTCACACCCCTTCTTCCCTCTCCTATATGTTCACCCCTGCCCCTTACCCACCCCCACCTGATATGTAGCCCATCCCCCATTGTACATAATTGTAAATAGTTGTTTTGATTACCTGTTTTTAATACATTTGTTTTGTTATGACAACTGTGGTGGTCTCTGATTTGCAGCGGGCTACAGGTGCTCAGCTGCAGTAGTGTGCATGGCGTCAGGGGTGGTACACGCATTGGCGTGTGTGTGTGTCCGGAAGGGAACCACCTATGGTGTGGGCAGGGGGATCAGTCACTGTCTGTGGTTTGTGTGTTGTTCTCTGTGCACTGGATGCCTGTGTGCAGTGGTCCACGGTGCATGCACTGTGTGAATGGCACCCCTGTCAGACCATCCATGGCCTGTGCAGCTGACACCCTTGCATGTCTGTGATATGCACGGTCTGCTGGCATGTCAGTGGTGGCTATCCATGCTGGATAACAACTGTACCTGGCACAATACCAGGTTGCCTCCCATCACCAGTATGGTGCACATCTGCCTCCGGTGGCACTGTGGCCTCCGCTGTTGTTGTCCCCCCTCCATGCTGTTGCTTGGGTCTGTTGCAGGGGATGTGCTCCAATGTCTGTCACTTGTGCTCTGGCCGCATGCTGGTGGCATACAGCTTCATGGTGCCTGTGCAGGGTGGCTGGCACACCTGTACCATGTAGGTGTGCTGGACGTGTGTACACGGCTGCCGTGGCCACACGCCAGTGGCTTGGTTGACCCACTACTGTGTCCCTGTGTTGGTGTGCCCTTGGGTATGGGTGGGTGTTTGTCCATGCACTGTGTTGCATCCTGTGTGGTGCATGCTTCCATGCAACACTGTGTGTGTTTGTGCTGGCTGTTGTGGCCAGTGCTGAGATGGGATGTGTCCTTGGGAGGGTGTGCAGGGTGCTGTACTGCTGGTGGTGGGGTCCGGGGCATGTCCTGTTTCATGTGGGGTACCTCATGTGACGACGCATCATCAGTCTCTCAGCTGTACCTCAGGGGGGACGTGCAGGGTGGCACTGTGTATGCTGTTGTTGCATCGCTGTCTGCTGCTGCCCACTGCAGGGTGCACATGGTGGGGCTGCCTTGCATGGCTACGTGGTGCACAGGGTTGCATTGTCACAGTGGGGGTGGTGGCATGCATGGGGTGTCCTGCACTGTTGGGCACTACTCCTGGGAAGGATGTATGGTGATAGTGGCACAGGGTGTGCTCTACATTGGTGGGATGGTGTGGCATGGGGTGGTCAGCCCTCCTTGTGTGCCAGTCACAGCTTGCCAGGGGGTGTGCTGGGGCACCATGCCCCAGCTGTGGGTTGGTTGCTGGTATCCATGGACCGGAGGTTATTCCAGCTCTCCCTCAGTTGTGCAGTGCATGGGGTGTGGGGGATGATGTCTGTTCTGCTGTGTGCTCCTCTGCCCATCTGTGGCATGGGTGGTGGGCCCCTGCATCCCCGGTTGTGCTGTTGCATTGCTGCCCTGCTCCACAGGGCATCCCTGGTTGCACTATGGCACATCTGGACTTCTCCACTGAGCTTCCCTTGTTGCGCTATGGTGCATCAGAAATGCGTAACTGTACATCCCTGGTTGCACTATGGCACAGGTGGTGTGATATTCAGTCATGTGCCACAGGCGCATCTTGGCCTGCGCAGTTTTTGAATATCGCGCTTCTTGCGGATGGTCGCAGTGGACTTGCGCTTGCTCCTGCTGTTGCGCACTTTTTGGGCGCAGTTTGAATATCCGGCCCTCGGTGTTTTAGAAGGCAGAGTTCCTCAGCAAGGCGTCGGCTGAAAGTGCAGCAGCCAGATAGGCTGTTTGCTGAAAGTGCAGCAGCCAGTTAAGCTGTTTGAGAAAAATAATAAAATGTTCTGGAAATACAAAACAAGGGATTTGGGAAGAAAATAATGCATGTCCAAAGATTAGAGTACCATAGTATGTGAAACAAAATATAGATACTACAGTGGTTCACTTATGTATGTTTTCCTTATATGAACAAAAAGACAAATAAAAAGCTCTAACCTTATATGGAGGCAGATAGGGAGCGTGACACTCATCTCTCTTTTCTATGCTAAGGTTATAGACTGTTATTTGTTCTTAAACAGGTTTGGTTTATCCTTATACTTTTTCACATTTGTAAAGAAAAGTTGTTTTACCTAGAGGTCTGTCTCATGCTGTAAGGTCCTACTATAGGACAAGCTGCCCCTGAAATGGCAGGTTTTATAAATGCAAGAGAATGTGATGTCACAAAGGCGGAGGGGCTCAGTGAAAACCACACCCCTTTCCTTCACTATATAAACCCTCCACTAGGAGGCTTAGATAGATAGATTGGTCAGTAGGGTTCTAACCAAGGTGAGAGAAGGACCTCAGCAAGGAGGTAATGTGCAGGCGTTCACATTAACTAAGGAAGGAGAGAACACAAGAATTTCTTTATAGCATCTAAAGAAGAAATATATCCTGATGTTTGAACTGATGTGAAGAAATAACACCATATTTTTCCTTTCTGTAAATATTGGATTATTTATTTATTTTTTTTTTGGGCTTCATGTTTTTCTAAAATAAAATCATAAATGCAGAAGTATGTGTTTTTTTATGCATCATAACCTGGTTGTATGATCTGTTTATTGAGACCCACATGTTTACAATATTAAGTTTTTTTTTTTTTTCAAAACAAGGGAAAGATATTGTGAAAACACAGTATTTGAAATATTTATATATAAGAAAGCATTATACTCGTTTAATTTCAAAACTGAATGGAGGGATGGGGGTTTAGGGGAACACATTATTTAAACATAAGACAAATTGAGACTGTGGGCTCAATTTTCAAAGGCTGATGCAGGGTTTGCACCAAGCCCTGCATGAGCCCTGATGTTTGACACAACTGCATCATACACATTGCTGCAACTTGAGTCCAATTTAAAACATTTGGTACAGCTGCGGTATTTTCCACACTTTAAGGCAGCTTGCACCAAACCTTTGGCACAAGCCCTATTAAATGGATCCCCAAATGGCTCAATGTTAGACCTGGGGGGAAGTGGTCTAATTTGCAATGTTTGGCACAAGGGAAATTGCAATTGCCGCAATGTTTGACACAAGTTGCCCCTTGTGTCATACTCTTAGAAGCAAGTCCCTTGCGTTGATCCAAAGTCCTTTTAAAATCAGGCCCAGTTATCTGTATGATAGCACCAAATCCTTGTACAATGAACCTAAATATGGAACACAAGACAAAAAGTGGCTTTAGATATTTTCATTGTATGTTAGGATACCTCCCATCATAGTTTTGGGGGTTCAGAACAGCTGAGGGGAACCTGCACTCTGATATTACTGGCATGTCTTCTATAATACATGCTTCTTTAAAACATACCTTTGATACCCCAGTTTTCCCAATAGGGCCATATGAGAGTTGTTTAAAGAAATTAAATCCCTGACCTTTCATATACAGAAAACCAGACTTTAACATCCCCCATTTTGGCTACAGAAGTCTCAGGGGCAATTGATACTGTATGTTAAGTAATAACACTGTTCCTGGTCCTGATGGCATGTCTGTTAACTGTTACAAAAAGTAAAGAAAATATTCTTACAGATCTAACAGAAATTTTTAATAATGTTCTGACTCCTGCTCATTTGCCTTATTCTATGGAAGAATCCATTTTGACTTATTTGTATAATGAAGGGGTCAGAGCTATACTAAACAAACTCTGGTCAGAGCTAATACAGCTGTGGAGAGCTTTCAGGAGTGGCAAGAGTGGTAAAAAGAATATGTCATGCTCTCGCGGCACCAGAGTCAGCCAAAATACTGCAGTGATTACAGTACTGTGCATGCGTGGTACTCGCACATGTGTGGTTTGCCCCGGAGTCTTCCTTGCGCAACATGGCAGTGCTGACATAACTATGTGTAACAACCCAGTCCCCTCGGGTTACTAGAATCCCATTAGTACTAGTCTTAGGCAGGCAGGAAAAGGCAGCTGGTGGGGAACTCATTAGGGTCTTTCCACATAATGACACCATTGTTTACTCAGCTAGCCTGAGAGAAGGATGATTATGTCATTTAGAACTCTCACAGCAGCAAAACCATTTTAGAGTCAGCTGCTCTCGAGGAACTTAGAATGTTCATCAGTAAGTTCAAGTGTGGCAGTCATAGTGGTAGGAGGTCTGCTATTGGTGCTATGTCAAAGGGAGCCCTGGTATTTATCACCCTAGTTTGGTAAAATCTTCAGTTTGCCTACAGGACTCTTCAGTTTCACTCCAGGGGGAGAGAGAGAAATGGAATACAATTCTTATAGATCCAAGGGGCAATCCCCTGAAGTTCCTGAAGTTCACAGCTGCCTTAAGGAAGAACAATGAGTAGAATCTGACAGCTTCCAGAGAAAGAAAGGCACTTTTTGTTCTTTTCATGACTGGGAGGAAGGAACAACTAATTTGTGAGTACAGAATCTGAGACTGTTATCTAAGGGAGTTGTCTGAAGTGTGTGTGCCATAGATAAGGCAAGATCACACCGGTCTGAACCCCATTCACCACAACTGTGCTGAATTTAAAGTTAAAGTGGGGAGTCTTTAGCAATTCATTGGGGACTGGAGACTCATTTGGTGTAACCCTGATGTAATGGCAGAGGCTGTTTAGGTCAAAGGGTGGGAGGAATGCCATCTGGAGTTTCATGTTGGGCTGAGTGGTTCATGGATGGGCACCACTGTTCCCTGGGCAAAGACCATGCACCAGGAGAATTTTAAAGTGGGTGGCACATCCCACAGATATACACTTTGGAAAACAGATAAATATTTTTGTGGAAAACAGTACTGCCTAGCAAAGTGGACTGCAAAAGAAAGTGTGCCTGTATTGCAATGACAAACCTTTGGGGGGCAATCCTTGCTTTAAGTAGCATGTGCAAATAAAGCCATACTGCAAAATCCCAGTTACTGCTTTGGACATTCTGCTTTTTGCTTCTAGTGTGAAAATTATTGGGGCCCCTCAGCAGTTAGGTCTAGCATATATTTAGCATCCTCTCCCCTGGACCTGGTTGTAAATAAAAAGGTTCATTTTAGTATGTACCCCACCCCCCATTGTCTTGATAATGAGTCTGGTATACACTCCAATGTTAAGGGTGGTACCATGAGTGTAGTTCTGCCAAAAGAAAATTGTATGCCATATAGTTTGCAGTAGTTCTTTTAAGGGGGGTGCCAGCTAGACAAATGTGGCATGAGGGTTACATACATATGCACAATATTTGTGCATGCACACTTTAAGTCAGCACCACTATATTGCACATAGAATAGGGTGCAGGGTCAATGATGCAGGTGCGGGTGGCTCAAGTTGCATTTGGTGGCAACTTGTGCAACCCTTCTAGAATTGGGCACCATGTATTATTTTCTGTGATGTGAAATTCCAAATCTAGCAACATAGGTGTATGTGGTATGTGACTGTTGTAACAAAAGTACACTTCCCAAGGAAATTCTAGTTCAACAGATTACAACTTCTATCCACTCTATTTTCAATCAGAATCAGACTGGTAGTTAGTTTTTAAGGTACAGCCTTTCTGGAGAAACATGTGGGTCAATTTTCAAAGGGTGTCTAGATCAGTGCACATTGTGCTGATCTCTGCTTGTGGCAAACTCTGGCCATGACAGGGACCCTGTGCTGGATTTTAGTACAACAGGGGTCTCTTCACTGAAGTCCCCAGATTTGCCACAGGTGGAATTTTGCACCAAGAAGCTGGTGCACTTGAGGGGTTTTACAGAGGGTGCCATCATCCCTCCTACCCAGGACAAAGCCAGTCCTTGAATGGCACTCTTGGTGATGATACACCACATCCCACTTGGTACAGTGACAATGGTCCTTCGAGAGTGCCCTATTGGGTGGTGTGTGACACAGCATGGTGTGGCAGGGTTGAATGGTGGCACTGGGCAGGTGTGCCCTCAACAGTCCCACAGAACTGCAGATGGGGTACTTTCTAGCATGTGGGCAACAACCCTATCCCACACCCCTGGTGTTACCAGCCCTTTCAGCTGTCCCATAGCTGTCAAACTCTCCAAGTGGGGACTGTTCCTGGGGGCATGGTATGCAGTGCAGGTTTGAGGCATACATGTACCGACTGGCAGCTCAACATGCCCTTGCTCCATAGCCTTCCATGCGCTGGCATACAGCATCCATAGGTGCTGTTGTAGTAACAGCAGGTTGTCAGACACCCCAACAGGCAGGTGCCATACATGAGTCTGGGTGAGGGAATGACAACAGAAGTACAAGCACAGATACAGGAGTGGGGAAGCTCCAACCCTGCCACCATACCATACCGTACCATGTTGGAACAGAGTCAGTGATATGTTGGGCAGGTAGGCATATAGTGTACAACACCCCCATATCTAATAGTGGCAGTCCTCAACAGTCTCATAGGGTGTCTGCATGGATCTGCCTTGGATGCCTTATGAGACTGATGTGTCTGGATGGCTCCTCATTTTTACAAGGAGAGGTGAGGGTGTCATGCAAAATTAAAACAAGAAAGTTAAAGTTATTACACTTAAAACAGTCTGAAAATGGTAGGATCAACCAGATATATATTTTTTTAATTACATTAAACTATAAAAGTCATGGCAGGCTCAACCACATAATTCTTTGTAGTGTGGGATGATCTTTTTAATTGCTTTTATCAGAGATGAGTCAGAACAGGGGAATGTAGTTCTGAGGTACATGTGAACTGGTCCTCGAAGGTATTCCATTCTCCATTTTCATTCAATCTACTGCCTCTTTGATACAAAAACTTCTAATTTTGCCAGCCTGACCCAAATTATGTGGCATGCATTCAATGCTATTGTATTGAACTGTTTCCCAGTCCATCCTGTCAACCTCTTCTGGATCCAGATCCTAGTAAGTGGCAGACTCAACCCATTCTGAAAATAACAAGTTTGAAGCAGAGAAATCTTGGTTATTTAAACTTTACCGGGAGGAAAAAAAGGGGGTTATTTGGACTTCTTTTGGGAAAAAGACGCTTCGAAAGACACTCATTTGACTACATCCTGGGTCTCCTTGTATTCTTGACACTGTTCAAATTATCAGAATCGACTGAGTTGTGGAGTTCGATGTGGAGTTGTGGAGTTGTGGAGCCCAACTCTTTCCCTTACCCTGCTTTTTCCTTCTTGCTCCTGGATTTCTGACTTTTCTAGAACTGATGTTTACTAACAAAGGCTCAATGCCCTAAACAGTCCACAGCAAGTAATACTGACAACATTTGGAAACTGGAAAAGATCCCATCAAGAATTCTTCTCCCTGTTTTTTTTTTCGATGTTGATGTTGATGTTGAACATACAAAATAGATAAAATAGATAGCTTAGACTTCAATTAGCATTTAATTAAGCACTCAATTATAGCTAATGATTGCCCTTTTGCTCCTTTTGAGAAAATGTTTTTTTTTTACTTGTCAAACTATTTCAATTTTTTTTTAAGAAGCTTAATCAGTAAAACTATGTACACACAAAGTGGGAATGTGGTGAATAAGCACACAATGGGTAAGAAAAAAGATCTCAAACTACAAATTGATAATCAGTGTGCAAAGAAGAATGGCTGCGTGTTTACCCAAGACCTAGTGATCACGGCCTCCACTCCAAAAGGATCCCCTGAAGTAATCTCACTCCCTGTCTCCCTTTTCATATCAATGAGGAAACCGCTTATGATTACAGATACGATGTATCCGGATCTAAATTAGACTGTAATTGTTTTAAACAGAATTTTAGTGCAGAGAAGGAGTTGAACCAGGAATCACCAAAAATGGACAAATTAGGTCAAGTAGCCTTGATTGATCAAACCAGCCTAGGGTGTATTAAGGGTACTGAAAGTATAAAAGAGTTACATCATTTAAATAAACACTTAAGAAATATACTTAATGAAGGACCTTCTGTTATTGATATGGGGGAAAAAATTCAACTTCCCCTTTAACTGAACCATTTTGTCAAGGGAAAATTACAGACTTTTTTTTTAAAATGTCCAAGAAATTTTACAAGGATACCACACTGAATAGTTAGTCTCCAGTGGATCACTTATGTGATCAGGCAAGAGCTCACTTAACAAAAAGTTATTCTAAAGGACTAGAAATTTCTTTTCATCCTACTTGTATAGGCCTTTTTAGTCCTTCAGAATCCATAAACAGTATAGAACATTACCTAGATCATCTAACAGATTCACAAATTTTGACAGATTCTTCAGGAAAAGTCTTTAATAAATTGGACAAAGAAGTTGAAGCAATTAACTTAGATACTGAATTTCATAAACAATGCCCAGTCACACTCTCTAAACACACTATCAAAGCATTAACACATCTAGTTATGGCGAATATAGTATTTCTTGAGGTCTATAATGAATTAAAACATCACGTAGAAAGATTATCTGACTTTATTGTAAACAAACTCACAGATCTATCAGATAAAATTGATAATTTGGAGAAAAAGCACTTGATTGAGAAGTCACCAAGGCTTCAATTTTCCTCAATTTACTTTCCTAAATCACCATTAAAGAAAAAAGGTAAAAAAAAGGAACAAAGGAAGTTAACTACCAAAAAGTAAATAAAAAAAATAATGAAAGGAAAAAATCACTGAGAGGGGAAGGGCTGCATAAACAGAAACACTTGAAACTACGTTGGAGCACTGTGGCAGAACATCAGACAGTGGTCCAGTTACATGCTTTCACAGTGCTCTTATACACATCTGATGATGGCATAACATCTATGGACCTTGGCCCACATAGCCGTAAAAATCAGACTCAGGAAGCGATTATTAACAAACTAAAGATCTGGTCTGGGATTTGCTGCTCATCACAGTCACTTTCTCATTCTTTTCAAAGCAGTAATTTCTGGGAAATGTTCCTTAACCATATTGATCTCAGTGCTCGTAGACTACTTCTGGTTTTCCCCTGATTGTATTAAGCAGGGGTAGTAGCAGTCTTGAAGTGGTAGTGGCTGGTGGTGGCATGGTCAGAAAAAAAGTTGTCCCCATGCTTGTCTGCACATTTTAGAAATGACCCCTTTCCTTGTTTTTACTGCACAAAACTGACCCCTTTAACACAAAAACAATGAGTCAGTTATGGTCTCCACCCCAACCCCTTTTCACTTCAAATGAGGAACGTGATTATGGGTTTGCATCAGATGTACAGTGGCAGCCATAGATGCATAATATTGTTAAACAGTAATTGACTGTATACAAAAGTTTTTTTTAATGTGTGCTTTCTTAATGCTGTCAATACCACTCCACCCATTTTGTACACTGCCCCTGGATTTCTGTGCCCCAAGTGCATTATTTTACATTTTTGTATTTAGGACAAAAAGGCCTTTCAAATAAGGGTAGTCACTAATCTAAATTCTTTATAGTTTTTTTTTTTAAATTGCCATCAGAAATGTGAATTTTGTAAAACCAAAAATGGAAATAGAGGTAATAAGAGGACCATATTTTGCAAAATATAAGGAATTCAGATTAGTGACTACCCTCATTTGAAAGGTCATTTTGTCCTGAACAACTTTCCAACTGGTTATTTTTGTGCACTTGGACTAGTTTTAAGGAGATTTAGATTTGTTTGAAATGAGTGCACATTTGCAAAGAATTCTGCAAAATGCCTTAGAAAGATTCTCCACAAAAGGCAGTTTGGAGATTTGTCTCCAGTGTTCTAAACACACAGTGGTTCTGAATGAGTTAAAGGGGAAAAAGAATTAATCGCTTATGTGCAGGTGTTTGAAATGTCTCTATTTTCATAAATTATATTCATACCTTTAAATGATCCCTATTTAACTGTGCCTGAATAAAAGCTGAAGCTGTCAGTTGTGTTTTGTTCTGGTTTTAGATTTATAGAACTGTTTATTTATTTATTTACAGCATCAGTTTACAGAGCTTTGAGTCAAAGATTCATTTACAAAGGCACCTCGTCATGAGAGCAAACATCACAACAACAATACATTACAATGATACAGTACATAGAACTTGGTTTACTAGAGCAACCAGTGTTACAGATATTCACTGTTGGTACAAACGTAGCAATGGTTAGGCCTCAGTAGATATATTATAGGTAATTTAATACAACAGCAGATTAGGTACATATGAACACATGTTGATAAATGGACATATTAGGATAACAGTATCTTAATTACAAGGGGGTCTGTGTTAGGTTTGGGTTTTGAATATACACATACACTATTCACTTGTTACAGAATTGCAGATATATCATGCTTAAGACAGTATAAGTGTGACTATTCATGAGTAATATGGACTTACTGTACACAGAGTTTAAGAAAAATGTTTCTGAACAGTACACTGTGTAAACTTTGACACTGCTGTGTGAAACAGCTGGCAAATGCTTAATTTACACTAGGGCAGGTTGTCTAACCTATTTTTTACTCAACACATAGATATTTTCATACTTATGAGACTTTTGACATTATTTACTATGTATTGCTGAAAGAGCTACTGATGCCTGAAAGAAAACTTTGAAAAACATAATAAGTAGATAAAATTCTGCTTGTAGTCCATAGATATTCTAGATTTCTCCTCTCCATTATTAATTACACAGGAAATGTGCATGAATACATGATTTGTTTATCCCTTACAATTACTTTAAAGTTAATCTACCTCTATAGCTTACTCCTTACTTCAAGTCATAATGCTCTGTTGTGACATCACAATCTGTTGCCATAAGAGTAAATGTGATGTCACAAGCAGTGCATTATGACCTTAGGTAGGGAGACAGAAATAGAAATAGACAAACTTTTCAGGAGCAAAAATCCTGTTTTCATGCATGTGACCGCAGCAATACATAATGGGGAGGAGGAATAAAGAACTAATGTGAAATACAAGCTGAACGTTATCTAAATATTATGTTTTGTTAAAGTTCTCCTGAAGTTGCCATCTGCTCTTTAAGCTTATTTTTTTCTTGTGGTTTTTAATTATTATCATTTACTAATGCTAGCACAGACACACACAGAGGGTTTTAAAATGAAGCTTCAGTTGGTTTATAGCTTTTCTAAGGGACTGTACTTTCAAGTCAGTGTCATTTAACCTTGGGATAGCTTTCTTTTGATGAAACTTGCTGTCTTTATATGGGTATTTTTTTTTTTTATCAATGCGGTTTTAGCCAATGGGGTCTATAACAGCTTTTCATGTTTTTTTGTATGATCTGGGTTTTGAGAAAGTATGTTCTTCTAAAACAACTGCCAGTGTTTTCTGATGAAGGATTCTATGTAATCCAAAAACTAAAAGCACCTGTGTTCTTTTGTATCAACTCTGTTGGTCCAATAAAATGTATCAAATCATCTCTTTCTGTGGATCTTGAGTTACAAGGACCAATACAGCAACATATTTTTTCTGTGGCTTCACAGTTTCAGAAATGTTAGCAGGAACTTATCAGTATAGTGGCCACGGTTATGAAACCATGAAGTAATACAGTTAAAACTCCAAATTCATGATTCCATGAAAGTAGCTGCATAGAATGTTTTCAATACAAAGAAAACAATACAAAACACAACTGACAGCTTCAGCTTTTATTCAGGCACATTTAAACAGGAATCCTTTTGAGGTATAAATGTAATTTATAAAAATAGATACATTTCAAACAGCTGCACATAAGTAATCAATTCCTGTCCTGTCCACTTTAAATTAGACATGACAAGAGGTGAACAAGGTGGTCTGGTTTAGAATTTCACTTAAGTGGCATAGTAATTTGCAAAACTGAGGCTGTTTAGAAGTACACCAGGAGTTATACCAAACAAATGTAAATATCTCTAAACGTTTACAAGTTACAGATAAAACAACAAATGAAAGTTGTTCAGGACAAAAACTCCTTTCAAATTAGACTATTCCTTAATCTGCACTAATTATATTTTTTAAACTATGGTCATCTGAGTACCTCAATTTTCATTTTTCATAGGAGTTATGCCAAACAAATGTAAATATTTCCAAAAGTATATGTGATAGAAACGTTTAAGCACCTCAGTGGAATCAACAAAGTCCAAGAGGGTAGCATCTTTCAGAAAAAGAGACGTGCAAGAACAAGGGGACACAATTTAAAGATAGAGGGGGTGGTTCAGGGGCAATGTGAGCAAGTACTTTTTACAGAGAGGGTAGTGGATGCATGGAACAGCCTTCCTGAGGAGGTTGTGGGGTCTAAAACTGTGGGATAATTCAAGAATGCACGGGACAGACATAAGGCAATTCTTGTGGGGGGTAGGAAGAAATAGGCTGTTGGTTAACTAGGATCTGTGGCCTATCCTGTAGGTAGGGAATGGGCAGACTAGATGGGCCAAGTGGTCCTTATCTGCCGTCAAAATCTATGTTTCTATGTTTCTATGTTACACATAAACCATCAGTATGAAAATTGTTCAGGACAAAAATAATAATGCAATTGCAACTGCAATGTGCCATAAGTTGTCCCTATGTTTTAGTTGCTGGATCAATGTGGGGGAAATCCAGGCAGAACTCTGTCTCTTTGGGTGAGCTTTGGTGATGGAGCAAATATGTCACAGGCCTTGCTGAAGGCACTAGTGAGGTAGATTAAGGCAGTATCTATGTCTAGAGCAAGGGTGATTGGGGACCAGTCGAGCTGGGCAAGGTGCTGCTTGAGATTATCAAGGCCCCTAGAATAGAAACGGTGATGGGGGATGTTATTATACTCAGGACTGAGTGTGGGGGAGGACCAAAAACATAGAACAGGAGAGTGGTCACTGAGGGAGTCTGCTAGGACATTAACAGATTTTAATTTGTGTGGTCAATTAGAGAGTACTACGTCTAGGAGGGAGCTGGTCCCCCTAGCTTGGTTAAGTCTAGTGGGCTGGGTGAACAATTGAAATAGGTCAAGGGCCGGGAAGTCGTCCTTAATGTTTCTTGATGTGGGGCTGAGCCAGTTGGTGTTAAGGTCTCCTAGAATAAGCTGTTCAGCCTTGTGTGGCAAAGTGGAGAGATAGCCTGTGAGTGAGTGGATAGCTATGCTTTGCACTCGTGGGGGTATGTAGGTGGTAGTCACGTAAAGTGGGCCATGACCGGGGTGCAGAGTAATTTTCAGGGTGATGGCTTGTGCTCCGTGGCCAAGCTCAGGGGTTGGTAAAGCATGACCTAGGACAGACCCACGCAGGTAGATGGCACACCCACCTCCATGCTTGCCCTCCCGATCTGCCCTGAACAGAGTAAAACCAGGGAGGGAGACAGCTGAGTCTGGGGTAGATTGGGAGAGCCAGGTTTCAACTATTGTAAGGATGTCAGGTGTGTGCTGTGCTACACAGCATTGGAGTGCTGCAGTTTTCTTAGGGAGACTGCATATATTCATAAATGCAATGTGGAGACCATGGCCAGGGTGGGGCAGTGGTATTGCAGTGATGCCCGGCCCAGGGTTCGGGTGCACATTCCCAGACAGCACGAGAAGTAGGGTAATAAGATGTAGTGAAGGTCTGTGGTTGTTGAAAAAGACACTTTCAGAGATGCCAAGATCTCAGGGGGGTGCAGGGATGGGGAGTGAGATGAGGGCAGGTATAGCTAGTGAGGAGAGGGACCATCGATTACAGTGTTCAGGGGACAGGGGGGTGGGCACTGGTGGTGGATGGGGGGGGCAATGTGGTGGTCCAGTGTGCAAGGTAGATTAGTGGAGAGGGACATTAAGGTGGGTGGGCTGTGAAAACAGAGGCAATCTGTCTGAAGGGGCTGGGATTCAGGCAGGGGTGCATTTATGGGGGCGCTGTAGGGATCCACAGTGGTGGGTGGGTATAGTAGCAAGAAGAGTGGTGAAATTGTCCAGAGTATTGTCAGAGCCATGTTTGTGTGTGGATTTTGAGCAGGGAGAATAGAGTTAGAATGCAGGGTCCCCCTAGTGTTGAGGAAATATAACCTGCAGATGAAGAAGTTGGCTGATTGGTTCTGGCACCTCATGGTACTAATAGTATTAAACAGAGTGCCGACCAAGGGTGGTGGTGGGGGTGGTGGGGAGCCAGCGCGCAGTGCCGGTGGGGCCAAACAAAGCTGCAAGCCAAGGAATGCTCACACTCTCTACAGGCAGCCAGGCACTGCTCCTTAGGCTAATTCAGTGAGGCGTACCTATGCAGTCCGGGGGGGTGGGGTGTGATCCCTCAGTCGAGGTCCTGGGGAGGCAGGTTCTCCAGCCCTCATGACCCTCAGTGGTCTCAGGTTTTCAGACGCTGGAACCCCTGGAAGTGAGGAGAGAGAGGGGTTTTAAACAGTCGCTAGAGGCGTGGTTTGGTGAGTAATTTTACAAACAAAAGGAGTCTGATATCACTATACAGGGCTGAAAGAAATGGCTGTAAGGGGCGATTGAGATACAGACTATGTGGGGACTCAGCAAACAGCCTCGTGCAGGTCGCAGATCTTTTTGCCAGAGAACTCTGCTTCAGAGCTGGTGTGAGAAAGAGGGGAGAAAATGGCCAATGTGGGGTGTTTCACTCACAATGAGTGGTGCAGGTCCCAGCACTCAACCTCATACAGGCTGCAGATATTCTGAGTGCAGAAAACACTGCCCAAGGCTGAGAGGCTGCACTGCTACCACAAATTAAATTAAATTAGCGAGAAGCTCAGGTTTGAGTCCCGTTTTTCTACTATTAGGCAGTTTACTTTTAAATCTTGAGCCTGCATTAACAAAGGTTGCTGTCTTGCCTAAATAAACATCAGATGGGCAGACTGGGTGGGCCAAGCGGTCCTTATCTGCCGTCAAATTCTATGTTTCTATGTTTCTATCACATGAACTCTCTGGCTGATACAGTAAAGCTAAACAGTGGTCTAGTATTGCTGGTAACAACTTTGTTAAGGTAACTTCTAGGAAATGCACTAAAACATTGATCCTGGCAGAGAATTGCTATTTAAAAACTATCTGTATTGGTGCACCGACAATTAAGGCACGAGGGTGAATTCAAATTCAAAAGGCAATGTGCTCATTTCATCGAGCGTTTATTGTTTGTGTGTGTATTTTGAATGTTAATGTACAACATTCAGTCTGTGTACTGAGAGACAGTGGAAGTGTGCTTTGAGGAGGGGCATATCTGTGGTGTAGGTAGATTAACTTGGAGAAAAAGACAGTGCTTTCTATTTTGGTGATATTTTTCTTGTATAACTGTGTTAATGTACACACAGTAATATTTTCAATAATTCTTGTCATTTTTTGCTGATTGTTGTGGTGCAGCAATGCATAATTTTAGTTTGTTTAAAATATGTATTATATTACTGAAGTTTTCAATTTGCTATGCATTACTTAGTGTGTGTGTATGTGTGATGCATGTCATCAAACCAGACACCTTTATTGTGCCACATAATTTCAGCAATGTGAACCTGATATCCACTGCAGCTGTGTAATTTTTTGTACTTTTGTGGTATCTTTACTGGTACTGCATTTAGTGACTCTACTGCAGCAGTGCAGTACACTGCCCCCAGCGGCCCGCCCCAACCGGCAAAGATATTCTTTTCCAGATTTGAATTTCTGGTGGTGAGCACTGGTTAGGTGTTATGTCTTTGCATCTGCATCTCTTCAGTGCACAGCTCAATCTTAATCTGTCTGTACATTTGCATCTCTTTAGGGCCCAATTTCCATCTCTAACTTAAGTCCCAGTTGTTTCTTTGGCTTCCCTTCAGAGTACTGGACAGGTGTGGTGCATAATTCAGCATGAACATTGTACTCATTAATATGCGTTTTTAAGTCAGGACCATCATCAGGAGTCACTCGTGATACAAATCACGTTCTTCATCACCACGGTCACAAATGCAGTCACAAATTACAATTTACGATCACGTCATTGATCACAACAGTAATTTTTTTTACTAGTTACTTGGATGTATTGTAAGCCTGTTTTGTAATATCTCTCCAAGCTTCATCGCCCCATCATTGTTCTCATTAATAAGTGTTTTTAAGTCAGGGAGTTGGACAGTGTCTGCAGTACATGCACAGACTTGAAAGAAAACTGCACCCATGCAGTTTAGCACAGTATACTTCCACTGCTCAGAATACATATGGAAGACAACAAAAAAAAAGTAAATTACATACAAGGGTCAGAGATGGTGGAGGAATACATTTTATAACACAGCAAGGAAGGTGTGGGGGGCTGCACATGGTGTGAGGAAAAAAAAATCTAATGTGGGATCCCATGGTGATCCAGCAGCAGTTCCAGCATGGACATCATCTGCAACGGAAGTCCCACTACGTAAGAAAAATAAAATTTACAGAAAGAACAAATTAAGTAAAAAAAGAGTACAGACAGAAAAGACAGGAAATGTAGCTTTTAAAAACGCTGTTGGGTCTAAATCAAAGTTTAAATCTCATCCTCGTTCTGATCTCAAAGTATCAGCAGTCACAAAACACACTCCTCTCTTTCTCTCTCTCTCTCTCTCTCTGTCTGCACAGGAAAAAGTAAATGTGTCTGCTTATATGATTCACTTTCTTCCTACCTAGCTAAAGAGCATGTGACTTACAGTACTGAAAGCCATGTGATGTGTGGGGGGTGCTGCCAAATCTGAAACACCAAGTGGATCACTTAGAATCATAATGAGGATCACGAAGTCCATTAAAAACAATTACTTCGCCTTACTTCGCATTGCCATTCTGCCTTAACGTGAAGTGGTAATGACAAGGCGAAGTGAGCACTTTGCATTGCATACTCATGAGTGTGGTGGGGCAATGGCACCCACTTTATGCTCACTCGTGAAATTTAAATTCGCTACATCTCTACTACCAGGGCAATGTGGATCCATGTTTTTATGTATGTACAGTTTTGGGGAGCCACTAGACTACCAGGGCTACCTATCCACTGCATTTGTGGCTGGCGACTAAGGGGTCAGGGCATGGGTGGGGAGGGTTGACCGTGCCACCATGCTGTTGTGGCTTGTGACATGTTCGCCAGGTATGTCCACAGTTTGGCGTACCTGGCCACATGTTGCAAGTTGCAGGACTTAGCTGTGATGACTCTGCCCCTACTAGAATAGGGTGCAGGGTCAAGGTTGCAGGTGTGGGTGGCGCCAGTTGCATTCGGTGGCAACTTGTGCCACCCTTCTAGAATCAGGCCCCATGTGTTATTTTCTGTGATGTGAAATTCCAAATCTAGCAACATAGGTGTATGTGGTATGTGATTGTTGCAACAAAAGTACACTTCCTCAAGAAATTCTAGTTCAACAGATTACAACTTCTGTCCACTCTATTTTCAATCAGAATCAGACTGGTAGTTAGTTTTTAAGGTAGAGCCTTTCTGGAGAAACATGTGGCTCAATTTTCAAAGGGTGTCTAGATCAGTGCACGTTGTGCAGATCTCTGCTTGTGGCAAACTCAGGCTGTGACTGGGACCCTGTGCCGGATTTTAGTACAACAGGGGTCTCTTCACTAAAGTCCCCAGATTTGCCACAGGTGGAGTTTTGCACCAAGAAGCTGGTGCACTGAAGGGGTTTTACAGAGGGTGCCATCATCCCTCCTACCCAGGACAAAGCCAGTCCATGAATGGCACTCTTGGTGATGGTACACCACATCCCACCTGATACAGTGACAATGGTCCTTCTGGAGTGCCCCATTGGGTGGCGTGTGACACAGCATTGTGTGGCAGGGTTGAATGGTGGCACTGGGCAGGTGTGCCCTCAACAGTATCACAGAATTTCAGATGGGGTACTTTCTAGCATGTGGGCATCGACCCTGTCCCACACCCCCTGGTGTTATCAGCCCTTTCAGCTGTCCCATAGCTGTCAAACTCTCCAAGTGGGAACTGTTCCTGGGGGCATGGTATACAGTGCAGGTTTGTGGCATACATGTGCCAACTGGCAGCTCAACATGCCCTTGCTCCATAGCCTTCCATGTGCTGGCATACAGCATCTATAGGTGCTGTAGTGGCAACAGGAGGTTGTCAGGCACCCCAACAGTCAGGTGCCATACATGAGTCTGGGTGAGGGAATGACAACAGAAGTACAAGCACTGATACAGGAGTGGGGAAGCTCCAACCCTGCCACCATACCATACCATGTTGGAACAGAGTCAGTGATATGTTGGGCAGGTAGGCACATAGTGTACAACATCCCCCATATCTAATAGTGGTAGTCCTCAACAGTCTCATAGGATGTCTGCATGGATCTGCCTTGGATGCCTTATGAGACTGATGTGTCTGGATGGCTCCTCATTTTTCCAAGGAGAGGTGAGGGTGTCATGAAAAAGTAAAACAAGAAAGTGAAAGTTATTACACTTAAAACAGTCTGAAAATGGTAGGATCAAACAGATAATTTTTTTAACTACTTTAAGCTATAAAAGTCATGGCAGGCTCAACCACATAATTCTTTGCAGTGTGGGATGATTTTTTTAATTGCTTTTGTCAGAGATGAGTCAGAACAGGGGAATGTAGTGCTGAGGTGTATATGAATTGAACCTTGAAGGTATTCCATTCTCCATTTTCATTCAATCTGTGGCCTCTTCAATACAAAGACTGCCAGTTCTGCCAGCATGACCCAAATTATGTGGCATGCATCCAATTCTAATGTAGTGAACTGTTCACCAATCCACCCTGTCAACCTGTTCTGGATCCAGATCCTAGTAAGTGGCAGACACAACCCTTTCTGAAAATACCAAGCTGAAGCAGAGAAATCTTGGTTATTTAAACCACTGGAAAAAAAAAGGAGGGGTTATTTGGACTTCTTTTGGGGAAAAGACTCTTCGAAAGACACTCATTTGACTACATCCTGGGTCTCCTTGTATTCTTGACACTGCTCAAATTATACGGAATCAACTGAGTTGTGGAGTTCGATTTGGAGTTGTGGATTTGTGGAGCCTGACTCTTTTTCTTACCCTGCTTTTTCCTTCTTACTCCTGGATTTTTGACTTTTCTAGAACTGACGTTTACTAACAAAGGCTCAATGTCCTAAACAGTCCACAGCAAGTAATACTGACTGTATTTGGAAACCAGAAAAGAACCCATTAAGAATTCTTCTCCCTGCTTTTTTTTATTTGATGTTGATGTTGATATTGATGTTGAACATACAAAATAGAAAAAATTGATAGCTTAGACTTTAATTAGCATTTTATTAAGCACTCAGTTATAGCTAATTATTGCCCCTTCACTCCTTTTGAGAAACTGTTTTTTTACTTGTCAAACTATTTTAATTTTTTTTTTTTAAGAATCTTAATCAGTAAAACTATGTACGCACGAAGTGGCAAGGTGGTGAATAAGCACACAATGGGTAAGAAAAAAGGGGGAAAACTTCAAATTGATAATCAGTGTGCAAAGAAGAATGGCTGAGTGTTTACCCAAGACCTAGGGATCACGGCCTCCACTCCAAAAGGATCCCCTAAAGTAACCCTACTCCCTTTCTCCCATTTTTACATCAAAGAAGAACCTGCTTATGATTACAGATATGATGTATCTGGATCTAAGTTGGACTCTAATTGTTTTAAACAGAATTTTAGTACAGAGAAGGATTTGAACCAGAAATCACCAAAAATGGACAAATTAGGTTAAGTAGCCTTGACTGATCAAACCAGCTTAGGGTGTATTAAGGGTACTGAAAGTATAAAAGACTTACATCATGAAAATAAACACTTAAATATACTTAATGAAGAACATTCTGTCATTGATATGGGGTAAAAATTCAACTCCCCCTTTAACTAAACCATTCTGTCAAGGGGAAAACTACAGACTTTTTTTTTAAAAAAAAGTCCAAGAAATTTTACAAGGATACCACACTGAATAGTCAGTCTCCAGTGGATTACTTATGTGATCAAACAAGAGCTTACTTAACAAAAAGTTCTTCTAAAGGACTAGAAATTTCTTTACATCCTACTTGTATAGGTCTTTTTAGCCCCTCAGAATCCATAAACAGTATAGAACATTACCTAGATCATCTAACAGATTCACAAATTTTGACAGATTCTCCAGGAAAAGTCTTTAATAAATTGGAAAAAAAGTTGAAGCAATTAACTTAGATCCTGAATATCTTAAACAATGCCCAGACACAATCTCTAAATACACTATCAAAGCATTAACACATCCAGTTATGGTGAATATAATATTTCTTGAGTCCTATAATGAATTAAAACTTCACGTAGAAAGATTATCTGACTTTATTGTAAACAAACTCACAGATCTATCAGATAAAATCGATAATTTGGAGAAAAAGTACCTGACTGATAAGTCACCAAGGCCTCAATTTTTCTCAATTTACTTTCCTAAATCACCATTATAGAAAAAGGGGAAAAAAAGGGAACAAAGAAAGTTAAGGAAGTTAACTACCAAAAAGTAAATAAAATAATAAAAGGAAAAAATAATTGAAAAACAATACAAAAAAACTGCAGAATAGAGAAAACAATGTGAACCTTACCAGTACAAATGAAGTAAAGCCATTTATCAGAACCACAAAACACAGGTTAATGAGGATGTAACAGAATGCCCTTCTTTTACAACTGTTGCCATGGAACAGAACAACTTGGGCAAACTTTCTTGCAAAGTAATGACTTAATTTTGGAATCCTTTAAGGAACCCTTGGCTCAAGGCCTCCTTCCTTCATATCCTAACCCTGAATTCATTACAATTACAGGGAAAGAGGCAGTCTTTAAAATCAATAATATTTTTTTTAAAATCATATGAAACAAGTGACACTTTATCTTCCTTAATGTGTCACTTGTTTAAAGCTGAACTAGAATTACCTCAGGCAGTGCCCAGCATAAAATTGGTCTTCAGAGATAAATCAGTCCCTAATTACCTAGTCTATATATTATTATTCGACATGGAAATATCCAAGAAAATCTGGGCTAAACAAATTATTTTAAATAAACTTGGTATTCTAATCTCTTCTCCAGTTAATTGGTCAACTATATGTATGTATGCACATGGGAATATGGATCCATTATCAAGCCCACTGACCTCTTGTGAAATCATAACTTCAATGCTAACATTGTTTAACTGGAACTTTGATAAAATACCAGATACACACTTTCTCTCTTTATTTGGAATAGTGAGATTTGAAGGAACTATTAGCCATAGACTTGCTCTCTTCATTAAAACTCTCCTTGAGTCATGCTTGGATATAGAAATAGCTAACTCCAATCTGGGAGTGATTATGAGAGTTCATATGGATGATTTAGACACTCAAGTTGATTTAGAAATAAAGTCAGAAACGCTATATAGAAATCTATCACTTAATGCACACAAATTAGATAGAACTCAAATATTTCTCATTGATTTTCAGTTTCATGAAAATCCAAAAGGAACCAGTCCGGAAAATAACATCTCCTCATGACTATCCAATAATCAGAATACCTCATCAAACACAGAAGAATCCATAACATACCATATAACGACTCATTAACCCCTAATCTTGATAATTTCATGTCTTGGAATATAGCGGGTTTGGGGACAAAACTGGTTGACCCCAATTGGATAGTAATGGTCTCACAATATGAAAGTTTGCTCTTTCAAGAGACATGGTCAACTGCAGAACTGTATTTAAATGGTTATGAAGCATTTGGTTTGCAAGCAACTAGGGAGAAACAGAATGGAAGACTGAGGGGTGGTGTAACCACTTTTATTAAGATCAGAAAAAGTATACAAGTAATTGATCGAATTGAATTTAAAAATACATCAATGATAAATATTGTCAAGTGGGATTCTTTTACTTACATGGCTGTGAATGTGTATGTTCCCCCTAATAGTCCAACTATAAGTTATACTGAACTGTGCTCGGAGCTCTCTCTGACCATGGATTCTCTTTATATTAAATATCATAACGATACAGTATTGACAGGGGGAGATTTTAATGCTTGGTTAGCCACTTTCGATAACGTTCCTGTATTGCATTCCTTTATTTATATGGGTGACTTAGATCTGAGAAAATCCAAGGATACCACATTTAATACAGCTGGTATTAAATTAAGAGAATTCATAACTGAGAACAATTTACTGATTTGAATGGCAGGGGAGCAGGGGATTCTGAGGGAGCATACACATATTTCTCCCCTATCAGGAATAGTGTAATTAACTATGTTCTAATATCTCCTGAATCGTTTGAGTTTGTACAGAACTTTTCCATAAATATTAGACCAGAAAGTGATCATGCTGCTCTTACTTACACCATAGTTACAATCAAAGATTAAAAAAAATGTCCTCTAATGAGCCTTATTCTGTTCCAATAGTCCCTACGGGGAAATTTAAACTAACCTTGAACAACAGGAAAATGAAGAGTATAGAACATATTATTTTTCCATTATCGACCCAAATATCTGATTATGACCTAGAAACTGAAAATTTAGTTCAAAAGACTACTGGAAATTTTGAGAAACTTCTATCCAAAATCAGTAAGGAAATATATGAATATAAGGAGCAATCATCTTTCCCTTTAACTTGGTTTGATGCTCAGTGTTTGCAACAAAAGAAAAAATTGGGAAAGTTAATTAGAGATAACCTTAAAAACCACATGAACTATGGGAAAGTAAACCTAAACCAAGCCCAGAAAGCATACAAAAAATTCTTAAAGATAAAAAAAAATGAATTCACTCAAAAACGATGGGAAACCATTCAACAAACCATATAAATGAATGACAATAAGGCTTTTTGGAGCATGGTAGCAAGAGGAGTTAAATCGTGTCAATCCACACTTACTTTTTATATCCCCAAAGATGCTTGGGTCACCTACTTTATAGCTTTACTAAATAAAAATAATTTTACTCTAGACGAAAGAAATTTTCCACACTGGGCATTATCACTTCTATATACGCCCCTGATTTTCACCACCGGTGATATCCAATTGGCGATTCTAAAACTTATAAATATTAAAGCTCCAGGACCCGATAAAATCCCAGGTGAGATTTACAAAGAAATTTAAACTTCTGGATCCCTTTTCTGGTTAATTTTTTAACATTTGCTTAACAGAACGCTGTATCCCAACTTAATAGCAAAAAAAATATCATAATTCCCATTCACAAAAAAGGTTCATATTATAACCCAAGCAATTATCGTCCAATAAGCTTATTGGATATTTCAGGAAAAAATATTTGCCAGTATTTTGCTAACCAAACTACAATCTTGGATAGACACAAATAGCCCCCTCTTCAAACTTCAGGCTGGTTTCTGTCATGGATTCTCAACAACAGACAATGTACAGTATTTGTATTATTCCATTTGTTAGAGAAATACATACTTTACAGGAAAATGAGACTGTTTGCTTTATTTGTTGATTTTTCAGCTGCCTTTGACTCATTAGAGAGACAGACCCTCTGGGAAACTCTTACAATTCGAGATCTCCACCTATCCTTACTGTGATCCATATTTTTACTTTGCACTAACACTTACTGTATACAGCTGTGAGCTGTGACCAAAAAGGTAATATCACAGAATATTTTTTCTACAAACAAAGGTGTCAAACAGGGATGTTTATTTGCTCCCCTCTTATTTAATATATATATATATAGACACTTTATTAGATTATGATTTAAAAGGGCACTGGGATTCTCCAAAAATAATGAATCAACATATTCACAACTTAGCTTATGCAGATGATCTAACCCTTTTTTCATTAACCTCTAAAGGATTACAACTAAAATTAAAATCCCTTATGAATAAATGTAAAAAATAGAGGTGGGGATTAATTTGGGCAAGATGAAAGTTATGGTTTTTGGAAGTAAGCTACTAAAGCCAAGGATTTTTTACAATGATATTGCTATTGAAACGGTGACATCTTATAAATATTTAGGAATAATATTACACTCCAAAAACTTCTGAATATTACATATCAAGGAACATATGGGGATACAATTACTATCCACAACTGGAAACCCCTCTTTTATACTATTACAAATCTGTTCTACAGGTACCTTCCTCAACGGCCGAATCAATAGTAAAAGCATAATTAGGTAGAATACTCATGTCTACTCTTATTAAACAAAGAATTGAAACATTCTGGTTGAGATCAATAAATAATGCAAACAATGGTTTGTCTTTAAATTGTATAAAAGAAAAAGAAAACTGCCACACTGATGGTTTTCTCTCGCCATGGTTAAAATCTCTTTTTCAAACATTACATAGCATAGCGTCTTTGCATTTATGGCATGACTGGCAAGCCAATATAAAAATACATGAAACTTGTAAACTGAACTTATAAAAAAAATGTTTACCCTGTCCATAGAAAATCAGATGAAACAAGTACGGAGTCAAAGGGCAAGCTCATTGGTTTGCTCAAAACAAAATAGACTTGAACATGGAAGAATATTTGCAACTGCCTTTATTACCACACATTCGAAATGCAATAACTTGGGCAAGACTTAAGTTGATCACATTAAAACATACTTATTTTAATAAATTAAAACCACATCTGTTTCCTCAGGATGAATGCATCTGTAACAAGGGATTCTTGGAAACATTAACACATGTTATAATTCAATGCCCTTTATTTAGTTACATACATTCGAAATACCTGGGGAAAACTTTGGCAAAATATGCAGATTTGTCATACGATGTGATTTTTATATTGATGCGCCCTGGGAAAGTTGAAGATGCAATCCTGATAGGAAAATTTATAATGTCTGTGATTAGTTATAAGAAAAAAGCACATCGAAAGAGGCTCAATGATAAACAATTACTTTTATGTACTGTAAAGAATTCTTAACCTATTCTAGTTAATAAGCAATACATCCAATAATAGAGATTTTTATGGAGAAAAAGCAACTTTTAAATGACAAAGAACCTCTGTGTGTAAACACTGAGGCAAGGGTTACCCCAAAGGGCATTTGGCTGGGAAGCCAAGTTTCAAGAAAATACCAAATCACACATGCCTCCACAATGCAAAGCATCATGGGCTGCATATGCAAATCACCACAGAATGTTATGCTGGTCCAACTTTAAGCAGAATTGCATGGTGCCGAAGGCCTCTCACACAGTTTGCAAAGGGTGCTAACAGAAGACATATACACGTGTTTCATTCTACCAGGACTGATCAGTATGCCCTGGCCTGTTTGACACCCCAGTGGAATGGACCAGCTACCCCTAAGGCAGTGTGCCTGGGATATATTGTGGTGAACCCATTAAAATAAAAAACTATTTAAAAGACAAAGAACCTCTGTGTGTAAACACTGAGGCAAGGGTTACCCCAAAGGGCATTTGGCTGGGAAGCTTTTAAATTATATTTTCCTTTTTTTATACCATTTTTTACTTCTTTTGTGATTTTAACTTAATAATTTTGTAAAGTCCAACATTTGTTAAATTATTGGAAGAACAATAAACCTGAAACTTGAAACTTGCCATGTGGGACAGTAATATAGATTTACTTATAGTTGTGGAAGCCTATGAGTGCCAGGTGTGTGTGTGTGGCAGCCTGTGAGTGCCAGGTGTGGAGTGATCTCACAGCTGGTGAGAAGGTTCTGAGGAATGGAAAGTAGTGCAAGTGTGCGGTCATAGTGGGAGGTGTGCAGTCATTATGGGATAATGCACAGTCATGTGGTATGTTTCAACCAATCAGGGGACCTGATTTTCACTGATTTTTTTCTAACCATTTTATAAATCTAAATATATATTTTTTGCAAAGAAAATGCATTAATGCACCAGTTAGGGTTCAGAGTAAAGTGACAAAAGTAGGGAAATGTGGCATTAGGGTTTCCAACTGTAACACCCCATCCCCACCTTCCAAACAGCAAATGTGAAAAAAACATGGTTTTGGCTGTCCTGAGTCTTGGTGAATCAGAGGTGGGGTCTTCCTTGCAATTATCAACCCTAACATTCTCCCCATTCAATCAGCAAACAAGCTCAGATGTGCAGACTATATGAAATAGTATGAGTGTTAGGGTTGATAACCCAAGGGAAGACCCCAACCCTGATTTGCCAAGACTCAAGACAGACTCAAGACTGACAAATCCATGATGTTTTTTCCTTTTGCTGCTTGGAGGGTGGGATGTTAGGGTTTGAAACACAAACACCACATTTCCCTACTTTTGTTGCTTTAATCTGAACCATAACTGGTGAATTAACAGTTTTTTGCAAATAATTTCCTTACTTTTTGAGATAGTATATTCAAGGGACTTGCATGAACACATCCATCTGCATAGGGAATGTCAGGGCCTGGATGGTCCTGCACATCCATCACTCTGTAAATGTACAGATCCATCTGGTGGTGGAAACACAGGGCCCATGCCTCCAGAAAAGCAATTAATGTGTTTGGTTATAATTGCTCTTTACGGGGTTCAGTTCAAAAGGAAAAATATATTAAGTGTCCCTCTTAACTGCCAGTGCTTGACTGTACTGTATATGAACAAAAATGTATTTCTCTTTTCTTTTACCCAAAAGTCAGTAAATGTTTGGCAGTTTGCTTTACTACTCATAGACACCTTTTTTGGATATATACATTGTCTCTTAACTCCAATAATTGATGGACTTACGGCTCAGTAATGTTGCAATATTATTCTATAGGAATTTTCGTTTGTTTAATTTTTATCTTTTTTATATGGCCCCTACATGTTTTGGGGTTGTTATGCGATATGTTGTAGCACTCATGAAGGCCTTTCTTTTAACATATAGATTGTCCCTTAACTACAAATATTAACAGAGTTCTTGTTAAGTTTGAAATGTGGCAAAAAACTAAGACCAAATTATTTTTTGGTATGAAGGAATCATCTCATGAAAAAGAATTTTAAAATGTGTTAACACATTTTTGGATCAGTTTTCCAAAAAGTAACAGCAGAATCCACCTAATTGGGTCCCGATTAGCAAGATACCTGTGCTGGTGTTGTTTCCTTGCTACAATTTTTAAGGATTTTCAAATTTTTGTTTAAATGTAAACAAGATGGCAGTGATATTTTTTTCTCATAAAACAAGATTACCCCTATATAAAATAGAATCCTTTTTTCTATGGCCAGAATTCTATTTTCATATGAAACAGCTATCCAAAAGAACAGACTGAGCATGTTCAGAAATGAAATTTCAAATCCTTATAACTCTGGAACAGATTCATATTTTTCACCAATCCAATGAAAAGCACCACTCTAGACCAAGCTATTTCTAGTCTGAAAGTTTCAGACCACAATTACAGACCATCTGGGTGCTGGGCGATGATGAAAAAAGCAAAAAAACCCTAAGTTTTTCACTTTTGAGCTATCTAGATCCCAGAATCTGCACATTCAACTGGAACAAAACCTGGCAAGTTAAGACACTTCACCCCCAAGACCGTGCTTGTCAAATTTCATGCAAATCCATTGAACAGTGGTGAAACTATTAAAGTGCAAAGTTAGCCTACTCAGCCCTAACTGCTGTATAGTGGTGCTGCCACACCACAACAGTGTACATATTTAAATGCATATATACATATATATCTTAACAAAAAACTTCATTAATGCATCAGTTATGGTTCCAGTGATGAAAGTTTGGAAATGTGGTTTAGGGTTTCCAACCCAATGATACCACCTTCACCCTGCATGCACCAACAGGGGTCAGGCATGTGCCTTAGGTTGTCAGCCCTAATGCTCACCCCATTCCATGAGTAAATAATCTGAGATGGCTACAGTATAGGAGAATGGGGTGAGCATTGGGGCCAACAACCCCAAAGCACACCCCCAATGCCTGTTGGTGCTTGCAGGGTGGGGTGGGATGTTAGGGTTGGAAACCCTAACACCATGTTTCCAATCTTTTGTCACTGGAACCCTAACTGATGCATTAATGAAGTTTTTTTTTTGCCAATAATATCCTTACTTTTTCAGATAGTATAATTGTATCCTTAATACGCTCCCATCACTCCATAATCCTGTGCGTATTTGCATGTGGAAGTGCACAGTGCCATTAATCCATAATTTTTGCAATACTGTAATCATATCCATATTTGTGTGTGGCTGCACAGGGTTGTCTGGGCCATGGACTCCTATCTATGCATAAGTTTTGAGATAGTTTAAAGCTATCCTTATTTGCCTGTGGACATGCAAGTGGAAGTACAAGAGCCCTGCACTCCCATCCCATGGTGTGCAGAGCCAAAAAACACCTTGCACTGCAATCTTATCCTATAGAAAATACAGGGAAATTTGAAACCTGTGTAACTTGACACCTAATTAATATATGTTTTATGAAAACAGCAAAGGGCACATCGGAGGCACAAGCCCTTTGTACCCTGACAATTTCAGAGCAAAACTGCAAACCATTTCTTCACAGCATAGTGACAACAAAATGACCGTTTAAACCTCACATTACAATGTTATCCTATGGGAGACTAACCAAAATCTAAACCAGCAGAACTCCACAGCAAAGTAGTATATTTTCACCAAACCAGAATAAGGAACATCTGTGGCACAAACGCTTTGTACCCTGAAAATTGCAGACCAAAATTAACAACCGTTTGTGAACTGTGGAGTGCAAAGAAACAGTTATCCTAAAATTCCTTTGTCACAAATTGTGAACAAGAATCCTTTTCTGCAGTCCCTTTTTTTGCAATTCGCAGCAAAAGAAAATACTTTTTCGCAAACTGTGAAAAAGGATCCTGCTTTGTGGTTCTTTTTTTCCGTGATTTGAGAAAAAGGATTTTCCACATCTTAAAAAAAAGCTTATTTCTAAGTAAGTTATCAAAAAACTAACCCTAGAATCAGAGTGTACAGGTCTTGGTTAGATAGAGAAGACAGTTGTTGTCTACTAAAGCCATGTAATTTTTAAGTTATTTAATTTTGTTGTCACCGCTAACTGAAAACAAGATGGAGGCAGCACAGAAAAAGATTCTGCATTTATGACAAAAGATCCTGCGTTTTGCAAAAAAGAATTCCACATTTGTGATAAAGAATCCTTTTTCGAGTGGAACATCTAATTGGTCCCATAGGAAACAATGGGAAAATTTGAAATTTAATAACTTTGTAATGGATTAATATTTTTTCACCAATTCTTCAAAAGGCACATCTGTGACACAGAACCTTTACACCCTAAAAATGTCAGACCAAAATTCCACACCATTTTTGTTTTGTGCAGTGGCGTGACAAAGAATTTTACCAAAAGTGGTCATTTTCAAATTGTTTTACAATCCATATCTCTGCACCCACACATCTGACCAGAACGAAACTTGCCACATCAAGAGATCATGTGTCTCTGATGGCACTTGCAAAGTGTCATGTAAATCGATTGGTTGTGAAGTTATTAAAGTGCAAATGTTTGAGTTTAACATAGAAGTGAAGACTGAACCCTAACTATAGGGGCGCGACCATGCACCATTATATATATATATATATATATATATATATATATATATATTTTATTTATACACATTCACATAGATTCATTGCAAAAATCTTCATTAATGCATCAATTAGGGTTGTTACTAAAGTGACTATATACATAGATTTATTAAAAAAACTTTGTTATTGCATCAGTTAGGGATGTTACTAAAGCAACAAAAGTAGGAAAATGTGGTGTTAGGATTTCGATTAACTCACCCTGCAGACACCAAAGATATCGGGTACTCTTTGGGTCATCAGCCCTATCACTCACCCCATTCCAGAAGTAAACAAGCTGAGATAGGTACAGTATAGCAGAATGGGATGAGTGTTAGGCTTAATGACCCCAAGGCACCCCCCAATGCCTGTCAGTGTCTGCAGGGTGGGGTTGGGGCACTAGGGTTGGAAACTCTAATGCCACAGTTCCCTATTTTTGTAGCTTTAGTAAGAACCCTAACTGATGCATTAACAAAGTTTTTTGCAATGAATTTCCTTACATTTTATGATAGTTTTCTGGTATCCGTATTTGCCCATAACTGTCAAACTGCCACAGTGGGAGTGCAGGGCCCTGCACTTCAATGCTCCATTATTTTCCTTATTTTACTGTGTGAGCACAGGGTCCTTTGGACCCTGTACACCCATCTCTCCATAGATGCGTCACAAAATTATCAACATAGCCATCCTATTACCCGAGCAAATGTACCTGATACACAAATATTTTGAATGTGCCCCAAAATGTAATTCTGCATTAGTGCAATGCCATTCTACACCAGAGGTGCCAAAATACATTTTGGATGGGACTTGAAAAATGACAGCTTTGACATACATGAGCTCGGGTAATAAGAAGGCTATGTTGAAAATCTGTAGTCAAAATGTTTGAAATTTTTGAACTTACTAGGGGGCGTACTGAAATTGTGATGAATGGTCATAAATCTGGCATTTTTTCATATTTTGACACAAAATTTTGAGCATAGTCTTTTTATTACCCCACCTCATAAGGTGAAAATGTTCAAATACATGTCAAAATGCCATTCTGTGCCACAGGTGTGAAAACACATTTCTCACAGGGTGTGAAAATGACAGCTGTGCTGTTCATGAGGTATTGTTAAAAAATGGTTATGTTGAAAATTTGGAATGAAAATATGAAAAATTACCCAAATTACACACAAGCATAGAAACAGTTCAATAACCATGTATAATTCTGCCATTTTCAGGAATTCTTTCATCAAATTTTCAACATGGGATTTTTGGGACCCCACCTCATGGCTACACTGGCACTGCCATTTTGTTAATTGGTCCCAAATGGTGATTTCATCTAGCGACTGCGAAATCACCTTCCGGGCCCGAGCAATGAAACAACAGTCACAGTGTTCATGAAATGTGGTTCCAAAAAGTCCATGATGAAATTTTGGTGAAAAATTACCAAACAAATGGCTAAGATATCAACATAAGTTGAAAACACCATTGAAATACATTATACTGTACTTACCTTGATTCCTTAGTTTGTGACTGGGCTTTGAAGCATGAAGATGTATCCTGGTCCACAGAAGATGACAACAGATGACTCCCAGTGGTACGTATAGGGCAAGGGTTGGGGTGGTGGGTGCTCAGTGGGAGGGTCAAGATGGGGAAGGGGGACAGCAAGGACAACGAGGGACCATTTTCTTTTTTTCAGGCTGGCAAAAATAGATGGTGGGGGATGGTTTCCTTCTTTACAGGAAAAAACAAATAGGTATTTGGGAACACTGGAAGTGGGCTCCCCAGTGTCCCAAAGTGCTTCAGAGTGGGCTACTGTTGCCAGCATGGAGATTGGGTCTCCTGACACCGGAAACAAAAAATAAATGGATGGGGGGACATCTGACACTGGGAGGGGGCATCCCAGTGTCATATTATATATTTGAGGACACTGGGAGTGGGCTCCCCAGTTTCTCAAAGTGCTGGAATTCCATTGCCAGTATGGGGATTGAGCCCTCCAATGCCAGTAACAATAAAAGCAAAAGGGAATGAGGGGGCATTTGACTCCGGGAGTGGGCTTCCCAGGGTCAGATTATGTTAAATTAATAAAATCCTGGTAATGGGAGGGTGGGAGGGTACCATTAGACACCAAGTCAACATGGGGATATCTTAAACACCAGAGATAGAGGACAATGGGCTGGGAGTGCCACTAGACACCAGGGAAAATGGGCAGCTTAAGGCTGACTCTGCAGCTGGTAGCACAAGTTCCAGCTTTGGCTGCAGAAGTTAAGTGAATGGGGGTAGAAGTGGTCCTTTTGCTAAGTTTGGCACCTGTGATTTCAGGTACTGTCATTTTGTTACTTTGTCCGGAAAGGTGACTTCGCACAGTGACCATGCAATTCCATGCCACAGGTGCAAAAACACATTTTAAGCAGGATGTGAAAAATAACAGCTGTACTGTTTATGAGGTGGTGTAAAAAATGGCTATGTTGAAAATTTGGGGTGAAAATATTAAAATTTGCCAAAGTTACATGAGTGCATAGGAAAATTTCAATGACCATATGTAATTTGGGTGTTTTGGGGTATTTTTGCACCAAATTTTCAACATGGCATTTTTGGGAACCCATCCCATGAACACTGGCACTGTTGTTTCATTACTCAGCAACCGCAAAATCACTTTACCGGACAAAGTAATGAAATGACAGTGCCAGTGTTCATGAGGTGGGGTCCCAAAAAGCTCAAGTTGAAAATGTGGCACAAAAATATCTAAAAATGGCCAAGATACCAACATGAGTTCAAAACACCATTGACAGCCATTATACAGCAGCTACCTTGGTTCTTCAGTTCACAGTCCAGCTTTGAAGAGTGCAGTCATGTGCCAGTCCACAGAAGATGACAGCCAATGTTCTCCGGTGGTAAGTTTAGAGCAAGGGAGTGTGTTGCTCAGTGGGAGGGTTGGGATGGGGAGGGGGATGGGGACTGGGGTGATGATGAGGGACTTTCTTTTTTGCAAGATGTAAAACAAGATCTCTCAGGGGACTATTTTCTTTTTTTCAGGTACAGTAAGCAAGATTATGGGACAATGGGGGTGGGCTCTCCCCCAGTGTCCCACAGTACTGGGGGTGGAAATAACTGGGGACACTGGTAGTGGGTTCCCCAGTGTCTCTCACCAGTGGGGGAGGTGGTTCTAGTGCCAACACAGGGATTGGGTACCCCAATGTCCCTGTGCTGACTGTGATACTCTGCCATTGGCAGCACAAGGGTTAATTGCAATGTCTCTGGTCTTATGCTTCCACATATGGATACAATTATGGAGTGATGGGAGAGCAGGGCCATACTATGGACTTATGGGAGCACAGGATTCTGGACCCCATGCTCCCATAACCAAATAAGTGTAAGATTACACTTTCTCAAAAAGTAAGGAAATTCATTGAAAAAAAACCTCATTAATGCATCAGTTAGGGTTCATATTAATGCATCAAAAGTATGGAAATGTGGTATTAGGGTTCAAATCCTAACACCCCAATCCCCCACCCAACCCTACCACCCACCCCACCCCACCCTCCACAGATCAACAGGCATTGGGCTGTTCCTTGGGGTTAGTTGACCCTAACACTCACCCCATTCTCCTATGCTGTACCATGTCAGCTTCCTTACATGGAATGCGGTGGCGTTAGGTCAATGACATAAGGCTCACCCTGACACCTGTTGGTCTGTGGAGGGTGAAGTGGTGTGTGTTAGGGTTTTGAACCTAACACCACATTTCCATATGCTTGTTACCTTAATGAACCCTAACTGCTGCATTAGTGGAGTGTTTCACAATGAAATATAGATAGATAGATGGATAGATGGATGGATAGATAGATAGATAGATAGATAGATAGATAGATAGATAGATACACACATTTTATTTTCATATTTTGTTCTGGTTCCCCTTGAGCTCAGACCCTCCCACCACCACCTCCATACTCAGGCTTGTCCACTGGGGAAACTCTCCTCAACGGACACTGTGGACAAAGCCCAGGCTCACCCTTGGTTGGGGCAATAGGAGCGGGACGCTGACAGCAGACAGCAGAGGACGGTGGAGCAGGGTGGGCCATCAGGCCGGAGGACTGGCTTTTCCAAGTGCTTTGACCCTTGGGGATGGGGACATGCAATGACATCCGGCATCTCCCCGCCTCCCAAATGGACTGGCGCCGGTCATGGTGGTACCCCCAGCCTCTGTTAGGTGGCCATGATGCACCAGACACTCTTCCCCTCCCTCCCCCAGAGAAGGAAAGCAGTCCCTAGGATGCTCAATCCTACTGCCCCCACTGGCCCTCCGACTCCTGGGTTCGTTCCCGAACCCGGGTCATCAGCGTCACAAGCAGAAATCTAACTACTGTGCTGGTGGTTCAGCTCCACTTATTTTTATATATGTATGCATATATATTTATACAGCATATATTTTGAGATGAATGGTCAGACAAAAATTGTTATCTCTACATGATGCAGTATGTCATCCTGATAGCTTTCCTTATTGCATTATGTCATGAAGCATTCTTAAATAGAACTAGTAGTAGATCTCAGAACTATCCAATCTCAAACAAGCATTAATAGAACACTACAACTGGTTAGCTTCTCAATTCTACTCCTTGACTCCAAGTTCAGCAGCAACTGTAGAAGAAGCAGAAAGTTAGTTACACATTGCAAAGTCACAAGCACTTTTACATACCGTATTCCCAATCATGTTTCTTCCAAAAGATATGTCTGAATAAACAGAACATGACATGGCCTGACTGAATATATCATGTTTATTTTCATTTGAGGCCGATGATATTAACATACCTCACTTGTGGCTTCACCACTCATGGTATATAAGGGATAAGTGATGGGGGGCAGTCAGATAATTCATCTATTTTTGAAGTTCAAAGTGAATTCAGCTAACCTCACAAGTTGCGAAGCATAGTCGAGCCAAAAGTGATGGTTTCTGAGTTCATGTTGAACAAGTAAAGATAAATTAATTATATGACTGCCCTATCACATGTTTGATTTATGCAATTGGTGTAGACTCATCAGTAGTGCAGTCGGAATTTAGGTGAATTTTGTAGTTTTCATGTTTTGTGCTTAATTTTGTGGGACTACTTGTTGTTAGGCTCATTTGCTAATTGGTTACTAGGCAGTTGCTACATTGTTTCTAGGGGCTTGCTGAGAAAGATTCTGATTGGTGCTGAGACCGTGGGAAAATTGTTCTGAATGGTAGAGAGATGGGACTTATTATGTAATGGGGTGAGTCTGTGATGCAGTTGTAATTCAGTTGGTCAGCAGGCATGGTTGAGGGAGGATCACTGGGAAAGCTGGTGGCAGTGGCATGTCAACATCATAGAGGAACATTGAAGAAGTCTTCTGGAGGTGTCTGGGTAGTGGTGAAGATTGGTGGTGGATATACAGAGTGCCAGAGTTGTCAAGGTCATGAATGTGGATTTTATCAATAGCAGAGAGGAAGAGGTTGCAGCAGAGGGGTGTTGTCTTTGGTGCTGGGAGGAGCAGATCTTCGGTGGGGAGGAATTCCGTGGATCTTCTGGAGGGCCTGGACTTCAGTTTTGGATCAGAGTTTGGATTTCTCTCATGGTCGGATGGTGGTCTTTGGCAGTATGCAGTCGCTGATATTAGGGCATCTTCAGCTGGGTCTTGGAGTTCTTCAGTGCCATGGATCTATGGATGGACTACTTTTTTCATTTTAGTACTCTATTGTTGTTTTATGGCTTCACTCATGAATTATCATTTACCATACTGGATTCATTCACATTGGATATAATTTGGGACACTTCAAATTTCTTGTGGATTTAATTTTTTTATTTAGTATGTTTTTGGACTGTGTTTTTTTTTTTTTTGTGTTATTTTAAGGTGCTTTTTTGGTTTGCTTGGGGAACCTCTTATGGACCATTGGTTTACACAGAGATGGAAGACAAAGTAAGAAATGTTTAATAGACATTTATTTTCATTTGAAGCAAAGGTAGTTAGGCAATGTTATACTGTTCGTAGGCAGGATTTTTTTTTCTTTCACAGGTTCTGCAACTGATTTGCAGTTAGTATTGCTACATTGGGGTAGTTAGGCTAGACTTTTTCCATTTTACAGGTTTCTGCATGCTACAATGAGGAAGAAAAACAGTGTTTGAGAATCATTTCACTGCTAAACAGTAAAATAATATTTTTTTTCTAGGATCAGCATTTGGTTAAGAAAATAGGTTGCAACACTTCAAATATGCAATTAACATCAACATTAGATAGTCATGTTAAATAGGCAGAACAACAGTAAATAAACTTATCAAAATACTGCTAGGGCATAGACAGGATGGAGGCAGTCCAGAGGACAGCAAGTAAAATGATGCAGGGTCTGCACCAGAAGCCATATGAAGAGAGACTAAAGGAGATAAGTATAGATACCCTTTGAGGAAATGAGGGGGGGGGGCATGATAAAAACTTGCAAGTTCCTCAAGGGAATCAACAAAGTCCAAGAGGATAGCATCTTTCAGAAAAAGAGATGTGCAAGAACAAGGGGGCACAATTTCAAGATCAAGGGGTGATGGCTCAGGGGCAATGTGAGGAAGTATTTTTTTCATTTAGAGGGTGGTAGATGCATGGAACGGCTTTCCTGAGGAAGTTGTGGGGTCAAAAATAGTGGGGGAGTTCAAAATGCATGGGACAGACATAAGGCAATTCTGATGGGGGTTAGGAAGAAGTAGGCAGTTGGTTAAATAGGATCTGCAGCTTATACAATAGGTAGGGAGGCAGTGGGTTAAGGCTCTGAGCTGCCGATCTGGAGATCTGGGGTTGAATTCCACAGCCACCTAGATGCATACTGTGTGATCCTGAGCAAGTCATTTAACTTCCTTATGCTCCCAGGTTGCATCTGGAAACAAGCTTCGACTTAGTGTGCTACTCCTGGTTTAACAATGTTCCCTTTCCCTTTAGGGAAATGGGCAGACTGGGTGGGCCAAGCGGTCCTTATCTGCTGTCAAAGTCAATATTTCTATGTTTCTATGTTAGGTAAAGAAGTTGAGAATGTCCATTTTTTTATGTTGTAACATTTAGCACATTTCTAGAGCTCAGGATACAGTTCTTTAGGATCAATGAGGCTGTCAACTTTTAGTTGAGGTAGGTATCATTTTTTTCTTTTTGCAGGATTAAATGTCTTCATGGACAATGGCAGTACATCTTCTGTTATGCACCTTTTTTCCCATTGGTTTGCAGCCATGAGAGAAGAGAAAATACATATAATTGCATTTCAAATGACAGTTGTGTTCTGCTATCTTTTTTCTATTTTTTTACAATTTCAACTTTTACATACTTTTATCGATGCCTTTTTTTGGTATCATATGCTTTATATGGGTGGAGTGCAGTTTGGCGCTGCAGTGTAATTTTTTTTTTTTTTCAGTGCCAGCAGGTATCTGTATAGCAGTTCCTGGCTGCATGAGTTTGTGATGTGTACCTAACTATAATACTTGAAACCATTTCTACTGTATTTAGGATAGTGTGCGTGTGTGTGTGTGTGTGTGTGTGTGTGTGTGTGTGTGTGTTGAGTTTATTCTTATGTTCTTTTAGATGAATTTAACAATACTAAAGTACATTTCTCATAGCTGTGAAGTTGGGGGGGGGGGCTGTGTGACACTTACTTGTCTAGTCTGACTCCTTGTCTGAATTGATAACTCTTGGTCATTTTCTTATGTACTTGTTGTAGTGGTTACCAGTGAAGAGAAGTGGAGAAAATATTTTAAGTGTAGTACTGTTTGTGTTTTATTTTGATGGGTTAGGTGGGTGGCATTGTTAGGGTTGATTTGGGGGCAAAAGGGGTTAGAGCTAGTTTGTTAGTATGGAAGTAGTCTTTATTTTCAGGAGGGGGTCTTAAATTTGTGTTCTGACCTTGCACTATGTTGAAGGTAATGTGTTTTGCATTTATTGTGGGGTTGTTGAGACAGCTTTCTATTAATTCTTTGTAGTTAGTTGATATTGTGCTGAGGGATGATCCTTTTCAGGAGCAGTGGACACTGCATATGGTTGTTGACTACTTAGTAAAGAGCTTATCTGGAGCTGTTACTTTTCATTAATTTTTGAATAATCATTCAGACTTTGCTGTTTCTTGTGTCTGAAAAGTTGTATAACATCTATTGGAGGTATTATAGAATCCATCAGTTTTTGAATCAGGCGATTCCAATCTTTTCCACCATGTTTTTTTACTATATATGCAAGTTTGTTTATTCCAACTGGTTGATTTTTAAACCATTTCTGGGATAAACTGTTTAGCGTTATTGTTCACAGCCCCCCAAAAAGGGTAGTCTGGCTTGTTACAGGTAGGTGGTTGGTTATCATGGTAGTTATGTACCAGACATCAGGCAGTGTTATCTCATAAGGGGTAGCCCCTTGTCTTGATTTTTCTGGTATCTTTTGGGTTTCTACCTGTTTGGGTCTTTCACTGTCTTTTGTTATTGCATTGCCGATATTTATAGCTATTTTTGTCCTCTTTCAGATCTATGGCACTCCAGCAGATGTTGTGCATTTTTGTAGTTCCGCTTACTAATGTAGGCTTACTGTTAGCCACATTGCTTTCAGAAGTGATTCAAGACTGTGTGGGCCTCACTGGTGACAGTTGTACAATTTGTTTATGATATTGTCAGTTCATCTGCTGTTTGGGTTTGTTGCCCTTTCTGGTGCTTTTCAGATTTTTTTGTTTTGATACTCGAACTTGTCTTGTTCTTTTTAAGATAGGTGTTGATAATGATGATGGACATTGTTTGGCTTTAAGATATATTTCCATGCTCTGAAATGTTGATCTTAATATGAGGGGTTCATAGTTTGAACAGTCTTTTCAGTGCACTTCATGAAATAGAGGGATAACATCTTCTCAGGGTCTTCAGGTTGTATTTGATGTAGTGGAGTGTCTACTTTGAAGTTCTTTCTTATATAGGCCTGAAGGTATGTACATCTGTGTTTTTCTACTTGTGTTGTAATTTTTCTCTGACTATGAATTTGCTTATGGCCTCTTCATTAAGGACTCCTGCAAGGCTTATATATAGTTGTTGAGTGTCAGCTGGTGGTTGTTGGTCATTTTTCTCAGTTGCTGTGGGGTCCTTAAGTGGTTCCATATCTTCCTCTATTTGATTTAATATTTGCTGCATCTATATTTCAAAGTTGTGGTAAAGGTTACAGTGGGCCATTTTTTGGGGGTTGGAATATTGATTTCTATACCTCTTTTTGGCTAGTTTTGCTGTAAAAATTTTTGAGCTTTTTTTACCTCATTCATACGGCAGTCGTGGTCACAATTGCTGGTTACTTGTGTCCACTTGTGTGTTCTGTAGTTATACTGTACTCGCACTGTGGTTCTGCTGGTACTTTTGATTACTCGTGCCGGTTCACCATGTGTCAACAAGTGGCTAGACAAGGCAGCATTAGGAGGAAAATGTGTTTAGTGATGTTTCTGGGTTGATGACAGTACTATATGAATAAACTGGTGATGATGACAGTATTATGCTGATAAATCCATGGTCACTGATTTATTAATATAGTTGCTTTGATAAACAGATTTATCAGGAACTTTCAGAATTTACACCTATTAAATAAATCATAATATTATTGGCCTCTCAAGAAAATATATATGATATCTTCAGTCAGATCATGTCATATTCTCTCTCTCCATCTTGTCTTATTAATTAAACAGTTTAACAGGGTTCCCTGCATTTATGGTGGTATTGGTACAGTCCAAGATGCTACACTCATTAGTGTTCTCATAATGGCATGATTTGGTTCTCAGTGTAGAGACCACATTACAAAGCTAGAATGCTTAATTTTTTTTGCATTTCTTGGTGGACACTTCAGTGCTGACACTATTTCCATTTATTGACAGGAACTGCAGTACTTAATGAGAAGAGTTTTACTATTTGTCCCTCTGTTTACAAATGTAAAATAGGAATGAGCACGTTGAAGTGTCTGGCATAAGTATGTAACTATATGAGGAATAAAAGGCACAGACATGTTTGCCTCTGATTGGCTGTTTTAGTTATGATTTATATTTTTTTGCCATATAGCTGGATTCAATAATGGTCACCTACCAGTAGCTGGTAAAAAGTAATATACTAAAGATATTTCCTCTAGGTTGGCTATCTTCTGAGGACACTTCAGTCTATCTCCATCTCTAAACTAGGTGCAGCACAAAGTCTCTCATTTTTACTCTGAAAAGGCCTATCCACACAACAGGATTGCTATGGAAAATTATAGGATTCGAAACAGGGACAGCATCAAGGTATATTTACTGTTCCAGTTTTGACAGATTTTACAATCATACAAGTTCATTTCAACTTCTATTAGCCATGTACATGAGAAATGCAGAAAGACATTTCCAGAGACATCTTACCTTTACTGTTTTGGAAACAAATGGCATGGCATACTGGCACTGTAATGCCCCCCCCCCCCCCGAGCAGTATATTATAATGGCATCAAGCCATTGGCTTGTTCTGCATTTTGCTTTGTTTCCAAATGTATTGAAGTGTAGGTCAGAAATGATAAATACAGCATGATAGAAAGAAAGGTTAATCCTGAACAGAGATTGAAGTCATAAAGGTTTGAAATGGTTTTAAAACCACTTAGTAGAATAAAACTCCAGAGAACCATAGCTGCCACATTGCTTTATTTAATTTATGGAACTGAGGTAAAAGATTCAGCAATAACACTCCATTTGCTAGCATTAGATTAGTCATTACAGAGACCAAAAACTGCATGCAGTTCTGTACTTTGTTCATTTTAATCTGGATGTTAAGTTTTGATGCAACTTTAATTTAACTAAAGACCTTTGTGTACCATATTGAACAGTTTTGGCTATTTCTGCAATAAAATTAACTGCTAAGCATAATTATGTTAAGTGTTTGCGTTGCTGTGTTGGGGGCACTCTAATCTTAATCAGAAAGTTGTAGATTCAAATCCCACTTAAGAATTTGGACTACTCAGTGCTGATACTGCATAATAGTCCAGTGAAGTCACAAAGGTGTGCTACAGTGCCGGAGGTGCTGACCTTCAGATTATATATTAAACTGTCCTGTTTCTGATGGTTGTGGAAAAGTAGGAAGTGACCCTGGCATCTTGGACAACATTCTCCTTTTCTATAGGTTCTATTAATCTCATAGAATTTACATGGGCTATTGCTGGAAATGTGCTTGTCTATAGTCGCTGCATTACCTGTAGCTAACTCAGTGCATGTAAAGTACTTCATTATAATTTGTTTCTAAAAGACAGTGTAAACCCAACAAATATTTCATGTTGAAGTCTTTGTTAGTTGAGGCGTGGCCTTCCTTTCTCAAATTTGGCACTTTAAAGTATAAAAAACAGCGTGTGAAAAGTGGCCCCATTGTAGTCTATGGAGCACAGCCCCATGCCATTCTTGTACTGACATCATGAAATGTGAAAGCATGGGGGCACAGCTCCAAGTAAGGAAAGGCGAGCATTTTGGATACCAGCTCCATGGAGCTGGTGAGTGTTTTTCTGAAAAATACAGCCTGAAAAAAATGTTCACTTTTGGATTAATGCCTAACTCGGAGGGGTAAGCTACCCTATATGTTGTGGGGACTTTGCATATTCAAAACCTGCTCTTTAAACATTCTAAGTTCCATATCTGAGGCAACAACTCAGGGCTGAGATTAACGCAGATTGTATGAATCAGTAGTAACCTCTAGAAGAAATATTATTACTACATTGAGTATTTTTTCTTCTGTCGCATACCTTGCATAAACATTGTTCCTTCTGTTCTCACGATCATCTTTGTTAGTTGTCAGGAACTGTTTTCAGTTCAAGAAATGCAACAAGAATCTATCATGCCTTCCAGATGTGTCTATGAGGTCCCCCACCCTGATTTTGCTAGCAGTAGTATGATTTTTTACATTTGCCTCATATTTTTGATTATATCTGCTATACATAGGTTCATAGGTAAGTTAACAAGTCTAGGAGCTACATAAGCCATATTTAAACTTGTCACATATCAGTGAACAAAATCACATTTCTTGTTGCCCATATGTTCATCAAATAATTTCTTAAAGGATAGCATACCAATGGCTCTCACAACATCTTCCTGCAGTTTATTCCAAAATTCAACCACCCTTTGATTAAACCACTTCTTCCTTCTTGTGGTTTCATTGATTTCTCCCCAAAGCTGAAAAGGATGCATTCTGGTTGCCCTTTCTACCATAGCCTTTTTGGTTAGCCATGTAGCATCAACAATCAGTTCATTATTTAGAGCCTTGTATACATAACACAAGTCTCCCCTGAGTTTACAATATGTTATTGAAGACAGGCCCAGATCTTTTAGTCAAGCCTGGTAATCCTTACCTCTGAGTCCATGAATTCTCTTGGCTATCCTTCTTTGGACTTTTTCCATCAGTTTAGTACTACCAACACATTGTGGTGAGCAAAAAGGGGCCCCAAATTCCATAACTGGTCTCACCAGAGGTTTATACAAAGGCATTAAAACTTTTTGTTTCCTACTGTTCATATGCCTCACTATGTTTCCCACAATTCTATTGGCTCTCTTAACTGTAAATGTTGCATGTGTGTCAAATTTCAAGGTACTAAGATGTCTCTATTGCTGTATGGATATGTGGAATACGCTGGAGTACAGTGAAATTTGGCTCAAATCTCATTTATTATTTATTTATTTATTGCATTTTGATGACTGGGTAGGCCCACTGGGCCCCGGAGGTCCCTTTTTCAGGGGCGACATGGGAAATAACAGTACATGAAATAGAAGACAGTGATACATATACAGGTTATGGGTATACAGTATACTTCAGTTTACAAATCCATGAGACAGAGCAGTCTTTTCTATGAGTTGTATATGTCTAACTAATAGTCTGTTGTTCATTTGTTCATGCTATAGGACATACAAAGGAATGAGACAGTACTGTAAATCCATTAGGTAACATACATCTAAGAGTCATAGGATAGGTTCTGTGACGTGAGGAGGAGTAAGTGCTAACTGTTCAGGGGGTAGAGATTTAAGTAGGGTAGACAGAGCTGACACAGGGTCATTGTTGTAGTGTCAGGTACCATAACATAGGCATTTACTCACTGACAGCAGGTGGGTCTTGAGTCTTGTGTGGAAGCACGGTGCCAATGGGGTTTCTCGCACCTCCAAAGGGAGGTTGTTCCACAGGAAGGGGGCAGCGTGTGAGAAGGACTTGCAGCCTGCCTTAGTCCTGACCTTTGGGACCTCTAGTAGCGTTTGGCCTGAGGACCTGAGGTTACGCATGTTTCTCTTTACTGTTAGGAGTCCGTCGAGGCTCAGGGAAGGCATAGGGCTGATTAGCTTTTTGGCCAGACAGAGTACAGGGTACCTGAGGCGAGCTTCAAAGGATGGCCAGTTGAGCCTCACTAGGGCCTCGCAGTGGTGGCTCCTTGAGTGGGATAAGGAGGCAAAACGGACCACCTTATTGTATACTTTCTGTAGTTTACCGTACTCCAGTTTAGCAACACCCTGAAGGACCAGGGCAGCGTATGTTAGCGTTGGGAGTAGGACACTAGAAGCTATTGCAGTCCTAGCTTCGGGGGTCAGCTGTTCCTTGAGCTGATACAGTAATCTGAGTTTGGTATGGATTACTTTGGTAACTTGGTCTACATGTTGTATGAAAGTGAGACCTTGGTCGAGGATAAGGCCAAGGTACTTTGTCGAGGAGACTACTTCCAGTTTTTTGCCCTCCAGGGACGTAATTTGGAGTAATTGTGATCTGTCTTGTCCAAGGGTTCTAGGGCCAAACAACATGGCTTTGGTTTTATTGGTATTTAGGACCATTTTGTTCTTGGTGAGCCATTCCTCCATGATGTGGATATCCTTTTGGAGGGATGGGCCTAGGTCGTCCAGGTTGTCTGAGGCTTTGTAAATAACAGCATCATCCGCATATTGGACCGCATTGCTGTTCCCACAGTGGTTGTGCAGTTCATTTACAAACAGTGTGAACATTAGGGGCCCTAGTATCGACCCTTGTGGGATGCCCTCCTTTAGGGACTGTGGTTTGGAGAGTTTTTCCTGCCACCTGACCCTTTGTGTGCAACTAGAGAGGTAGCTTTCCACCCATTTGAGGGTATGGGTGTCCAGGCCTATGTGGAGGAGTTTGTGGAGTAGAAGTCTGTGATCCACCAGGTCGAAGGCCTTGGAAAGGTCTATGAAAACCGTACCTATGTTGGATCCAGAGTCAATTTCTCTAAGTACATCAGTAGAGAACTTAGTTAAGGCTGTATCAGTCCCATGTTTGGCTCTAAAGTCATGTTGCGACGGAGGCATCAGCGTGTGTGTCTCAAGGTATTCCCTAAGTTTTGTATAAACTAGTTTCTCCTGGATTTTTGCCAGGGTACACAGCAAGGAGATAGGCCTGTAGTTCTCAATTGGTTCCACAGGCCTGCCCTTGTGTATTGGGACCACATGAGCCTGCTTCCACAGCTCTGGGACATATCCTTCTAGTAAGGACCTGTTGATGAGCCAGGTGAGTGGTCGTGCAAGTGCCAAGGCACCGTCTTTAAGCAATATAGCTTTGATTCCATCTGGGCCTCCTGAACCTCTTGTTTTCAGGGTTTTTAGGATAGCCAGGACCTCTTATACCATTGCCAGCTGCATGTGAAAGAGTGGGTGGTAAAGAATTGGGGGATCCAGAGTAACAGACTGGTTGTTGGGCACCATGGACCTTGCCTTATGTTTATCTGGGTTTGTAAAGAATATATTGAGGGTTTCAGCAATTAGTGACTCATCATGCAGTACCTGCCCATTAGCCTTGATAGGGCCGGTGGCTGTCTTTTTGTTTCCCTTTATCAGTTCTTTGAAGTTGGACCAGAAAGTCCTAGGGTTGCCGAGGTTTGTTTTCTGGAGGTGGTTGAGTTACGCCTTTTTAGATATCTTGATGGCCTGTTTACATTGGTTTCTGAGTGCTCTGTAATATACCCAGTCTGCAGGAAGTGAGGAGCCCTTAAACTTTTTCCAGGCTTTGTCGAGACTCTTCATTAGGGCCTTTAAGGGGGGTAATCCACTTGTAACAGTAGCCTTTTACCCGATAAGTCTTATTTGGGGCCAGGAGGTCCACTGCCCACATGATAGATCTATTAAAGAAGTCAACTGCCTCTTCCAAGGTAGGGAGACATCTTAGAGGACTCCAATCTAAGTTGCCCAGAAGGATATTATATTGCACCGGAGAAAACTTAGAGTAGTCCCTGGTGATGAGCATTCTGGGCAGGACCTTTTCAGCCCTGTTCTTCCAGACACAGAAAATGGGCGAATGGTCACTGAGAGCATCAGCCATGGTGCCAGCAGATTGGACATTTTTTGGGTTAGATACCAATGCCCAGTCAATGGTTGAGTGACTTTCCTTTTTATAGTTCAGTCTGGTGGGAAGGGAGATAATCTGGGCAAGGTTTGCCTCATGTAGCAAACCATTTAAAGAGGACCTAGCCTCTTTGGCCCAGTTCAGATTGAAGTCTCCAAGGATGATGAGTTCCGCTGTACACTCTACTGTTAGGTTATTAGTGAGTGTCTCAAGGGATTGGAGCGCATCCTTAGGGGGACTATATACACACCCTATGTTTAGGTGTTTGGCACCGCCAAGGGTGATCTGTATAAAGACAGATTCCATATCAGGGTGCATGTTTACCTGCAGGCTGAGACGGAAAGAGATCAGGGTATCCTTCACATAGATAAGCACCCCGCCTCCCCTTTTCTGGCTTCTGTCCCTACGGTAGCAGACATAACCTGGGGCAGCGATTTCGTGGTCAAGGACCTGAGGTTTTAACCAGGTCTCAGAGATTGCTAGCACATCCGGATTATAGAGGGCTAGCCACACTTGTACTTCATGAATTTTGGGCCGAAGACTGCAGATATTCATGTGGGCAACCTTCAGGCCCCTGGGTACCATCCAGGCCAGGTCTTGAGAGGAGGAGATAGAAGTGTTATTGACACCTGGGCCCGGGTTAGATTGAATGTCCCCGGCAAGCAACAGCAGTGCTGTGAACAGGAGACGGAAAATGTAAGTTAGGGGTGGGAACCTAATTTTTCTTGGTTTATTGGTCATTAGGAGGATAGCCCTGTAGCATATTCCACTTCTACTGAGTTTGCCAGCAAGTAAGAGGGATATGTTGTCAGCCGGGGGTGGGCAGTGATAGTGACTGGTCCATTTGGGAACTGGATAGCAGGGCCCAGTCTACCAGCAAGCCAGTCGACCCAGAGCACTATGGAGATATATATAACAGCAAGGAGGAGCACCTTGTTTGGTCTGCACAGGCCCGACCTCCCGGTCTTAGGTGACCCCCTAATTAGCATTTTCCCTTTGGTGTTTTTTTTTCTTTTTTGATTTGTTCTAACTTGGCCTTGTGTTACTAGGATTTAGGCTGATATGCTGAGTACAGGCTAGGTGCAGTAGGGCACCAGGGCAGAGCGCCGTCTTGAGCCTCCTGGGAATTGTCTAAGTATTGCTATCTAAGTTTTATATCCCTTGCAGCACAGCCCTCCTTATGATTAGTAGTTACATCAGTTTAAGTTACACAGCTTGCCTAGAATGGTATTGTAGCAGTTCGGTGTAGGATCAGATAGACACAACCCTGTAACTATGATCCTGACTAGGAGATAAGAAGTGAGAAGAGGCTATATCTCAGGCAATTAATAGAATGGTAATTGCAGCCGTTTGGAGTAGGATCAGATAGACACAACCCTATAACTGTGAACCTGACTAGGAAATAAGCATTAACCTGGAACTATGATCCTGACTAGGAGATAAGCAATGAGCTGTGGCTATATCTCAGGCAAATTAAAATAATGGTAAATTGTAGCCATTTGGGGTAGGATCAGATAGACACAACCCTATAACTGTGAAACTGACTAGGAAATAAGCATTAAGCAGTGGCTGTTTCTCCGTCAATTAATAGAGCTAGATGACTAGATAGTTGGGGGAAGTACACAATCCCTTGCAACAGTCTGGATAGCAAAATTAGAGACAAACTTATGTAACTAAGGTTTTCAACATTTTTAAACACAACTAGTCCGTGATTGTTCGATATTGACAGGTATTCCACCTTTAAAGAGACTGTCTGTAGTTGTTCAAATTGGGTAGCTGTCATCTGTGACAAATCTCACTTTTATTGGGTTAACCTGGAGCTGTTTCAGACTTACAGTGATACGTTTGCCAACAGCGGTGCTCCTCCCTGCCCTTCCAAATGGTGTAGGGGACACCGAGGGCAGAGCTACTGTGTATTTAATCACACAACGAATGGGGCGGGGGCGGGAAATTTCAAACAGCAGCAGTCTTAGTAAGTAGCTATAGGGGAGGTCCACGGACAGATTCAGCTATTGGCACCTCTAGCCCGTGGTTCTGGAGATCTTAATGCGGTGGAGCAATGGGGGCCCGTGCCGTCGACCACCCTCGCCACCTAGTGATGCAGACAGTCTCTGTGCTGAGAGGGGTAGCAGCCTTTTTCAGCTGGCTGCACTCCGTCATCACGACCCCTCTCAGTGAATGGGTTCTGTTGCCCTTGTGGAGATTTCGGCCACAGAAAAGGTGCCAAGTGGGAACAAAGGGCTCCGGATGCAGGTCCTGCTCTCTCTGTGTCAGGAACGTTTGGGATGCTGGAAAGGATTTCAAACAGTGGCAGTCTTAGTAAGTAGCTACGGGGGAGGTCCGCCGGACAGATTCAGCTGTCAGCGCCTCTACCCCGTGGTTCTGGAGATCTTAATGCAGTGGAGCAATGGGGGGGGCCCGATGCCGTCGACCACTCTCGCCACCCCTAGCAATGCAGACAGTCTCTGTGCTGAGAGGGGTAGCAGCCTTTTTCAGCTGGCTGCACTCCGTCATCATGACCCCTCTCAGCGAATGGGGTCTGTTGCCCTTGTGGAGATTTCGGCCACAAAAAAGGCGCCAAGCAGGAACAAAGGGCTTCGGATGCAGGTCCTGCTCTCTCTGTGTCAGGAACATTTGGGATGCTGGAAAGGATTTCAAACAGTGGCAGTCTTAGTAAGTAGCTATGGGGGAGGTCCGCCGGACAGATTCAGCTGTAGGCGCCTCTACCCCATGGTTCTGGAGATCTTAATGTGGTGGAGCAATGGGGGGGGCCCGATGCCATTGACCACCCTCGCCACCCCTAGCAATGCAAACAGTCTCTGTGCTGAGAGGGGTAGCAGCCTTTTTCAGCTGGCTGCAGTCCATCATCACGACCCCTCTCAACGAATGAGCTCTGTTGCCCTTGTGGAGATTTCGGCCATGAAAAAGGCATCAAGCAGGAATAAAGGGCTCCGGATGCAGGTCCTGCTCTCTCTGTGTCGGGAATGTTTGGGATGCTGGAAAGGATTTCAAACAGTGGCAGTCTTAGTAAGTAGCTATGGGGGAGGTCCGTCGGACAGATTCAGCTGTCGGCGCCTCCACCCCGTGGTTCTGGAGATCTTAATGTGGTGGAGCAATGGGGGGGGGCCCGATGCTGTCGACCACCCTCGCCACCCCTAGTGATGCAGACAGTCTCAGTGAGTGAGACCGTCATTTGTTAGTTCAGTTGGCCATGTGCTGGGGAACACTCAATGACATGAACTGGAGATGTTACAGTTATTGTGATCTGACTCATTTCTTTGGCTGCATTACTCCATTTTCTAACCTCTTTCTTCTTGAGTGACATCCTGTGATGCTCAAAACTGATAGTTTGTTTAGGCAATTTAGATAGGATGTTGTTACAGATAATTGAGGTTAGCAAAGCAGACAAGCTACATGGCCATCTTTTTGAGCATGCATTTGGAAGCTTATGATATAATTCTGTAATTTTACTTTTTCTCCTTACATACATTAGCCTATTTATGATGGTAGTTTCAATTTTAGGAATCCATTGAGCATTAAGGTATAATATAAGTCCAGTACATCGAGTGTGAGGGGAAGGGAGCTCCAGGACGCACAAACTTCTTAATGAAGCAATGCTATTTCTTGGCCTTGGAGACATCCTCTAAGCCAAACAATTGAGGATCAAAATAGCATAGAAACATTTAAATTTTTTTTTAAATTCTTTTATTGTATCTTGTTTCTTTAAATACCAGACAATGTTTTGTGATCTACAGTACTACACTGCCCAGCTCCAAAGGTGATCATCATTTTAAAAATCTACCTAGCATCATAAATGGGGAAAGTTGCTATTGCTCTCCTTCCCTCCTGATAATGGGACACATGTGCACAGTCAGGAGACTGTAAAGTAGAAAGGGAGTGGGTAAATTGGGGGAGTGGTAAGGGACACCACAGGGGAAAGAAGCAGCTTCTGATAGGGGACTCAATTGTGAGGGGTGTAGACCTGGGGAAGGGAGAGGAGAGGGAAGTAAGGTGCCTGCCTGGTGCCATGGCTTGGAGGGACAGGAAGCAAATCCTCAGGATTGCAGAAGCAGCATCACTGGAGAGGAAACTAGATATCATGGTCCATCTCGGGACAAATGACCTAGCTAGGCATGAGATCAGTGCAGTGCAGGATGAATTTGTGGAGTTGGGGAGGGGCCTCAGACAGGTAGCAAGCACGGTAACCTTCTCAGAGGTGCTGCCAGTCTATCACAGGGATGAGGCTAGGGTACTGCACACCATGCAATTTAATGAATGGTTGCAAAACTGGTGCAGAGCACAGGGCTTTGGCTTCATTGGGGATTGGGAGTCCACCTGGAGAGATGAAGGTCTCTACTGGCATGATGGTCTGCATCTGTCCAGGAAGGGAAACATGCTCCTAGGTGACAGGTTTAAAGGCTTCCCTGACAGTTTTAAACTAGCCAAGGGGGTGGTGAGTAGGAAACAGGAAAGTTCAAGCCCCCCACAAAACATGGGAGGTAGAGGGAAAACACTGAGGTACAGAGCTTGACAGAGGGCAGGACAGGGTAAATGGAAAATGGACAAGGGCAATAAGCAGGGATGGGGTAAAAAAGGATCAAGCCAACATTAAATGGAGGGCAATGAGTACCAATGCCCGTAGTCTGGGAAGCAAGCTTTCAGAGCTAGTAGCCCTAATGGAAGAGGAACACTTGGATATTGTGGCAGTCACAGAAACATGGTACACGGAGAACCATGACTTGGATTTCAACATACCAGGGTACACAATCTACAGAAGGGACAGGAAGGGTAAAAGAGGAGGTGGAGTAGCTCTCTACATAAAGGAAGGGATAAAAGCTACAGAACTAAAAAGTAAAGGGGGAGGACAAGAGGAACTCTGGGTCACCTTGGAGACAGGGAATAGCATCACAAGCCGCACAGGGGTTGTATACAGACCCCCATCTCAAGGGGAAGAAATGGACAAGAAAATGATAGAGGGCATTCTCAAAATGGCTGAAAAAGGGGAGATACTGTTGATGGGGGACCTGAATATGCCAGATGTTAACTGGGCTACATGGACTGCAGCCACATCCAAGAGCAGGGTCATTCTCGATGCCCTACAGGGGGCATGCCTTAGACAGCTAGTGGTGGAACCCACTCGGGAGGGAGCAATATTAGACCTGGTACTCTCAAATGGAGAGAGGATCACAAATGTAGAAGTCAGTAGACATCTTGGAACAAGCGACCACTGCACAGTGTGCTTCACAATAAACACAACCATGGAGACAAGCCATACAAAGACAAGGATACTGGACTTTAGAAGGGCTGACTTTGGCATAATGAGTGAATACCTGAGGAATGCATTAGCAAATAGACAGAATAGAGGGGTGTAAGAACAATGTAGAAAAATCAAAACTGCCATCATAGAGGCAACAAACCTTTGTGTGAAACAAATAAAGAAAACAAAACGGAATAAAAAAAACACTATGGTTCTCAAAAGAGGTGTCAGGGAAGGTTAAGGAGAAAAAGGCTGCATTCAAAAAGTATAAGGAATCACAGATGGAGCATGATAGGGAACTGTATCAATTAAAGCAGAAAGAAGTGGGGAAGGCAGTCAGAAAAGCAAAGGTCCAAACCGAGGAAAAGATAGCAAACTCAGTAAAGAAGGGGGATAAAACCTTTTATAGTTACATTAGGGAGCATAGGAAGGTTAAGGGAGGGATAGTGAAGATTAATAAAGGAGAGGGGAGGTGGGCAGAAGGAGACAGTGAAAAGGCAGAGATACTGAATGAATACTTTTGCTCAGTATTCACAAAAGAAGAAGAGGAGGAGTTACCTAAACCAAACAGTAGAAGCACTCTGGGTAGGGGGTTTGACACCAGTCCATTTACAGAAGAAAGAGTCCTGAAAGAACTCCTAAAACTCAAAGTGGGCAAAGCAATGGGAGCTGACGGGATTCACCCTAGAATCCTAAAGAGCTAAGGGAGGACCTAGTGACACCACTAACCACACTTTTTAACAAATCATGGGAAGATGGGGTGGTACCTGAGGACTGGAGGAGGGCAGATGTGATTCCCCTTCACAAAAATGGGAGCAAGGCAGAAGCAGGAAACCACAGACCTGTTAGTTTGACTTCAGTGGTGGGGAAAATGATGGCATCACTTCTGAAAGAAAGAATTGTTCAGTACCTAGAGGCCAAAGGGCACAGGACCCAAAGCAGCATGGATTCACAGCAGGAAGGTCATGTCAGATGAATCTAATCGATTTCTTTGGCTGGGTGACCAAAGTAATATACCAGGGAGGGGCTGTGGATATGGCCTACCTAGACTTTAGCAAGGCATTTGACACAGTCCCTCACAAAAGATTAATAATCAAGTTAACCAGCCTGGGAGTGGGTCCCAGGCTGGTAGCCTGGGTAGCAAACTGGCTGCACAACAGGACACAGAAGGTAATAGTAAATGGAACACATTCTGAAGAAAGGGGGGTTACTAGTGGAGTACCTCAGAGTTCAGTACTGGGTCTAGTCCTCTTTAACGTCTTTATAGGTGACATTGCAGAGGATCTGGAAGGAAAGGTATGCCTCTTTGCAGATGACACAAAGATCTGTAACAGAGTTGATACACAAGGGGAGGTAGAAAGGATGAGAAGGGACTTGGCAAGGTTGGAGGAATGGTCATACATATGGCAACTTAGATTCAATGCAAAAGAAGTGCAAAGTAATGCACCTGGGAAATAAAAATCCAGGAGAAGAGTACACAATAGCAGGGAGGTACTAATGACAACAATAATGGAAAGGATCTGGGTGTAGTCATATCAGATGACCTAAAGGTGGGAAGCAATGTGAGAAGTCAGTAAGGAGAGCCAGGGGATACTGGGATGCATAGGAGGGCATCACAAGTAGAAAAGAGAAGTGGTTATCCCTCTGTACAGACAGTTGGTGAGACCCCATCTGGAGTACTGCGTGCAGTTTTGGAGACCTCATCTACGCAAGGACATAGACAGGATGGAAGCAGTCCAGAGGAGGGCAACTAAAATGGTGCAGGGTCTACATCAGAAACCATATGAAGAGAGACTGAGAGAGCTTAATATGTATACCCTTGATGAAAGGAGGGACGGGGGGACAAGATAGAAACTTTTAAGTACCTCAAGGGAATCAACAAAGTCCAGGAGGGTAGCATCTTTCAGAAAAAGATGTGTAAGAACAAGGGCACAATTTAAAGTCAGAGGGCACGGCTCAGGGGTAATGTCGAAATTCTTTTTCACAGAGAGAGTGGTGGATGCATGGAACTGCCTTCCTGAAGAAGTTGTGGGGTCTAAAACAGTGGGGGAATTCAAACATGCATGGGACAGACATAAGGCAATTATAGTGGGGGGTTGCAGGAAGTAGGCTGTTGGTTAACTAGAATCTGCAGCTTATCCAATAGGTAGGGAAATGGGCAGACTGGGTGGGCCAAGTGGTCCTTATCTGCCGTCAAACTCTATGTTTCTATGTAACTGAGGTAGTCTGTACTTCTGAGACTATAGCCCTCCACCAAATCAGGAATTAGGAGAGGTATTCACTATCAAATATATCTATTTATTCATTTGAAAATTGGTAACTGGGAAAGGCACACTGAGCCAAGCTCATTTCTGGGTGTGACCCAGAGGAAAGGGGGAAGTGGGGTAGCATAATACAATAGCACATCAACAATTACTGGGTACAATGTCAAGTGCATATGAATGTACAAATAGCAAGACAAAAAGTACAGTGGCAACAGTGATCAAAGTACCCATGGTACTGAGTGGTGCCAAGTTATGGATGTGTAAATTGTTTTTAAATTAAAAGACATACATGTTAAACAATGTACATTTAGATGATACACAACACAAATGCATATTTTTATGCAAACACACACACACACACACACACACTCTCTCCTGATATCAAGCATGCCCCACCCAGCACACAAGCTCTGAACTTTTTACTTGTGTCAGTGTACATAAAGGTGGGCACCCAGTGCTCCCAGTGGATACTGTCTGATCAAATAGCCTTCCTCCATGGTGGGTACCTTAACAGTACTGACGAATAGATGTCACATTGTTCCAAATGCAAGCAAAATGGCCACCCAGCTACCTCTACGATCCCTCCTCAGGCAATGTACCACCAAGTAACCCAGTGGGACTGACACCTCCAGCATGGGACCAGAGTTATCTCCCATCTAGGTCTTGATGATACAAACAAGGTGAGCCAGTTGGGAGGGACCAGAACACAGGATGTCAAGTGACTTGCTCAAGGTTACTCAGTGAGCCAGTGACCAAGGAGGGATTTGAATCTGTGATCCCAGCATTTATAATTCTGTACTGTAACCACTTAATAATACTGCATTCAGCTAACAGATAATGAGAGCGATCCATCCTAAAATATGCAGCATGAAACAGCAAACACATCTCTAGTTATCAGCATTGGTTTAGTTTCATTCTGGATACAGAATTCATAGCTAGATCTCAACAGAATAGAGGTTGCAAGCAGTTAATGGCAGATGATGACTATGTCTTATGTTTTATTAATATTACAATTACAAAACTACGACACGGCTGAGGCAATGAGCAATACAAAGAAGCACTACCCCTCTCTCCTGAAACACTAGGGGCCTGATACACAGATAGTCACAGTCAGGAGTGGCAGCCTTTAAAGGTGCAAAGAGGTTTCAACTTTCCAATCCCCAAAACTGCTATACACAAAGCCCTAATTGGCTATCAGTTTAGGAGTCTGCCTCAATGCCTACGTGATAATAAAAATGATGGTTGCCAGATGTTTGTGTTTGCAAACAGGTTTTTCCAATGCAAGCATCAACATTTGCAGCCACCAAAGACTTCTGAACCTGGCATAACACCAGTCACATGGTGGGATGCCATGGCCAGAGGCTGTGGCATCAGTCAATACCACCTCAGTTGTCCACTCCCCCCTGAACTCTATACAGTACCTTAGGACCTGCTCCTGAGTCTAGTCATTTCTTTAATGATCTGGTTCCTTGCTAGTCATCCCTGGTAGTCTAGTGGTCTTAAAATCTCAGGTCCTCACTTAGTCTGCAGTTAGCCATCAGATGAATATGACATACCTCTGGAATATCTCACAAATCCACAATAGTCAAAGATGCTGTGGCATACACATGACTGTTTGGGAGCCCAAGTAGCATCCAGTGCTAGCCATGTAAAGCACTGGGCTTTATTTGCATTCTTACCAGTGCCTCTTTGCACTGGCACAAGGAAGGGCTTACAAAGGGGTGTACATTTGAACAGTGGCACAATGTGGTCACAAAAAGCAGTCATGGAAACCACTTTCTGCCACAATATATTGAGACTGTGTTTGGGGTCCCAGATTTGTGTACCAAAAGGACTGGCATAGGTAGTGGGATTTTAAGTGCTGTGGCACAAGACATGTCTAGAAGAGATCTCACACTCTCTTTCTCTTTTTCATGGGAAACTCAAGGAAAAGTCTAGTCTGCCATCATAGTGCAGTCGTAAATCTTGAACTATGAAATATGGTAGCTGTGTTATTACAGTTGATAATGCTAAGGGGAAATCTAATGGTGGGCAAAACCTTAAATAGGACTGAATTAAAGGAAAACTATATCCTAATATCTTGTAAGTTTTTTTGTTGCCATGTCAACAGGCAATAATTTTCCTGTATCTGTTGCAGGTGTATATGTTTGTGTTTGTTTACTTTCACTGTTCATGCTAGTCTCTTGTAACTATCATGAGGGTCTCCATTTCATGGTTATTGAAATCTCATTGTCCATGAGAGCTGCATTAGCATATGAGAAAATGATGCCACAGCCCCCATTTATACCATGTATCTATATGCTGAAAGTACATATATCCTGAAAAAAATGCTCTGGAAACACATACATTGTATGCAATTTAAAGGGACAAACTCTGAATTACAACTCAGAGAGTTTGCAAAGCTAACTGAAGGTAAATATGGTATTTCACACCTTGCTGCAACTTGTTTTGTTGAACTCTAAGCAGACAAGCATACTGTAGAGTCTAAAGGGTGCTGACACATCATGTTCTCACATTGCTAATGCAGCCCTCAGGGACAATGAGATTTCAACAACCAGAAAATGGAGACTCCCAGGATAGTTACAGGGATTAGTATGAATAGTGAAAATAAACTAAAGCAATCACGTATATCTCTAAAGGCTACGTGAAAAGGGTTGTCTGTTGACATGGAAACAAATATCATTTTCTGTCTTGCTTTTTTGCTCCCCTGTTACCACCTGTGTCTTCTTGGAAATGGAAGAGACATGTATTTTCTGAGTTTGTCTCCCCATTACCCTGGAATGTGGTCACACATGTGCATGGAGGTGCACATGTGCTCCGTGGCTCCAGTGACAGCCCCTTCTCACTACCCAGCCTAATGCTAGGGTTCTCTTATGGCTTGGCACTACCATTTAGCCTCCACAGGATGGTAGCCGGGGGCCGAGGAACCCTCATGTCCCTCTCTGGAGAAGAGGCTGCCTTGGGGCATCTTGATCCTGCTCCACTCCCTGCCTCCTCCCTCCCTCCCCCGGCCAACCCCTGGTGGCCTGAGCTTACTCCCAAAATCAGGTCACCGGCATGGTGCAAGGTGTGGCATCCAGCACCTCAACCCTTAGTGCCACCGGGCTGGGGAACAAATATAATTTTCAAGATATGAGGGTGTAGGTTTATGTTAAAGAATATTTCAAGAGTCAGTTCACTTTTTTCAGATGGTGAAATTTGTGCAGTCCCGTAATTGCCAAGTTGTCAGGCACATAAGGTAGAACTATGCTGAAATTTCAGTGATGGTTTGCTTAGCTAGCACTGAAGGTTATAGGGACAGCAAAATTTAGTTACAGAAAATTGTCAGGTGAAGCTTGTGCAGAAAAAGTGAGGGTCTACAGTGACTCTTATTCATTTGTACAGGCAAGGCTATAAACTGTGCCACAGGTAACACCTAACACCCTTCTAATCTCAACTTTTCCCACTATGTGGTAACTGGTGCATGATGGAATGACTGTGTCAGCTGCTAGAACTCTACATCTTTGACAGCGTGCTACAACTGGGACTTGGGACACTAACATTAAATGCGCTAAGACTCAACGTTTCTTTAGTGTTGCTTACTGTCAGTTTCCAATTCACACATAAACATTTGCAGAAATAGAGAAACGAGGGCCATGTACTGTACGTAACTATATGGGAAGGGAAAACTTTCATATTTATGGAAAACCATCTACCACTCACAGTATTAACCCACCCAAATTTGTAACTGAGTCACCCCCATAATCATAATGTTTGCCATATGTTTAACAAGAAAACACTGTTCTTTAAAGGTTTCCCATTATATGTGTAAAATAAACACTGACAATATGCTTGATACATACATACTGTTTCACACCACAGAGCTGCACAGAGTGCTGTAATGGTTATCATGACATTATTTTTTTTTTTAACTCCATGGCAACCAGCCACATACATGGGTGTTAGGGTTCCTAAGTAGGGTGTCAATCAATCAATCAATCAAACATTTATTTATCAGTGCTCTTCCTGTAGATCAGAGCATTTTACATCTTAATACAAACTAAAATTCCCTACAAGCATAACAGATTAAAATCACACTATGATACACATGACCTTAATTAAATATAAATATAAATGCATAGTACAGTATACCTAAATGTAACTTTCATCAAGGAATGCCTGGCTGAAAAGATAAGTTTTTAATTCAATTTTAAAGTTATCAGTGCCCTGGAACTCTCTAATCCAATGAGGTAGAGAATTCCACAGTGTTGGGGCCATGAAGACGAAAGTACACACCCCAGAAGTCTTTAAACAGACCCTGGGAACCTATAGAAATCCTCTTCAGCGGAGTGGAGTGGGCAATAGGGGTGCAGAAAATCTTGCAAGTAACTGGGTTCCTGTCTGTGTAGGGCATTATAGGTCAGTAACCTGACCCTGAAGGTGATTCACCAGTGTACCAACAGCCAGTGAAGATAGCGGCGCACAGGTGTGATGTGGCAAGATTTTGATAAGCCAGTCAACATCCTGGCTGCCACACTCTGCACTAGATGCAGTCAGCTGATATCAACCTCTGGTAACCCTAGGTACAGGATGTTGCAGTAATCAAGGCATATAGTTACAAAGGCGTGAACCAGAGTTGGCATATCGCCAGGCGAAATCAGGTGCTTGATCAAAGCAATGTTACTTAGATGGTAAAATGAGGTCTTTACAACAGCCGACACCTGGGATTTTAGCATCAGTTGGCTGTTGAATGCAATGCCCAGATTTCGTACCTGATTTGAGGTCAGCAGCTGGGCATCTCCGAGCCAAAGACCAGAAGGTTTACCAGCCTGCAATCTGGCAAAACCTGCCTTGGTGACCGGGCTCTACTACCAACACCTCAGTTTTGTCTAGATTCAGCCTCAACCAATTGGCACTCATCCAGCCTTGGATCTCAGTGAGGCAGTTGTTAAAAACAAGCAACACAGAGGAAATATTCAGAACTAAGAAGTATGTTATTGCTACATTTATTAGAAACAACATTGCTAACCCTCTAGTTCTCAATTTTTTACCTATGGCAACCAGTATGCATATGTGCAAATCTGTGTTATGAAATCAGGTGCATTGCCAGGCAACCACAAAGAAGAGATCCTCTCATTGATCCTCTGCACGATGTATTTATTTATTTATTTATTTTGAAAATTCAGAAAGATCGTTGAGCAAATGCTCTTTTCCAAAGGTTCCATGTCAGAATACAAAGCACTCAAATCATCAAAACAACAGTGCAACAATACAACCTAAAGGGAAAATGTGAAAGCATGCCTGACACAGTGAGAACAGAGTACTGAGAATGGACAGTACTCAAACATAAAACTAGGGCTAAATAGGAACAATGATGTAATCCCATAATGGAAGACTCTGTAGCAGGGGGGGGAAATATAACTCAGAATGCTGTGTGAAAGGTAAATCAAACAGCATGTACAGCAGGTTATGGCTATGAGAAGCACTGAACAGTAGGAAAAAAAAGAGAAAAATCACAGTAACATGGAAGATGTGAACCTTTTACACCCAGGAGTAACTGGAACAGCATGGTGCCACAAAGAACAAGGGGATGCAGCCTGGGAGTGGGCTTTGTTAGGGGTAACAGAGATGTACAGTAGGGAGACATTAAGAGGGAAGGGACAGCAATGAGGGGAGGGTAGCTGGTGTGCCAGAGGGCCTCAGTGGGTACCTCACGAGGGCGAAATTTGGAAAGTGCCAGGCAATGAGAAGTGCAAGTCCAGGTAGAAGGGGGCTAGGCAGGTCCAATGCAAGAAGGACAGAATGTGTTGGGCCAAGCTTTAGTCAATTCAATTCCAGGTCACACGGTTGCAAGACAAGCGGTGAGTGCCCCTGTACCATCTGCCATCATCAGAGGTCACCCGCAAGCAGCCTTTCAAGAGTAGGAGAGCAGGTGGAAACAGCACTACAATTACCTGCAACTACAGGCCCCAGCCTTTGCTAGGTGATCTTTCAGCACCACCTTGAAGATGGGAAGACTGTTAGTGTGTAAAAGGTGAGCTGGGAACTTGTTCAGCCAGGATGGAGCCCTGTAGGTGAAAGACCATTGGCCTAGTGCCATTTTTCTGAACAGGACAGTTAGTGGACAACGGGTCTGACCCCTAGTTTGATAACTGAGCTTCCAGAATGGAGCAGTTCTTTGAGGAACTGAGGAGCTTTACCAAGAAGAGATTTCATACCCAGCAAGCATGTCTGGTACTTAATTCTTTTGATAAGATTGAGCTAGTTAGTTAGCTCATAGAGGGAACAGGTGTGGGTAAGGTTGTCAGCCCCAAGAGTCAGCTTACAGGCCTTGTTGAGGGCCTTAGCTACTCATTTGAGCAAAGTGTCAGATGCTGACCCATACACCATGAGTCTGTAGTCAATAGCAGACAAGATGGAGGAGGAGATGGTGAGCCTGAGGGCATCAGGAGTGAGGTACTGACTGTGCCTGTGGAGAACTCCAAGTTTGGTGCTCACTGCTTTTTTGACTTGGTCAATGTGCTGCACATGTGAGAATGTGTCATCAATGACTATGCCCAGGTATTTGAATGAATGAACCTGCTCGAGGAGGGCTGCTCTATTTTTTGTGATGATTAGGGCAGGGAGAGATTTCTTGTGCCAGTGACTGGTTATCAGCATTGTCTTCATAATCTTGTAGTGAAGAAGCAATTTCTGTGAGCTGACAAGTTCTCTGAGCTGTGAAATGAGCACTGTAGTTCATCCTGTAAGTGCTGAAACTGGAGTACTGCTACTAAGGATGATCACGTCATCAGCATAGAGAATGATCTTGCTGTTGCATGCTTCTGGTAGTCTGTTGATAAACAGACTAAAAAGGAGGGAACCCAGGATAGATCCTTGTGGAATACCCAGAACAAAATCCCTTGTGGAGGAGATAGCTGTCCCAACCTTTGTGTTCTGGACTCTTCAGGATAAGTAATCCCAGAACCAGAGGGCAGCTTCAGAGGCCAACCTCAGGTGCAACAGCTGATTGAGCAGAATATGATGACTAACAGTGTCAAAGGCTTTGGTGAGATCTATGAAAACAGATCTCATCAAATTTCCTGCATCCAAGGGCTTGTGAACACAGTCTGCGAATTCAACTAAGACAGTTGCTGTGCTATGGCACTGTTGGAATCCATGTTGTTGTGGGCACTGATGACCGTACTTCTGGAGGTACACCGTGACCTGGTCAGCCACGATCCTTTCCAGCTCCTTTGAGAGAGGGAAGAGGATAGAGATTGGTCTGTAATTGGCAGTGCTATACTGGTCCCCACTTTTCAGCACTAGGGTGATGAGAGCTACCTTCCAGATCTCTGGGAATTTTGCAAGGGAGAAAGACTTGTTAAAGAGTTTGGTGATAGGGACCATACCCCCATCCAGAGCAACTGCCACCAATTTCATGTTGATAGTGTCTCTGCCAAACCTAGTTTTACCCAACACCTTATGTACTGTATGTAGGTCCTGGCTTCCTTGATTGTGACATGCTTAAAATAAAAATTGGGGTGGGACAAGTTTTCATGGGTTTTGGGTGTGGAGGTTCAGGGGAGTTTAGGTAGCTAGCTGGGAGGACAGAGCTGAGGTCAGACAAGGTTACGTTAGAGGTTTCTTCAATCATATGAAGATCAAGGGTGGAAGTGCCATTAATGTTTAGCGGGGGGGATATCTCCTGTCTACCTTGCCAAGCAAGTCATTGATGTTAACCCAAAATTGCTTCCCATTGCCCCAACTATTTTCCAGTTGCTCTTTTTAATAAACCACTTTGGCTTGCCTAGCGAGCACAGTGCACTTGTTCCTGGCTGTCTGGTACTTTTGCATGTCAGTAGGGTTACCTTAGCTTCTGGCCAGGTTCCAGAGATTGTCCCATTCATTCATTTGGTTCAGGAAGTCCTGGGTAATCCACCCATTTGTGGCAGCCCTGATCTTCTGTTTCCTCAATGGGGCAAAGATGTCACATATACCATTGAATGTGGACACAAAGAATTGTAAGGCCTGATCGATGTCCAGGATTCTATCAAGGTGGGACCAGTCAACACTGGCCAAGACTACTTTAAAGTTGTGTCTGGCACCCTCTTCAGGACCGGCTTTGGATCAGAATAGGGGGTCCTTTTCACTTATTAACCCATGTGCATGTAACAGGTGAGTGATCACTGAGACAATCAGAGAGCACCTGGCTGTTTTTGATCCTAGTGGGGCAGTTGGTAAGTATCCAATCTAATAGGGTGCCCTTACGGTGTTGCAGTTTAGCCTGGTGTGCCCACTAATCATCTGCGTGAGATACAGCTCCGCTACTTAATTCTTTATGGGATCTATAGTCTTACTGATCCAATTAATATTAAAGTCACTAGTGATGATAACCTCAGAGTTCTTCTTCAACTTGGAGAAGGCCTCCAGGACACAGCCAAGCCCCAGTTTCACTTTTCTGGTGGTAGGTACACTGAGGCAATGGAGAGCACCTTGTTCTGCGTTCCAAACAGTAGCTGAACTGCAAGCAGTTCATACTCACTGGAGATGTCAGAGACAGGCAGCACACTCCCCTTTAGGTTATCCTTTATGTAAGTAAGGCAGCCCCTGCCACACTTCCCTGGCCTATCTAGCCTAAAAGTTTTGAATAGGTAATGCAATGAGGTTATCTTTAACTTTAGAAGTGAGCCAAGACTCAGACAGGCAGATGACATCAGGGCTGTGCAGCTGAGTCCAGGCCTGAAACTGAATCATGTTAGGAAGAAGGCTGCAGATATTCATGGCAACTCTTTTTATGCCACCCTCGTGGTTACCCCAGAAGGGTAAGCAGCTGGAGGTCCCGGGTTAGGATGGATATCCCCGGAGGTTAGCAACAACAGGTTCAGGAAGATTCTTGCTACATAGCATAATAGCTGTATAGCCATTCGCCTACTATTGGAGCAGGTCTTGGAGGTAAACAACCTGTGCCTTCTTATTGTTGCAGCCACCTGTGCCAGTACAAAGGTGTTGCTACTGACTGTGAACAAGACCACATTTGGGGGGAGAGGGGTCAGTTCTAAGGCTTAGAATTCAAGGCTGCCAGTCTCATGGTGCTGCACAATGCTACCAGGAAAAGGAGCTCTGTCTCTGCGGCAACAGGACAGGTCCAGAGGAGAATCTGACCCACTTGTGGGATGAAGGTGAGTATGGTTACCCATTTTTATAAAGCTTGAATTTTTGATAATCTGTATTGCTTAATCAGTGTGCAGAGGATCTTTTCTTTTTGAAACTGTGTTTTTCTATTATCTAATGTGGCAGGCAACTTTACAATCACGGACAGCAAAATTAAATGGCAGCTAAAAAAAATGTTTAGAACTAGGGAATAAACTATTTTTTTAAAAAGGGTTGTCTTACTGCTGAACAGACTGCATTTGAAGTGGTTCTACATGGCAGCTTCTAAGAGATTAGTGTAAGGCTAGTGGAACATTAGAAGTCAATTAAAACTCTCACTTTCTATTTACCTTTTTATAAAAAAGCTTATGTGTTCTGTGAGTCTGTGTCTGTATTCATAAGATTCCTGGCAGCACCTGCATTTTCTATGCAATGTGGATTTGTTTCTGTTGTTTGCTGCTATAGTTGTTCTCAGTGAACATGAGTGATGTGCCATGCATCAGGATAGATCACCCACGCAAAATGATGCACAGGCAAATCATTCATGCTCCTATGATGAAATGTAGAACCCAGAGGCTCTCCTGCCCTTGGTTCACAGCAGACCTAAAACCAACCATTAACACAAGGGATCGTCTCTGGGCTACAGCCAGAAGGACCAAACTTGCAGCTGATTGGGCGGCTTTCAGAGCATGCCATAATGAGTGTACAAAAAAAATCAGGGCTACACATTTCCTAATTGCTTTTCACGCCGCAAAGGGGAATCCCAGTAAATTTTGGCATATCATCAAATCAGCAGAAGGCTATTAATCTTCTCCAATGCAAAGTCTCCTTCAAGGGATAGATCCTCTCTGACAAGTCAGACGTACTACATGGATTTAATGACCATTTCTCCACTGCAGGTCTCACAGTTGACACCTCAAAAACAGCAAACCTGGTAACCAACTCACCTAGAAACTCATCACCACCAACCAATAACATCTTCTCTTTTACTCCCTTCCTGTACAAAGAAGTAGAAGACCTCCTTTTATGGTTAGATGTTAATAAAGGTGCTGGTGCTGATGGAATAGCCCTGTACTTCATTAAACTAGGCTTCAGGTATCTAATCGCACCTATCCTACATTTGTTTAATATGTCCATCATAGAAATGTAGAAACATAGAATTTGACGGCAGATAAGGACCGCTTGGCTCACCCAGCACCGTAACTGAGCAATGGAAAATTGCCCAGGTACTCCCTCTATTTAAATCAGGTGACCCCCATGGACCTGAACAGTTATTGTCCCATATCCATCCTACCCCTGCTCTCCAAACTATTGGAGAAGTTAGTAAACATACAGTTAAGAGAATACCTTGAAAAGCCAACCTAATTAGCCCTTCGCAGTCCAGCTTCCGGCTGGCACAGAGCACCTCCTCTGCCCTAGTGTCAGTCACAAATGACTGGCTCATAGCAGCAAACAAGAAACAGGTCACAGGAACTGTTTATTTAGACCTCAGCAAAGCATGCAACACTGTTGACCATGCTTTGCTCCTGGACACGCTAAACTGGCATGGTATCACTGGGCCTGTGTTGTCATGGTTTGACAGCTACCTGTCTAACAGATTGCAACAAGTAAAAGCAGGTGGCTCTCTCTACCCACTCCTACCCCTTTTGAGAAGAGCACTGCAAGGCTTGATCCTCGGTCCACTCCTGTTTATGTTATATATCAACACCATTGGACACAATATTAATAATGCAAGGATACACTTATTGGCAGACGATACAGTAATATATACATCCAAATCATCGATAGCGGAGGTCCATTCAGAACACCAGTCAGAATTTAATCTCCTCCAGCTCAGTCTTGCACAGGCCAAACTTCTTCTAAAGGCAAAAAAAACAAAGGTCATATACTTCCACTCCAGTCACCAACTCACCACACAAAGTGGCATAGCTTCTCTGCCCCCATAAAAACACTCCTTGATGACAACCTTCAGGTCATCAACAAATTCAAATATCTTGGGTGTGACCTTGACCAACACCTATCCTTCTCTGCTCATGTCACCTCACTTACAAAAAATCTGAGACAGAGACTTGGCTTCCTTTATAGGAATAAATATCTGTTTAATAATGAAGCCAGGCTATGGCTGGTACAGAGAAACTTAATGCCACTCCTTGACTATGCAGATATCCTCTACGGCTGCTGCCCGGACTCCCTGCTGCACCAACTGGACACACTATACCATCTAGCAATACGTGTCGTCTCTAATGCCCATCATCACACACATCACTGTAACCTATATGCCTCCCTTAGCTGGACATCTTTAGCCACCAGATGGCTCTATTACTCCCTCACATGGCTGTAGAAAGTCCTCCGGCTTAAAATCCCCCATATATAACTAATCTCTTTCAGCATACATCATGCTCTTACACCTTATGCAGCACCACTCACATTATGCTGGAAGTCCCTAGCACCAGTTCCCGCTTCGGTAGTTTGGCCATAAGTCACGCCCTACCGGCCACCTGGAACAAAGCAATGGCATGCCTCAAGCTTTAACACCTAATCCCCTTGGGCAGCTTTAAACATCTACTTACTAGCAAGTTACATGTCTCTTGTACTTGTCGCTGCTTATAGCATGGCACAATTTAGATGGCTGACACCGCATTCTCCCATATGAGCGACCCTCTCCTCTCTATCTTCCCTCCCCCTTCACCCACCCCTGTAAGCCTCCAGGTCTCTGCCTCTTTTTTCCACCCACCCTTCCCATTGCTCTCACCTCCCTCTTATCCTCATCACTGATCTCCATGTCTTACCACTCCCTGTCTTCGCATACTACTGATTACCCAAATTCCACTGTCCTAATCTCCTCTCTCCTGAACCCTGCCTATCCTGGTAGATTCTTGGTCTACTTGTAACCCTACTATGTACTGTCAGTACTTCCCTGATCACCTCACTTACCCTGATATTGTTCCTTATCAGCCGCAGTGTCCTACATTCTGCACATATGTGCACTATGCCAAGACTTTCCTCTCTTGGGATTCTCCTCTGTACGCACTTGCATGTATGCATGTACATATGTATATATTCTCTACATGTCTAAACATATAAAATATGTTGTCTTTTTAGTTATTGCTGATTTTACTCATTACCATATTATGCTGTGCCACAACTGTATTTGCTCTTTGTGTATATTGTTTTGTAAGCGTATTGCACATCTTTGCCTCAGGACCTCCTTCTAAATGAGCCTGCTCAATAGAGTTAATTCCTGCCAGTAAATTTTGACTTGACGACTTGACTCATGCAAAAAGTCTACTTAAACTTGACTGACATGCAGAAAGGAGCATGCATGACCACAATAGGTGCTTACAAGCTATGCTTGCCAGTACTTAGAAATATTAATACTGGCCAATCCTTGAATTCAATGTAAGGGCTCTTCAACATAATCACCTTAAAGCAGCATTATTTGTGAGCCTGCAAAATAAATCATATTATAGTCTGTTTAGCATTAATATATTTCTGACATAATTAGATTCTTCATCAGTATATATTTTTCTGTAAGATGTTTTTAAAACAGCTTTTATTGCCAATTTTATAGTTAATGACTCTAGGCATTAAAGATGGTTGCCACTATCAATTTTCAAAAAAAAACTTTCCTTGAGGTTACTTTTTGTCTGCACATACTGGGTTCACACTATGGATGTAGTAGGATTTTGCTAGCACACATTTATGATGATAATAGCACAGCATTATGCCAAAATGTTTAATGTATTTATCATGGTGGGCATGTCTAGAGAACGGGGACTTTTTAAAACTTTGAAACCCCCTGTCTTACTTCAGGAGTGGAATACAATGAAATGAAAACTGGATATATTGATGCTTTTTGCAGAAATACTTAATTACTAAAAACTATATGATAATTTTGTACTGCTGCTTTAAAATGAAGTTGGGGGGGTCACGTGATGAGCCTGCTCGGGTAAGACGTGCTCTGCGCTCCTCCGAGGCCCAAGTGACAGATTATAGCTTAAAACACCCGACATCGGTGATATTTTTATTTTTTTTTCGGAGCCGAGCTTTGTTTGGGGCATCGAGTTTGCCCTGTTGCCTAGCAGAACCGTGACTGTGGCGATTTGAAGGAGGTTGAAACCGAATGCTACAGAGGAGCTCCGTGCAGGCCGGGCCCGAGCTCGATTGAGGGATGGAGGCCGACTTAGTAGAACCGCTGGCGGGGCGTGCCCCAGCAACCAAAAGACCTAAGCCCCACTCACCCATTAATGTTGATCAGGGTGAGGATCCTTCCAAAGAAGGGGGCGTCGACGTTAGCACGGAGGACATTAAGGAGACATTAAGGAGATTAAATCCCTGCTTCAGGGATTGGTGGTGGATTTCTTGGAGGTGAAACTGGCTTTACACTCACTGGCCCAAAGAAGGAATGATGCAGAGGCCAGGATCTCCTCTCAAGAAATTGGATCAGGAGGTGGTGGCGATCCGGAAAAAGGTTAAAAAGCTAGAAGAGAGGCTAGAAGACCAAGAAGCGAGGAATCGCAGGAACAATCTCATTTTAGTGGGGCTCCCGGAGAGGGCTGAAGGCCCAGACTGTGTCTCTTTTATCCAGGACCTATTGCTAAAAATGTTTGGCCCTTCGCCCTTTGGGGAAGGGTATAACCTGGAGAGGGCTCATCGTGCACTACAGGAGACCCCACAGCCGGGGGCCCGACCTAGAGTCATAATCATGAGGTTCCTCAACTTTAAAGAAAAATCCCATGTCCTTCAGGTGTCCAGGCAAAAGAAACCCCTGCAGTGGAATGGGGCCTCAATATGGTTTTATCAGGCTCTTACTCCGGGTGTTCGAGAAAAACAAAAAGAGTACAGTGATATTAAGAAGAAACTTTATTTAGCAGGGATAAAGTTTCGGCTTCTTTATCCTGCTACACTTATGGTGCGGCTGTCATCAGGAGAGAAGAAGTTCTTAACAGCTAAAGATGCATGGGAAGGGCTCCGCATCGATCTTCCAGATCTCTTCAAATCTCCAACTTGATTGTGTCCCGTTTATGAGGACTAGCTTATCTAAGGAAGAGGACTTGTGGGGATCAAAGGGGTGCTTACTGTGAACGATGAGGTCAAGCTAGCCTCTGGCAAGATTTGAGGCATTTACAGCAAGTCCTGGGTTTGACCCCAAAGGGTCTTAATAAGGTTTTTTTTTTTTTTTTTCAGAAAAGGGAGGGAGGGGAAAACAGGAGAAAATGGAAAGGGTAAATGAAAGCAGAATAAGGAAAAGACTGGGCTGCTTAAGACCTTTGTGGATTGGACTTCCATACCACCGAATAGGTGGATCAGACTTTCTGGGGGATATGGACTGGTCCAGGGGGCGGTGTGGATGTGCCAGCAATTAAGGGAGGGTACTTTGAGGGAGCACTATGGATTCAGTTGAGTCTTGGTTGCTTAGGCTGGATGGGAAAGTGACTCATTTATTGTTTAGTTGGGTTCATTTTCCTTGTTTAGGCTTTTTATGTACATATGGAATATGCGGGGGCACCGTTTCTTTAATCAAGTGGGACTGGCCCAGCTGGGTTTGAGGGGGATTTTAGGGTTAGTTTTTGGGTACGGAAGCCAAAGATTGGGTCTTGGGGGGGTTAGGAAACGGATTCATCCATGACTCAACAGGAAGTTGTCGGTCGGTCTTGGGACCGGGGGATAGAGGGGGGCGAGGATTTGGGGGAGGAAAGAGAGAGAGTCCTCGTCCGGGAAACCTGGGGAGCAGGCCTCAAGAAGGCTTCGTCTTTGGTTCTTTATCTAGTTCGTTATTAGATAGATGGCATTATACAACGTTATTTCTTGGAATGTCAAGGGTTTGAGGGGACGACATAAAAGGCTGACAATCCTGCGGTACATGGAGCAACGGGGGGCCCATATTGTAGCTTTACAGGAAACACACTTATTATTGGATGAGCTAGTTAGTCTAAAGAAATGTTGGGTGGGTCAGGTATATGGAGTGGGTCGGGAGAGAGCGTCTGGGGGGGTTGCAATTTTAATTAATAAGTCCTGCCCCTTTGAGGTGAGCCAGATATTGACCCGGCAGGACGGTACGGGGATCTATGTGATGGGCACCCTACATGGTAAGGCAGTAGTGGTGGCCTCTATATATGGGCCAACTCCTCCGGAACCTGAATTATTTGCCTCATTAGAGGAGAACATTGCCACGTTCCCATCATTTTCATTGATATTGGTGGGGGACTGGAATTTATACTTGGATAATAAGGAGGACAGGGTGCCTGCGGCTAAAGGCCCCAGATCTAGGGCCCAAGTGGCCTTGGCCAAGTTTTTGGAGGCTACAGGTCTGACAGACCCATCTAAATTTTTTTTGGATGGGGGTCCCAAAATGACATTTTATTCAGCGGCTCATAAAAGCCACACTAGGATAGACTTCTTTCTGGTTAATAGAGAGGCATTGGGGGAGGTTAGAGCATTTTTGACTGACGGTAGAACTCTTTCTGACCATTCCCTGATCCAGATTCAATGGGAGCCCAAGCCCTTACCTCCCAGGCCTTATAGGTGGAGGCTTCATGATTGGCTTTTTTCGGTGGAGGGGGCCCTTCAGGAAATTATTAGAGCACAATTGCCCACATTGACTGATAAAAGACTAGCCTGGCCTACTTGTAAATTTCTATACTCCATGGCTGCTAAAACTTTAGCTGCCAAAGAGAGGTTGATTAGGAGGGTGAAAGAGGAATTCTTGGAGGGCGCAATAAGTTTTTTGTCGCAGCAAGAGGGGTCATCAGAAGAAATAGACATGGAACTTAAAAGCCTAAGGAGGGATTTGTCAGGGATTTTGTATGGGAAGACTGAATTTTGGTTAAATAAGATCAAGGCCAAATACCTCCTCCAGGGTGATGTTCCGGGGCGTCTCCTGGCAGCGAGAATTAAGGAGTGGGAAGCCACTAGGACTATTACCTCAATCTCACATGAGGGAAGGCTAGTGACAGACCCCCAAGATATGGCCGAGGCGTTCGCCTCATTTTTTGAGAAGATATATCAGGAGAGTGCTCCGGGGGACAAGGAGGTCAGGAAATACTTGGAGGTATTCAGCTCCCGACAGTGGACCCTATTCTTGCTAGGGAACTGGAGGCTCCCATAAAATCCTCCGAGATTATTGAGGTGGTTCGGTCCCTTCCAGTAGGCAAATCACTGGGGCCTGATGGTCTAATGGCGAAATTTTACCAAACCCACATTCAGACTATTCTCCCTGTATTAAAGGACTTCTTTCATACTATAATGTGGGATGGCATTGACCACCTACCCATATACCAAGCATACGTCACATTAATACCCAAACCAGATAAACCTAGGGATGTTTGGAGGAAGCTATAGGCCTATAGCCTTAATAAACCAAGATATTAAGATACTTACAAAAGATCCTGGCTAACAGGATGTTAACTGTAGCAATTAGTCAGGAACAGGTAGGTTTTATGCGGGAGAGGAGCAAAAGATCGCTCAGGAAAATACATCATATTATAAACTCTGCCCCTGATTCCCAGGCTCCCTTAGCCCTGATCTCCTAGGCGCTGAAAAGGCATTTGACCGAGTTTCCCACCTATTTTGTTTACTACAATGGAAGATGGGATTCGGAGGAGGTTTGATTAGGGCATTAAGAATCTGTATACGGTGCCTACGGCTAGAATTTACGCAATGGTTATCTATTAGAATTCCAGCTCAAGAATGGTACTCGGCAAGGGTGCCTCTTTCACCGATATTGTTTAACATCTATTTAGAGCCTTTGTTAAGATCTATTAACAGGAGGTGGGGTTCAAGGAATTGGGATTGGATATATGGATTTAAAAATTTCAGTCTTTGCAGGCGATATTTTGCTCCACCTTGAGATCCAACAACTGGTTTTGAGACCGTTAGAAAGAACTAATAGATCGGTACTCTAGGGTTTGAACTATAAGCTGAATCTCACTAAAACCAATTCTACCTCTGACTCCATATGTCTTTAAGGCAGATTTTGCTCCCTCAGGGTGCAATGGAATAAGGATAAGTTAGAGTACTTGGGTATTTGGATTACTGCAAACCAAACATCTGGTGCAGACGTCAATATGGGGAATTATCTCGGAGATCTCGGGGATATATTAAGGTGGAATAAGCTACCTTTGAACTTCACGGGCTTAGGCATCATTAAGATGAACATCCTGCTGAGGCTGCTTTATCCGATCTATCTGGCTCCATATACTATCCCTGTTAAGTGGTTTATGCTTATTAGGAAGATGCTGATTGGTTTCCTCTGGAGTAACAAACCTACCAGGATTAAATATAAGGTGCTGTGTAGGCCCTATGAGAAGGGTGGTATTAGACTTCCTGACCTCCAGGCTTACTATGTGGCGGGTCAGTTGGGCTTGATGGCCCAGTGGGTGGTAGATTTGGGTGAGGGAGATTACTGTCCTGCCTGGTTACAAATTGAAAGGAAATGGTTGAAGGTATGATTTACTCCCTGACTCGTTATTTATGCTGGGCCCAAAAAGTATTGGGCAAGGTAGAGTGGGGAATCAATCAGGAAGACCCTGGAAGCCTGGTGGTCGTTTCTCACTCCAGTTCAAAAGGTTGTCAGGTGAATTCAAGGATCAGCCATTTGGGTAACCTAACTTGACTATAGGAGGTTTGGTGCTTGGGCAGAGGTGGGCCGTATACCTGGAGGGTCTTAGTTTGAGGATATGCAACAGGAGGAGAATATTTTTGCCACCACAATGTGATGGCCTGTCCTTTTCTCAAAGGATACAGCTCAAGCAACTGATTGCGGGAGTTCGGGGGAGAAAGGGGGACTTTACAGATAGCTTTCTCTTGTGGGGGAGCTTGAAGGAGGCCGTGCATAGAACTAGTCCACTTTCTCAGGTATATAAACTTCTCCTGAATTCCCGATGTTTCAGTGTCCTCACCTCTGTCTCTTACTGGGATAAGGTACTGACTTCTAGGTTAAAGTGGGACAGCATCTGGAAAGCTATTAGATATATTGTTATCCTAAACATAGGAATATGCAGATTTTGTGGTTCATAATATTTACTATCGCCTGCTAAGCTATGTTGGGGGTTTGAGACAGACAGATCTCTGTTTTCGGTGTGGAAAGTAACAGGAGATTTGTTTCATATTTTATGGAGTTGTATAAAATTTCTCCTTTATGGAATGAGATCAGGCAAGGCTTGGACCCCAGTTTAGGCTACTTGGGTTATTTAACACCAAAGTTTGTGTGTTAGGTGACTACTCCTGGTCAAGGTGTTACACCAGATTTCATCTTGCTTTAATGGGATCAGTAGTCAAGAGTTTATTGAAGCACTGGAAAGATGGTCAGGTCTATCCTTACGAGCAATGGGTGAAGGACTTACTGGGGTCCTTGGCCAAGATCAAAACACCTAATGTCTGAGGAAGACAAGAGGTTTACATTAAAAGGTGGGCAATTTTAGACACAGCTTATTCGTAGTAGAATATAAGCGATATTACAGAGATCTGTCTGTCGGACAGGGGCTAGTGGGTGAGCTGAAAAGGGTTGTTGTACCAAAGGATTGGTACTGGGTGATAAGTTTCGCTTTTTTAGGAAGATCCCCATAGCATGGATGGCTTCTTATGTTAGTTAGTGTTGGAGTTTTAAATTGATTCGAATGGGATATAGGTTTGACAAGGGGTGAATACTTGAGGTTGATGGGGTTTCACCAGAGCGGGACTCTCTCTCTTTCAGGGGTCACACTGGATATCCGCCCTGGTTGGCCAGGCTTAATCGAGAACCTGGGATGTCAAATGCTGTGAGTGGCATATTGGGGAATCGAGAGCATGAGAGAAGGAGTTGTTTCAATCAACAGTGGCTCTCGATAGCTTTCTTGTGATGGGTGGTTCTTGGGCGGAGTGGTTTTCCAGTGTGTGTGTACATAGGGGTTGTACATAGTTTGCACAGCCAGTTTGGGGTTGTGCTCCTGGTTCTCCAGGTCCTTTATGTCTGTATGTCTTGTTGGTGTTGGAAAAGAAATAAAATTTTTTCTTTAAAAAAAAATAAAATGAAGTTGGAAGAAGAACATTTAAAGGAAATATGAGGTCGAATATTTTCTGTGAACAAGTGATGAATGTATAACTGACTCCCAGAGCAGATGGTATCTGTGGATACTTTATTTGTAACTTTTTACCCATGAATAGCACACTGAGCTGTGACAGCTTGTTTCCAGGTGTATCGGGGGTTACATGTGCCTACATAGGGAAAGTTTGGCCATGACACCAGGAAAATTCCCCTACTCACCAGTAGTGGAATTGCTGGCTGTCTCCAGGATGGCCACTCTGAGTGAGACACCAGAGGGGATGAACATGTCTGAGGCAGAGGAGCAGGTCTCCTCCTCTGGCCTCCTTTTGCAAGAGGTCATTGATAATGTTTTGGATGCCACTGACTTTAAAGATGAAGAGGTTGGAAATTAGATTTTCCTGTCTACAGAAGATTCAAGTATGTCTGCTTGTGAGCAAAATGTGGAGAATTTTGATTCTGCTAAAGGTATAACTAAAGACTCTGGCTCTGAAAATAAAACTCTAATACAGGAAAACAATCTTAAACAATTAGCTGCTGAAGAACAAAGAAATAAATCATTTGAAACAGCATTTGCAGTCAGAGTTGTAAAAACTCCAAGGTGGGAGTTCGCCTGTCAGAGGGTGTGGCCCCGATGTCAAACAACCTTATGACGTGCCAGCATCAAAGACTGATACTGCACTGACAAGGAATTTCACTGAGAAAATATAGGTAAAGGCTACTCCTTCACTTATGTTTGCTAATAATGTGGCTGGCAGTGTAGACGCTGTAAGCAGCATGTGCCCAATGCCGCACGAGTTAGCCCCTGTGGTGGTGCCAGAGAAAGTCAAGACTCCACAGATGTGGGTTAGGTTACAGCAACCCACTGAGAAATTCTTGAATAAAACTAAAAACCTGTCAAATATCTGACATGGTCCCCAGTACAGTTCTAGTAGAGGGTGCAACTACTCACAATAAGGATACCAACGATACTGATGTGGTGAACTCCTCAAAACAAGAAGTTACAGCTTCATCTACAAGGGGGGGAACGCCCGCCCCTCCTTAAGATGTAACAGTATATCAAACAAACCCACTCTGTCAGGTGGGCGCAACAGTATTTTCCTTCACAGCGAAAGGGCCAGGATCAAATTTAGCTGCAAAGGAGGAGATAAAAAGTAAAAGAACAGCCCTTATGTATTTCAAAAAAAAAAATACCCTCAGACTTAAAAATCCTGAGTGACAATTCTGCTGACAATTCACATCTGGGTGTTATTCAGCAACCACAACTTCAGCAGCTGAAATTCAAGCTGCTTTTTCAGTCAAACCAATAAATATCGATCCCTTTCTACAGTGGTCCCTAGAAAAAGCATAAAAGCATTGGCTGAGGCTGGTTGGAGGAAGAAGCCTGATGGCAGGTGGTTGCCAGATCCCAATTGGGATTCTAATACTCTCTCTCAAACCTCGTATAAATGGCACCCAACGTTCCAGCAACAGGTACCTGCAACCCAAATCAATGACAAGCAGAATTCAGGGGTAAAAACTGATGTACTGAATTCTGAACAAAAGAAGGAAGGATGTTCTAATCAATTGTCGGGGCATGCCCCAAGCAGTGGAGGAGAAAAAGCTGCCCCAGAGCCCACTTCCCCAGAAACAGAAGGTGTAAGGATGCACACCAACCCAGCATCAGAAAATAAGGAGACACTTGGTAATTTGGGGGATCCTCCCCCTCAGAGACCTTTGTTGTCAGAACTATTTGCAAAACCAAAAAAGAGGCAGCTCCTCAGAGAAATGCAGTACACCTAAGGTAGAAAGGAGGGATGGAGATTAGGCCAGATAGACAATATGTTAGTATAATGCTTTTGAAAGACTCACTACATTTCTCTCCAAAAGAAGTCTTTGCATTTATTAACATCTCTGGGGAGGACAATTTTAAAGTTAGTTTCAGATCTCCTTACACCCTTGAATTGTTCTGTCAACGGTACAGTCAAGTAGAACTTTCCCCTCTCTGGTCACCATCTATGGTGATTCCTCTAACCAAACCTTTAACAAAATTTGCCACTGTTATGTTTAGGAACGAAGGGGTTCATGTTGAGGATATCACCTATTGACTATCCCAAAAAATGTGAGGTCTTGAGTAGCCCTGAAGCAGTTCTAGACTTGGAGCTATTTTGGACGGAGGGGTGGAAATATAAAGTCAAGTTACGTCAGAATGAAAATGAGATTGAGCACATCCCAAATTCATCAGAAGGGACAGGGGAGTGTGTTTGTATGCTGGGCAGCCCCATGCATGCTATAAGTGAGGAGCCTGGACACACTTATACAGTGTATGTGACAGACCCCATTGTGACAACTGTGTGGAAGTGTGCCACATTAGTCACTGATGTGCCAATCATACAAAATGTGATTTATGTGAGGAAATAGGCCATGTTTTCTCTGACTGTCCTTGGGCTGTGAAAAATAAAACTTCTGCCATCAGTCCTGAACTACTAATTCAGAAAGCCCAAGATGCAGCAAATCCTCTGGGAAAGACTTCCTTCGAGGACCTACCCCCACCCCACCCTCAGCATTCCATTCAGGAGAACACTGCAGTATCTCCAGAACCCCGGTAGAAGTTTCCCTAACTACCATTTCTGAGACCCCCTGTGCAGATAACATCAAAAACGGTATACCGTTGCGGCAGTGAATCCAAGATCGTGAAGACCACCACAGTGACAGGAATCGGGCAAAATCCGCCTATTGCTGTGCTGGTCTGTTTGGCGATCTGGACTGTCTTGCTGAGTGTTTGCCCCCCCGGTCCAACTCCGACTCAGAGTTAGAATCCTAGAGACCTGGGGGTTTGGGGGTTTGTGGGGTGCAGCTCCCCAATGGATAGATGGAGGCATCCCCTACACTGCAATGCTGACAGTCGGCACCACGGCTGTCACTGTTGGGGATGTCTCCATGCCGACTGTCACTGCAGCATGGGTAAACCATCAAAAACTCCCCCCCTGTGTGCTACCATGATCCACCAGTAAGGTATCAGGAAGAGGTAGCTACTACACCCCTACCCCCTCCTAAACCTGCCCCACTACCAAGGAGACAGGTCACTAGGAAAGCTAACCCCCCCCCCAATGACATCCCTGCAGTGGAATTAGAAAATCCCTATGCTGCCTTAGCCACCTCTTGGGGGGATTCTTTCTGACATGGAAATCAGAGATTCTGCTTCTCACTCCCGAACCACAGAAAACATGTCAACCAGCAATAACGCAGTAGGATATGAAGGGAAGAAGAAAAAAAGGAATAAAAAGAGTTCCTGAACATCAAAACAAATTACTAACTGATGAGAAAACTATGTCTAGGGGGTCTGTTAAAGCTTGTAGTCTACTGTATGGTAACAAAAGACAAGCTATGTTTCAGTACATACATGGTGACAACATGGACACCTGTCTGCTACAGGAAACTTGGATGTTTACCATAGGCCAGGCCCGACTCTTTCAGGCCGAATGGGTTTGGGGTCCTTCCTATTGGTCCTTTGGTGCTGATAGGGCAGATGGGATACGGATTGTCTTTAACTCCTTTTCTTTTACCCTAACTAAATTAATAGATTTATTCCCCATAGATTATTAATTCTAGATGGATTATGGAATCATTCTCCTTACAGGTTTATAACAGTTTATGGCCCACAATCGAAAGCGGAAGGAGTAGTCCTTCTTTTCTTACTGCAACCCAATTTAATGACCTCCACTAATATTATTCTGGGAGGTGATTTCAACTGTGAGTTACCTAAACCTGGCAGAGCCCTAGAGGGGACAAAACCTATTGCGATTCAAATGCTTTGAAAAAATGCATTGGCTGGCAGGTCAGCACAGTGGAAAGATTTACCACTGTGACACTGGGCCAGCCCGCCGGTGCAGCAGAAAGATGTACCACTGTGATGCCAGTGACCTGGGTTCAGGAATAGACTCGGGCACTGGAGGACTGGCAAGGGAGAGAAGGCTTGAGTGTCCGATGACTGCTGTCCTTCTCACAGGTGGAGGGAGGGTCTACAGCCCAGCACTTGTTGACTTTTGGCGGAGGCCAGGGGAACAGCAATGTATCGGGCTCCACTGGCTAGGGGAGCGTGACAGATGTTGGCATGTTCCTTGATGTCAGTGGCACACCATGCTCCCAGGGGAGAAAAGGAGGAAATGTGCTCCCTGGCTGGCTGGATGACAGTTACCGGCCCCCATCACCACAAAGCCCTGGTCAGCCCGAACCACCTTAGAAGCACCCTGGGACAAGGTAACTAGTGTGCTGACCAGCCCCCATTGGCACCTTCCCTATCCGATGAAGGGTTACACCAGTTTATCCAAGGAGGGGTGCAATGTGGGTTGGTTGTTGGTGGCAGGGATGGAGTGCCAGCTGGGTCCATGGTGACCCGAAGGAGTGGCCAGCCAAGGAGCAGGGGAGAAGCAAAAAAAAAAATGCATTGAGTTGGCAGATCTTTTTGTTTGCTCCAAATACCTGTCTCAGGGGCCAAACTACACTTAAAGAAGAGGCAGGTTAACTTCCTCTATAGATAATTTTTTTATCTCCAAAAATATGTCCATTCCCTCCTTTGAAACTTAACCTTTGGAATTTACAGATCATTTACTATTACTAATTACCTTTCTAACCCTCCCCTGCCCATAAACATAAAAATAGCAGGTGGAGGTTAAATATATTTATTCTCTCAGAGCCCACAATACAGTAGGAAATCCTAAAATTATTTTATGGGCCAGAACTTCAGTGTGTGAGCTCTATGAATACATAGGGGAGTGGTGGGCCGACACAAAAGCTGATATAACCAAATGGTTTCAATCTTTTGGGAAGCAGAGGGAGAGAGTTAAATTTTTGAAATATTTACAACTTAGGAACCAACTACAGTATTTATGCACTTTAGATTCCACCACTAGATGTGATTATTCACCTCAGATAGAACAGCTCAAACTCAAAATGAAGAACTTCCAGTACAACAGAGCCAAAACCTTAAGGATTGGCTTGCAGTATAGCACACAAAAATCTCCTATTGGAGACCCATTTGAGGCCTTTAAGACCAGGAAAGAGGTACTCGCTACATAGCTTAATTATGAGGTTGGGAATTTGGTGGAATCTGACGATGGCCTACACCAGATAATTTCCAATCGTACAGTAAAATCATACTTACAGAAGGCTTATAAGCAGGCCTCTCTAGGTGGAACTCATGACCTGACACTTCCCATATTGGCACCAGAAATTGAGAATATTGTAAAAATGCTTAAATTAGGGACCTCCCCAAGGCCTGATGGGATCACTTATGAATTTTACAAAACTTTTTCAAGGGAAATTTCAGCCTCTTTAGAAGTAGTTTTTCTTATTTTTTCCAGTTAAAGTCGGTACCCTCATACTTTACTATAGGGCTACTAGTATATTTATTTAAATCTGGGGACAGGAAAAATATTTCTAATTAGAGACCCATTACTATTTTGAACTCCAATTTCAAAATCTTGTCTCAGATTTTGAACACTAGGTTACGGAGAATTGCTAGTAGCCTTATTCACCCTTCCCAGTTATGTGTACTCTCTGATCAGAAGATTCAACATGCTCTAATGATCATTAGAGATTTAATAGAATATTCTACTTTTCAAAATAAACAAGGCTGCATCAATTCACTGGATCAATGCAAGGCCTTTGATATGGTGTTCCACCCTTTTTTGTTTTATACCCTAGAACACTATGGGATCCCAGAAGACTTTATACCATGGATATAATTGTTGCATTCATCTGCTACAGTCCATCTGATAATCAAGGGGCAGGTTACTGCTAGTATAAAAATGTGAACTGGTGTCCAACAGAGTTGCCCCCAAGCCCCCTCCTCTGTATTTTCTCTTTGGATCCCCTTATCAGAAGATTAAATGACACTTCAAGTTGGCAAGGACTCTCAGGGAATTCCAGACCTGACATCCTAAAAATACAGGCATATGCTGATGATATATGTTTATTTTTCTCTGATTAGACTCAGATTCTTGTTTTGCTGCAAGAATTACAGGAACATTCAGAGGTCTCTAACTCTAAATTAAATATAGAGAAAAGCAGAGGGTTATTTATAGGTTCATCCTGCCCTGGCCCAGTGGCAATGGAGGTTTTACAAATTTCCTCGGAATCTATGAAAATTCTAGGTATCAAATTTGGGCCCCAAAATGTCCCACTGGCAAATTGGGACTCTGATTTAGGGTCTGCCAAAAACAAGGTACAGAGGTGGAAAGGATAGAAGCTTTATACAATTAAAAGAATTTTCATAATAAAAAAATTCATCATATCTTGCCTACTATACGTAGCAATGATTTATCCCCACCCCCCGGTAATTCTTGAAACCAAATTGTATGCATTCTTCTTCCAGATGCCATGGGGAAGCAGGCTCAATCCCATTAAATGCTGCTTTACGTACCTCCCTAAAGCACAGGTCGGCCTAGAGATGGTAGACCCTATAATCTTTTTTTACTCTCTTTTTATCTCCCAAACTACTAAAATAGGCCTGACACCTTCCAATATCTTGCAATATTACTGAATAAAGAACAACCTGGCTCATTTTTTTCAGCTTTGAGGAGATACTCCCCCCCCCAAAGTTATCACCATGCCTTCAGATCCCAGAGTATTTTAAGCCTACAGCACAAAACTCACATAAACGGGGGATATCAAAAACAATAATTTGTCAGAAATCTGGATCTCAGCTTTATAACATTATCCTGTCAAAAATACATCCAGCAGAACTTGAATTCAAAAAATGTCCCCTACTCCTGAACTTGAAAGTTCTGGATCAATTAAATAATGACAGGATCCCAAACCATATGTGGGAAATCCTGTGGCTATCTGTCTATGGTAGATTAAACATTTGGGGAAATAGCAAGCATAAAGTACAGGAGGAAAGGAACTGCCCATACAACTCCTGCCAGGCCACAGAGGAAACTATGGATCATTTTTTATTCAGCTATTCATATGTCAAACCCTTATGGAAACATGTAGCAATCAAATGGAGTTAAAGGTGGTTACAGAACTTAAACTATGAGACTCTTATTCTAGGAAACTATTCCCACTTGTACAGTAAATATCACACTGGGACAGTAACTGTCTTAATTTGTTGCATAAAATTCTATTTATGGCAGGCAAGGTGGTAATGGATACTTTAACAAAAAAATGATGTCATACGAAACCTTCACTATTCTTGTAGAACAAGCAATGAATTCCATATATTTAAAGGAAAAATCTACATATTCTTCAAGTAAAGTATTTAAATGGTGGAAAGGGTTTTTGGCATTTATTAAATATAAATAAGCATAATATTTAGAAGAATCTAGCTAAAAGGACGTTTCTCTTCTCTTTCGCCTCAATAAATTGGAAAGGAGAGAAAAAGAGATGTAATATATCTAAAAAGGAAGGAAAAAATGGGAACAATTTAACCATATTTATAGGAGCCTTACATGTGAGCTCATGGTTTTGTGGTTGATTGGAAGTCATTCAGTGATTTACAGTATATATCTCTTAGCTGATGTATTCACCATTTTCCTTTTTTTGTATGATGTATTCTGTTGTATGCAATTTTGCTTTTGATTGTTTTGATGTTTTTTCAATAAAAAAATTCCCCTACTCTTGCAGTAGGGGGAACTCTTGTCAGCCAAACCAAGATGGCAGACAGTGCTGATGGAGGGGTGGTTACAGAGGGACCTCCAATTGGTGTTGTATCCCCTGATCTGACTAAAATGACTTGAACTCAGTATACAGCAGAGGAAAATGGCACAGATGCAAATGACTTCATGGAATTTTTGTTTCCTGACCAAAACGACCAAGATGATCTTTTGGATCTGAATGCTGCAAATGCATCAAACATGGATGCTCACATGGAAGACCTTACTTCAGCTATAGTGGAACAGTGTCCTACTGCTAGTATGTATGTTTTGACTCCTGAACAGGAGGAATGATTCTTAAAAACACTATCCAAAATAACAAAGTGCTACTAATGAAATTACTGAGAGAATCTTTTAACACACCTAACAGGCCTGCAAGGAGAATCAAACCCAGGAGCACTTCTACGGATACAGAACATGCTGCTCAGCACACTCTCGCACAAACTACTATTTCCTTTCAAACAACTGAGAACGTACCTTCATCGGTAGCCTCTGCATCGGCTACTCCTGCAGAACACTCGCAAGATACTCCACAGGTACCCGTTTCTGTTCTCTGTCATGGAAGAGTGTTGTCTGAACAAAATGCAGCAGTATTTGAACCTTGGAACCTTGCCTCAGCCTTAAAAACAGTGGTCTGGGTTCTGACATCAGATGGATCAGGGTGGACATCTCCGGGACCTGTCCCAGCAGCAGACATTATATCCGGGCATAATGTATCCAAGGTAGAGATACTGTGCAGTTTCCTTCAATGATGGCAGGTCCAACTTGGGAAAATGTATTCAGCCCACCGGGTGGTATGGCAACAGGTATGGAGATGGGACATGTTTGGGTCAAACCATCAAAGGTAAATAATGTTTCAGTGACAGACTGTGGTGCCTCAGTTGTGGAGGAAAGAATATCAAATCCCACCAAGGCTTTAACTGAGCATGGGTCTCACTCAGTTTTGGATGTAGTACAGGTTGATGTTGAGTCTCACAGGGACTGGGGTGTTTTGGTGCCTCCACCAGAGGCCGCCCAAAGTAATAACTTTCAAGACCAGTCTAATATTAATAATTTAAATGAGCAGGCTGATGCTGCTATGGTGCAAAATTCTTTTTGAATGGTAGATCTTTTTTCTTTTTGCATTATCTATTTTTACTTCCCCACTGTGTCTCAGGTGGCCTCTCCTTTGGGCCACCAAGGCCTGAACTCACCTCCCCAGGAACCCCCGTTGCCAACTCCCACTTCATATCGCAGTTGGTCCCAGGGTAACCTGACATATGCGTTAGTCAAATGGGTTCTCTCCTTCTAGAGAGAAAGTGCCTTGCGGCTTACCTTCTTGGCCCTGGGTGCTGCTGAGGTTCGTCCTGGCTCTCCAGGGGCTCCATGGCAGTGAGGGTCCAGGCATCTGTCATTCAGTCACTTGAGACACCATTTTCTCTTTTTTCCCTTGGCTCCATTGTAGCTCCACTCCATAATGCTTCCGGTCTACACCAGAAGCTGCTACGGAGTGAGGCAAGATCCCCAACCCACCCCAGGAGAGGGGGATCAGTCCTCCAGATGCTCAATCTTCTCCTTCCCCTGCCTACCCCTGGTGCCCTGAGTGTGTTCCTGAACCTGAGTCACCAGTGTGGTGTGAGGAGTGGCATCCAGCACCTCAACCTTCAGTGCCACCAGGCCAGCAGATCTTTTTAAACAAGTAGAAGAGCCAGCACAATGCCGTATGACTTAAATATACTGGCACAGAGGAACTTTTCCCAGATAGGACATTTGTCATGCATCAGCTCTTGAAAGAAACAATGGGAATAACAGCTCAGGAACTTTTTTCTTTTATACATGTGAAGGGGGAAAATACATATGATGTTAGTTTTAGGACTTCTCATACTCTGGTGAAATTTTGGCAGAAATTTGAAAGTGTAAAGAATACTAATGTATGGCATAATTATTTGCCAGTACCCCTAACAAAACCCACCATAAAAACAGTCACACTGTTGTTTAAAAATGAAGGGGTAAATATCGAGGATGTTCCATATTAGCTTCGGCAAAAGTGTGAGATTATGCAAACACCATTGCCTATCCTTGATGATGATTTGGTATGAACAGGGGGTGATGGGTTAAAGTCCAACTTACACAGATATAGGGATTCAACACCTTCCTAGCAGCTTCTACATAGGTAGGGAGAGAGGCTTCTGTTTTTACCTGGGGCAACCTAAAACATGACATAAATGTGGTTCTAAAACCCATCTAAGCTCCTTTTGCAACTTACTCAGATGTAATCTTTGTTTAGAATATGGTCATTTTAGTTTAGGTTGCCCCAACCTATCCAGGTGTAATCTATGCAGAGACCCAGGTCACTCATATCAAAAGTGTCCTTGGACAGTCACAGCACACAACAGGTTGGACAGAGCTATGCAGGACCAAAAGGGTTTAATCACAGCACAACAGGTTAAAGTTATGTTAGCTAGGCAGGGGATGAGTGAAACCATTCAGGCACAGACACCTTCAACCAGTGCAACAGATATGGTACATCATGTGGCTCAGAGATAGTACTTCTTTCACACCTGACAATATATCTGTTCCCTCCACCTCATCAGTGTCCAAAATAAGGTGGACATGATTACATCAGTTACCCCTAGGGAGCACTTCCCCTGTAGCTATGCCTCCTCCTATGGTACCCACAGAACTGTCCATGGAAATAGTACAGACAGGGAAAAAGGAAAGCCAAGGAGAAAAGCAGATCCAAAACAAACCAAATCACCCATTTTAACTAGAAATTGGTACAATATTTTGACCAGTCAGAAAAGACTTGCCTGCTTCTGTTGGAAGCTGAGAAACTTGCTATACTGCATAGAACAAACTAGAATGCATTTGAGGAACTGGGAACCTGGTAAGACATAATATTGTTGGGGACTAGTTAGGAAGGTAAGCTATGCTTTCTACAGAAAGTTTAATTTTTTTCTTATTGGCATTAAAAAGAGAATTGCAGGATTCCATTAAAGTGTAGTAATTTTATAACCAGAGTGGGTGAAATACAACTGAAGTTGCTTAATTCCTGTGCTAGAGACCTAGGATTTGGAAGGATATTTGTGCAACATTTTAGAAGTGTCCTGCTGGCTGAGCATTGAGTTTATCCCTGGTTTCAGATAAGGGTTTGTGTACTAGAATCAGACATAGCAAAGTACCTTCACTGAAAGGCCTGCTTACATCACAGGTGTCACTAGTCAATCAATTGATTCTGGGTGGGGCTTTTATCACTGAGCTGTCTTAGGCAAACTACACAGTGAGAAGCCAGTCAGAAAAGACGTGCCTGCTTCTGCTGGAAGCTGAGAAACTTGCTATATTGCAGAGAACAAACTAGAATGCATTTGAGGAACTGGGAACCTGGTAAGACATAATATTGTTGGGGACTAGTTAGGAAGGTAAGCTATGCTTTCTACAGAAAGTTTAATTTTTTCTTATTGGCATTAAGAAGAGAATTGCAGGATTCCATTAAAGTGTAGTAATTTTATAACCAGAGTGGGTGAAATACAACTGAAGTTGCTTGATTCCTGTGCTAGAGACCTAGGATTTGGAAGGATATTTGTGCAACATTTTAGAAGTGTCCTGCTGGCTGAGCAGTGAGTTCATTTTTATCCTTGGACTCAGTAGAGTGGTTTGTATAGGAGCAGTGGTCTAGTAAATTGTGGCATTGGTTGACTTACTATAAAGGGCAGTGCTCACCAGGGTGGTGGAGCAGTGGTGTATTTGATTGTTTCTAACAGTCACCAGTGGTTGTGGCCTACCCTCCCACCCTTCCCCTCACCCGCCCACCTCAGGCGTGGCATTCACTTTATAGCCAAGGTTCTGACATCACTTCCTCAACAGGTCTTGAGGCAGAACTGTCATATTCTTAATAACCCAGCACAGTGCATAAAGGGTAAGTACACACCAAAAAAAAATATATATATATTACTCATTGTATATTATAAGGAGATGGACATGTGGGAGTGGTGCAATGCACTGGCTGTGGGGCAGCAGTTTTCTGGGAGACATTCTGGAACCTGCGTTGCTGCCCTATTTGCAGGCAACTGTCAGCTCTGAGAGGAGGGTTGCCCACCTCCAGGCTGAACTGGCAAGGACTAAGAGGCCTCCCCACCCAGGAGCACCAGTTCCACAACCACTGCCTCAGAGGTTGCTATGTGTGAAAGCAGATGGACCACAGTAGGTTCTGGGAGGGTGAGGGTGGTGGAACAGAGGTGTAGCCCCCAAGTTGTACCTCTACACAAATCATATGTCAGTCTGGCAAATCAAGGTTCCTCTATGATGACACCCTCATTGGAGACCAAGAAGAATGCTGGAAACATCCACAAGGGAGACCCACAAAAGAGTGGCAAGAGACCCCACAGGGGAAAGAAACAGCTTCTGATAGGGGACTCAGTTGTTAGGGGTGTAGACCTGGGGAAGGGAGAGGAGAGGGAAGTAAGGTGCCTGCCTGGTGCCATGGCTTGGAGGGACAGGAAGCAAATCCTCAGAATTGCAGAAGCAGCATCACAGGAGAGGGAACTAGATATCATTGTCCACATCAGGACAAATGACCTAGCTAGGCATGAGAACAGTGCAGTGTAGGATGAATTTGTGGAGTTGGGGAGGGGCCTCAGACAGGTAGCAAGCATGGTAACCTTCTCAGAGGTGCTGCCAGTCTATGGCAGGGGTGAGGCTAGGGTACTGCACACCATGCAGTTTAATGAATGGTTGCAAAACTGGTGCAGAACACAGGGCTTTGGCTTCATTGGGGACTGGGGGTCCACCTGGAGAGATGAAGGTCTATACTGGCATGATGGTCTGCATCTGTCAAGGAAGGGAAACAAGCTCATAGGTGACAGGTTTAAAGGCTTCCTTGACAAGCTTTTCAACTAGCCAAGGGGGAGGTGCTGATAGGAAACAGGAAAGTTCAAGCCTCCCCCCACAAAACATGGCAGGTAGTAGGGTAAACACTGAGGTACAGAGCTTGACAGAGGGCAGGACAGGGGTAAATGGAAACATAGACAAGGGCAATAAGAGCAGGGATGGGGTAAAAAAGGATAAAGCCAACATTAAATGGAGGGCAATGAGTACCAATGCCCATAGTCTTGGAAACAAGCTTCCAGAGCTAGTAGCTCTGATGGAAGAGGAACACTTGGATATTGTGGCAGTCACAGAAACATGGTACACAGAGAACCATGACTGGGATGTCAACATACCAGGGTACACAATCTACAGAAGGGACAGGGAGGGTAAAAGAGGAGGTGGAGTAGCTCTCAATATAAGGGAAGAGATCAAAGCTACAGAACTAAAAAGTAAAGGTGGAGGACAAGAGGCACACTGGGTCACCTTGGAGACAGGGAATGGCATCACAATCCGCACAGGGGTTGTATACAGACCCCCCATCTCAAGGGGAGGAAATGAACAAGAAAATGATAGAGGGCATTCTCAAAATGGTTGAAAAAGGGGAGATACTGTTGATGAGGGATCTGGATATGCCAGATGTTAACTGGATGACATGGACTGCAGCTACATCCAAGAGCAGGGTCATTCTAGATGCCCTACAGGGGGCATGCCTTAGACAGCTAGTGTTGGAACCCACTCGGGAGGGAGCAATATTAGACCTGGTACTCTCAAATGGAGAGAGGATCACAAATTTAGAAGTCAGTAGACATCTGGGAACAAGCGACCACTGCACAGTGTGCTACTGTCACGCAACCATGGAGACAAGCCATACAAAGACAAAGATACTGGACTTTAGAAGGGCTGACCTTGGCATAATGGGTGAATACCCAAGGAATGCATTAGCAAATGGCCAGAAAGGAGGGGTGGAAGAACAATGGAGAAAAATCAAAACTGCCATCATGGAGGCAACAAGCCTTTGTGTGAAACAAATAAAGAAAACAAAGTGGAATAAAAAAACACTATGGTTCTCAAAAGAGGTGTCAGGGAATGTTAAGGAGAAAAAGGCTGCATTCAAAAAGTATAAGGAATCACAGAAGGAGCACTACAGGGAACTGTATCAATTAAAGCAGAAAGAAGTGGGGAAGGCAGTCAGAAAAGCAAAGGCCCAAACTGAGGAAAAAATAGGCAACTCAGTTAGGGAGGGGGATAAAACCTTGTATAGGTACATTAGGGAGCATAGAAAGGTTAAGGGAGGGATAGTGAAGATTAATAAAGGAGAGGGGAGGTGGGCAGAGAGAGAGACAGTGAAAAGGCAGAGATACTGAATGAATACTTTTGCTCAGTATTCACAAAAGAAGAAGAGGAGGAGGAATTACCTAAACCAAACAATAGAAGCACTCTGGGTAGTGGGGTTGATGCCAGTCCATTTACAGAAGAAAGAGCCCTGAAAGAACTCCTAAAACTCAAGGTGGACAAAGCAATGGGGCCTGATGGGATTCATCCTAGAATCCTAAAAGAGTTAAGGGAGGACCTAGTGACACCACTAACCACACTTTTTAACAAATCATGGGAAGATGGGGTGGTGCCTGAGGACTGGAGGAGGGCAGATGTGATTCCCCTTCACAAAAGTGGGAGCAAGACAGAAGCAGGAAACTACAGACCTTTTAGTTTGACCTCAGTGGTGGGGAAAACAATGGAATCACTTCTGAAAGAAAGAATTGTTCAGTACCTAGAGGCCAGCGGGGCAAAGGACCCAAAGCAGCATGGATTCACAGCAGGAAGGTCATGTCAGATGAATCTAATTAATTTATTTGCTGGGTGACCAAAGTAATAGACCAGGGAGGGGCTGTGGATATGGCCTACCTAGACTTTAGCAAGGCATTTGACACAGTCCCTCACAAAAGATTAATAATCAAGTTAGCCAGCCTGGGAGTGGGTCCCAGGGTGGTAGCTGGGGTAGCAAACTGGCTGCACAACAGGACACAGAAGGTAATAGTGAATGGAACACATTCTGAAGAAAGGGGGGTTACAAGTGGAGTACCTCAGGGCTCAGTACTGGGTCCAGTCCTCTTTAACATCTTTATAGGTGACATTTGCAGAGGGTCTGGAAGGAAAGGTATGCCTCTTTGCAGATGACACAAAGATCTGTAACAGAGTTGATACACAAGGGGGGGTAGAAATGGTGAGAAGGGACTTGGCAAGGTTGGAGGAATGGTCAGACATATGGCAACTTAGATTCAATGCAAAGAAGTGCAAAGTAATGCACCTGGGAAATAAAAATCCAGGAGAAGAGTACACAATAGCAGATGAGGTACTAACAACAACACTAATGGAAAGGGATCTGGGTGTAGTCATATCAGATGACCTAAAGGTGGGTAAGCAATGTGAGAAGTCAGTAAGGAGAGCCAGGGGGATACTGGGATACACAGGGAGGGGCATCACAAGTAGAAAAAGGGAAGTGGTTATCCCTCTGTACAGACAGTTGGTGAGACCCCATCTGGAGTACTGTGTCCAGTTTTGGAGATCTCATCTACTCAAGGACATAGACAGGATGGAAGAAGTCCAGAGGAGGGCAACTAAAATGGTGCAGGGTCTACATCAGAAACCATATGAAGAGAGACTGAGAGAGCTTAATATGTATACCCTTGATGAAAGGAGGGATGGGGGGACATGATAGAAACTTTTAAGTACCTCAAGGCAATCAGCAAAGTCCAGGAGTGTAGCATCTTTCAGAAAAAGAGATGTGTAAGAACAAGGGGGCACAATTTAAAGTTAGAGGGGGGACGGCTCAGGGGTAATGTGAGGAAATTCTTTTTCAAGGAGAGAGTGGTGGTTGCATGGAACCACCTTCCTGGAGAGCTTGTGCGGTCTAAAACAGTGGGGAATTCAAACATGCATGGGACAGACATAAGGCAATTATAGTGGGGGGTTGCAGGAAGTAGGCTGTTGGTTAACTAGAATCTGCAGCTTATCCAATAGCTAGGGAAATGGGCAGACTGGGTGGGCCATGTGGTCCTTATCTGCCATCAAAGTCTATGTTTCTATGACCAAATGGAAACAGTGGGGTGATTCTGATGACAATGAAGGAGATTCTGACACTTCCTCTGTAGCTTCAGGGGCTCTGGAGTACAGCACAGATCCACCAGGAGAATCATCTACAGCTAAAAAGCTAAAGGGAAAGCAAAAGTTAAAAATAAATCTGATGTCTGACCTTTCACCTCCCTTGTTTTTTTTAATACATAATATCTTACGCCCTCTGATTATTATTATCAGCAGTATCAAATCTTTCAAGAAACGTGGGACTACCTTACACGTTCTTAAAGAATTGTCTAACAATATCCTATTTTTACAAGATACACACATAAAAAACACGTATGAAATGACACAGGCAAAACAATTATGGTCAGAGGTCCCGTCCTTTTGGTCTCAGGGAGAGGATCTTTGTGATGGGGTGGTGATATTGTTAAAAGGTTCACATTTTCACTTAAAAAAAATTAACTGATATCATGCCAGGCAGGGCTTTGATGGCAGATGTATCATATAATAACTGGCAGTTTAGATTAATATTTATGCACCTCAAAGCGTCGCTGCCCAGTGGAACTTTTTAACCTAATTCAGCCTTATCTACATACAAAAAAAATTATTCTTTTTGGGGGTGACTTTAATTGGGCACTTTCCCCTTCCGAATGGGTTGTAAAACTCAAAAAATATTCAGCGACATGGATGTTTAAGTAAAATAATTCAAACTGAAAACCTACAGGAAGGGTTTTAGGCAATTAAAAAACAAGGAGTTAAAACCTTCCATAAAGGCATACTAGCATCTCAAATTGATTATTTGATTTTTTTCTCAACAAATACAAATTATAACAGCTAGGACAATACCTTTTGAAAACATCAGATCACATGACAGTTTCCTCTGAGTGCAGTTTAACTTCTCAGAGAAATAATCCTCCTAAAACACCCTGGAAACTGAATAATACTCTTCTTCAGGACCCTACCGTGATGGAAAAATGGGTTCACTTACTGCAAGCCACAGTATCTCTTTTATAAGCCTACAATACAGTACTGGATTGATAAGTCACTTCCAATCAGGATTTCAAAGCCCTTTTTATTAAACAAGCACCCTGGAAAGGTCGCAAACAGTACTTTCAGTATTTTAAATTACGGGATCAGCTTCAGAAATTAATTTCTTTAGCCCATGGGAAAAAAAAACTACATTTGGATAACAAAATTAAACAAACCAAGGAAGAAATGTTCTGGTTTCAATATAATAGGTTTCTGAGCTTGAACATAGAAACACAGTTTGGTACACAGGGCCGACAACATTCATTAGATGTTTTTAAAAGCTGTGCAGAGAGGATAAAATAGTAAAATATAGGTTCTTTCTTTATTCCCAATGAAGCTAGTGTTTCCAATTACCAAATTAAAATCCAGGAAATGGCACAGCAACCTCTCCAGTCTTTATTTGGCTCACCCCCAGAGATCACTTGGAATGATTTTTATTTAAGGAACCTGAGCATCCCAACCCTACTAACTCTTTTTTACTCTGATGAACCAAGGGGGGGTACCCTTACGAAACATTGGTCTCTGTCTCCTTGCTGTTCATCACTTGTGAGCTATGTGCATGTATAATAAAAAGATGGTTTAAATTTTAAGTTCTATCTGGCGGTATTTTGCCTAGTGGTGGGTGTTATATTTGTTTCTTGCTTCCTACTAGCTCCAGTTGTTCAGGTTATGAAAGCTGAGGTAACCACAACAGAGATTAAACGGGCAATAAGTAAATTTCATTCCAATACGAAGGCAGGGAAAGATGGTCTCACTTCAGAGTTTTATAAAACTTTTCAAGACCAGCTTTGTCCCATCCTGACTCTGGTGTACAGCACTTTGTTGTATTCCAGTCATATTCCTGTGGAATTTACATAGGCACTTATCATTCTATTATATAGAAAAGGGAATAGGGAAGATATTAAGAATTGGAGACCTATTAGTATTCTAAATGTAGATTATAAACTTTAGTCTAATATTTTAGGGCAAAGATTAACACAAACTACCGAGTATTTAATTTCTCCAGTTCAAACCTATGCTATTAAAAATAGGTCCATTTTTAACAACCTTCAATTCATTAGAGATTTAACTGATCTAGGGAACTCACATCAGTGTCAGGGCTTCCTGCTTTCTCTAGATCAGCAGAAGGCCTTTGACAGTGTTAGTCACATTTACCTGTTTAAAGTGTTTCAAAGTTATGGGATTCTGAATATATATGTATCTTGGTTGTCACTTTTGTGTAAACCTGCTCAGGTTCAGCCCTTAATTAATGGACACATTGGACGAGAGTTTTTGGTCCACAGGGGGTAATATAGGGCTGCCCACTCAGCCTTGTTTTGTACCTATTCGTCACTGACCCCTTAATCAGAAAAATACAAACTAATGTGGTTTTACCAGGAATTGTGTTACCTGAGCATCAGAATACTACAAACCCTTGTGCAGATGATTTATGCCTTTGTCTACAAAATGCAGATGGTGCTCTGACACTACAACAAGCACAAGCGGATTATGAAAAAAATTCAGGGGCCAAATTAAATTATGAAAAATGCCATGCACTCCAGATCAACCCAGAATAGAGAACAACAGAGGACAGATACATTGCAAATGTGCCATTATGTACAGACCCCATTAAAATCTTAGGTCTTGCATTTGATACCCCAGATGATGCTAAATGCAACTGGGAACAAGCTTTAATAAAAGCCCAGAGGATAGTGCAACAGTGGAAATACAAAACTACTTCTAAAAAAAGAGGCTGTATTTAATAGAAACACTCATAGTGCCACAATTTTTGCATATTGCTAATATTTTTCCAATCCCATGTTCAATGGAAGCTCAGATTCATAATGTATTTCTTCCGGGCCTTTGGGGTCTGAAGAAATACATTTTGAATCTGAACCCCATTAAGAGAAACTTTGCCTATTATGATTATACTTTGGGGGTATTAGGATGTTAAACCCTATATTTGTTTTCCATAGCATGTTCATTTATGGGAAGCTGTTAGTCCTCTTGAAAGGCACACAAATGTTTTGGCATAACATTATAAAATGATTGTTCTTGCCGTTAAAAAAAATGGGCACAAGGTACCCTGTCAGTTTCTATGATTACATACACTCAGCATGTTCCAAGTATACATTAAATCAACCATGACAGAGCATGGTTCTATTGTGGAACTAATCCATGGTTCGGGGAGGGGCTTGTGGCAGGAGGCCACAGGCCGAGTGCCTCCAACCACCCAACCATGGATTAATTCCACAGTAGAACCATGCTCTGGAGTGGTTTAATGCACTTTATATGAATTATATGTTGGTTAGTATAATGAAATAAAAACAATGCAAACAAGAAACTGCTGTGAAAAATTCTTGTTTCATGTTTCAGGCATGTTTCTGTAGCGTTATAAACAATTGAAAATGTGCATGTGCATATCCAACACTGAACATCTATTAATATACCAACTGACTATTTTTAAGACATACAAGCAGTGCCAAAACACAACACAGTGCACCTATACATATTCCACAGTTTAGGTTATTATGGTTTTTAATAAGTATTTTATGTCCATTTTCTCTGTTCATAGCGTTGTATTCAGTATTTCGCTGTTGCACTGTGGGTATCTGTGCACATTTGCATGTTGCAATAACGATGGGTTACAATGTTTTTGGTTATAGAAATAAAGGTAGAGCTCTTTTTTATCATGTTAGTGTGGCACACTGTAATACTAACTTCCTCTAACTTCCTACAACATTTTAAAACAGTTTTGGGTCGCACTTCTGAACACTCCATTTGTACATCTATGCGACGAAAAATGGTAACTCATGCTACCATAAATATAAACAATGTTAACACTTTCATAATATTTTATTCTGTTTTCCACATATGTACCTAATAATAGCAACAATTTAAGCTTTCTACCCGTTTGGAAGCTTTATAGGATTTGGTATTGTCATTTCTGGTCTCGGGGATCACAGTTAATGTGGATAGCAACTGGGAGTGACAGACAACGTGATCAAAATATGCAGATGAGTCCTGTAAACTGGATTAATGTCTGGTCTCTCTCTCTCTCTCTCTCTCTCTTTCCCCATTCCCTGTCGGAGAGTCACAGGATGACCAACAAAGCACAATATCTGATATTGGGTACAGCGACTGCTATGGTCCCCATGGTCCCTGGGGAGGGTGGGTAGGAAGAAACAGAACAGAGACAGGACTGAACGCTTCTTCAGTGTGCTCCCAAGCACGGTCCTGATGGCAAGTGTGGTCTAATTATTTCTGCAGCGCAATCCTGATGGCAACCATGGATTAATAAAGGGAATTAATCCATGGTTGATCTATGATTACATATTGCTATTCCTCCATTCGGTTTCATGTGTTGTGCTCTCTTGTCCTGTGCTTGTACTTTGCCATGTTACAAAATACATAAAACCATATCTGACAAAACTTAGGCAATGGCATATCACTCAGCAGCATGGAATGGTATCATACAGGAAATCTTTTTATGCTACTGTCATTGAAGATACTTAGTTCACATCACATCACTTTCCAGAATGTCCAGAAATACACATGACTGAGGCCTGTAAGCAACTAACTGATATCAGAATACCCCATGCAATGGGGGATGTAGTTTGACTCTCCTGTCATGGGAGGATAGGTGTTAGGAACACTCTAAAGCATAGATCCATAGAAGAAAGAATGTGTCCCAGACTGAGTTGTAGCCAAACTTTAGAAACTATGGAACACTTTTTCCTTCAATGTCCATTTGCTTAATCCTTTTGGAATCTTACTGTACAGAAATGGAAGGAACCAAAACTTTTTCCTATGCCCTATGACATGATAATATTGGGAATATCTCCCACTAGTTTACAAAAATATAATTTCAGTACTTTAAGAATTATTTTTACACTGGTCCGGTGGCACTGAGGGTTGAGGCACTGGATGCCACACCTCGTGTCATGCGGCGACCTGGGTTTGGGAATGAGCCTGGGCCACTGGGGGTCAGCAGGAGGGAGAAAGGAATGAGCATCTGGAGGACTGCTCTTCTCTATCTGGGGAGGGTGACTAGTTGTCCCACTTGCTGACTGCCCTCTGCAAGTGGCTGGAGGACAGTGTGGGTCGGGAGGCTTGAAGCTAATGTCCTTATGTCGGAAGGTGGGGGCTGGGTGAAAAAGGAAAAATGAGCCTGGCAGGCTCGATGATGGTCTGCCACTCCCAGGAGAGGTCCCATGGATTCTGGATTCGGTCTCCAGGAGGGAGGGATGCCTCCTCCTGGCCCCGCCATGTGGTGCAATCTCTAGGGGAACTAGAGGGGGCCACCTAGCATGGGAGAGGTTGAACAGGAGACAGAGTCCTTCTGATCGGAGAACCATAGCCGCCTGCCAGGGCTGCAGTGGTAAAAGTACTGTACTTACAAAAAAAAAGTATAATTTTTGCATCTTGCAAGTTTTATTTATGGCAAGCCTTGTGCGTCTTGCTGTTGCAACAAAAGGAGGTCTCCCCAGAATCTGAAGTGATACAGATTATGGCTTCCTAGAAACCAAATATAGCATGGAAAAAGGGAAATTCTCTCTTGTAAGTTTAACACTCAGTGGAATCATTGCACATGGTTTTTAACTTCTTAAGGTACATTACTGCCCACCAACATATATGAAAGTAGGGAAAACAGAAAGGCTCTCTCCAACTGGGTTGGTGCTTGAAAGTCCCAAGAAGTCACAGATGTGCAAAAATGGACTTAGCACTCCGTGTCAGAAAGAGTCCTCAGACATAATCTTTTCTCATCTCTTCTTTACTGAGCATAAAAGACAAATGGACACGTAGCTGTTGTAGCCCAGGGAAGCTACCACCGACCAGTCTGAGAACTCTTTCTGACACTGAGTGCTGAGTCCTTTTTTCCGCATATACAATGAAGCCCACCAGGATGAAGCCCATCTCTGCAGAATTCTGCAGTAGAGTTACTGCAGCAAACAATGTAATTTCAATGGGAGTTAATCCCTTTTGTCATGCAGGAAACCTGTGACACTGTGCTTCATCCTGCTGGGCTTCAGTGTATGCAGGTACAGTAGTTGTTTTTGTTGTTGTTTGGACAATTGTTAGTTACTGTTATTGTTAGATGGGATAATGGGGTTTTCTGTAAATGTTCAACCGGTGTGTTTTTTTGTTATTTTCCTTTTTGAGAGTCATGAATGAATTGTAGCTTTAAGGCTGGCCAGCCATGAAACATTTTTGAGTGCGATTAACAGGTTATGTGATTTGCATGCTTATCTTATTATTTTGCTTGTTATTTGTTTCTTAAGTTTTGTTTTTTGAAAACTGTTTTCTCTTGTCTCTTTCAATAAAAAATTTCCCCTACTCATCCTGTAGGAGGAACCTCTAACCATCATTCCAGCTGGCCACTCTCGGACCAACTGAGGAGCAGATGGAAGTGCTGCAGGCTGGGAAGCATGTCTCCTCCCTTGCCTCGTCTACTCAAGAGACCAACACAGTTTTGCATTCTATGCAGTTGGAGATGATTGTGGATGTTGCCGTACCAGTCTGTGATGAGGATGATGCATCACAGATGCCTATTGAGTTTCTGACTGCTAAATTGCCATGGATCCCTGAAGCTCCATTCCTGCCTACACAGATTTCTGATACACTTTCCAGTTTGGACCCTTTTGATTTATGTGCACAGCTGGCTGTGAAGGAGCTTTCTTTTATGAAATCATGAGAGATTTTGTGAGTGGTGCTCACCAAACTATCCCCTGGCTCAGTTCCAAGTGATAGCTCCAGTTTGCCACCAGATGCATAGTCAGTCCTGTCTGTGCCCTGTGATGCACTAGCATCAAAGGGCTAACCGTCACTTCAACAACAACCTCTCCTTCCAAAACACCAGTGGAGATTTCCCTGTCTGCTACTCAGGCAGTCACCTCTACTTCATCTGACCCACTGTCTATGTCATCAGCTTCTGCTGCAATAGCTTTGTTTGGCATAAGCCCCACAGATGCACCACATGTTTCACCGGCCCTTCACTCTGAGCATCTGGATCATGGACAAGATTCACTACCACCCCCCTCACCCATTCAAGCTCAGGAACCATGGTCAGTTGCTGAAGCCCTACGGGTGGTTGGTTGGGAAAGAACCTCTGATGAAACAGGTGGATCTCTGAGAGCTCCTCGGTCAGGATCTCCCAGCAGGAGATTCCAATAACTTCAAGTACTGATCCTAAGACAGACAGTATGATAAAACAAGGCTCCTTCACCATTTGACCGTGGGGAGTAGTTCTTTTTATCAGTAAGGGTCCCCCTTATCTTTGCCCTCAGACTTTCAGGTTAAGCAGAATCCTGTATTTCATTTTGGGAGCTTGACTGGGAAGGGGAAACCCCCTCACCCCACCGCTCACTTTCCATGACTTCCTCCAGTAATCTGCTTTTGGGCACTGGAACTGGTGCTGGTAATTCATTCTCTGAACATTTCTTTTCCTCATGCAGCACGCCAGAACCAAAGCCAGGCACCACACTGACACCAGCACCGTTTACTCCTTTGGCTTCTATCTCTAAGGAGAATCATAGGCTTTACACCTCATTGTTTCATAGTCCAGTTTATCCTGCTAAGAATCATAATGCTATCTGTCTTTGATATAAGGGGGGCCTGGGTGAAGTCCGTGACAGGTTCTTTGTTGTTTATCAGCTTTTGAAAGATTCTATGACATTCTTTGCCATCAAAATCTATGCCCCGATCCACCTGTCCAGTGCACACACCTTTGATTTTAGTTTTAAGATGGCCAGTGGCCTGGAACATTTCTGATCCAAATACCATATTCTGAAAAACTCTCCCCTTTGGTCACATTTTGAAGTCCTGCCCCTGATAAAACCAGTGATGAAAACAATCACTGTACTGTTCTGGAATGAGGGAGTCAGTGTTACTGACTTAATCTATTGGTTTAAACAGAAATATACAGTTTTGGGGGACCCAAAGGCTATCTTTGACACTGAACACATTTGGTCAAGAGGATGAAAAGTTAGAGCTTTATTAAGAACCACAGATGAAGGTTTCCAGCACTTTCCAAATGGCTTCTTTCTGGGTCAGGACAGGGGGTTACTGTTTTATGCAGGTCAGTCTAAGGCCTGCTATAAATGGGTTCCATGTCATAACAGTGAGTGCCAAATATCGATCATCATTACAGTGAGTGTACATCGTCAAAAAAACAAAATGGCAATGTACACTCCCAACGAGACAACACTGGTGAAAACAAATGTTTCTTATGTTATTTATGGGGGGTGCAAAATGATTCTGAACTCCAGGGGGTATGTGTCAGGGAGGGCGAGAACCTTGAAAAGAAATATAAACTTCTGCATGAAAAACACAAAATATTGTGCACCTCCCCAGCCCTGAACCTGCACCCTCCCCACTGTAGCCAGTCACCCTCACCACCACACCACATGGCCAGCTTGGCAGTCTCTCACCGCAATACCTCTCACATACCTTCCTTCCTCTTCATTTCCCCATCCTGTGCTTCTGGTCACCTTGTTGTTCACCCATTGTTACCCTTTCAGGGTAGCTTAAATAACGAGCACTGAACTTGAGTGAATCATATCAGAGTCGCTCAGGTTCAGTCACTGTTTTGAGGGGTTACCCTATACCTATAAATGTGGTTCTCTGGACCACCTTAGTGGGGACTGAGACAAATTATGATGCACTACTTGTAATGAGTTGGGACATACTAGTGGTCATTATATAAATTAAAGTATTTGCAATTTATGTGATGAGAAGGGCCACTCATACCAGAGATGCCACTGGGCAGCTAACAGTCATCCAAACCATGCTGATTTGTGGCCCAATGGGCTATCTCCGCTACTGCGGCTCATAGTACTTCTGGTATGCCCATCTTAAACCCCATTTCTGAAGCCCAGGTCTCTTTAGCACCAGTCCTCATGCTTCCACTAAAGCCACCTGTTTCTTTTCCACAGAAGGGACCACTGGGACCACCTAGTGTCCTGTCTGTTGCTCTGGTTCCACCTGCTGCTGCTCTACCAGAGGAACCTGTTTCTGCTCTGGCCTCTGATACCCCTTCCCCCCACCAAAAGAACAAGGTACAAAGAGGATGAGGACTAGGAGCTGTACTATCCTGACCCAGCCCACACTAAAGGTCCCCCAAACTGATTTGGTGCCTCTTACAAATTGGTTTGAGACTCTGAAGGGCCTTCTGTCAGACACTGGATCTGTTCCTGATGATCCCTCACTCTAGTCCTCCCTACCTGATCTGCTGTTGGATTTGGTGGAGGAGGTTTTCCCTAGTTCTAGCAAAACTCTTGAAAAATTGAAAGTCAAATCTAAGGCTAAAATAAATCCTCCTGAGAAGGCCTGGAGGATAAAGAAAAAAAGGGTTGATTTGGGGATGTTGTTTATTGTTTCCCTACTTACTTATAATTGCTCTCACGGAGCTGCCTCTCTGCCTCAGTACTATTAATGTTAATAGTATTAAGAACTGCAAGAAGTATAGAGAGCAGTGATTCTCCAGCTCAAGGCATGCCCACCTGGTGTGTGTTTTTCACAAAACACTCATTTGCATACTCTGCACGATACTGCAGTAGCTGCTAAGGGGTGGGGTACTGGCCCCTTCTTTTGGTCAATAGGGCCGGATGGTTGCTCTGGGGTTAGTACTTTGTTTAACAGGACTGATGTTACTGTTCTAAAACTTAGTGATTTGTTGCCTGGAAGAGCACTCATTCTGGACACCTCTATTCAGGGTATCCTTCATAGATTCATTAATATTTATGTGCCCCAATCTAAATCTGACAGAACTGACCTCTTAAAACTGTTATAGCCTTATTTATTTTCAGCTCAATCTGTTCTCCTGGGGGGTGACTTTAATTGTAGTCCAACCCTTCAGAATTGAGGCAGGAATGCAAAGACCACCTAGATCTTTTGTGACATGTCTTTTTTTATCCATTCTAGTAAAGATGGCTTATTTGGTTGATGCCTATCATACAGCTATGGGGACACACACCCCTACATTTCAAAAAGGCATACTGGCTACCAGGATATATATTTTTTTCATTACAGCAAGTCTTCAGATTCAGTGTGCTGCTGTTGAACCAGCAGAATTCTCTGATCAGTTACCCTGCCAATGACAGGTGGTCATTGGCAGGGTAACTGTACTCTCTATTGGACCTGGGGTTTGGAAATTTAATTCCTCACTTTTGTCACAGGACTCTGTTTCACAAGCTGTGGTACACTTCATTACGACTCATCAATCAGTTTTTGTACTTTATGATGATCTGGCAATTTGGTGGGAGGATATGAAATTTGAACTCTGGAAATTATTCTGATCTCTTAGCAGATCTGATAGAAAACATCAGTACTTTCATTACCTGACCAAAAGATGACAGTTACAAAATGTATTATCTCTAGCGCAGGAGACTGGGCAGGATTACACTTCAAAAATATGTCACCTGAAACAAGACATGTTCCAGTTTCACATGCTGCAGGCTAATAATCTGACTAGGCAGCAATCATTTGAAACACAGGGCAAGACTGGCTCTGTTTGTCCCTATGAGAGTTGCTTGACCAGGATCCATCAGAAGCAGGTGGTAAGCCTACTGGACCAGCATGATAAGTTCCTAACTGACAGAATAGTCATCATGGCCCTGGTTTCACAGCATGTATTCGATTTAGTTTGAGCCCCTAAAGCACCCCCTTCTTTGGATGGAACAGCTTGTTGGCAGTTTCCCTGTTCCCTCTTGCCCTGCAGACCTCTGAGACATTTTGGTTGATGATGTCTGACCCCACAAAGTCATTCAGGCCATCTCTGCCTCGACAGCTAATAATGCTCCTGGTACTGATGGCTTCACTTGTGAACTTTATAAAGTAATTGGTCCTATTATAACTTGGGAATTGGCAATGGTATTTAAACATATTTTGGCCTCATGCTCTACACTTACCATAACAAAACACATTCTGATTTTTTTATACAAGAAGTGGACAAACATAGGCTTACTAATTGGATACCCATAAGTCTGCTGAACACAGATTTCAAAATTTTGACCAGACTCTTGAACAATAGATTACTTCAGGTGGCTGGTCATTTATTGACACTCACAAAGACTTGCTCCATCCCTGGGAGATGAATCATGGACCACCTAGTTTTGCAATGAGAAATAGTGGAATGTGGTAACTCTGACAGACTTTCAGGTTTTTTGTTCTCTCTGGATCAATGACAGACTTTTGACTCTGTGAACCATGATTTGTTATGGTTTGTGCTACACTCCTATGGTGTTCCTTTAACTTTCATCGGTTGGGTATGGAGCCTATACATAATATCACCAGCCTGCCCAGTCATGAATGATTGGACAGGCCCTATGATTCCCTGTTAATAGTGGTGTCTGATGGGGCTGCCCTTAAGTTCCATCTTATATGGCTTTTGCTTGAACTCCTTATTATGGGCTCTGAATTCCTTCCCTCTGCTGGTACCTCTCTGGGTTGTTGCAGGGTTTTTACCTTACAAAGCCATAGTGTATGCCGATGACATGTTTATTAATGGAAAATGAACCCTCAGTTACAGCAGCATTGACAATTTGTATTACCTAGGTTATGAAACTTATTTCCAGTGTCTGCTTATTGTGCTACTTCCCATTATAGTTTTAAAAAATCCATGTTGAAGTATCTGAAATCTAACTCTGCCTGCAATTGTACTTACATTTTTTTCAGGTTGTTGTTCCCTTTTACAAATGGTGTCCTTGATTGCTTTTGTTTGATCTCTGTTAAATCTATGCTGAATACACAAGTACATTCTATAACTTATTTGTATCTTGTTGCTTACTTATGTTATGACTGTTATCCATTGTTACTTTTTACTGTACTACTGCTTCACTATTGTTAAAGCCTTTTTTTCAAATTGTCCGAATATTTTCTTTGTAATCTCCTGGGTCATACCTGAAAATGGTATCCTGTGAGTTGGGCTATCCACAAGTGGACACCTACCAAAAAATGGTGACCCACTTGCAGTGACTGCCCTGACGGCGAGGGCATGGGAAGGGTTCATGAAAGGCAACGGGATGTCGCTATGTGTATACACGCATGGAGGGGGGAGCGAGTCAGCCGAGCGAGGGGCAGGAGGGTTTCTGAGGGGTGGTGCCACAGATTGCCGCTGAGCTGGCTCTGTGGCATGGTGGTTTGGGTGCTGGCCTGCGGTGGCGGGGATGTAGGGTTCGGGTCCGGGTGCCATCATATTTTGTTCAACCCAGCCTGAGACAGGGATTTTATTATTTTTGCACATGGATACACACACCCGACATGCACCCCCCCCGGAATTGAGAATCTATAGCAGGGGAGTGAGGGGGGCACAGCCCCCCCCCACATAAAAGTAAACTCCCACAAGTTTTTGCACCACTTTCACTGGTGCTGGAGTTGCACATCGCTGAAATTGAATTTCGATGATGTACACTCGCCATAAGGACGATCACCTTTCAGCAATCGCCCTTATGACATAGAACCCCTGAAAATAGGCATTTATTTGTCTAGTGTGCTTACCTGGTCAACAAAAGGTAAATACTGTAAATAAATAAATACATTTTGGAAATTTTTCAGGAGCTTCCCTGAATCTAAGCGAATGTGCAGGTTTAAGGTTGGGAACTTAAGCTCCTCTCACCCTCCAGATTATGAGTATTCGGATCTCAGTTCAACCGCTGAAAATCTTGGTTATTTTGTTTGGCTCTGGCTGTATGGATGTTCTAAAGCATGAGCCTAAACTCCACCATGGGAAACAATTAGCAGCTACATGGAATCAGTGGCAGATGGGAAAGAAAAAGAGAGTTTATCAGAGTAATACATATTTGATTCTCTTATTTCTTTATCTTAGTTATGTTCCCCTGTTGAAATCCTGTGAGGCAACCTTACTGAATGTTTTTTTCCAAGCTTTCAGGGGCAGCCACCTTAAACTTATAAGCAGGAATGTGACTTACCTGCTTTTGACACAAGGTGGACTGTCTATGGTAAATCTTACTCTTTTATGGTATCTTTTATTTTTCACTAACCTCAGACGCCTACTGTATAACAGCGACTCTAGCTGGGACCTTTATTTATTTTCCAGTGTAATACCTCGTTTCAGACTTGGGACAAAGATTCTTTATCTGTCTTCAAAATGTCTACCCTGGCTTCTTCATATATTAAAGAGATGTTTTTTTTTCAAGTTAAGAACATGGCAAGTTTCAAGTCATCAGACTCTCTTTCAGTGCAGGAAAATTCTTAATCAATGGATTCTAGCCACCTGTTTTTCAGTACAGGAGGTGTTTGTACATTACTGTCAGAGTTTCAAGTACTCCAACATGTATCAGTTTACCGATACTAGAATCCCCCAAAAATGTGGGACGTACAATGCACTGGCTTTACTGCCATGAGAAGCTGAATATCAAAGTGAATCAAAAGCATAAACAACTAGAGGAGTGCATATGTATCAGGGAACTCTGCTCCCAACAATTGGAGACTATGGCTCACCTTTTGTTTCATTGTCCTTATATTTCCTCTTTTTGGAATCTAGTGGCTACAAAATGGTTATAAAAAACCTTTTTCTTTAGTCACCTGTAATGTTTTATTATATAGTCACTTCTCTGGAATATGGGGGAAATGAGACTGTAGTACATTGTGAGTGATATTTGCAGTGTTTAAATGGCACATTTGGCTGGTACAGTGTAATTATATGCTACATCAATAACAAATCACTTTGGTGGCACTTCTTTGTAAAATAATGTATGAACTTTGATTAATTTATTATGAGGAATCTACCTGTATTCCACAACAGGTTCTGACAGCCTCTTGGAGGAATCTGCCCTGTATCACAGCTTCAGATGAGCCCATTACCTGTTTCTGTTATGGATAGCTTATTTTTTCCCCTTCCTCCTTTGTTCTTTTCCCATATTGTTCCTTCCCCTCCCAGTTTACTTTGGTTTCCATATAGTATTTTGAGTGTATATTCCTTCTGCTGCATTGTACTCACATGACTGTGTCTTTTTTTTGTTGTTGTTTGTCAACATTTCTTGATTTGTAATGCACCCTTCTTTTTGATGTATATTTTGTACCTGTTTTCTTTCAATAAACTCCCCCACTCTTTGTAGGGGGTGCTGTCTGCTTCCTGTGAGAAGATGGAGGAGCCCAGCATTGTGGATGAGGAGGGTGGTATAGAGTCTGGGACAAAGGAGATAGCCTCCTCTTTGGTTCCTTATTCACCAGATGCTGCAGTTTCAACCAGGGTTACAATTGATCCACTGGATATTTCAGATGCAGAACTTCTTGATGCATAACAAAAGTTACAAGCCAAATTACATGAAAAAATGTATTAATGACTATGACGGAAGAAGAATAATTAAAGTTTCTTCAAGAAAAAAGTAGACTGGGTCATGTGATGGCTGCCTGAGAGTGAACATTGACCTTCCTGTCCTTCCTCTCTACATCAGCTTTTTTTATAAGCTTTTTTACCGGCCTGATTCTAAAGGTGGATAGTGTACTCCTCTTACCTGTAGACCTTGCTGGAGTGCTGTTTTTTCAACTCTGGGCAAATTGTCAGAGGTAGAGATGAAAACTCCCGCTCCATGCCATACGCTGCCTCTGACTCCAGAGAGGCACAAGAACTCCAAATGACCTAAGCAGCAGGCCACTGCCTCTACTAAAACCTCCTCAGTGGGAACAGCACTAACTAAAGAAAAATTTTTGTCCAAAATGAAACCATTTCAAGCTGCGGTCACCGCTTTAACTAAAGAATTGCAGTGGCTAAGATCTTCAGTGGACTCTCTCTCTACCAGAGTCATTGACTCAGAAGCCCAGCTGACATCTGTGGAGAACTGGCAGGCTAAACAAGAACCTGAGATGACTTCCATGGGCCAAAAGCTCTGCTGCCTTGAGGAGAAAATAGAAGACCTCAAGGTATGGAGCCGACGTAATAACTTAGTTCTCACTGGGCTCCCCAAAAGAGAAGAAGGGGCTAACCCACCGATCGCTGAGACCACCATCTTCCCCTGGAGCACCACCACACCCTCTCATTTTCAAATTACTCAACTTCCTGGACAAGCAACATATCTTGTCCAAGACCAGTGATATGAAAGAGCTTCTTTAGGAAGGCCACTGCTTGTGCATTGTGCAGGATGTCCCTCAATCAGTCCAGGCCAGGAGAGTTGAACCTCACCCGATTGTGACCAAATTAATAGCAGCCAGGAAACTGTTCCGGGTTTGATACCCCGCTATATTTCAGGTGAAATGCCAGGACCAATGGCGATCCCTTGATTCACTGACTCAAGCCATCACCGAGCTTAAGATCTGTTTTCCAAATTTATTCAAGTGAGATCAGGAAGTTTTTAATTTGTCTATGCCTATCCTTGCTTGGAAAGTGATCTGTGTACGCCATTGTGTGAGAGATGTTGTTGTGATTCTTGTACCCAGGGGAATATTATTGTTCTTTGCTCCCTTCTATTTTCCTGTTTGTACTTGCAAGATTGCCATTTGGACGTTTGTTGTACCTCAGCCTGCTTGGTCTCTTCATCTCTACTGAATTTGGCCCTTTATAGATGCTCCATAAGCTTTCCATCCTGCACAAACTTACAAGGAGTTTTTCTGGGGGCCCTTCTTCATTTGTTCAGTGACCCGGAGGGTTCTCTGTTTGTAGATCTGGTTTGCCATTGGGAGTCTCAGTTCCAGGATTCTTGAATTTGGAAGATATTGATTGAATGGGAGCACGGTGCAGGTAGGGTCCCACTTTTATTATTCCCTACAGCCAGATCTCCACTCAGTTCGAACATTTCAGGGTTGTCTATGGAGCTCAAGGGACAGAGTGTTTCAATGGATCTCCTTTCTTCAGGCAGTCCCAGTGATACAAGAGCTAAGTTGTTCTTTTACAGTCAGTGGCCCCTCAGGCCAATGTTCTATCTTTGAGTGGGCTACACTTTCTCAGCATGTATCTGGATGGGACCTTATTTGCCCGGTAGTCCATCTTTTTGCCTCCTTATTGTTTTGGACTTTGCATCCATTTGGACTGTGTGGGTTACACCTGATGGGCCTTGATAGACAAGGGGATTTCATTTGTTCCGTTATCCAATGCCACCCTTTGCTGATAACATCATATCATCTTTAAGACGGTGGGCATTATTTTAACTCTGACTGACTGCCCTGTTTTCCCACTGGTTATTGTGACCCTAGCTGGCATCCCTTATATCCACAGTCTCACTTTGATGGAATTGTATTAGTGGACATTACTTACTAGTTGACAGGTTTACCACAGTTTAGTATCCTGCTGATTGCTACTGTTTACTGTTACTGTTCTTAATAATTTTAATAGGCTGCTGTGGGTTTATTGGAGAGGAAGGGGAGATGCAAGGATTGGTATAACTTCAGTAGTGGGAATCTTGATCATTAGGACCAGGTGTGTCTGGGGAGTGCGGTTGTTAGGACCGGGGGCAGTCTTATAACCTTTATTGCTTTGGGGTTATGGGTTTGGGGGCATGTGGGGGGTCCTAGTACTATTTGGGATTGTAGCGGGGACCCACACAGGCTCGACTCCCTTTGTCAACCCTAGTGGGGTGGGGTTCAGTGATGTTTTCCTCAGTTTTTCTTTGGAAACAGTTCAGGATACTATCACCATACCATATATTTTTTCGTTTCCTTTGGTGGTCATAGCTGCATTGGATGAGGTTTTTGGGGGAATTTGGGGCCTCAGAGGTGTGGTTTATATTAGTTTTCTGCAGTCCATTCCTAATGTCTCATTTTATTTGGCTATTGTTAAATCCAAGCTCAGTAGTTAATTATGAAATACATCACCTGGAATGTTAAAGGTTCCCGTTCCAGGGTGAAGCAATATCAGATCTTAAGACACCTTTAATGTTAAAATGTCAGGTTGCTTTTCTTCAGGAGACCCACCCTCTCTCTGTAGAAGGACTTGTCTTCCACAGACAATCAGCTGAACAGGTATTTGCAGCTGGAAATTCTATGGCCCAGAGGGGGGTGGCAATATTAATTTTTAAATGGACCAAATTTCAGGTGTAACAGAACGTAAAAGATCCTCATGGTTGTTATCTGCTAGTAAAAGGGATTCTTGACCACTCTGAGGTTCTTCTAGGTTGTATATATGGGCCTAATAGTGATTCCTCTGAATTTATCTCTGAGCTGTTGACCCAGCTGGCCTCTTATGTCCATATCCCAATCATTCTGGCCTGGGATTGGAATTTAACCTTGACCTCAGACCTAGACAGGACTGGGCATAAAACCTTTGTGCTTTCCCCAGTTCAATACTCTCTTTCTGAGGTGATTGATGTGGGGGGCCTATGTGACCAATGATGGGTGTTACACCCCTCTGATCGGGTGTATACTTTTTATTCATCAGTTCACAGGACTTTTTCCAGGTTGGATTATTTTTTAGTTAGTAAAAGTATATTACTTGATATTGTGTGGGGGGGGGGGCTGTTAGCCGTAGGATATTGGCTGATCATTCACCTACTTGGTTAGAATGTAATTTTTCCACTACTTCCCATCAAGATAAAATAGGGAAACTGAACACTCAGCTCCTCCATGAGGAATGGGTGTTGTCTAAGATAAAGGACCTTATAACCCATTTCATGGAGGGCAATCGGGGTTTGATTCCTGATGTCGACAAACTTTGGTGTGCCCTTAAATGTGTTTTGCACAGAGAATTTATCAGGTTGGCCACCAAATGGAGGAGGAAGCTAGAGACTGCTCTTTGTCTGCTCCTAGACAGGAGTCAAACCTTGGAGAATAACTCTTCTCTTGCAACCTCTGAGGAGGAGAAGGAATTATTAACATCTCTGAGGGATCGATATATGGAGAGCCTGAGGGAACGAGCTAAGTACTCCTTTCTCAAAACCCATGCCACCTGTGTTGACCAAGGAGATAAATCAGGGCATATTCTCACTCTCCAATTATGGAGGCAGGAGGCTTCCCATCTGGTCCTTTCTATAACCTCCCTAAAAGACAACTCTCTCAAAACTTCTCCTAAAGAGATAACCCAAGAGTTTGAGTTGTACTATCATCAACTGTATAGCTCCCCTGTTAATTCTCCTTCTACCTCAGAAATTTAGGATTACCTCTTCCCCATTTTTATTTATTTATTTATGCATTTATTTATTTTAGTTTGGGATTAATACCTTTGAGTCAAGGACTCTTTTTCAAAGGTTCCACGTCAATTGTTAAAAACAGACATAACAATAAAATACAGAGTTAACAGTAAAATGAACATTGAATCATATACACAACCAGTAACAGAACAAGTCTGAGGTTTTACACATCAGTTTAGTACTTAATTACACAAGCTTGATTCAAGGAAAGAGAAGGGGGTGGGGGGGGTAGCCAAAAGGCGGTATCGTCAGAGGAGGGGGAGAGGAGTGTTCAACCATGAGGAGACATCATTAGTTACAAAAGGATACAGTAAAGGGGGGTCCCAGGGAAGGTGATATTCAGTGGAGTGATAATTGAGGAAAGGGTAGGTACTGGGAGACTGTCGTCTGAGTTATTATCACATAAGCACCGGCAGGTACGGGTAATTTTTGAGCCAAGGAGGGTTCTGAGCCCAGTTTTGAAAGTACTAATCTTGGACGTCTCAGAGAGGTTAGTGGGTAGTTCATTATACCACTTCGGTCCCTGATACAGGGTGGAGTTTTGGGCACGTTTCATCCCTTTGAAGGGAATCATCATCCTGTCAGTGGCCGTACTTCGGGTCAATTTTGTAGGGACAGCCAGCCTAAAGTGGCCTCCCAGTGTGGAAGATGACAGACCCAGCAGCACTTTTTTAAGAAGCAGGCAGGTTTGATATTGCCCTCAAAGGCTGAGTGGAAGCCACCCAGTGTCTTTGTAGAGCATGGCAGTATGGGTGTCAATGGAAGCCCCCAGAGTGAGGCGTCAGGCTTTATTGAGGAGTGTGCTGATCCTGTTTAGGGCTGTTTTTTCCCACCTCATAAATAGGCAATCCATAGTCTATGGTAGACAGTACTGAACTACTAGTGGCTAGTTTGAGAGCATCAGGAGTCATTGAGTCTCTATGATGGAAAAGCATACCCAGCTTTGCATTTGTGGTCTTGATACCTGAGTCTATGTGGCTTGAGAAGGTGATGGTGTCATCAAATGTGATGCCGAGATATTTGAACTTGGGGACTTGGTCTAGAAACTCACCCTTTTGGTTATGTATCAGCAGTGGCAGGTATTTCTTTTTGCTTTGGGGGGTGGTGCCCCTCGACTTACAACAGTTCAGCAGTCTTTTCTAGCCAGTCCCATATCCCTCCGAGAAATTTTGACTGCTATCTGATCCCTCCCCTTGGATAGTCCCCTGGACCAGATGAAACATAGAAATATAGAAACATAGACTTTGATGGCAGATAAGGACCGCTTGGCCCACCTAATCTGCCCATTTCCCTACCTACAGGATAAGCTGCAGATCCTAGTTAACCAACAGCCTATTTCTTCCTACCCCCCACAAGAATTGCCTTATGTCTGCCCCATGTATTCTTGAATTCTCCCACAGTTTTAGACCCCACAACCTCCTCAGGAAGGCTGTTCCATGCATCCACTACCCTCTCTGTGAAAAACCACTTCCTCACATTGCGCCTGAACCACCCCCCATCTTTAAATTGCATCCCCTTGTTCTTGCATGTCTCTTTTTCTGAAAGATGCTACCCTCTTGGACTTTGTTGATTCCACTGAGGTACTTAAACATTTCTATCATGTCCCCCCCCTCCTTTTCTCAAGGGTATACATATTAAGCTCTTTTAGTCTCTCCTCATATGGCTTCTCTTACAGACCCTGCACCATTCTAGTTGCCCTCCTCTGGACTGCCTCTATCCTGTCTATGTCATTGCGGAGATGGGGTCTCCAGAACTGGACGAAATACTCAGATGGGTCTCTACCAACTGTCTGTACAGAGGGATAACAATTTCCTGTTTTCTGCTGGTGATGCCTCTCCCTATGCATCCCAGTATACCCCCAGTTCTCCCTACTGCCTTCTTACATTGCTTGCTAACCTTAAGGTCATCTGATATGATTACCCCCAGGTCCCTTTCCTTTTTGGTTTTTGTTACTACCCCCCCATTGTGTAATCTTCCCCTGGGTTTTTGATTCTCGGGTGCAGATGGTTTCCCTTATGATTTTTATAAGGCATTTTTATAAGGCATTTGCCAAAGAACTTACCCCAATTCTCCAGCAATTATACTCCTATTTTTGTGAGGAATGCATCTCTGATTTTTCCCTATTGAAGGCGTTGATAGTGGTATTACCTAAACCTGGTAGGGTCTCAGATAGAGTAACCAATTATCATCCCATTTTCCTTATGAATTATGATGTTAACATTTTCATTAAAATACTGGCAAGCAGGGTAATGCAAGTTTGGGAGGCATTGATTGGACCAGAGCAGGTGAGTTTTATGAAAGGTCATTCCTCGGTTGGTCATTTGAGGATGTTGTTCCATATCTTTTCTGCCTCAAGGGAGACCAATCAATCTATGATTTTGGTCTCCCTGGATGCAGAAAAGGAGTCTGATAGGGTAAACTGGGCCTTTTTATTTGCAGTCATGGAATAATTTGGCTTCCCCCATCCTTTATAAAAATGGGTTTGTGTGTTGTACTCCCAGCCCTGGGTGAAAATATACTGTAATGGCATAATGTCAGATGGGTTTGTCTTGCACTTGGGTACCCAGCAAGGCTGCCCCTTATGTCCCTTTTTATTCAGTCTTTATCTGGAGCCCCTGTTACACCTCCTCAAATATTTCCCCCTTATCACTGCAATTCCCATAGGCCCATTCGACCTCAGGGTCTCTGCATATGCGGAAAAATTTTACTACATCTCTCAGATCCTGTCACTTCCATTCTGGTGGTCTTGCATATTATTCAGGACTTTAACAGGTTTTCTAATTATAAACTGAATATTGATAAGACGGTAGTAATACCTTTGAATTCTAAGATATTTCAGTCAGACCTAGCTCATCTTTGGTTAGCATGGGCCAACCAGTTTAAATATTTAGGTATTATTCTTTCCAAGAGTGTAACTTTACTAAATAAACTGAATTTAGATGAGTTGGTTAGTAATATCCAACAAGATTTGCACAGATGGGCCTGACTTCCTCTGTCTCTTCAAGGCAGAATTAGTATTATTAAAATGAACATCCATCCCCAGATGTTTTATCCTTTGAATATGTTTAACTTTTGCTCCCCATAAAGTGGTTTAAGAGGGTCCATAGCCTTCTTTCCAAGTTTTTGTGGAAGGGCAAACCACCATGTAGGGCTTATACTAGATTAGGAGCCCCGAAACACCTGGGAGGCCTCAGCTTGCTCAATTTCTTTACCTATTATTTGGCAAGTCATATTGCCAAATATGCTAGATGGTCTACATTGGATACCTTTCAAGATAATTCCCCATGTATCCTTTTGTGGCTTCATGTGGAACAGCTGCAAATTACAGATGCTTGTTTATCTCCTGACAGTCTGTTTTTCATTCCGCCCAAACAACTTCCAGTACAGCTTCAAAACTCAGTTATCTCTGTCTCTTTAAAAGTTCATGCCCAATTTTGTAGAGCCTTACATTATGATAATGTCATGAATATATTCCAATCATTGTGCCATAACCCTAAATTTTGGCTCGGTGGATATATGTTGTCTCCTGGTGGAATGCCCGTACTGGAAGGGAAGAGGGTCCTGGACCTCCTTTCAGAAGGCTGCATCTGCTGATTAGCTGGTTTAGTATGGCATATTTGACCAATAATCAAGGGGAATTTCTCCAATCACTCCAAAATCTGGTGTGGCAACCCCACTCGGTCTCCCAAATAGTGTCTGTGCTATTTTCTAAACTCTTCCCAGAGATTTCAGGCCACTCTAGATACTGGTCTTCTTTATTTCCCAACTCTAATTTCAATTGGGATTGCATTTAACTGGATTTATATTGTTATGTATCTAATGACAAATCATGACTTACTCAGTTCTACATTCTACAGAATAGATATTTTACTCCTGTACACCTGGCTAGAATGGGAAAGTTACCCTCACCTTTATATACATGATGTTGCCAGACAGATGGATCCTTTTTGCATGTCATGCGGGAGTGCTCTGAAGTCATCTCCCTCTAGGAAAAGATTAAACATAGAGAAGATCCCTTTCTGGGGCTGGATGAATACTTTACTCCTGAGATCTGCCTAATAGGAGACTATTCAGGGGTGCCAGTCAGAGAAAGGAGGTACTATTTGGCCATGATTTCCCTTTTGGTGAATAGGGTGGCACTTCATCATTGGAAAGATCAGTCAGAGAGTCCCTATTCTGAATGGCTTAATGAGTTGTTTATTTTTATTTATTTATTTGTAAAATCAGTTTACAACCTTTGAGCCAGGGGCTCGTTTCCAAAGGTACCTCTTCACATTAAAGACATACATAGAGTTTTAGGTTACATAGCATAGGTGTGCAAAACAATAGGCATTCAACAGAGGCGCCACGTCACACTGAGGTCAGACAAAATACATTTAGGTTACAGGGTACATGTAATTGAGAACAGGTGTTACACAAGTTGGTATCAAAAATTGAGCAATCTAATAGGTATACAATGAAACAGCTGGCACTGGCCAGGTTAGACATAGGCACGGTGTACCAGGAAGCGATGGTGGGGATGGCTAGGTGGAGAGCCGCCTGGTGGGCGTTGTCATGAGAAGTCGGGGTGGAGGCTACTTTCAGAGACAGGAGCAGCTATGAGTGATGAAGAGTTGGTTTCGAAGGGTGGTTTTGAACTTGGAGATGGTGGTGGTATTGGTGATGGGGGCAGGGAGAGAGTTAAACCAGGATGGGGCTCTGTAGCAGAAGGACCTCTGGCCATGGCTGGTTCTTGATCTGGGCACCATTAGGATGGTCTTGTTGGATGACCATTTTGCAATAGTGGGAGGGCTCTGGTGGATGGATGCCATTACCCCAGGGGGGGAGAGCCTGAGTAGGGTGTTTTTTTGTGAGGAGATAGGTTTGATATCGGAGCCATTCATCCAGGGTAAGGAGTTTAGCCTCGTCATACAGCTGACAGGTGTGTGTGAGCCTGGGGGCACCAGTAATCAATCTGCAGGCTTTATTCAGGGTTAGGTGAATTTTTTTGAGTGCAGTCATGTCGTCAGCACCATAGACTGGTAGACCATAGTCTACAAGGGACAAAACGGATGACTTAACAGCGAGCCGGAGTGCATTTGGGGGAAGGCAGGTTCTATGGCGGAAGAGGATGCCAAGCCGTGTGTTAGTGGTGGATGTTAGGGCATCTATGTGGTTGTGAAATGTGAGGGCTGAGTCGAAGGTAACCCCAAGGTATTTGTAGGAGCAGACTTGTTCCAGTGGCTGATTGGTACTAGGAAGGATATAGAGTGGGTGATTGCTAGCTTTGTTTTGGGGGTGGGAAAAGAGCATAGCTCTGGTCTTTTTAAGATTGATGACGAGTCTTCGCTCCTTAAACCAAGCTTCGGCACTATTGAAAGACTGCTGTAGGGTGTCCTGAAGGGAGACGGGATTGCGGTGGGTGGCAAAAAGGACAGCGTCATCTGCATACAGGAGAATTTTGCCAGATCATGCACTGGGCAGGGTGTTCAGATAGAGTGAGAAGAGAAGTGGGCTCAGGATGGAGCCTTGGGGAACCCCAGAGTGAATGGGATGGGTATCAGAGAGTATCCCATTGATTTTTACACACTGTGATCGAGCGGCAAGATAGCTTGTGCACCATGCTAGGGGGCCAGCCGAGAGACCAGTGTGGCAGAGAGCATTCAGCAGAAGTGGATGGGAGATGGTGTCGAAAGCCTTTGAGAGGTCGATGAACACTGCACCAGCTAGGGAGCTGGTATCCAAGGAGGAGTGTAGGAAGTTGGAGAATTCAATTAGGGCAGTGCTGGTACTGTCACCAGCATGGAAGCCATGCTGCTCTGGGTATAAGATGTTATGCTTAGCCAGATAATCAGTGATTTGAATGGCCACCACTTTTTCCAGGGCTTTAGAGATGGGGGGGGGAGGATGGAGATTGGCCGGTAGTTGTTGGCCAATGACCTGTCGCCCCCTTTATGAATTGGTGTGATTATGGCTGTTTTTCAAGCCGTGGAAAATTGTCCCAGGCAGAGTGATTGGTTAATTAGGCTGGTGAGTGGGGCAAGAACTTCATCTAGCACCAGCCTGAGGATACTGGGGTCCAGTGAGTCACTGCCGGGACTGTTGCTATTTAAAGCTTTGATTAGGATGGGTCTGGCTTCCCGGGTGGAAATCTTGCACAGGTGGAAGCTGGGGTGCTGGAAGACAGGGGGAGGTTGGTTGGGGGGAGGGTCAAAGAAATTACTAGGGAGGACTGAGCTAAGGTCAGTGAAAGCGGTGTTGAGCCAGTTAGCTATGGTGGCAGGCTCGGTGGTGGTAGTGCCATTTCTAGTGAGCTGGGATGGGGCAGGGAGCGAGCTTTCCATTAAGTTGTTTACTATTACCCCAGAAAGTCTGGGCCGAGCCCCAGGAGGAGGTAAGGGTGGCCTGGTAATGGTCGACCTTGGCTTTCCGGATGGCCCAAGAGCACTTATTCCGGGCTGCATTGTAAGCCTGCCTATCAGACAGACGACCCGTTTCAGTGGCAAGGTGCCAGAGGTTATCCCGATTTCTTAGTAATTGTAGAAGGGCAGGGCTAACCCAGGGTGCATTCAGCTTTTTGGACCGGATTTTGGTGAAGGGTGCAAAGAGATCACAGGCCATGTTGAAGGTGTATGTGAAGAAGGCGAGGGCAGTGTCAATGTCGGTTGCATGATGAATGGGGGACCAATTTATCTGGGTGAGGAATACTTTAAGTTTTTTCAGCCCACCAGGGCAGAGGCACCTGTGGAGGGTGGTCTGGGCTTTGGGTTTGGGATTGGGGACTGCCCAATGAAATAGGATAGGGGAGTGGTCACTTAGGGAGTCTGGTAGGACCTGGATGTTTTGGATTTTTGGGGTGGGTTGGTTATAATAACATCCAGAAGGTGCTGGTGCCTCTCTTAGGGTTTATTCTCGTGGGCTGGGTGACGAGTTGCATCAGGTCTTGGGTGGCAAATGAGTCTCTGATCGCGGAAGAGGAGGTGCTGAGCCAATTTACATTAAGGTCACCAACTAGGATTTGTTCCGCCTTATGGTGGAGGGAGGCCAGGTAAGTCAATTAAAGATACCAGGGCCAGGTGCTGGTTCTTTGGGAGCGTAGGCCATGGTGAGATAGAGAGGACTCCTAGAGGGGTCTGGGGTGAGTTTGAGGGTGAGATCCTGGGCCCCATTTACAAGGGCAGGGGTGGGGAGTGCGTGTCCAAGTATTGTGTCCCTAGTGTAGATTGCACAGCCTCCCCCTCGTTTGCCTACTCGGTCCTCCCGGTATAAGGTATAACCTGGGAGGGAGACAAATGAGTCAGGGGTGGATTTGGACAGCCAGGTTTCAACCAGGGCTATGATGTCTTGGTTGATGAGCCAAGGCCCCGCACTGTAGGGAGCGTCAAAATTTTTCAGCAGGCTGCATATGTTCATGGAGGCTACTTGAGACCAGTGGGCCAAGTGGGTGGGTGGGAGGGGCAGGGCCTGGGTTGGGATGTATGTTCCCTGTCAGGAGTAGAAGGAGGAGAACTGCTCTGGTCAGAGGGTGGCAGATGGAGAGTTTATGCCGGGGAGCAATAGGATGAAGCGATAGCAAGGGTTTCATAGCACAGGGGTGGGTAAGGGCAGCACAGGCAGAGAAGACTTGTGTGATCAGATGCCCAAAGGAGCCAGGGGAGGAAAGGTAATGTCTGGATGGGGGTGAGGTGGAGAGGAGCATATGGGGTGTGTGGAGGAGGAGGAGGGGAGCAGTGGTAAAGGAGGAGGGGAGGACAGGAGGTGAGGTAGGAACACTGGGTAGTGAGGCTGAGGGTTAATAGGGACAATAGGGTTGGTGGAAGGCAAAAGAAGAAGAAGGGGGAGAAGAGAGAGGCCAGTGGGCAGGAGGTGCACATGCATAGTTGGTAAGGGTGGGAGAGCTGAAGTGAAGAAAGAAAGAATGGGGGAACTAGGATGATAGCGGGGGAGATAGTAGTGAGAGGTCACCTCTAAGTGTAGTTGCTGCTTTGGTACAGTGGCAGAGCTGGTTCCTGAGGTGCACAGGGCACTAGATTCAAGTCTTGCCCAGGGTAGCAGAAAGGACCCCAGCCAGTGGCTGTAGCAGCAGGGAGTTGGGTTCAAGGTGTGCAGAAACAATCAGATAACAATTTTGCAGTGTCTGAGGGTTAGAGTGTTTTTTAGAGTTTGAAATCCTGCAGAAATAATAGACAGGTGTGCTAGCTGAGTGGTGGAACTGCTGACTTTGACAGTGAGGGTGCAGGATTCAAAGCCTGCAAAGGCAGCAAGAAAGAAGTGGTAAACTTATATTTTGGCAGGTGGGGGGGTAGGTAAGAGACTAAAAGGCATAGGAAGTAAGAATAAAATAGGTAGACAAAGTGGTTCAGAGGTAGAGCTGCTGACTCTGACTGCAAGGGTACTGGGTTTGAACAGAGTGTAGAAGGTTTTTTAATTCAGAAAAGGAGGGAGGAAGGGTTAAGAGTTTGAAAGTAGAGGAAGATGTTGGCCTGGTTCATTGGCTTAGCGGTTAGTCAGTAGACTTTGGAAAAAAGGGTACCAGGTTTGAGGCTGCCGGGTGCTTAGTGGTAGGCTGATGGGAGGAGTGAGGAAAGTAGGTGGCAGAAAGGATTCACAGGAAACTGCAGGGACCTCTAGTGGGTAGGTTTGCAAACAGTTGCTAGGAAGGGGTGGAGAGTTGAAAGACGAGCTAGAGTGGAGAGTGCAGCAACCCCTTGTGGTTGGTGTCTATAAGCTGCAAATGGGAAAGTGGACACTTAGTAAAAAGAAGGGTAGGTCACGTGATGTGACATGTGACCTGCCAACAGCAATAAATGAAGCACCAACCCTGGGTGGGTGGTTGGGGCGGGAAGTGCTACACAACAGTCAGGCTGTAGTGCAGGACACTTTACCTCTTACAGGCTCTGGCAATCCCCGAGTTCAGTCTCCGCTGCTGGGCAGAGTTATACAATTTATGGCTTGAGAAGATGATAGTTAGTATACATAATTGTATTCAGGTATATAATAAGACATGGGAAAAATTACACATCTTATTTTTGCTCACCTCTTCTCCAGGAGCGGGTCACTGGAGCCTGATTGTTCTATTGTACATTTTTTCTGCTGAATATAAGGACACAGGGCACAAGGCTTCATCAGAGATGTGGATAGATCCTCTATGGCACTTTTTTGTTAAGAGACTGGATTCCCGGTTGTCCAGCTTCCTGCTCCCCATTCATTTAGTCCCATCTAGTGATAGTCCTTAGTGCCTTGAACCCTAAATTGTGTGTCTATATGGAATGGACTGTTTCTTTTTTTTTTTATTCCTTATTTTTTATCACCTTTTAACCTCTGGAGGGGTTGGGTGTGTTTGAGTTGTACTTGATGTTTTTATGTTGGTTATTTTATAATTTTATATGTTTGAAAATGTAATAAAATACATTAAATTAAAAAAAGAATAAAGTAGACTGGAGGAAGAAAAGAAACATAAACGGCAGTCTTATAGCCCACAATATGCACTGGAGAAGAAATTTCAGCAAGACAGCTCCTTAACAGGGCCTAACCCTCTTAGCACACTCTCTTCAATACAAACACCTTTATTTTTGGAAAAGTCCTGGTCCTTAGAAGCTGCTCTTAGAAATGGAGTCAAACTGCTGCCAGAAAATGGGTACCAGATCCATAATTCCTTCCCCAAGGTAAGAGCACAGAATGCCAGATGGACACCGCTGAAAGCTGAGCTGAGCTGCCAGAACTTCAAAAGAAACCTGCTGCCAGCAGAGCCCCTGAGAGCAAAATACCTTGTAAAACCATTCAGGCATGTCTGGTTTTGATATGCATGTTGCTAAAGAGAAAACTTTAGGTCTGAGGGCCATTCTACATAAATCAGCTGAGAATACAAGTTTTAATTTAAAACTTGTTAGCATTATGCAGCTGATTCAAGAGAATGATATTGCCATGGAAACTGAACAGGTCAGTCCACTAGTTACAATGAAGCACTCCTTTCCAAGCTCACAGCCTAGAATTAACACCGAAGCTATGTAGAAACAGCAGCACAAACAATTCGTGTTGATACCCATTTACTTCCCAAGACTGTTCACATCTAGATCAGTATTGGGGGCCATTTTAACTGTAGTATGTTAATGTCAGATAGAGAAGCAAAGACACAAAAAGTTTATTGTGACATGTCATTTCATAGAAATCTTGTTACACAAGCTTGATTAATTGATGCCCATTGTTGTAAAAATATAAATCCAAAATACACATACTTTCGAGGTACCTTATCTACACAAATATACCATTCATTTCTGTGAACCATTCCATCACCAATACAGACGTTATCTTACTTGAAACTGCAGACCATGGGTTGGTAGGCATTCGGATATCTGATTTTGCAGACTTGACTCCAAGTAAAGGAGTACGGTGCCTAAACACTAGTTTATTGAGCAATTCCTCTGTAGTATCAGAGCTTAGGCAACTTGTAGAGGCCAGGAAATCAGTCCTATGTATCTCTGATTCTCCTATTCAATGGCAGGAAGACAAGAAAAAGATTTTCAACATTTTTTTAAAGAAAAAAACTAGACAAATAATAAAATGTAAATACCATACAGTATGTATTTGGACTTAAGGGCAAGATTATGTGCATTAACACTTCAAAATTCAGGGACCCATGATTATTCTAAACAAATTTCACAAATTAAAAAGGAGGGGGGATACCAATGTAATAGGCTAACATCCTTAGTATTTAAGTAAACCCTTTGGAAAGCTGCTCCCAGCGTGTAAACCTGAAGACAATCCATCTTGTACAAAACAGGGATGGGAAATTGCTTACAGATAAAGCTGATATCCTTCAGATGTTTGAGGACCATATTCAACAGACATTTGGTATGGCCTTTTTAGGTAATCATGTTATGGATTCCTTGTTACAGGAGTGTAATTTTCCCCAACTCTCGACATAACGAGCAAGCACTTTGCTAGATGCAATCTCCTTTACTGAAATGACTTGGGCAATTAAAAGTTTAAAATCAGGGAACTGCGCCAGGATGCAACAGACTTCCTAGTAAGTTTTATAAATGGTTATAGGAACATCTGTCTCAGGAATTATTAATTTTATATAATTCCTTTCTAACAGCATCCGGCCTTCTAGGTGATATGTTTAAAGGCCTGTTAATTTTTTTACTTAAGAAAGGAGACTAGTCTTTACTTTCTAATCGATGTGTAATATCATTATTAAATACAGATTTGAAAATTTTCACAAAAATCCCAAGTAAAAGACTTGCACTGACAATGGAACATTTAATTCATCTAGCTCAGTCTTCTTTGGTTCCAGGCAGGAAGATTGCAGATGTTCTGATTTTATTACAAGAAATAGTAGAAATGGGTAATTTAGGGTTGTTTGATGGTTTTCTGATTAGTTTGAAAAGTCTAAAGCTTTTGACAAAGTACCTCATGAGTTTCTATTGAAATGTTTACAATATTATGAGATATCGGCTCTGTTTATATATTGGATTCAACTGTGTTATAAATCAGCATCAGTTATCCCTTATCTTAATGGGTGGTTAGGGTGAGCATGTTCAGTGAAAAAGGGAGTCAGACAAGGTTGCCTTCTTTTAGATGTTATTTCTTTAGATTTTCTAATAAGATTGCTAAATTCCTCTTCACAAATTAAGGGTATTACTTTATCAGAGCAAACCACTGAAGTTAAAACATTAGTGTATGCTGATGATCTATGCCTTGTGACAGCTAATTGCAGCTCATGTGACACTGCCAAAGAGGTGCTTAATAGATTTTCTGAAACTACTGGCTCCATTATAAACTTTCAAAAATGTTTTGTGGTGCTTTAGGAATGCATAATACACATATTTCTGAAGCTGCTGGGGTTAAAGATACAACCAATCTGTATAAGATCTTAGGCCTTTATTTTGGAACAGGAGAACAGGACTGCTCCTCTGGCAGCTCCTCCTCTCACCCCTTCCAGACCACACAGAATTAGTCTCAAGGTACAAGTTCCCTGAGCACAGCCATTTGAATTTGGTGCTCTTTTTGGTCTCCGCAGGTCTCTTGGCTTTACTGCTGTCCCTCCTTTATTCTCTTTTATTCCTATAATTTGGATGAAAATGCACAAATACATGTGTTTTTGATTAGTGAATTAATTTTGTATGAGTCTACAATCTGTAATTAACTTTAGTCTGCAAGCTGTTTCTAATGCTACTCTGAGTCTACAATCTGTACTTAACTTTGTCAAGCAGACATGTGAATCTACTTTTAGCAGAGACAGTGGAAATTATTGCTTCTTAAACAATAAGGATTAATACTGCTTAAACCTGCCTGCATGATTTCTTTTTCTCTTTAGGGAGCTGAGTATTTTTTACTGTAAGACACTGTTAAATTACTGCCTAATCCTGTCTTAAATCAATCAATCAATCTATCACTTTATTTACTGGGTAAGTACACTGGGCTGAAGCCCATTTTCAGGAATGACCTGGAGCCTCAAAAAGAGGTTAAGAAGCATGGTACAAAATGTAATACAACAATACACACATACAATAAATATTATAATGAATATAACATTTTAAAAACATTTACAAATAGCTTGGGATTGCAAATAGTTGAAAAAAATATTTCTTAAAAATGAACTGACTAGTAGTAATTTTGCAATACTGAGGCAGATAATTCCACAATTTAGGACAGGAGACTGAAAAAGCTCCCTTGTCCATGCAAGATGTAACTCTAGGCAGGGCAAACAAGAGAGAGAAAGGAGGAACGAAGTGTTCTGGTTTCATCCCTAAAGTCAAGAAGAGGGAATAAGAGGGACTTATGTTGAAGCCTAAGTATATTATTAAGCAAGCAACCTAAGTTAAACTGAAAATTCAGTTTAGGTGGTAACCACCCCATTTCATCATAAAGTACGCAATGATGGGTTTTGTACGGCCTTGCTGTAATATATCTACAAATTGAATTGTAAGTTGTATTATCTAAATCTAAATCACAGGCTGTTAAATGGTAAAAAGAAATGAATTATAATGCAATGAAGATAATTAAACACTTTGAGATATAGCCTCCCTTGCTTCCCTGGTTAAACAATCCCTTACTCTATATAAAGCACCAAGTTTTTGATTTACAACCTTAACTACTCTTTTAATGTGGGCTGCAAATTTAAGATTGGGCTCTAATAATAGTCCTAAGTATTTAACTTCTGTGACGTGTTGCAACATTAATCCACCAAGATCGAATATTTGGAGTACTGGAGTCTTTTTCAATTTGGGTTTAGAACCAAACAAAATACATTGGGCCGGATAGTCAAACTGCGCTATTTTGTGGTGCAAGCCCTTGCGCTGCACAAAATAGTTGCACTGGGGTGTGGCCAGAGCGGTATTCAAAGGAGTTGCACTATTGAACAACTCCTTTGAATATCACCCCCTGGCCACAGCCACTGTGCATGGAACAGTGGAACTTGCGCCACCGCAAGTGGTCAGAGTGGAGCAGTCAAGTTGCGGTGGCGCAAGTACCATTGCGCCATGCACAAATTTCCGATATTCAAAAGGTGACATGCAAATGGTGCCATAATTCATGCAAGGCGCAAGGGGGGCCATTTGTATCTATTTATGGCCCCATTTGCATGCCATTAGCATGCAGGTGCGCGATCCCGAGGACTTGCGCCTGGTGCCTGCCAGGCAGCAGCCATCGGGGACCGGCGCCCTAGCCGATCGCAGGCAAAGGTAAAATCCCCCACCCCCGACTGGCCCGATCGCGGGCAAAGCATAAAACTCCCCTCCCCCACTGGCCCCATCGTGGGCAAAAGCTGAAATAACCCCCACCAGCCCGATCACGGGCAGCAAAGTGTCCCCGACACATATCCCTGGTGGTCAGTGGACCACTAAGCCCTATCGCGGGCTGATACTGTTTAAACACACCCCAGGAGGTATCCCTGGGGGTCCAGTGAACCGCTAAGCCCGATCGCGGGCTGCATTATGTGCGACACCCCACCCCAAGACCATATCCCTGGTGATCTAGTGTCCCCCACCCCACCCACCCATGAAGCCCCACCACCCCTCCCCCGGCAGCCAGCGGGTGGCAGCATCCACCTGCCTGCCACCCCGCTTTCTCCCTGACTGGCTGCCCAGTAGGGCTGCGCCCATTGGTGCAGAGCAAGAGCCAATGGGCGTGCAGCCCATACTTACAAAAGCAGTCCAGATATGTGAATAATTCATTCTGGACCACCAGGGATATGTTGGGAGACACTTTGCTGCCAGCGATCGGGCTGGTGGGGAGGGGTTATTTAAGCTTTGCCCGCAATCGGGCCGGTCGAGGGCAGGGGACTTTTCTGCTTTTGCCTCCAATTGGGCCAGTGGGGGTGGGGATTTTTACACTGTGATCGGGCTGCAGGGGGCACAGGGGAGTGGGTTGAGGGCCAGCCACAGGTGGCAGCTGCCGTGTTGCGCCTGCAATGGCAGCTCACCTGTGGTGGCCTCGACTTACTCCTTTTTTGGGGCTTAAAGTTGTGCAGGCACAGGTTGGGGTTGCGCTGCACAACTCTACACAGCCGGCTGAATATTGAGCTGTGCAGTTTATGCATGGTTCCTCCCCTCCAGTTCAGCATGCATTCATTTGCATTGCGCTGTTGTTAGCATGTTTTCAGTGGTGCAACTGCCTCCTGCTGAATAACGAATGGTGCACTTCGACTATGAGACAAGAACCCTATTGCGCATGGCGAACCTTTGAATATCCCACCTTGTGTTTTTTCAGTATTTAATGCCAATTGATGCTGATTTAACCATTTACCTAATACTTGAAAATCATTATTTAATGAATCATATATGCCACAGAAATTGAACTAGAAAATAATACAATATCGTCAGTATATAAATGTAATTTTGATTTAGTTAAAATCTTTGAAATTGGGTCAACATAAATGGAGATTTTGGTTCTTTCTAAATAGAGAGATACAGCTTTATTTTAAATTCTATTCACAATCTTTAATTACTACCTAACTGTTACCCTCTATTCTGATCATTTGCATCCACCGTTTGAGAGCTCCTTTGTCCTCTAACAATAAATATACTTCTACCTCTGTCTTCCCACAGTCTAGCTGTGAGCTCTGATCAGGTGCCCTGCTGTGGACCACTTCTCTGGCAGCCCCACCTCTCGTCCCTGCCAGACCACTCAGAATTAGCCAGAAGGTACGAGCTCTCTGAGTGCAGCTATTTGAATTTGGTGCTCTTTTTGGACTCTGCAGGTTTCTAGACTTTACTGCCATCCCTCCTGTGTTCTATTTAATTCTTATAATTTTTCCTGCCCACCCTCCTCAGCCTGATCTCTGTTAAATACACCCAAGTTCCACCCTGTTCATCTCTCCCTTCCCTTCCCTCTATTGGCCACCAGTTGTCCTCTGTCTGTCTCTTGCTATTGTTACACTCTTTCTTTCTCTTTCAATCCATACCCCTTAGCTACCCATATACTACTAACTCTAAAAAGACTGGCCACCAATAGAACACAGTCAGTCAGGCTGCCAACAGCCTTCAGACTCTCTCTTGCTGTTTAACACACTCTCTGCCTCACATCATTCCTCTAGCTTCCCTTATACTACTACTGTTAAAAGATCACTTCTGATGGATCTGCCCTCCCAGATGAGCTCCTGCTCTATTCTACTCAGGAAGCATGACCACCTTCCTTATCTCTCCCCTGTGCTTCTTCACCCTACTCTACACCCTGCTCTCTCTTCCACACCTTCTATTGCTAAACACCTCCACTCCCCCTCACACCTCTCTTGCAAACCCTTTTACCTAGCTTACCCCCAGCACCATACAAATGGCAGCTCCCTCGTCTGTCCATCATAGCTGGACCCACTTCTCCACATGCCCTTCCCTCTCACTCATGTCCTTTTCTTACTCCTACACACTACTATGCCTTCTTAAATTTCAGTTCTCTACTCCCTGCCACTCACCTCATTCCCCTATTCCCACTAACATGCCTTGGATCAAGAGCACCAAGCTGCACTTCATCATTATCTCTCTATTACTCCTCTCTGCAGACAACATAAATCCCAACCCTGGCCCTTCACTCAGCAAAACACCTACTCCCTCCACTTCCCCCCACCACCTCTGTCCAAACCCCAGTTTCACTTCCCCGTGGCCTAAAAATCCTTCACCTCAACATTTGTAGTCTCCTACCAAAACTAGACCTACTACTCCCTTTAGTAGAATTTCTTATTCCTGACATCCTCATGGTATCAGAGACCTGGCTAACTAACAAAATTGCTGATACATCCATCACAATCCCAGGGTATGTCATTACCTGTCAGGACTGCACTGGTAGGGGTGGGGGCGTAGCTATCTACTCCTCCTCCTTTCTTCATACCACTACTGTATTTTCATCCACAGACCCCAATGCTTATGAAGCTCTTGTCATAATACTTTCTTTCCCTTTTTCTGTACCAATATATATTGCAGGAACCTATTGTCACCCTGGGATTCACCACCCTGTGGCCACTGATCTAATTACCACCATTGGGTCTCATACTTCTTTGGGTGAGCTGTACCTGCTAGGAGATCTAAACCTGAATTGGTTGTCACTCACCCTTGACAAAACTCATACTGACATAGCTGCCCTTAATCTGGCCCAATTAATCAAGGAACCTACTAATCTAAACTACAAAACCCATAACCATACTCTTATTGGCTGGGACATTACCTCCCATCCTCACTGCTGGACATTCTTAGTGACCATCATGTGATCTACCTAATTAGAAAAATTCACAAACCTAAGGCCCCCACAAACTAATAATGATCTACTCCTACAAAACACTAGACCTTGCCCCTCTACATCATGACCTCACTCAAGTTGTCTGGACTCCTATATCTTCATCCAATTCTATAGATCACACCCTTGCATATTTTACTACTCATTTTACCAACACTTGGAACAATCATGCCCCTCTAAAGCAAGTTAAAGTTTGTGGTAACTACCTCCCTTGGGTTACCCACAAACTCCTGGCCTGGCAACAAGTGTGTGTTAATGCATGGAAAACCAATAAATCCTCCAGACTCCCTCATGACTATGCTATCTACCAAACACTCCATAATGCCTATACCAAAGCCATCCACCTGGCTAAGGCAGAATATTTCCAGTCCACCTTTAATACTAACATAAACAACCTGTAGAAGTTTTGGAACTTAATCCACTCTCTTTTCTCTGCCCAGTTTAAACCCCCTCATCCCCGATGCTCAAAATAAACAACCAACTCACTGCTGACCATCCTACAGTAGCTGTTGAACTTATTTACTATTTTACTTCCTGCACCTCCACCCTGTTAGCCTCCCTCCCATCCCACCGTTACCCTCGCACCCCAGTCCTCCAACACCACCAGTCAGTGGAGAGCTTTACCTTTTCACCCATCTCTCTCAATGACACCTTAAGAGCACTACTATCTCTAAACCCATCAAAGGGCCACTCCCCTGATGGCCTTGACCCTAAGCTGCTTTACCTCTCTGCATCTGCTATTTCCCTTCCACTCTCTGATCTCCTCAATCTATCTTCCCACACTGTGACTGCCCCTGCAGCCTGGAAACATGCCACAGTTCTCCCCATACCAAAGGAAGGAGACCTTTCATCTCCAGGAAATTACCACCCCATCTCGCTCCTTCCCACCCTGGCTAAACTTCAGGAACATCTTGATCTCTCCCAGCTCTCCTCCTTTCTAGATGACTCCTCCTTTCCAATCTGTTTTTTAGAAGAATCACTCCACAACCACCTCTCTACTTAGACTTACTGACTCTATCCATACAGCCATGGATAAAGGTCACATCACTTCTGCTATCTTTGTCAACCTTGCCAAGGCTTTCAACACAATCTCCAACCCCCTCCTCCTTCAAACCCTCTCATCATCTGGTTTGTCTCAGTTGGCCTGCAACTGGGTCCTGGCATGCCTGGTAGGTAGAACTCAATCAGTTAAAATAGTTGACTCTACATCCCCACTGCTACCCATCAGTACTGGTGTGCCTCAAGGCTCCATACTTGGCCCACTCTTATTCTCAATTTTTATAAATGACCTACCATCAATATGCTCCTCATCCTCTATCAATATGTATGCTAATGACACAGTCTTGTTTGCCTGTGGCCAATCTCCCTCCGATGTGACTTCTAGACTACAGCTTGACTTCATTAATGTGCAATGCTGGCTAAGATCGCATCAACTTTCACTTAATGCCAAGAAAACAGTCTCCATGACCTTTGACACTAGGCAGAGACTCTCTAGGCTGCCCTCCCTCCCCTCCTTCCACACCCTTGATGGGACTACTCAAGAGCACACCTCCTCTTTTAAATACCTGGGTGTTTGATGGATCAACAACTTAACTTTTCTCTACATATCGACACCATCATGTATAAACTGTGCCCCGAGCTTGGCACCCTTTACAGGAATCACAGTTCCTTAGCACTACCAGTTCGACGTGATCTTGTTCAGAAAATGATACTCCCTATTTTTGACTACTGTGACATAGTCTGCAGTGCTGATCCCAAGTCTTTCCTCACCAGATTGGGCACTCTTTTCAATGCCTTCTGTCACTTTGCTTTTCATGCCCCCTCCCACACTCACCACTGTTCCTTGTACCATTCTCTCACCTTCCCCTCCCTGGAATGCAGGCGTCTCTTCCACTGCACCAAGATCACATCTAAATACTGGTTTGGGACTCTCCCCTACTATCTCTCTGCCTTTCTTTCCTCTTCTACCCCCTTCTCCCACCCCTCAGATCCACTGACACTCGCACCCTAGCTGTTCCTCATCACTCCACCTCCACTGAACAGGTAGCCTTCTCCTACCACTTCCCAAAGCTTTGGAACTCCCTGCCACCTCCTATCCAGCTCTCTTCATCCACATCCTCTATCTCTTTAGCCATTCATAACTTCTATTCCCCTAACTGCACTTGTCCATAGCCCCTCCTCTACCCTCCCTTCAGCCTCACTTTCCTCTACACCTACCTAACTTCTATCCTCTAACTACAGCTGTTCCTAGACCTCCTTCTTGACCCCCTTATCCACCCCTGTGCTTATCTCCCACCCCTCTTTCTCCACTCCTCTATCCCTGACACTCCTAGTAGGCTCCAAACTTGAACCTTCCCTCCCTCCTCTTCCTGCCCCTTCCCTCCCTGTTCTTTCTGCCGGTGTCCTGGCCCCCCTTGCAGAGTTCTCTACATCTTGAAGGGATGCAGGTCCTGGCCACTTTCTCATCTCCCCTCATCTTTTCCTCCCACTCCCTAATCCTGATCCCCTAGCAGGGTTTATTGCATCCTGAAGGGGTTTACATTAGTTTAAACTGGCACTCTCTTCCAACCCTCTTTCCCCTTCCCCCCACTTTCTAATCATTCCATGCCCACTTCCCTGATTCCTCATCTCCTTCTTGCCCTTCTGCCTTCCCGCCCATTCTTCTCTACCTTCCCCCCTCGTCTCCTTCCCCTCCCTCCCCTCCTGCCAGGCCCAGACCCCCTTGCAGGGTTCTCCACATCCTGAAGGGGAATTTGTTCTCAACTGCCCCCTACCCTACCTCCTTCCCTTCCCCATACTCTAACCATTGCTCTCCCTTTTTCCCCACTTTGCCTAAAACCAGCCCTCTCATGGTCCTACTTAAGCACTTTCTATCATATGCTTAGCCAACTTCTCTAGCACTTCAACTTTGTCTGCCTCCTCTAACCTATACCCTGCAGTTTTACCCTGATTTCAGCTGCTACACTGTCTGTTATATTTAAACATGGCTTGTTTCATTGGCCGGTAGGTCTGGGTCATTCCACTCTGTATGGTTACCACACTGTTTTCTTTGCTAATTGTGCTTGTATTGCTCCTGTATTGGTATTTGTTTGTTCTCCCAACTTTGTATCCCCCCCCGACGACACTTCTAGAAATTAGCTGTTTACAGCTCATGTTGTCTTTCCTGGTGAAACATTTTCTAATAAATAATAAGTAAACATATTAACTGTGAACAGCAGTTAGAGGTTGGGATCAGTAAAAATGTAACACAAAGAAAGAAATGGTCAATGAGTAAAAAGAAAATAATTTTTATAATTAAAACATCTGTTTTCTGTATTCTTATATTTAAGTTATGTGTACCCCTTCCTAAATCTTTGGAAGTGAAATTATATAGTTGTTGTTTTTTTCAGTATCTATGGTGTAGTAGGTAAAATTCTATAAAATGAGGTATGACTTATTTGGATATTTACTCTGGTGGTCGAGGTATGCCAACCCCTCTTGTATTTTTATAGCATCATTATATATGCTAATGTTAGACCAATTTTACAGTCCCCCTAAGGGTGGGTTCCATGGCTCACATGTCATATCTGCATACTATTGGAGGAATGGCAACTTGGAAAATTTTTACATAAAAACAAAAGGAAACAGAAGATACCTTTATATTTAGACAAACAAATAGTGTAGTTGCTGTATTGGTCCTAGTAAGAAGAGATCCAGAAGCAAATGGTTCCATACCTTTTATTGGCCCAGCATAGATGTTACAACAAAAGAACAAAGTGCCCTAGCTTTCAGACCAATCAAGTCCTTCTTCAGAAGCTTTATGACAGTAATTTAGAGAAATCCCATACTATTGATGTGAAAGGGGGCATGGTCTAGTTGCCGACAAGATGGCTGCCTAATCCAGGAGCTCCGACCCGCTAACACTGTATCGGGACTTCATCCCCATTATCCCGTGGATCTCGTACACCGGAAATGTAGTGCTACATGCCGTGGGTCTCACTCACCAGCTGGCTTCAATTTTGGAGGAAGCAACTAAGGCAATGCACGAAAAGAGTTCTCATTGTACCAGAGTGTACAATCGGCTGGAACAGGCCACATACATATTTACCTCATAGTGTACTTAGACAGTTGTCCCGAGGACTTAGTCTGCTATAGTATATTACATACAAAGGCAAGGATGAACTCAGCACAGTGCCCAAGGGTTAATAAAATGGAACCCCCAACTATAGTCAGAGCCAACGGCCCTGTAAGCCTGGCTGGGGCAGAATCCTCACAACAACTTTCCATAGGGGACTCATTACAACACATCGCCAGAATGCTTGAGACGGTGCTTCTGCGTTTAGATAACATTAATACCACCCTGACTGGAACTGTTGCTGACGTCCACAATTTGCAGGATAGGATAAATGTAGCTGAATAAAGAATCAAGGTATTGGAGACACAACAGCAACAAATGTGGCAGTGCTTACATAGACAAGAGGAGCATCTGGCTGTCCTTTGGGAGAGGGTAGAAGACCAGGAGAATAGGGGATGCAGGAACAACTTGAGAATTCTAGGACTTCCAGAAGGGGCTGAGGGTACTTCGATAGAAAAGTTTCTTAATGAGAGTCTACCTATCATGTTGGGGGAGCGCTGGAGGAGTAACATTGAGGTGGAATGAGCCCACTGCGTAACAACTAGGTCTAATAAATACAGATCATCTCCAAGCCCTAAAGTTGCCTACCTTCTATGTTACTCCACAAAGGAGAGAATACTTGGAGTGGTTTGGGACCTGGGGGAGCTGTGATGTAAAGGGGCCTGCATCTCAATCTATCAGGATTTTGCCCATGAAACTGCGGTGAAGAGAAGAACATTCGGCCCAATAAAACATTACCTACACCAGCACAACTTTAAATTTCAGTTCAAAAACCTTACCAAACAGCAGGTGGCCAAAGATGGGACAGAAATGGTGGCAGCTCATCCTAGGAACCTAGAGCGTAGGTTGGCTAGGTTTTGGCCTTCACTACCAAACCCGACTACAGTTTCCAGAAGGCTTTGGGAGCCCCCTGATGACAGGAATGATTCTGCACCTTCCAACTCCCTGGGGAAAAAATTGCCTGACAGTTCAGCCATACTGGTCCCACACTATTTGGGTCCCCCACCACTAATGGACATATCACCTCCCTGCCCAGATCATGCAGAGGCCACTAAATCAGCACCATCTCTTTCAACACCTCCTCCTCCTCCCAGAGACACTGACTGTTTCTCTCACTCCCGCCAATGAATGAGGGAAGACGCACAAAATTCCACCTGTAAAGGAGCAGCTGCCCCTCCTGCCAAAATCAGCTGGAACGATGCACCTGCTATTCTGGAATCTAGGGACAATGTACTACCTATTGTAAATATGGAGCATTCTGGAGACTGGGCTGATATTTCAGACGCTGCCCTGCTGGAAAAAATGGACCCTCTTACGCCAATTAAACCAGGACTCTTCACATATGCAGCTGCTGTTACCACTGCAAGTTCCAATGCTCAAGCCTTGCCTCCACTGTCTCCTGAGCAGGCCAAAGGACTGGCTGCTTGATCCCTTGCATGCTTCACTTTTTTGGCTTCCAGATAACTGGGGCGTTTAACCCAGCAGACATTTCTGCATGGTTCCCTCTTTTCTCTTGTTGTGTTAATTGATTACCATATGGAGGGAAGTGGCATTTTCATAGCCCTCCCCCTTCTCGTTTTCCTGAATGTGGAACCACATTGGCCCAGTCCAGCCTAGGAGCAGTATGGCCTAGTGCTTAGCAAGCATATTTATCCAGTATTGATGGACCAGCTGGTCTGCTTTCCTCCCCCCCTCCATTCCCCCTTTTTCCCACAACCCCCCCACTCCTACCTTCCCCTGCCCCCCACTCGAGCTCATGGAGATGGCCCCCTGAGGGCACTTGGTGTGGGAGGAACTGTTTGTTTACACCTCCATGCAAACCCAACCTGAGTGGCAGATAGAGCATAGCAGTAGGGCACAGTTTAGCCCTCTTGTGCTTTGACCTCCATCCTCTAAGTGGTTGTTCACTTGAATTTTCTTAGCATATATAGAAAGTATAACATATTACAATTGTTCTCTTTTCCTGTTCTATCTTGTTCTGTATAGTGTGGGTAGGAATTTAAAAACATACTTGTTTCTTAGTGATGCTTACACCCTCTTACTTTGGATTGGTTCTAGTTCTGTGGTTGGGTTGCAGTGATTCCTCATCTTTCCAGAGTACCTCTATCCCTCCCAGTCATTGGACCGCAGTAAGTACACTTTCTAATCCTTTCCTGGGGATCATGGCAAAGGGTAGTGTTGCACCATCTATGACACACTTGGTGTCCTGCAACGTGAAGGGTCTAAACCACCCAGTTAAGTTCACAAAAGTGCTACAGCACTTGAACTCACTCCGGGCAGAGATAGCCTTATTGCAGGACACACATCCTATTTCTCGAGCAACTACATGGCTTAAAAAAGCTTGGGTGGGAAAGGTAGTAGCTAGCTCAGTAGTGAATAAAACAAAAGGAGTAGCTATCCTCATCAGACGTTCCTCATCATGGAAGGTAGATGATGTTAGAAGAGATACTCTGGGGCAGTGGGTGGTGGTCAAAGTTTCTTCCTCAGGGAATACATTGCAGTTGGGGAACCTATACACACCTAATAAGGACCATTCTGACTTTTTTCCAGCAATTAGCCAAGCATTAGTGGATCTAAACCTTCAAGGGACTCATATACTCATAATCCTTGGTGGGGATTTTAACATGGTCAGTGACATTTTTCTGGACAAATCTCACCCTAGACTGCATACCACACACAGGGGTAGGCAAGCATTGCAAGACCTGATTGAGGAATGGGCCCTTGTCGATGTCTGCCAAAGGGATCATCCTACAGGTCGGGGCTTCACATTCTATTCCTCCCCACACAATTCTTATATCATTGTTGACTTTTGTCTCATCAACGATCTTGCTGCCCAAGGCACAGTCAATGCGTCTATAGAACAGACCCTTATATCTGACCATGCCCCAGCTATAATCTCATATTTCTCTTCTGGCACCCTCCCCCCCAGGTAGGGTTCAATGGCATTGCAACCCATTACTATTTCAAAATCCTGAGTTCCAACTCAACTAATGCTCAAACAGGCATCTAAGGAGTATTTTACACTGAATTGAGACTGTGGGGTTGTGCCGGACATGGTATGGGAGGCATTCAAAGCATTCCTCCATGGTCGCATTATCTCCTTTGTGGCGGCTTGGGATAAGGCCCGTAGATCCAAGCTGACCAACCTGCAAACACAGCTTCAAGAGCTAGAACAGTGTTTCAGGCAAGCTGTGCCCAGCAATAGGGATAACTCACTGCAGTGCCGCATCTTAGGGCTTAAATATGAAATAAACAGCATCCTCCATCAGAAAGCTGAATGGCTTCTCCTTCGCTCAAAGCATGCATATTGGGAGGGCGGTGAAAAATTGGGTAAACTCTTGGCATTTCACCTGTGCCAACAATGGGCAGCCACCAAAATTCACTCTCTCCGTTCCCCATCTGGCACCACCGTCTCCGATCCCCAGAGCATCAATGAGGTTATGAAAGTCTTTTACAAGGCTCTCTACCAATCTCAGGGTGCTACCCCTGACACCCAACTTCGCCACTGCATTCTCAACTTAGCCCGACAAACCCACCTGCCGGCCCTCACTCAGGCCCGGTTAGCAACCTTGGATGCCCCTTTAACTTGTGAGGAACTTTGCCAGGCCTTGGCAGGCATGGTCTGTGGTAAAGCTCCGGTGCCAGACGGAATGACAGTGGAGCTATACTGAGCCTTGGGACCAGATATCTTACCACCGTTGAACTTAGCCCTATAAGCGGCACATATGGCTGGATCCCTCCCAATGACGATGAGAGATGCACTTATCATATTGCTCCCAAAAAATCACTAGACCCCCTAGATTGCATCAACTACAGACCGATAGCCTTACTATCAGGTGACACCAAGATACTGGCCAAGCCTTAGCCATAAGACTAATGTCCATTCTCCTGTCTTTCATTCAACCAGCACAAACAGGGTTTATGCATGGTTAAATGGGTTCTGATAATACTAGGCTCCTTCTTAACCTTAAATGGTTTGCAACCAAGGGGGCACTTCCGATGGCAGCAATGGCTGTGGATTTTTCCAAGGCCTTTGATTCCATAGAATGGTCATACCTCCACCAAGTCTTTGACATCTGTGGCTTTGGGGAGAGCTTCAAACATTGGATCATGACCCTGTATCATTCCCCGAAGGCACGCATTCTCACAAATAGCGATATCTCACCCTCCTTTTCTCTCCTTAGAGGCACAAGACAGGGATGCACTCTCTCCCCTCTGCTGTTTCTAATATCCCTGGACCCTCTCATTTGGACTTTGATTTCATTGCCCCAGGTGCAGGGTATCCAGGTTGCCCAACGTTCCTATCTGATAGCAGCCTATGCAGATGACCTATTGCTGACCATTGCCAATCCTGCCCAGTCTATACCCGTGGCCCTTGATGTACTATGGGAATTTGCCATGCTCTCAGGCTTAAAGGTCAACCATATTCCCAAGTCTCTGAATACTTACCAAAATATTATTACAACTAAATGTAAATTCCTAGCTTTGAATGCAAGATCTTTAAACCAACTCAAATTAGCAGAACTCAAAGCCAAAGTTAAACTTTAAATATAGGTGTGGTGGGAGTAACTGAAACTTGGAGGGACGCATCCTCAATTTGGTCCAGAGAAATTCCAGGTTATAAGTTATATCATAAAAACAGATTAGATAAGCAAGGCGGTGGAGTTCGTATGTACATACAAAATGATATTCCTTCTTTTGAAGTGTGTTCTCCCTTTCCTTTGGAAAGTATATGGGTTAAAATCTTATTGAAGGAGCAGTCCTATATAACTATTGGTAACATCTATCGACTTCCATCTGCAAATTCAGTTTACACAACTGATATGTTTAAAGAAATTACACATTTTTCAGAATCTCAAGATACTATAATATTTGGTGACTTTAACCTCCCTCATATTAACTGGGACTCATTCTCAGTACAGTCCTATGCTGAGAAAGGACTAATAGATGTGGTAGTTAGTACTGGATTACAACAACTTATTACTGAACCCACTCGAGGTCCTAATATTTTGGATCTATTATTTACTAACATAGAGCAACAAATTAGAAATTTATAAATTTGGGATCCACTTGGGACCAGTGATCATTCATCTATTCTTTTTGAAATTCAACAGTTTAAAACCACACAAAGGAAGCTATACTGTACAAAAAATTATAATAAAGCAAATTTTTCTAAAATCAATGAATACTTACAAAACTTAAACTGGGAATCTAATCTTCTTAATTGTACAACACAACAAGCATGGGACTTTTTTAAAAACATTGTACATTATTTGGAAAATACCTTTATTCCATCTAAGAGGAAATTTAATAATAAAGGAAAAATTCCCCCTTGGTTCAACAAGACAATTAAAAATCAGATTAAAATAAAAATGTAACTTTTTAGGAAACTTAAGAATAGTTCTGTTCCATTTAAAACTACTCTATTACATAAATACAGACTATCTGTGAAAAACTTAAAACATTCTATTAAATTGGCAAAAAATAAGCTAGAATGTAAACTAGCTCCTGAATATCAACTGATATTAATACTGCACTAGAATACTTCATTAAATCTTTCAACTCTGCATGCAACTTATATGCCCCAGTAAAAAAACGTGAAATCAAAGCACTATCAAATCCATGGATTACTGCCAAACTACTTGCCGAGCTCAAGGTTCGGGACCACCTCTGGGAAGTTGCCAGAGACACAGGCTCACCTCATGATACCCTAAAATACAAGCAGGCACGAAATAGATGTACCTCACAAATTAGGCAAATGAAGAGCGCCTATTTCAAAAATGCCCTTGAATCCACCTGGGGTGATGGAAGAGCTTTTCGGGACAACATCCGAAAAATAATGGGTAAACAATCAAAATCGTCACCTACCACTATGAAAGTTGATGGATCCACCACTCTTGACCCAAAGTCTATTGCAGATGCGCTTAATAAGACATTCACAGACCTTAGTGGGGTCCTCCCCCCAGATTTCTTCTCGGACTTACCTGTGCCTAGCTTAGTATCACAAAACACCCCTCGTGACAAACCACAATTTTACTTCAAGAAAATCAAAGTGCACGAAGCACACAGGTACATAAGAAAGGCCTGCTCCAAATCCAGAACAAGTAGTGACACGCTAGATCTAAAATCCTGTCTCTCACCCTGGATGAAGTAATTCACCCTTGCAAAATTCTTAATCTGTCACTTTGCCAAAGTCAATTTCCCAACAAATGAAATCTGCCATAGTTACGCCAGTGCACAAAGGGGACAAAACCTCAACGGAAACTATCGACCAATATCAATACTCCCTCCCTCTCCAAAGCACTTGAGCGAATAGTGGCAGACCAACTCTCTGATTACCTGGACAAATACAATCTACTCTGTAATCAACAGCCGGCTTTAGGAAAGGACATAGTACAACAACAGCCTTACTTGATTTCTCTGGAGAAGTCCACTCAGCCCTGGACAAAGGGTGCCAAACAGGTGAAGTCTTTATCGATCTTACAAAAGCTTTCGACACAGTCCATCATGGCCTACTTACCTCCTTACTTTCTAGCCTAGGCCTGGCCGAAGGTCCTTGTGCTTGGGTAAAAAGTTACCTGTCCAATCGGTCACAGGCTGTAAAAATCTCTAATGAACTCTCCGACTTCAAACCAGTTCTCTCGGGTGTACCACAGGGATCAATTCTTGGACCATCCTCTTTAGCCTGTTCCTTAATTCCCTCCCAGATATCTGCCAGGAGAAAATAATCCTATACGTTGATGATGCTGTAATTCTCTCTTCCCACAAGGATCCAAACTCCCTACGAAAAAGCCTGCAACTTGCTTTCTCTAGCGTTGAAAGGTGGTTCCTGGATAGTAAACTTGTGCTAAACCACAATAAAACAAAAGCCATGCTCTTCTCCAATCACCAAAACAAAAATAGGCATACTCCACTCACCATACAAACCTCTTCGGGAATTACACTGGACCAAGTAAATACTTTCAAATACCTTGGCATCACTTTTGACCAAGGGCTCACCGTTGCAACCCACATTGACAACACTGCGAAAACAGTGAACCAACGCCTTGGAATACTGTTCCGTAACCGTCAATTTCTAAATCAAGTGGCATTGAGAATAGCTATACAGAGTTCCATAATCTCAATCATTGACTATGGCCTTATTATTTATGGCTCAGCTACCTCCACTGCTCTAAGGCGTATCTCAATCACTCTAAATAAGGCCTGCCGGCTCCTCACGGGGCTCAACGACTGACTCACACGCAGGATCTGTACTATGAATCAGGCTGGTTGAACCTATCAAATCGCCTTATGTATCTCACCTGCACAATGGCAAAAAAATCTATCTTGGGACTGACTCCATTATGTATTCAAAACCTACTCCGACTGAATCCTGGCTCACGACCCTCCACCAGATCTGAACGCCAACCTTTCCTGGTTCCGAGATGCCGGACTGCACAGGGACAAAGATCTTTCGCATACAGGGCCCCGACATGGTTCAATGTGCTTAGTCCACCTACTCTATCCTCAACCTCTCTTGAAACTTTCAAATCCATGCTCTATGCCCACCTCACCTCCACTAGCAACTGTGATTGCGCTAGATAAAGACTACTACTACTCCTCATGTCCATCCTCACATCTGAGGCCTCTTCCTCCCTGACTAATGAACCCTCTGGTACCTCTACTACTTCCTGTCTTCCACCCAAACTCACTCCCCCCCTTTTTTCCTGTCCCCTCTTACTTACTCTCCTGCTCACCACCTTTCCCTCCTCTCTAGCCTCCTTTTGGAGCCTAATGATCACCCTCTCCCTGGAAGTTTCCTTAACCTCGAAATTGTCTACTCGCTTGAACCTGTTATAGCTTGTTTTTCTATGAAACTTAAAAACGTTACTGGCTTGAACTGTTAATAGCAAATTTATGATGTAACTTTCCTGTCTAGTTTTACCTGTAATGTGTATCGTGCTTTGTTAAATGTTCTTTGTGATGTGGAACCTTTGTAAAAGAGCCCTGGCTCAAAGGTATTAATTCCTAGACTAATAAACTAAACTAAACTAAGCTCACACAAAAGACTGTCACAAATCTCTTTTCTCCTATATAAATAGTAAAAAAGGTGTATCACGGACCATTGGTCCCATTATAACCAATGGCTCTTCTCTATCTGCTATAGAAACCTCAAATCTCTTTAATAAGTACTTTTGTTCAGTCTTCTCTCAAAAATCACCTATTAGTACATTTAAAGTTCACCACGTAGATTATCATAGGTTCTATCCAACTAACATTATGCAGGCTATCAAAAAACTAAAAAAAAATACTAGTCCAGGCCCAGACGGTATTGATCCATGGTTTCTGATCGAAACCTCTATACATATTTCTATATCTGTCAATATTTGTCCATTATCTTCAACAAATTCTTACAAGAAAGCATTGTACCAAATGATTGGCGTTCAGCAATAGTTACTCCCATATTTAAAAAAGGGCAATAGAGGTTCTGTGCAAAATTATTGTCCAACTAGCCTGACCTCAGTGGCTGGTAAATTAATGGAATGAGTAATGAAGTCTCTAATAGATCAAGATTGTAAAAAATTAGGAATTTATGATTCAAATCAGCATGGGTTTACTCCCAAGTATTCCTGCACCATCAATCTGATATCTTTTTACAATAATATAAGTAATCTACTGGATGTGGGTATCCCTACTTATGTAATTCTTTTGGACTTTAGTAGAGCTTTCGATAAAGTCTCACATGAAAAACTCATTACTAAAATGCACAATCTAGGTTTGTCACCTGATATTGTCAACTGGACTTAAAACTGGTTGAAAAATCATTCTCAGAGAGTCAGAATTAATGATATCTTGTCTGATTCGGGTAGTGTGACAAGTGGTGTACCACGGGAGTCGGTCTTGGGACCAACATTGTTTAATCTCTTTATCAGTGATTTACAAACAGGGACAAATAACTTCATGGCTAAATTTGCAGACGATACTAAATTGGGGGGCAAGGTTAATAATCAAGAAAATATTTCTGCATTAAAGAAGGATTTGGAAAAATTAACGCTTTGGGCAAATGAAAATCATATGCAGTTTAATCAAGACAAATGTTTATTAGTGCATTTTGGTGTAAATAATCCAAAACGATACATTATATAAACGGACTACCACTTCACTCATCAAATTGTGAAAAAGATTTAGGGATATATGTTAATAATAAACTTACATCAAATGAAAACTGTGTTAGAACTGCTTGCATGACCATCAGACTTTTGAGGCAAAAAAAACACACTTTTGTTAATCGCACTGAAACAATGCCTTATTCCATTGTATAGGGCATACATTAGACCGTACCTAGACTATGGCTCCCCTTTCTGGAATCCAAACAAAAAAAAAAGACATAGCAATTCTTGAACAGGTTCAAAGGAGAGTAACTAGAATGATTCCAAGATTAACAAACTTGGATTATCAGAACAGATTAAAAGCTATTGGTCTCTTCTCTCTTCAAACTAGAAGATTAAGAGGTGATATGCCTATAGTTTTTAATTTAATAAATTCACCGGATCTAATGGAAAAATGTGGTCTAACACTCTTCAAAAGGAGAGATGTTCTGAGACTGCATAATAAACAGCTTGAAGTAAAAACTTATAAAACCAGCAAAAGGGGAAACTTTTTTCCAATAAGAGCATCCATTGTATGGAACACCTTGCCACAAGAATTGGTAGAGGCAACTAGTGCCACTGTCTTTAAAAACAAATTAGATGTTTGGTTGAGAGATAATAGATAAATAATGTCCCACATAGTGTGGGGAAAAGTCTTGATGGGCTCTGGCCTTCTTCTATTCTTTCATATCAAGTAATACCAAGTAATAAGATGACATATTTTGCCCTCTCCAACTTGAGATGTATGCCAGCTTGTGTGCAAGGTACTGATCTGGTATGGTCGGCAGGCAGATTTTCCTATTTGGGAATCTGGATGCCCACCAACTGGTCTACATTGGAGGTGGACAATTTTCTTCCTCTGATAAACCAGCTCACAATGGAGATTGAAAGGTGGTGTAAACTGCATCTTTCCCTACCGGGACGGGTGGTAGCCATATGCATGCTCCTGTTCTCCTGCCTTTTTTATCTGTTTAATAATATCCCTATCAAACTCTCTCGTAAGCTGTTCTCTTGACTAGAGCACTTAATCTAGGTTTTCTTCTGGGATGGCAAACCTCCTAGATGGAGCAGGCAAAAGCTAAGAATATGCTGGTCCAGAGGAGGCTTCAACACCTTCTGGTTTCAAGGGTACCACTGGGCCTGCCTGGCTGCGCAGGTGACCAGATGGTTCTTTCCCAGTCGAAGTGACCTCCCAATATGGGTTCAATTGGAATCAGACTTGGTGGAATCAACCCCATTGTTCACTCTACTTACCTTTCAGATCCCCCTTAAGTGCACACTGCCTCCCACAGTACTAAGTACAGCCATGGCCTGGAAATCACTGAAAGTTAGGACTAATACTCCAAGGCAGGCATGGCCACCCCCTTTTCAATTTGCCCCCTTATGGCACAATCCCCTGTTTAAAATTGACAGAGCCTCTTTCTATTGGCCAAGCTGGTCCATGAAAGGTATTAACACAGTCCAAGACTTATGTGTGTTAAGCTCCAATCTCAGTTTGCCCTCTCTCAGAGAGATTTCTGGAAATACCTCCAAATCTGAAGTATCATACAGCCCCATCTGCAAACCTTCTCTCTGGAACAGTCTTGGCAATGGTTACATACAGAACAAAAATACCCTACATTTAAGGGCCTAATAGGGCGGTTTTATTCAACATGGAGAGATTCACAACCCCTGGCAAGACAAACTTGCAAACAACACTGGGAAACATATCTAACAACACCCATTGAGCAGTCCCAGTGGGATCGCTACATTATGAATACATTCTGTGTATATAAGGATACACAAAGTTGTTTCTTGCAGTTTAAAATATTGTTTTTTTGGTACCATACACCAGAGTTACTCCATAGGTGAGGGCTGCTGAACCATGCCAACTATTGGAGATGCTCTCATCCCAATGCTCATATTCTCCATATCCTATGGACATGCCCTTACCTTAGGCAGTTTTGGAACATGGTCTTCACAGATCTAGACAGGGTAATCTGAGCACCAGTAGCACCTCAGAATAATAAGATATTGTTGGGGGATACCTCCTCAATTGTCTTCCTTCCCAAACTACACCAGGATTGGATCCTTTCAGCCCTCCTGGAAGCCAAACACCTTCTACATCAACATTGGCATCAACAAACTTTGCCCACTAGAACAACATGGCATGCAGCCCTGAGAAAGGTGTCCATATTTGAGAGATTATCATATCTCCACAAGGGAAACCTGGCATGGTATTTTGATAAATGGGATCCTTATTTGGCATCTGACATGTGTAAACTGCCCCCACCACCAATTAACCCCCAACTTATTCTTAGTAATGGGTAACATAGATGGTGTAAGCATCCAGTTAGGTTAATATTTAGGTTAGATCATCCTTATAGAAACGTGATACAGCATGAACCTAGATTTGGAGATATCTTAGGAATGATTTATGATATTATTACATATCTTTGATGTTAAGTGTATATCCGACTCCGTATGTATGGATGGATAGACTATGTATGTTCAAGTAGTATGGCAACTGTATGTTATCTTAAAATTCAATAAAATATTATATGATGAAAAAAGAAAATCCCATACTATTAACACCCAGATAATGCATAAAAAACAGAAATAATTCTCATTGGTTTAACATATTCATTTGAAACATAACAGAAGATTACATCAGAAAAGCTAATTAACAACAGCATGATTTTAGCTGAGAAGACCCTGATGGTCAAAGGTTATCAAGAAATAGCAACAAGCAGAGAGTTCACCTCACATAAATTTTAAAATGTCTGAGTATGTTTTAAGAAAACAGTCTACAGATAGCAAAATCTTAGGATACTGTTCTCCCTAATTCATGTAAGATGAGGAGGAGCTTACAACTTTAATTGCAAGTGTCCTTGTGTATTAAAGAACACAGTCAATGAAATGCAAATCTGTGGATAATAAATACATGATAAAATTAGGCCTAATTGCAAGTTAAAAACAAGCCCTAAAACTCCGCATACAGAGGAGTTAAAGTGAAGTTTACTCAAAGTGAGCAAATGCTGTATTTTTCAAGAACTACTACTACTATCTTTTAAGCAACCACCCAATTTAGCCAACCTGACTATTAGGAGTCAGCTTGAACCAGAACAGAATACCATGACATCATATGGTACACGACCCTGTCATCAATGTAGATGTAAGACTTGTAAGCTCATTTCCACTTCAGAATGTGTGGTTACATCACAAAACAGACAATTCAGTATACAGGGGCATTATACATGCACATCAAGTAATGTTGTCTATGTCATTCAATGCAAGAAATGTCCTTGCACAGGTTATGTGGGGGAGACAAAGCAACAACTCTGCACTAGAATGAATTCACACAGGCATTTCATTAATATGAAGATGACTGACAAACCAGTAGAGCAACACTTCTCCCAGGAGGGCCACTCAATCTCAGATATGTTTGTGATGGTCTTGAAAGGACATTTCAACAGTGCACAACAGAGACGGGATTCTGAAATTAGACTTATTTTACATCTCAATATGGTGGAGGATGAAATGAACATTGATGTGGGGTATATGACACATTATTCCACTTAAACCTACACAGACCTTTATTTCAAAGGATGGACATAAACACTTTAGTTCTTCAGTGAGCCTTTGATTTTTTTTTAGTTTTATTCTTATAGAGTCCCCTTTATCTGGTTATCTACATGTTGGCTTCTCACCTTAGCACTGTCTGAATGTGAGTGTGTGTGCGTGTGTTGTGTGTGTGAATGTGTGTGTTGTTGTTCTGTGTGTGTGTGTGTGTGTGTGTGTGCGTGTGCATGTATGTGGGGAGAGTATGGCAAGGGGCAATTTTTATGTGGGTGTTGGGGTGTTTTTTGTGAGTATAGTGGGTGCAGTTATTGTGGTGATATGTGAGGTAGGCTTTTATTCAGGCACATGACATAATGGCATTACAATAGCTAGAACTCTTAGTTCTCATATATAGTGAACATTTACTTCCTTCTACAAGTTGTCAGCGGTTGGATTACATACTGTCACATTTTTTAATTTTGTACATATTAAGATGCATATCTCATTTACTTGGGAGTTCAATAACTTCTCTGACGTAATCTTCTGTTATGTTCCAAATGAATATGTTAAACCAATGAGAATTATTTCTGTTTTTTTATGCATTATCTGGGTTTTAATAGTATGGGATTTTCTAAATAACTGTCATAACTCTTCTGAAGAAGGACTTGGTAGGTCCGAAAGCTAGAGCACTTTGTTCTTTTGTTGTAACATCTATTTTGGTCCAATAAAACGTATCAAACCATTTGCTTCTGGATCTGCTCTTTATATTTAGATACATGTTTTGAAAAAATAAAGCAGCTAGGGAATTCACAAATGCAACTTTGTACTTTGTGAAGAAAACATTTTTATTCTGATGTGTTAAACACTAAATTCATTGAGCAACCTAAGTTTTTTAGAGAATCTACTGTACACATGACACATATTGAAAGAATGCTAACTGAACTAAGATGATTTGTTAAGATGTGGGACACTGTCTGGTTATGTACCCATGGTAAATTAATGTAAAAAAAAAGTGATCTGAAATACAAAGATACCAGACAACGATTTGGCCAAGACCTACCTGTGCTACTGCATTAGAAACTATGGAGTATTTATATTTTGAATGACCATATATTCAAGAATTCTGGCTATTGCTGGTTAAAAAATGGAGAAACACAATATTTTCTAATATACCTTATGAATTGCTTTTTGTATGTATTCTCTCTCCACCATGGCTTAAATATTATACTGATAGTCTATGGGTTTTGTTTGTCTGCTTGTTTTAAATATTGGATCAGGCGGATCTGTTGCAGATTGGTGTTACAACAGTAATATTTTTCTCAACTTGAATTGTATCATATTCTTTTACAAGAAATCCAGACTATTCATGAAATAGAGTTGAATAAAGTGGGAAAAAACTACCTTTGATGTTTGGTAGTGGTCCTTTACTTAGTTCTGGTGGGCTTAGCAAAATTTTAGGATAAGATATTTATTTATTTCTTTTATTTGAAAGGTTGGTAAGCAGGAAAGGCACACTGAGCTGAAGCTCATTTTCAGGTGTGACCTGGGGATAACAGGGTAATAATACAGATAAAGGAAGTACAAGTCAGAGCAGTACTACAAAAAAAAAAAAAAAAAAGAAATACAACAATAAGTATTGAAGTGTAGCAGTTTAGAACATCCTAAGTTTCAAAGAAGAGGCAGAATAAAACAATGGCAGCATTTCAAAACAGGATTGAGTTAGGGGTTAGAGCTTGGGAGGCAGTGGGCTGGGGGAGTGGATGGGGGGTGGTAAGAGGAGGAAGTGTGACATGAGCATTTGTTGCTTGGGAAGAGAGAGATAAGGTATTTAATGGAAGTGAATGAGGGGGTATGATGAATGTCCAAGGGAAGCTGATGCCAGAGAAAGGGGAGATGGTAGAAAAAACCTGACCTGCCCCAGTATGAGGGAGGAAGTGGGAGAAAGAGTGTGAGTTCCTGGAGCATAGGGAGTAGGTTGAAGGGTTATCAGGCAATAGGTGGCAGGAGAAGTAGTGAGGGACGGAGAGTCCCAAACCAGTATTTTGCAATGAAGGAATGGCAATGGACCTCTCACCTGTGGGGTAGAGGCAAGGGGGAGCAAGAGAGATGAGTAGAGGAGACAGTGGTGTGTGAGGGGAGGGGAGGAGGTAGCAAAGTGAAATAATTAGTTTAGATGACTGTCAAGTCTTGAGAGGGGCAGTTTCATAGACATTGTTGGTATAATCAATAACAAGTAGAATCATTTGTGTGACCAGATCTCAACAGGAAGGGAGAGGGAGGCTGTCTTTGTAGCAGTAGAGGATGGCAAGTTTTGGATGGAGTTTGGAGCAGATGGCATCTATATCAGTGGAGAAATTGAGAAGGCTGTCCAGCCAGACCCCTAGGTATTTGAAGGTGTAGACCTCACTGAAGGGGGCGCCATCTAGGGTGAAGAAAGTGGGGGTGGGAGGACTGGAGTCTGGACAGCCTGGAGCCAGAGGTCATTGTATTGGATTTCTTTGTGTTTAATTTAAGCTGATTGGCCTGAAACCAGTGTTGAACTCTGTCAAAATCATGCTGTGGGGGGGGGGGTTACCTCAATGGAGGAGATGTCTGAAGTGTAGATAATGGTATCGTCTGCGTACATGTGAATTTGGGAAGTAGAACAGATGGAGGGAAGGTCATTTATAAAGACAAAGAAAAGAATGAGACCAAGCACAGATCCTTGGGAACTCCAGCATGGATAGAGATGGAGGAGGATAGGGCATTACCAACTAGCACTGATTGCTGTCTGTTGTGTAGGTATCTTTTTAAGAAGGCATTTTATGATAATGTATGACTGCTTATAGATATACTTGATTTTATATTTATTTGAATTTTAGTAATTATAAAAACATGTTTTGGATTGTCCATATCTGCCTTTGACTGTAATGGTGCCCAGAGCCTCCAGGATTGGGCGCCAAAATAGAAATAAAGTATTACTTACTTAGGTATGAGCTAAACCAATTGACAGCAGTAGATGCCAGCCCAGTCAAATGGAGTTTGTGAAGCAGGACAGGGTGGGAAATGGAATCAACGATGTTTGCCAAGTCTATGAAGATGGCAGCAGTGATTAGACTTTGATCAATTGCTGTAAAGGTATGGTGCATGTATTGTGATATTATATATGTGCATGTTCCTTTTTCTTCCTTTTCCTTTTTTTTTTTGTTGCTTCCTTTCTTGTTCATTTTCCTGGATTGATGCTTGTTAATTGTATATTTTAGTACGAATTTTATTTTTGGTTTAATTGATCAATAAAACTCCCCTACTCTTTCTCTTCAGTATTTTTTCCTGTTTCTGTGGGATAGCAGACTAAACCCCATTAAAAAGAGTTTTTATAGCATTTTTATGAGCTTAAAGTTTAGTAATATCCTACGGAGGGACTCCAGGATGTGGATACCACTGGTAGCAGAATGACTGGATTCCTTTCTCCTTGTGTGGTGATAAAACAGGACTAGGTTTTGTACTAATCCCTCAGGATCATATTGTCCTTTGTCCATTAAAAAGAACTTAACAAAAATAAGACAATGGTCCTTGAGCTCACTAGATGTAGACTCTTTCTCTAGGAAGGGTTTATACGAAGTAGTTATGTCCACTTGATTCTTTATTGATCCACTGCTGCCATCATGTCTGAAGATAAGAGACAGGGATGTTTGCAACAATTAGTGAACAAAAAGCTTTCCCCTTACTTGTTGGGTGTTCTATGGTTAAGCATTCATGGGAGATTAGGGGTAAGAAGGTCCTGGCAGCATAAGAGTGTGGAGGAAAGACATTGTCCCAGACGGGAGTACACTCAGGTAATAAAAAGGGGGGAAAGTGGAAACTGTGTAATCATGAAAGGCACTCTAAGCCTGAGCTTGTCTACAGGTATGACCTGGAAGCACAAGGAAGTAAAAGAGTTGCTGATGCCTCAAAGAAAACTTTGAAAAATGTAATATTTAGATACAATTCAGCTTGCATTCCATATATGTGCAATACATTTCTCCTCAACATTATTTATTACTGAGGAAATGTACATGACTACATGATCTTTATACCTCTAAGTTCATTTGCCTCTATAACTTACTCCCTACTTCAAGTCATAAACCTCTGTTGTGACATCATAATCTGTTGCCATGAGACTAAATGTGATGTCATTAGCAGTGCATTATGGCTTCAGGTAGAGAGAAAGCAACATGAATAGATGAAATGTTCAGGAGCAAACATCCTGTTTTCATGCAAATTGCGACAAATTATATTAGTAATAAATAATGGGGAGGAGGAATACAGAACTTATGTGAAATACAAGCTGACCTGTGTCTAAATGTTAGGTTTTGTTAAAGTTCTCCTGAAGGTGTCAGCTGCTCTTTAAGTGACTTGTTGAGGGTCACCCAGTATGCAAGTGGTAGCTGTTAGGATTCAAATCCAGGTCTCTAGGTTTGCAGCTCAGTGCACTTAACCACTATGCTACACTTCCTCCTAATAATAGAAATAATAATAGTACTAATAATAGAAACCCAGCAGTACCCAGTGTCAAAGACATGTTTTGGCGCAGCTAGGCCAAACTCTTTTGCCGCAGCTGCAGCCAATTTTTTATTGTCATGTGCAGTTGCAACAGATTCCTCAGTTTATGGCAGCTTACTCCACAGATTTAGTGCAAGCCCCATAAAAGGGGCCCCCCAAATGGCACAAGTTAGACCAGGGAAAAGCTGGTCTAACTTGCAGCATTTGGCCCTTGGGAATGAAAATCCCAATAGCTGGCCAGGAGAATGCCACAAGCTCTGTGCGCCAAATGATCAGTGCACCAGGGGCTTGCGGCATTCTCAGGGCTTTGAAAATCGAACCCCAGGTGTAGCAAGATAGATGTGAATTAGCTATTCAGCAGAAGACTGTTACATACAGGGATTTACAACTGTCTGCACAGCAGGCAATATATCAAGTATATCAGAAAGATTTTTCCACCTTTTCTGCTGCCCATTTAACCACACTCTGGCAAGGAAATCCTACTAAGGTATATATGTAAATATGTACAGTTATTTTGTGGTAACCATGCTTAGCCCACTGATATTTTTATATTAGTCACCTAGCATTCATTAATTTTGATAATGTGTCTTTTCCCTTTTTATGTTTGCTTGTGCTCATGCGCAAGAAACATTTTGTGGCGGCTTGTTAGAGTAGCGGGTTGTGAAGGTGCAGCAGTGTTGTGGCAATGCCGGCAGTGCTTTTTGGGGCTGGTCTCTGTGGTGCCAATGGAGGAGCATGCTGTCGATGACAGCAGTTTTGAAGCATGCCACCAACCTGAAAGAAATTCGCCGCTGCAATCAGGGAGCTCCCCATTATTGGAGAATCAGCTGTTTTTCCTCAACAGTCTGATGCTGGGGCAGTACCTGACTGCAGCAGCAAATATCAGCTTGCCTTGTCTGTTGTCACATTTCAATAAACATGGCGGCTGCTGTCGCCGTCCACCTCTCACAGTGCCCATGAAAGCTGATGGGGGTGCCCAATCCTCCTGTCAGCATGCCCCCTCCCAAGTTCATTTGCCAACGGGAGATCCCAATCCCAGTCAGCATAATTTCCTCCCCATTCGCTGTGTACTGAGGGGGTGCCCAATCCCCCTCAGCTCATGCATCCCCCAAACACATTGCATATGCCGACGGGGTGGCCAATCCCCGTCGGCTCCAGCCCCCCCCAACTAACACCCAGGTGGCATGCTGGGAGCCCACCCCAGTGTGCCCATTGTCCCTGTAAGTAGAAAAACCACCTTGCAACTTTTTAAACTTGTGAAAACAGAAAACCATCCCTCTTTGTGTCCATTGCCTCTCCCCAACCCACACCCACCCTCTGCTGACCCCACCTCCCACCCCCCAACCCCATACTTACCTCACAAATGTCTGCTGAAAACTTGGAGTGAAAATACCAAGAAATGCCAAGGGCATTAGGGTTTCTGACCATAACACCCTGCCCTATAGGGACTGACAAGCATCAGGGGTGTGACTTGGGATTGTCAACAGTAATGCTCATGCCATTCCACCCCATTCCCACCCTGCAGCCAGTGACAGGTATCAAGGTGTGCCTTTGACTCTTCAGCCCCAAAGTTCACTCTATTCTCTCATACTGTACCCGGTTCAGTGTATTTCCTTATGGAATGGGGTGAGTGTAAAGTTTGAACACCCCAAGGAACAACTTGAAACGTGTCTGTGTCTACAGCGTAGGGTGAGGTGAAATGGAGTGAACATTATGGGCAATGACCCAAAGGCACACCCAAATGCATGTCCATCTGTCTGGGGTGGAGTGGGGTGGGGTTGGCATCACTTCAACACTTCACTGCCATTCCTACTCTGCCTGTCTGTCTGTCTGTCTCTCTATATATACGTCTACGTAATTATCTATCTTTCCATCAATTGTCTGTATCGCTATTTTTACCGATTTCTAAAACAAACCTGCATATCACATTTGCCTGCACTCTGAGCGCATACTTATGAAACTGGGCATATTTGTACTCCACTTCTGAATAGACCTCATACTTTCCTAATATTCCCATTATCACAAGCATAACTACCTTGCCCTTATCAAAAGCGACCCCCTCTGAAAGTTACTATCACATTTTCTCTGCTAACAGTCCATCATTATACCTGACTTCCTGACATCAACAAATTGCTTAAATATAACTTGCATCACCTCATGGACAAAAACCTTGTTTCTCAAAAAAAAACAAAAAACTGTGTAAATAATCTCAAGGCTGAACATATTCCAGCCATTACTTTTTCATGTACTTCACCTTCTATACCATTATGTGGATTTGTATATGTTTCCCATGATGCTTTGCATTATTGGGGCATGTGCAATTGTGTTTTCTTTAAAATGTGGCTGTCTGGCCAATATCATCCGGGATGACACATACCTCAGTGGTATTTGCTCTGGGGTTCTTTTGTAAACCTGTATTGCATCCTATTCCTTCCATTAAAATGTACACCTCCATATATTTTCTTAATAATGTGTATGCCTTCCTTAGAACAGAAACTAAAACAAATCTTATTACTTACAAATCGTTGTGTTGTTTCTCCATACCTCCTTAACAATTCCACACAACTTTATTATGCAGCCATGGTGGATCTGACCAGAATTTGTTTTTAATGTAGGTGAAAGGAAGGAAATGACTGGGGGGAGGGGGATTTCATTCACACCTATTTGGTATGCTTTAACTCCTTGCCAGTTACTACATTGTGAGCAGTATTTTTGCCAGATTAAACAAACTGAACAGAGGAAAAGGGCCCCAAATGGAAGTTGATCAATTTACCACTGGCTACACATGATCACCCCTAATTGAAAATGTAAGCAAACCTTAAAGAATAAGGGCATTACTCCCTGCATGGGCCATTCCAGGAGCTTCCTTGTACAAAACAACCAACAAATGTACTCACCCCCTATATTGCTTGCAGTATGCTGCATTTTGTGATCCCTGCTGCTCAACAGAGCACCAAGAAAAGTCCAGTTAGAAGCCTACTGCATACCCCTACCCAATGCATTTACCAAAATGCAGGGGGAGGGATGTATGAGTATTCTTCAGTGCAATGTACTGTAGCTGGATACCCTTCTCATGCTGCCCCCAAAATTGTTCAACCATTCTCCAGGACAAGACCCTCCTTCCATGGTCTGCAAGCAATGACTAGTTAGGGAAACCATTCCATCTTGGTCTCTTATTCACCAGCACAAGATCTGGGCAGACTTACTTACTGTCCCTCCCACTGGTCAGGGCTTCAACTCTTGCACTCCCCCTCTGACCTCCACCAAAACATGTCAGATGACCTTCAAAAAGGGTAATACCCTCAGACAACTTTCCTTTCTAATTCACATGGGATCTTTATGCGGTCTTCCTTTTAGGATGCGCAGACCATTCAGAGACATGCTTTCCAGTCTAAGTGTGAAGCGAGAGGCCAGAGTGGCCCCTTGTGGATGTGGTGATGAAGGCTACTTATTCTTCTTAATCTTGTCTCATCTCTCCCTGGGCCCACTTTCCAACCTCCTTTCACAGCTGCATACATACCACCTAGTATCCTTCCTATAGGCAAGCCTGGCTGGCTATATAATGTCATATATAGCCAAGACCATGGTGTTGATATGCTGTAGGAGGCACTCATGTAGCAGGTACTGTATTCCTGATCCCTAAATCAGAGACCAAATGTGCTGCCTCTGTTGAACATTGCAGACTCCACTGCCAAAAGTGAGCAAACAGGTACACACAGCACTAACCTGAGATCCCTTCATGGTGGTGCAACATGCTACTGTTGGCATAATCAGACTGGGCTGCACAGGCTACTTTACTGTTCATCATACTGTTTTCTACTCCTAAGCTTCCAGTTCTCTCTCTCCTTTCAAAGGCATCTCCCAGCCACATCTCCAACTTTCTCTTGTACTTTCAGGCTAACCATCTTTTACCCAGGACCAACATGGTGATGGGCGGCCTGCCACAGAGGTGATGCATGGGCCTGTAGGAGGGTGGAGAGTGGTGATGGTGCTGGCATTTTCCACCATGTTTCCTCCTCAGGGTGTTGGGTTTCTAGTTATGCTCATCTGTGCTCAACAGTCCAGTGGCTGTCCCTTTCCCTGTATTGTGCATATATTGTACTACCACCTGGCCTTCTCCAGGTAGCAGTCAAGCAGCAAGATGCAGCACACTCCCTCTCCAAGGAAGGACAGCTGTTCCTAGGGCATTCAATCCTCCATCCCCTGGCCAGCCATTGAATGACCCAAGTCCATTTTGACACCAGGGTTGCAGTTGTAGGGAGTGGTAGTGCTACTGCTGTACTACTAAGCTGGCCCACTATTTTGTTTTTTCTAAATAAAAAAATCATTCACAGAACAAATATATCCTAGCAAGACATGGTCAGAAAAACCTTTATTTCAGTTTGTAACAAACAAAACAACAACTTTTAGGTCTAGCCCAGTCCATCAGCAGGGTACCTCACATTTCATGCTGCATTGACCCCTTGCTCCCTGCCGGTAAAGTCTAAGATGTGCTACAGAGGTAGTGTGTTTGGACTTGGGGGGGGGGGATAGTAAGGACAACCACTATACAGTATGAGTGACTCCCTCCTAAAGCAGTTTGCAATCATGGGCTTAGTTGCATGAGTGACCTCAGGCACCAATCCAGACTCTGCCTATTGGAAGGCTATTAAGAGGCATCTCCGTAGCCATGGGAGGAGGGTGTATTCAGGGGGAAATTGGGTAATATTAGGTAGATGAAGGATCCACTGTCACAGTACCTCTCAGGGCCCTCAGGCCTTTCCTTTTGCCCTGTAAACTGAAGTTGTTCCCCACTGACTGATCTACCAACCTTGTAACTGTAGCTCACTCAGTGCCCTCTGGAACTTGGAGGGAGAGTAAAGGTTTGTCTACACATGGTTCATGTTTGCAGCAGTATTCTAGCTTCTCTGTGTGGTGCACAGTGCTGCAGCTGTTTTATGAATATCCATAGGGGCTCTGGGATGTTGTGGGTGGCTTGGGTCACTCATCCATCCTTGATTCCAGAGAAGCTTAAAAAAAGGAAACCTCACTTACACTCCCTCTGTCAACCATGGTTCCAATCCCAGATGCTTTTTTTTTGTTATTACATATTTTATCCCCCAGGCCCCTTAAGCTCCATCTCCTTCAGGAGTCTCCAAGGCATCCCTGAAACTAGTGTCCCCCCATGTTCATGAACTGGTGCCACCAGCCCTCCCCCATATAGCCTTGCTTTAACCCCCCAGGTGGGGATGAGGGAGCCCCTTCCCTCAACCTGCCATCACTTCGTCAGGAGGCCAGGGCCATGGATCAGGCAGTGGAGATCTAGTGTGGTGCTGGGCTCTCCATCATCCTGGAGCTCAGGGACCATTTTTCTAGTTTTTCTCCTGGAGGTGTGATGTGGGTCTGATGTCAAGGCATTTGTGCTGACGTCTGTCATGCCTCCCCCATTGGTCTGAGCTCAGACGTGTCATGCCCCTGGCTTCTGCCAGAGGTCAGTCACATACCGCCCCTTACCCCCCCCAGAGGGGGTGAACTGACCCTTGGATGCTCAAACCTCCTTCCTGGCTGGACCTCTGATGCCTCAGGCTTATTCCCGAACCAGGGTCGCCGGTGGTGCAAGCAGTCGCACCACCGCTGCATTGGCGGGCAGGCTCCCCAGATTCTTTTTTAAAAATCTTTCAACTGCTCCAACTCTTTTCTGGCTCCCTTCCCTAATCCTGGTCCTTGATGGTATATAGAAACATAGAAACATAGAATTTGACGGCAGATAAGGACTGCTTGGCCCACCTAGTCTGCCCATTTTCCTACCTAACAGATAAGCTGCAGATCCTAGTTAACCAACAGCTAACTTCCTCCTACCCCCACTAGGACTGCCTTATGTCTGTCCCATGCATTCTTGAATTCCCCCACTGTTCTTGACTCCATGACCTCCTCAGAGAGACTGTTCCATGCATCCACAACCCTCTCCATGAAAAAATACCTCCCCACATTACCTCTGAGCCGTCCCCCCTCTATCTTAAAATTGTGCCCAGTTGTTCTTGCACATCTCTTTTCCTGAAATATGCTACCCTCTTGGACTTTGTTGATTCCCTTGAGGTACTTGAAAGTTTCTATCATGCCCCCTCTCTCCCTTCTTTTCTCAAGGGTATATATATTAAGCTCCTTTAGTCTTTCTTCGTATGTCTTCTGGTGCAGACTGTGCACCATTTTGGTTGCCCTCCTCTGGACAGCCTCCACTCTGTCTATGTCTTTGCAGAGATGGGGTCTCCAGAACTGCACACAGTACTCCAGATGGGGTCTCACCAACTGTCTGTATAGAGGGATAACAACTTCCTGTTTTCTACTATTGTTGCCTCTCCCTATGCATCCCAGTATCCCCCCAGCCTTTCTTACTGCCTTCTCATATTGTTTGCTCACCTTTATGTCATCTGATATAATTACCCCCAGGTCCCTTTCCATTTTTACTGCCGTCAGTATCTCACGCCCCCATTGTGTACTCTTCCCCTGGGTTTTTGTTTCCCAGATGCATTACCTTGCACTTCTTTGCATTGAATCTGAGCTGCCATATATTTAACCATTCCTCCAACCTTGCCAAGTCCCTTCTCATCCTTTCCACTCCATCTTGTGTATCAACTCTGTTGCAGATCTTTGTGTTATCTGCAAAGAGACATACTTTTCCTTCCAGTTTCTCTGCAATGCCACTTATAAAGACATTAAAAAGGACCGGTCCCAGTACTGAACCCTGTGGTACCCCGCTATTAACCCTCCTTTCTTCACTGTGGACTCCATTTACTACTACCCTTTGCTTCCTGTTGTCTAGCCAATTTTTTATCCAGGCTACCACCTTGGGACCCACTCCAAGGCTGGCTAACTTCTGTATTAATCTTTTGTGTGGGACTATATCAAATGCCTTGCTAAAATCTAGGTAGGCTATGTCCACAGCCCCTCCCTGGTCTACTATTTTGGTCACCCAGTCAAAGAAATCAATTAGATTCATCTGACATGACCTTCCCATCGTGAATCCATGCTGTCTTGGGTCCTGTGCCCCACTGGCCTCTAGGTACTCAACAATTCTTTCCTTCAGAAGTGAGTCCATCATTTTCCCTACCACTGAGGTCAAACTAACTGGTCTGTAGTTTCCTGCCTCTGTCCTGTTCCCACTTTTGTGAAGAGGAATCACATCCACCCTCCTCCAATCCTCAGATACCACTCCATCCTCCCATGATTTGTTAAAGAGAGTAGTCAGTGGTGTCGCTAGTTCTACCCTTAGTTCTTTTAGAATTCTTGGGTGAATCCCATCAGGCCCCATTGCTTTGTCCACCTTCAATTTTATTAGTTCTTTCAGAATCCTTTCTTCTGTAAATGGACTGGTATCAACCCCCGTCTTCAGAGTGTTTCTCTTCTTTGGTTTAGGTACCTCCCCCTCCTCTTCCTTTGCGAATACTGAGCAGAAATATTTGTTCAGTATCCCTGCTTTTTCACTGTCACCCTCTACCCACATTCCTTCCCCTTTATTAAGCCTCAGTATCACTCATTTGGTCTTTCTTTGCTCCCTAATGTACCTATAAATGGTATTATCCCTCTTCTTAACAGAGTTGGCTATCCTTTTCTTGGTTTGGGCCTTTGCTGTTCTGACTGCCTTCCCAGCCTCTTTCTGCTTTAACTGATAAAGTTCTCTGTCCTGCTCCTTCTGTGTTTCTTTATATGTCCTGAATGCTATCCTTTTCTCCTTAACCTTCCCTGCCACCTCTTTAGAGAACCATAACTTTTTTTCCTTTGTTGTGCTTTGTTGATTTGCTTTCCACAAAGGCTTGTTGCCTCTGTGATGGCTGTTTTGATTACTCCCCATTGTTCCTTCACCCCTCCTTCTTGCCTATTTGCTAGTGCTTTTTTGAGGCACTCTCTCATTTTCCCAAAGTCAGCCCTCCTAAAGTCCAATACTCTTGCTTTTCTATGGCTTGATTGTATGGCTGTGTTTATCATGAACCACACTGTTTGGTGGTTGCTTGTTCCCAGATTGCTACCCACTTCTAAATATGAGATTCTTTCTTCTTCCCCATTTGAGAGTACCAGATCTTAGACTGCTCCCTCCTGAGTGGGTTCCAATACTAGCTGTCTGAGGCATACCCCTTGTAGGGCATCAAGAATGACCCCGCTCTTGGATGTGCCTGCAGCAAAGGTGCTCCAGTTAACATCTGGCATATTCAGATCTCCCATCAACAATATCTCCCCTTTTTCTGCCATTCTAAGGATGCCTTCTATCATTTCCTTGTCCATTCCTTCCCCTGAGATGGGGGTCTGTATACAACCCCCATGCAGATTGTGGTGCCATTTCCTGTCTCCAGGGTGACCCAGAGTGCCTCATCTGCTTCCTGTTTACTCTTTAGTTCTGTTGCTTTGATCCCTTCCTTTACATAGAGAGCTACTCCTCCTCCTCTTTTACCCTCCATGTCCCTCCTGTAGACTGTGTATCCTGGTATGTTGACATCCCAGTCATGGTTCTCTGTGTACCATGTTTCTGTGACTGCCACAATATCCAGGCAACCCTCTTCCATCAAGGTCACTAGTTCAGGGAGCTTGTTACACAGATTATGGACATTTGTACTCATCACCCTCCAGTTTTTGATGGCCTTACCCCTTTTAGACCCATTCCTGTCCTTACTGCTTTTGTCTTTTTTACATTTACCTCTGTCCTGCTCCCTAATGACTTCTCTACCTTGGTGTTTACCTCACTAATTACCGTGTTTTGTGGGGGGGGGGCTGGGATTTATCTGCTCCTTTTCAGTGCCTTCCCCCTTGGGTAGTTTAAATGCTTGCCAATGAAGAATTTAAACCTCTCACCTAGGATCCTGGTTCCCCTCCCCCAGACAGATGCAGGCCATTGTGCTAGTATAGGTCTGCATCCTTCCATGTGGCTCCCAAGTCCCCAATGAAGCCAAAACCCTGAGCTCCACACCAGTTTTTCAACCATTCATTGAATTCCCTGGTTAGGAGTACCCTAGCATCAGCCTTGCCATAGACAGGCAGCACCTCCGAGAAGGTTACCGTAAGCGCTACTGGTCTAAGGCCCCTCCTCAACTCTACAAACTCCTCTTGCACTGCTCTGATCCCATTCCTAGCCAGGTCATTTGTCCCTAGGTGGACAATGACATCCAGCTCCATCCCTCATGCAACTGCTCCTATGATCCTGAGGATTTGCTTCCTGTCCCTCCAAGCCATAGCACCAGGCAGGCAGGCACCTTACCTCCCTCTCCCCTTCCTCCCCCATTTCTACTCCCCTAATGGTCAAGTCCCCCACCAGGAGTTGTTTTCTTCCCCTGTGGGGTCCCATGCCACCCTCCTGTGGGTCTCCTTTGTGAAGGTTCCCAACATCCTCCTTGGTCTCCACTGCAGGGGCCTCCATACAGGAACCACTATCCACCAGAAGAGCAGATGAATTGTGGAAAGGTACAGCTGGAGGGATGCAACTCTGTTCCACCACCCTCTCCCTCCCTGAGCCCACCCTGGTCCAGCCTCTCCTCTTTCTTGGTAACCTCTGAAGTAGTGACATGGCCCTGGAGGTCCCTAGGTGGGGGAGGAGATTTCACGAATCCTAGCCAGGTCAGCCTGGAGACGGGTGACCTCCTCCCTCAGACCAGAGAGGTGCCTGCAAATAGGGCAGCATTGCAGTCTCCAGAATGTCTCCTGGAACACTGCCACCCGACAGCCATTGCACTGCACCATTCCTATCATGTATTCTTTTGTGTCCCCCTCCTGTTTCTCTGTATACTTACTCTCTCCTCTCTTTACAACTCTCACCCTTACTGTTCTGGGACAGCAACTTCCTATATTCTTCAGTAGCCTCCTTCTCCCTTGTTCGGTGTCAGACCACCAGCAGCTGGGAGGGGGGGTGAGCTACTTTTTTCCTTTAGGGTTGACAAAACCAATGTTTTCCCTAAGATTCTTCCCTTCCTACTGCCAAACAGGAAGTTCCCGTTGTCAATCAAATCCAGTGGCTATAAAAGTAGAACTGGCTTAGGGTGGGTGGGATGGAGGGCAATTAGTAAGAAAAAAGGCTAGCAACAGGAAGTTGTAATTTGAATATTTAAATAGCTCCCTCTAACTCCCTTTCTTCACTAGCATTCTCCCCAATACCAATCCTAGCAACATCCAGATGATAGGTAGCATTCAACTGCAGACAGAACATGTCAGCAGCATTTCTGCTATCCACATAGTTTTATTTATCTAAATTCAGTTCACTGTCCATTGCTCTGCTTTTGTATTGTCACCAGAACAGTCTTCATGCTTGGCTCCTCCTGTCACTTGTGCTTTTCCACTAGAAGGGACAGATCTCCTCCTTCACAGTGCCTGCTCTGTAGAGGATTATAAATTGTTTTCTGGCTAATTAAAGCAGCAGTGCATGCTAGCAGTGAAAATGTTAACCTATACTTTTTTACTCCATTTTGGAGGCAGTATAGCATTGTGATTGAGGGCACTAAGCTGAAAACCTGGAGACCTAGGGTTGAATCCCACAGCCTCCAATTGCATACTATATGACCCTAAGCAAGGTACTTAATTTTCTTGTGCTCCCAGGTCACACCTGGAAACAAGCTCTGACTTAGTGTGCCTTTCCTGGTTAAACAATTTACCCTTTCCTATTTTAGATTGACTCTTACCTGATACCAGCTTTGTATGATGAGCTTCTTTCCCCATTCTGAGTCTGCTTTATCACTTTTTTCCACATTTGAAATAATAAAAAGAGTGCTCCTTTTAATATGGCTTAGTCCAAGTTTTTATCAGTATTCTTTTTTTGTTTTCGAACACTTCTTGCTGAAGGTCAATTCTCTTGCACCTAAAATAAATTAGCATACAGCAGTCACTGCGCCCTAACCTTATGAGACAAAACATTTACAGATAAAGCAGAGAATACTGATGAAAACCTGTTCTGAGTCATACTAAATAAAGCACTCCTTTTATTATTTCGAATGTAAAAAAAATTTGTTAAAGTAGTCTCAAAATGGGAAGAGAAGGTATCATATGAGTCAGGAAAAAAGGGACAATCTAAAATAGAATAATAAAGTATAGGTCCAACTTTTCACTGCTATCATGCACTGTTGCTTTAAAAATTTTTTTTTGACCTATCCTGTGCCTTGTCTTCCAGTTGCTACTCCATCAATAATTTTAAGATGAAACACAAAAAATCCAGGTTTTAGGTGCTGACTGATGTTGTCAGTTAAGTATGGACACAGTCTTTCCTTTTACTCCTTTTTAGGAGGCAGTATGGTGCAGTAGTTTAAGGCTCTCAGCTGCCAACCTGGAGACCCAGGTTTGAATCCCACAGCCCCCACTTGCATGCTGTGTGACCCTGAGCAAGTCACTTAACTTCCTTGTGCTCCCAGGTCACACCTGGAATCAAGCTTCGGCTTAGTGTGCCTCTCCTGGTTAAATAATTTCCTCTTTCCTGTTCCTTTCCTTTTACTGCCTGGGGGCCTAGCATGACATTGCAAATGCCCTAGCTGCCAGACTTTACACTCATTCTCACTGGATGAATATCAGACATAGTTCTTTTGAGGTTGATCACAGGAAAGAAGTCTTCAGAGGCCACAGGCTTGGCAGCCCAACTTCAGACCACGAGGAAAGAGGTAGTGACAGGGGCCTCATTAGCCCTGACTTGGTCACAGTTGGAGTTTCCATGGATCGTAGTCCATTACAGCAGCACCCTGAGTATTGGAAGCTATTTATGACCATTGAGACGTCTAGGAAAGCCATCCACACAGAAGGACGCACAAAACATGTTGCGTTCATTGATCATGGGAAGGGGAACATTCTAGCTCTTCACAACCCTTGGACCCCCCAAGACTGCTTGAAATCAGTCATATTGTTCCTAGTTGAGGGAGTGGTCAACACTCCAGTAGTACTACCAATGCAGCCATCATTCATGGTCAACCATCCCGTAGAGATTATTCTTGACCTGCTTGACCAGATGTCTGAGAAGGATAAGTTTTCCTCACACTCCTAGTCAACCAGGAGTCTGAGAAGGATGGATTTTCCTCAGTCTCCCACACCTCTGTCTGAAAGGGCATTCTCTGATTGAGGAGGTGAGTCAGACCATACCCCCAGTTGATGGTCGATTCTGCCCCTGTTCAGCCACTATCTGTGGTCCCTATACTAGTCTTAACTCAGGTACTACCTGTCACAGTTCACTTAGCCGGTCAACTCTCTACTCCCAAAGTGCCAACCTCTGAGCGTAAGATTTGTGTACAGTGAATAGACGAGGTAACCCTATTGTCTGTTTTGTGGGTTCAAGTCACCTTAGTCTCAAGCTCTGAATGGATTCAAACTGATAACCTCTTGTTAGCGTATCCAATTATCAGGTTCAGATAATTCTGTCTTCAGGGGGCCAGATATCTTTGCCTACGGGCACCCAACCAGGTCTTTCAAATGGACCCTTAGAACTCTATGCAAGACTTTTAGAGAACTCTATCCATTTCCTAGTTTGGTATACAATAAGCCCATACACAGTGCTACTATAACCTTTTAAAAGCGCCACTTAAAATAAAAAAAATTGTCAAAGCAGTCCAGCAGTTTCGTTTGTAAAAAAAAATCTTTACTTTAAAAATATCAAAACAGAACAATAATTACAGAACAAATATATATCCCAATACATACAGCCTTAAAACAAACAGGAAAAAAAAGTACAGTTCCTACAATTTATAACTTCAGACTGGTATAATCTAATGCTTACTTTCTTTCAGTGCTTTTAGGGTCTCTTTCCTCTCAGTCAGAAATATTTTCTTGTGTGTCTCTGTCATGTTCTCTCAGCAGTTAAACACACTTCTGAGCCGGCCTTCTCATGAAGTCACTAACTCCGCCTTGGTGTATCAAACTCTATATTTTACAATACAGGGTCTCCAAATAAAATATTTAAAAAAACATATGAGATGACCTCACTGACTTTCCTTTCCACAGGTTAACTGTTCAGAACTGGTTTGTGCTCTGCTACACATACATCTCAAAAGTTTATTTGGTCTAAGTCACTGTATTCAAAGCAAAAGTGTATTGGCCTCTTTAATCCCATCTGGATCTTGGAATCTACACCTCAGGTCTTTCTGATGTAATTCAAGGGTTCCCCAGGAAATGTATTTTGGACATTCCAAATCTGTCCGGGTTCTCCCTGGCTCAGACATCAAACCTCTTCAATATCCATTCTGGACTCTCTCCGATGCCCCTCCCCACAAGTCCTTCCTGGTAACCATGCAAGTCAAAGGATTTCCCTGAGGGCATTATGAATGGCTAATCTTATTTCCTGGGATGAAAGCAAATTGACAAGGTAATTGCACCCCAGATCTCTGCAGTTTAAAATACCTCCTGTACTTTGAACTTATCCCTAGGGGGTCTTGATGTGTCAGTTCCAGTAAGACAGCCTTTTCCTTGAACTGACCTTCCTTTCACATATGTTATATGTAATAACAAAAATTAATGCAGCACTCAAGCACTCAGAGCTGGCTGTCTACGTCACACTACCTATTGTGCTATAGGTGCCCCACTACTATCGGGGTCCTGTCAACCTGAGGATTTATGGTCAAGATCAAGGTTCCTGTTGAGGTTAAGGTCTCATTCTGGTCATGTCAATGCCACCACCACTGCTGGCCATCATCTACTTTGTCTTCTTCTTTAGGAGAGTGTTGATAGTGTCGTCTTCACCACAAGTATGAGGACTTCATGTGGCAACACTGGGCCCTAGGGGCACTGGGCCAGAGATGAGGTTGACTGATGTTGCAGGCCACCTAGACACCATTCTCATTGACTATTCAGATGCAGCCTATTGGGAAGCATCCACTGGCTTCTCCATATCTGGTTCAGATGTTGCAGTAGTGACCAATTCAAGTGGAGACACTGCCCCCTTGGCAGCAAGAGGGACTCCTACCAATGACTCTGGCTTGAGTCCTGACTACCTAAGCTCTTGTTGGTGGTCGTCACCTCATCTAAATGGGTAGTCCACACCATGAACACTGGCTCTAGCCTTTGTTATGGGACCATGACTAAAATTTGGATGATTTATGCTTAGCAATGTTGGATGGATGTTGATCTATTTGGCAGATGGGCCATTCCCAGTGACCTGAGGTCATTTGATGCTTCCGTGAAACTTATGTCCTCCTCCCTGGACATCCCATTGGAAGAGATCCAGAAGTGGGAGTCTTACCACTTGGCAGACATCCTGGAACAGGATTCCTTGCCTGCAGTGGCATTCCATATGAATGATGCCATCCTGGGCTCAGCATTCAGTACCTGGCAGCACCCTGCTTCATACCGGGCCTGTCCCTGTCACATGGACTGCAAGTATGTGGTCCTAATTGGGGGTTCTCAGAGTACTCTTCTTCAGATAGCCTAGTGGCTGACTTGACTTTCTGAAAGCTCATGTCATACGTGAAGCTTGTTTTTTTGTTGTGAGTGAATATCTTTCTGGCAATCCAGTAACCCCTAACTTGTCGTTTCAATAGCCAGTTGCCCGTGTGCAGGCAGGACATTTTTTATTCTTCTTTCATAACCCCCCCAAAAAAAAATTCGGCTTGCATTGCATGTGAGGCCTTTTTGGGGAAAGGGAGCAGACCTGTGGTTGTTGAGTAGCTGCTGTCTGCAGTGTCACTATGCCTTTTTTGAATGACAGCACATGAGTATTTTTCTTTTGTAGCCGAATAAAAACTAACCTTTACCAGACTTGCCTCACATGTGAATTCTTTTTCACAGGGAGTGGATGTGAAGCACCCTGGCAGTTGAGCAGCTCCATGTAGTCTTGCTAGCCAGTTGTTACCTCTTCTTGATAACTGCATTCAGTATTGCCATCTATTTTCACATGGTGACTGTTGAAGGAATGGGGAGGTTTTTTTTTAGAAGGGAATTGGTGTGGTCAATCAGCAACTGTTATTTGAATTTAAAAAAATATCAAACAATATCATGATGGAAATGAGGGGGTTTATAAAACAACCTTCCAGCATTAGTAAGAAGAAGACAAAGACATCAATCCAAAAGAATAAAAAAAAACTGCTACAAAAGAGCTTCTTCCACTTCAGGAAGTGAACCCCCTTTTCCTGTTGCTGCTTCCTCATCCTCTAAGTCCTTACTGTCAGAGATTCCATCTTGTTTGCCTATTGATGCAGGTGAAAACCCAGTCAAAAAATGCAGGCCAGTCAAAAGGCAATATCAGGATTGGACATGTTCACTGGTGCAGAATATGGGTGCTGCTGATGGGAGGAGCTCTCCCCAGGAAACAACAACAGAGCAAAGTACAGGATCCCTGATGAAGCTAACGGCTTGCCATAGAACCTGCTGTTGTGGAAATTTTAGGTTTAAAAACCTTGGGAATGTTCATCAGAGGACAGAGCATTAGGTTCTCTTGACAATTAAAGTGCAAAGGAAGTTATGCATGTCTCCTTGGCTGAAGGTAAACCTCACACTTTGTCATCCACTGAAGATTTTGAAAAGGAACATATAGCATTTAACATAGACATGCTGGATGATGATTCAGAAGTTGCAGTGCCAGAGGTACAAATTAAAAAGTCATCCTTTTCTGTTTGGAGTTTTTTTAACTTGACCCAATGGACAGTATTCACTGTAATATGCTGTTTGTGTAAAGCCTCATTTAGCAGAGGAAGACAAGCAAGAAATCTTGGCATTTCAACCTTAATAAGACACTTACAGTGAACACATCCACTTCAGTGGGATAGGAGTAAGTCACAAGGTGACATGGCAGAGGCTGTTGCAGAGGCTGGCAGGAGTATACACTTTGGTGGTAAAGGTAAATGTATTAATATTCACTGAAAACCCCTTAGACACTACACAGGGCTTTGAATGTGCTTACCATGTCATCCCCCTTTATCTGCTAGGTCTTTACCAGAATCAGAAAGCTCCCCACCTGAAATAGAAAGAGTTCTTCTCCCTGTCTTCTCCAGCACTTTCAGTATGCCAGCTGCACAGCAGAAACAGTTAACAGTGCATCAGGCTTTTGAGCAGTGAACCAACTATGACTGAAATTATCTTGCTGCTCAGCAGCTAAATAAAGTAATATCTGCAATGATTGCACTGGATAGGTGCCCCTTCTCTATTGCTGACTCTATTGGCTTTTTGGAGGTAATGAAAATTTCTACCCCTCTGCACCAATGGTCATCAGATAAATACCATCAAACCTCAGGACAACATTGTTAAACAGGGCTTATGTTCCCAAAAGTCCAATCCTTTTGAAAATAAAGGTTTCTATTGATCACTGTCTGTCTGTCTGTCTGTCTGTCTGTCTGTCTGTCTGTCTGTCTATCTATCTATCTATCTATCTATCTATCTATTCTCAAGAAATGGTGTGCCTTCTCTTTATAGGGTACTGTGCCAGAAGGCAAACAGTTCCTTTTAGTCATTGACTGTTAAAGGAAAATTACATGTAAAAATGATAGAAACACATGTTGTACATTGGGGTTTTATTTCTCTGATTGTTGTTGGCAATCTGTTTCCTGTGTCTGTGGCAATTTTTTTTGTTACTTTTCCCTGCCAGTCATATGGCTCTTGTGGGTCACCATTCCGGCTTCTTTTATTGCCTTTCATCTGTTGGAGTTTTCCAAGAATGTCTCTGGGAATTATATCAATTAGACCTATTAGGAACCCTGTATCCTACCAGACCATCAAAGGTGTTTCAGCTTTATTATTACCCAATGACAGCACTTTACAAATATAATTCCCGCACATCCACCACAACAACGGTTGCCACTCAAAGAAATCTGACTTTAGTTGGGGAGGTAGGGCAAACACTTTTTCAAAGTGGTTGACTTTCACAAGCAGTTGCAGTTGGATGCTCTTAGTAGGTCTAACTGACATAATTCCCAGAGGCATTCTGGGAAAATTCTCACAGATCAAAGGCAATAAAAGAAAACTGCATGGCTACCCTCAGGGTCCATAAAACAGGAAGGAAAAAGTGAAAAAGAAAACTTGCCACACAGAGAACAGAAAGCCAGGAACAAAAACCCAATGCACAGCATGTATTCTTATAATTTTTTCATGCTGTGTAATTTTTGGATGCAGGTTTCCGTTAAAGAAGCACATATAAAACAGAAGATATGTGGGCAAGTGGTCAAACAACAGACTATATGACTGTCACCACCCACTGGGCACCATTTGCATCCTCATCAATATCTTCTACCACAACCAGGGACCTACAGAATCCTCAAAAACAGGCTGTCCTCTATATTGCAAGTATTGAGACAGAAAATTACAGTGGTGTAACTGTGTGAACATTTTATTAGAGCTAAATAAATGGTTCTCAGAAATAACTCTTCCTCTAATAGCCTTTTCCAAGGATTTGTGGTTTCTGACAATGGAACTAACATTGTGAAAGCATTAAAGGATGGAGGATTTGTGCATATTCAAAGCTTTGTACAAACATTTATTCTAGTGGTACATGACTTCTTCAGTAAAGACAAGAGTGTGTACAATGGGGGGATTCTCCAGGGGTGGGAATAATGTGCCGGAGGTGTGTATCCTGTCTGCCTAGCCCCACACCAGCATAATAATGTGCAGTGGCCATATTCACAGCCATTAGCCACCATGCAGCCCCGTTCTGCGGCCTCATCCACCCAACATGTAGGTGCATGGAGGCTCTTCCACAGACATGGGTGGGCATCCAATGGGATGTCCACCACTGGAACCCGTGCACCCATGGTCTGCCATGATAGTCAGGAAGTTGCATAGTGGCCACAGCATTGGAATGGGTGGATGCACAATTCGCTACCCCCAGCCCACTACGTGGTACCCAAGGACTAGAGCAGCATGTTGGTGTTCTCTGTGCCACTACATCTCCACTGTGGCTGGTGGCATCATCCAGGGGGGTGCATACCAGCTACATCTGGGTCATGTTGCCATAGCCTATGCCCCTCCTCTCCTGGCATTCTGCATTTTCAAGAATAGCATGGAGAGTGAGCATGCCACCTGCACCACCCTCCGAACTGCCCCCTCATGGAGATCACTGGCAGGCCAGGCGATCCAGTGCATATAAGCCCCATGCCTCTTTTGAGAATTGGGTGCAGGGGGCACAGTGGCTGTGGAGTTTCTATATACCCTAGATAAGTGGGGTGTAGCCACTCTGCACCTTAGAGAATAGCCCCTATATGATAGGTGTTGCACAAAACATATATGGTCAATTCAGTCACTCTGCAAAACCTTGTAAAGCTGGATGCAAGAAACAAAGGGAACAAACCTATAGGGATGCAAACAAGGAGTGGGAGTAACCTCTTCAACCTCTTGGGCAGGAAACTAACATTGATAGAGCAACAATTCTAGTAAGGGATTTATCTTTTGCACCAGCAGATAATCCCAATGAATTCCAGATAAAACTAGATTTACATAGATTTTTGGGAGGAGACTGAAACTGCAATATCCTTTTTCTGACACTGAAAGAAAATCAAACCAAAAATGCAGAAAAGAAACTAAGTCAAACACTGTGGATTCAGTACAGAGTTGTACACCCAGGGCTCACACCAGTCAGTATAGAGAGTTTTCAGCTTGTGTAATGCAAGAAGTTGAGGAGGCAGATTTTTCTATTCAACCTTTCCTCACACTTTAAGGCTTTGAGTAATTTGTTAAATATTATTGATATCTTGAATGATGAAGAAAATGATCTCAACAATGTATGGCTGGTCAGCCTTGAAGTGGCTGACCTCTGTACATCAATCTCTCATTCAAAGGGCCTGAAAGTTTTGGAATTCACTCCAAATTTAAGAAATGATGGAGTCTTACCCCCACAACTGATTTAGCCCACATAGTTCTTGAAAGCAATTATTTTTGTTTTGAAAAATATTTATTACTAGCAACAGAGAGATACAGCGATGAGGTCTACCATGGCCCCATCATATGCTAACCTTTATATGGATGATTTTGAGGCTACATTTGTTGCTGATGGAGCTCTCAGTGACTTTGCAACAATATGATACTTTACAAGTGATGCATTGATGACTTGATATTATTATAAAAGTGTGAGGAAAATGATTTGAGAAGGTTTCATGAGTATTCAAAGTTTCTAATGACTTCCAATCTGAGTTCAGTCTCATTTCCTGACTTAAAGATTTTTAGGGAGGATGTTTACTAATGAGAAAATTGTACAGAAAACCTACAGAATGTAATATCCTTTAATGTGTTGATAGCTTTAATAGAAAACAAACAGTGGGAAATACTCCACTTGGATGAAAACCTAAGAACAAAGTAAAATTTCTCCAAGGTATTGGATTTTGAAAGTGAAAAGTCTTTCATGATCAGTAGATTCAGAGAGAGGGGACATCCCATACAGGGTTATTGATAAGGTTCTTGAATTCACTGATACCAGGGGCAGACAGTGTTAGCAGAGAGGCCTAAACAGAAAAGCGATTAAGGGAGGGTTGTGTTATCCACCAATTTGTCCACTGTCTTTAGGAAAATAAAAAAAAAAATTGTCTGTAAGAACTGGAAAATTTTGCAGGCTATAGAATGGGGCGATAGGGTTTTCTGTAACTCACCATGGTGGTTGCCAGTAAAGTGGTTACTAGGTATGTTATGAATATAAAGTTCACCTACAAACTGCAGCAAATTTGTCCACAATGTGTAGCATTTGCAAAATGTGCAGTGTATAATTCACCACACTTGTGGTGAATTTCAGCATGCAAATTGATGCATTTTGCACTTTGTGGCAAATTTTTGACATGAAATGCAGCAATTCACATACTGAAATTTTCCACAAGGTGAGTAGTGCATGTGTAGTATGGCAATTCTTGTAGTAAAATTAGCACAATTATACAGAAATTTGCACACTACGCTAAGTGAGTATAGTATTTTATTTTTTACTTCACCTCAGCTAGTGGTGTCTCTATAGAACAAATTGATTCACTCAGACTGGCAACCACCAAAACCTTCAACAACTGGCTTATCATTTAATCCAGCACCAACAGGGAATTTTCCCGGTGGTAACTGTGTGCATTGCTCCTATGCTTGTATACACACAGAGATTAATAACAAGTTTCTAATGAGACTGTTAAAGTAAGACAGATAATACCATACAGTTCAGGCTATGTTGTTTACATTATTAAATGTCCTTCTGACTTGGCATGCATCGGAAAAATATCACAAGAACAAAACAGAAAGAATTTTGGAACACACTTCTGACATAAGGAGAAATGGTGAGAAATCAATTGTTGCAAGACATTTTACTACAGTGAGACACAATATACCCACACTGAGATTTTAGGGAACTGAAATAGTAAATATGCCAAGATGAGGCAGAGATTAGGGCCACCTCCTCTTAGAGAGGAAGGCATTTTGGATTGGGCAATATGGGACTCTCAGTTTCACTATTGAACTTAATGACTGAATAGGCCGGGAAGCCTTCTTATAGTGGACCACCCCTAGAGGACTCTACTATACTGCCCTGATGTTTGAATCTGCATGTTTCAGTGGTCTGTAATGTAATGTTATGAGACACACATAGCAGTTGTTCAGTACTATTTAATTTTCTTGCTATTTTTTTTTATTTTTAAAACTGTATATTAACTGTCACTGGAAGTTGCTGAATATCCATGGATTATACAGGGGCACTGTGTCACATGCTTGTGGCATCCTGACCTCTCAGTGTGGCTGTGACTTCCTGTCCACCAGCTCCAGGTGCCTTTTTTCAATAAGTAGTTAATCTCCTTTAGCTGCCAAATGGCTACATTTCAGTCCAGTCCCCCCAGCTCCATCACTTGACTTCTCTGACACTTACCCTTGTTGCTGCTATCTGCCTTCTGCCAGAAGACACTGGAAGCACAGTCACTGGACAGGCTGAGCCTTCATCCTCCCACGGTCAGGGGATTTCCTTCAGTTTTTCTCCCATGGCCTGCAGCACATGCAATGACATGTTGTGTGATCTCTGCCTCTGCAGAGCCCCCCCAATCAAGCAGGCAGAACACATTCCCTGACATCTTACCGCATTACCACATAGAACCTACAGGTGGCAGCTCCATAGTGGGATGCTTGTAACCCTCTCCCTGAGGGAAGATGACTGTCCTTGGGATGGTCAATCCTCCCTCCCCTGGATGGTACCCATGTGACCCATATCTGTTCTCAAACTTGGTCACCAGCATGGCAGGAGGTGAGTTGTTCAGTGCCACAGCCCTTCACACCATTGGGCCAAACTGCTGTAAGCAGTATTAAACAATTTTTGATTAAGAGGTTTTTTTTATATATTAATTTTATGCCATACAGAACAAGCTTAAATTATTTGACTGTGGGAATACATTTTTTTAATAAAATGCCCCCATTATAAATGAGGGGAGGCTTGATTAATTCCTTTTGCTTTACAAATATATTGGCCAATGGGGTCCCACTTATTACGCTATGCTGCTTTCAATGCATTCAGGCACTATTGACACTGGTTCTTTGCAGGAAACAGAAGGTTCTGCCTACAATGGAAATTGCTGACTACATGCAGCTGTGCTGCTAAGTGTCACCATAGTAGCACCATGCTGCAGTCAGATGCATTAGCATCTGACATCACTCAATGCATGATGACATGATGTGGGTGGTGCTCAGCTGATGCAAGGCCATAAAAGAGGACATGAAACATCACTGCCATTGCTTGCTCCAGCATAGCATGGTGTTTTATAGTGAGGACACACTCACTAACAAGAACAACAACTATATGCAGAAGTGATACATGACTTTCTCAGTGAGGACAGGAGTGTGCAGAATATGTTGGATGCTGCACATAACATATGTGTTCACTTCAGGCACTCTGCAAAAGCTTGAATGATTTTGCAGGATCTGCAACAACAGAATAACAGATCTCAGTGAGCTAGAAAAAGAAACATAAAACAAATTCTACAAGAAAATCCTTGCATGAATCAGGACCAGGGGCAATTTGTCTGGTACATCAAAGGACAACATTTGGGCAAGACTGGATGACATGGAGCAAGACAGCACTGTTACTGCACTTCTTCCATTGCAAGCTATTCAACCAACAGTATGGTGGATGACTTATTAAAGGACCCCAGAAAGATAAATGTTCAACATGATCCACTTTAATACTGGGATGGAAAGAGCGCAGTCTGGCAGCACTGCAAAAAAATGGCTAGTTTTTAGTTGTGTTACCCAACAATAAGTGTCTATTCAAAAAGAATATTAGTACTGCGGGATATGTTGCTTAGTAGTAATAAAAAAAGAAAAGTAGAAAACTGCTCCCAGAAAAAAAATGTGAAATTCTAAATTGAAAGGCTATGCTTATGGTTCAATGGGTAAGCAACCAGCAAAGCCCCTTTCTGAGTTATACAAGCAATTCCTCCAGCCTCCTTCTGAAGCATTTTTTTTGCCAGGCAGAAGCTCTGTTAGTCTGTCTTCTCACTTGTGCCTGCTGTAGCCATCAGGAAACTGGGGCCTGCTATCTCTGGAAGTTTATTTGTGCTCTGGACTCTGTTTGGTTTCTGCTGAAAGTGTTCATGTTTCTCTTTGCTTTGGTTAGTATTTGTTTTGCTTCTGGCTCCTGTGTGCTTCCTTGTGTGTTTGCTTTTCTGCTTTCCTGTGTTCATGTTTTTGGTTTGTGTTTTCTTTTTGGGGGGCTATCTTTGGGGAGTTTTTCCTCAGCATATTGTTACCTCTTGTTTGCACTGTGTGTCTTCTGTGCCTGTGCTCAGGCCCCTACCAAATCTCAGTTTTCTTGTATTTGTTATTGCTTGTTTCTGCTCCCACCACAGTTGCTGCTTCCTGTGCTTCACTAATTGCTTGCACCTGGTCCTGGCTCTGCTGCTCAGCAGCTGCTATACCTTAACCTACTACTCCTTAACCTGCTGCATTTTGTGCAAGGCCTATTTTACTTCAGCTGCCTTATGTTCCCATAAGGTTTATTTCCTGCTTCCTTGCCTCGGTATTTCATTATTTACTCTGATTTTCCTTTCTTAAGCCCTCGGTTTTCCTACAGCCTTTTTGGGGATTTAAATCTGCTCTAACATACTTATTAGCACTCAAACCAGAGTCTCCTGCAATTCTATATTTATTGCTTTCTCCACGGGATTCAAACCTGCTTAAATACAATTGTAGCAAACAATTACTACTGTTGTTTTTCTGTGAATTATTGTCTATGACTATATTGCCTATGCTTATTTAATTGTTCAGCTCAGCTACTATTGGAAGCTATAACTAATTACTGCCCAGTTTTGAATACTTCTTTCTGGGATAGTGAATACCCCAGTTTTGAATACTTTTTTTCTGGTATTGAAAATACTCCTGTTTTGAATACTTATTTCCTTCTGGTATTGAGAATACCCTGTTTTTGAATACTTCTTTCTGGTACAGAGAATATCCCAGTTTTGAATATTTATTTCTGGTATTGAGAATATCCCAGTTTTGAATATTTTTTCTGATATTGAAAATACCCCAGTTTTGAATACTTCCTTCTGGTATTGAGAATACCCCAGTTTTGAATACTTACTTTTGGTATTGAGAATACACCAGTTCAAAATTCTTCTTTCTGGTATTGAGAATACCCCAGTTTTGAATACTTTTTTTCTGGGATTGAAAATACACCAGTTTTGAATACTTCTTTCTGTTATTATAAATACCCCAGTTTTGAATACTACTTTCTGGTATTGAAAATACCCCAGTTTTGAACACTTCTTTCTGATATCAAGAATACTCCAGTTTTTAATACTTCTTTCTGGTATTCAGAATTCCCCAGTTTTGAATACTTCTTTCTGGTACTGTGAATACCCAGTTTGGAATTCTTCTTTCTGGTATTGAAAATACCCCAGTTTTGAATACTTCTTTCTGGTATTCAGCATTCCCCAAATTGACATTCCTTTTTCTGGTATTGAGAATACATTTCCTTCTGTGTTTCTCCCTGCATTCTGCCTGTTGCTCAGTTGCTCCTGATACTGCTGGTTCATGCTTCCATAAGCTGCCTCCATTTTTTTGGGTGGGGAGTACCTACCCTGTCAACGTTATGTTTGCTGTATGGTCTCATGGTGCTACGCTTGTGACTTCCCTCTGTGGGGGACTGTGTTGACTCAGTGGGGCATCATGATTTCAAGCAGTAGGAACATGCTTTTACAATAAACTATCATTTAGTCTGCTCCTTTGCCTCAGCTGGTTTTCAGTCATCCAGGCATAATTACTTTAAACTCACAACTTACTTGGCTTCAAGATATCCATTAAATTCATTTACTGCATTGCAAATGCTTCTTACTGAACTAACATAACTCTGCCTTAATGGCATTAAAAGTATTCATGCTAATCTTCTCAATTCATTCATCATGCTGACACCATACCAATCAGCTGCTTTATGCAAACTATATGATTTTGTTCCTTTATACTATCAAGAGTTTCTATGTACACTTCATGCCTTGACCAGCAAGAAACCTTAATTTTAATCACTTGTGCTACCTGGCTATTAAAGAACTACCTAAATTTGCATTTATGGCCCTGATCCTGCAGAACTCTCTACCTCATCAGATTAGAGAGTGCTTGTCCATCGAGACCTTTAGGGCTGTCCTAAAAACATCTTTATTTGACTCAGCCTTCGCAGATGCTTTTTAAATGGAATATTGTTGATTTTATCTGATTACTGTTTTTTATTATCTTAGTCATTTATTATTGTGTACAAGTACTTTAATATTTAGAAAAACACTTTTTATAAATAAAAATGACTTTGACTTTAAATTGCTATGCTGGCATTTTGTAAGTAACAGTACCTTCTCCTCTGGAATAAGGAGGCATTCCCTTATCCTGCAGAAAGGAGGCTTTCCATTCTCAAAATGTCACTAAACAAAAATACCCTACACCTGGAGGGAAGGTGACCTAGGCCTTGGATCCAATCAATCAATCAATCAAAATCTTTATTTATCCAGGTGGGAACCATTGAGCAAGGCTCATTTGCAATGTGGACCTGGTCATGAATACATCAAAGTACGTACAGAAGCAGGTATACAAAAAGCAATAATATACAAGGAAGAAAAGTATTTACAGTGTATATAGTATGAGTACAAGGTTGAAATAAATAAAAAACAGCATTATTTTACAATTGAAGAAGTCAGCAGATGCACAATCAACCATAGGCATTCAGGGGTTATAAGCAGAGAATTAATTTACTGAATTGCAAATGCTTCTTACTGACCCCCCCCCCCCAGAGATTTCCTCCTCAGTGGGTTTTTTTCCCTCTCCTACATGCCAAAAGTCATAATACTTAGTTAGGTTTAGTAGTATTCTCTAGTTTATTCAAGTACATTCTGCCGTTGGATGGAGGTGGCTGGTGACCCCACTAGCCATTCCCTCTCTCCTTAGGAAGCCCCCTGCTGTCATCAGTGTAATCCATTTATCCATGCTATTCTGCCAACTTAGACTTCTCATTGATGTTCTACCAAGCTGTCTCTTGCTTCAGTCTGCTTCTCTACCTTATGGTCAATGATCGCTGCTAACATTCTTTTAGGGGTCCTTTCCTAAGGTACCTTTAGTCAAGGAAACCTTCCCATGGTACCTCTTGGGGTTGAACCCTCTTCCAGGGTTCCTTGCCTTTGGTACCCCTACAGGGTGGTAATTCCTCATGGAATAGGGATTGTGAACAGCCACAACAGAGTAACACAGTTGCACAAGCATAACACTATTCCGGTTGCGTAGGCCATTGAACTTTTAATAAACTGCTCTATGGTGTATTTGTTAGATACTCAGGGGCACTTCATAAACACTACTTGGACAGTAGTGATGATGAGCTAATTGGCAGTGATACTGAAGAATAGTACTACTGGGGGAAATAACATGCTGTTTCATTCAGCCTGTCTTTTGGCATTCATGTCCTATCTCATGGCAGTCACTGTTTTGTCTTTTTCAGTGAACTATAGCAAGAATGGAAAAGTTAGGGGCTACTCTGTGACTCTATGGAGTATTATTCAAAAGACAGTCATTTAAGAAAAAGTCTATATTAATACACCTCATTAGCTAAGTGGGTTTACTCTTTCACAGTGCTGCCCCAGTCTATCTTCATAATTATATCTTTCCATGCAGTTTTTGACAAAAACAAATAATACAAAAGTAAACAGAAAATACTATGCAGTCTGTGCATGTGCATCATAATTCCTGAGAGTAAAAACATAGTCAAAAAACTATAAGGGTCTATTGCTCAAAACCAATAACAAATCTGGCTTATAAAACAAAATAATTTCAGTTGAAAGGGTGCGTTGGAGGGTCCATACATTCTCTGTGTGTGTGCTGCTATACTATTTTAATGTGGAACACTGAAAATAAAAAGTGAAAATGTGAGACATGGGCCCTCAGAATGTGAGATACCAACACTAAAGCATGGGCTGTCATAAAGGTGAGATACTGACACTCTGAGACATGAGCTCCATATAATGTAAGATACTGACACTCTGAGACAGGGGCCCTCATAATGTGGGATATGGACACTTGAGACATGGGCCCTCATATAATGTGACACACTAACAATCTGAGACATCGGCCCTCATAATGGGGATATGGACACTTGATACATGGGTAGAGATGTACAAAGCTGTCAAACTTTGCTTCACTAGTTAATTGGAAAAGTGCCAAATTTGAGAAGTGCCGACTTCACAAATTTTTTGGTAGGCAGAGTGACACTTTTTAAGGTCAAGTCATGCAAATTCACTGGTGATGTTGCAACTTTGCAATGATGTCACCAGACTTTGCCTGAAAAAGTGTCACCTTCCCAGGAAACTCAATGCAGTGGCAAAGTGTGCAATTTGCAAAGTTACTTGAGAAGGTGAATTTTGCAACTTCACCAGAAGCTCCCTGGTGAAGTAAAACTTCAAAACATTTCTAAACATGGGCCCTAATAATGTGAGACTTTGACACTCTGAGACATGGGCTTCCTCAGGCATACAATTAAATCTGAACCAATATATTTAATCTTAATTATATGATGCCTTATTTATTTGTCTTGTATTTGTTTTCTGCAGTGTTTACTGTCTTTTTTGCTGGTATTTATTTATTAATTGCCTTATTATACAGTGCTTGGAGTCCACTGGGATTGGGCTCTTTAAAAATAAAATTGTCTTGCCTTGCCCTTACCTAAGCAAATACGTTTTCAAATAAACCAATACAGTCATGTGGCATTTGGATTTTTTCCAGTTTGCCACCTCATAAATTATGGCATTTTTATAATGTTGGTGTCACTAAAACTATGTCCAAATGTTCAATTTAATGTATAAAATTCTGTGATAAACAATATCAACTTGATTTACATTCTACCAACAAGGAAAGGAATTCCAGCGTCTGTGAGTTTTCAAACAGTCTAAACAATGTTAAACTTTCTAGTTTACAAAATAAATAGTTCAAGACCTGGGAGTCCAGGTGGATGTCAACATGAATAATATGGAGTAGTGCAGGAGGGCTGCAGTCAGGGCAAATAGGATGCTGAGCTCCATCACCATGGGGGATTACCTCGAGAAACAGGGAGGTGATTCTGCCGCTGTACAATGGCCTGGTTAGACCACACCTTGAGTACTGTGTGCAGTTCTGGTGGCTGCACCTAAGGAGGGACATCTAGCCTCCTAGAGAGGGTACAGAGGAGGGCTACCAGAATGATCTGAGGATTGGGGGGATATGACATATGAGGAGTGACTGGAGGAGCTCAACCTGTTCTTGCTGGAGGAGGAGGGTCGGGGGTATATGACTGAGGTCTTCAAGTACCTCAAGGGAGTAAATAAGGTAAACCAAGATAGGATCCTTCGGCTGAAGAAGGGTGGAGCCACCAGAGGGCACAGTTGAAAGATTTAGGGGGAAGGCTTGGGGGGAAAGGAGGAGGAGGAGGAGGAGGTACTTCACCAAGAGAGTGGTGGAACCATGGAATGAGCTGCCCAGGGAGATGGTACAGGTAGCTATGGTGGAAGAGTTCAAGAGAGGATGGGACAGGTATAGGCGAGGGGTGAAGCAGAGGATGGCTTGCCCAGGGGGGCAGGATCAGGGGAGGGGGTAAACATGAAAGGAACCTGGAAGATGGCTATAGAACCCAATCAGGCCTACTCTGCTGGTGTTTTTAGTATGTTAGTAACTAAAATACAAGACTGGAAAGCCCACCTCAGGGTTCTGGTGACATATACAAACCACTCGAACTTTGTTGCCATTGTTTATGATGTCACCAGGACCCATACCACTCAACCTTTTGTGACTTATATGAAGGACACAGACACTCAAAATGAGGGACACTAATCCTCATAATGAGGGACACGTCCTCAAACATGGAGACAGAAGCTCAAAACACTGTGGAAACCATTGTATTTACTTGTACAAAGATTATTTGTGATTTAGCATCTTAGAATGTTATGAATTTCTGCTATAAAAAGTCTGAATTTACAATATATTCTATGTGTAGACAGCATCTTTTTAATGAGAGACAGATGAGGGACAGCAATTTTGAGGGGTAAAATGAGGGATGCCTCTTGTAATTAGGGACAGTTCAGAGTTATGCCAGAACCCCTTGATTGTAAGGTATTACAGCCTTGTAATTCATGGCTGCCAACTATTTCCTTTATGTGTAATTCAGGGCATTGTCATTTGTACCAGAACGTTCTTGTAACTCAGAACATCATCCTTTGTAGCAGAAATTTCTGTTCTTGTTTGGAGGTATTTTGTTCTTTGTCTGTTTCACCCGCGCGTACGCACGAGCACACACACACACACACACACAGTGACAGTTACTGTGTGTGCAAAGTGACAGATGCTCACTTAGACTTCCTTTTGGCTGCTGAGCACGTAACATGACTGCAGTACAGTGATATACTGTATAAAGGCAAATCATGATGCCATTTAGGTAGGGAATGTAGACTCTTCATTTTTGTTGTTCTGTCGATTTCACAGCTGCAGAGTGTCTGAATCAGTTGTGAGTAGTCTGTAAAGGTAGAGCAAGAGTATTTATTGCATGCAACTGATAGAATATTATTCTCCAGCTCTGATTTCTCTTTCATTCAGGGATGTAAGCTTTTGAAATAAAGATATAGGTGACAGGACAACTTGTGATACCACCTGCATGGCCCATCAAAAAATGCTGGGAAACAGTTGGAAGAAAGTGGAAGGAAAGATTTGATATGCTGAGGATGAGCAGAGCTGTGAGCAATGCCATTGATGCTGACTAAATGCTTTGCTCACAGTGACCCCTCTTTAGCTATACATATTGAGATTAATGCAGGGAAACAAACACACATACTATTACTACCTTTTAATCATGGTCAGTAGCTGCAAAATGAAAATTTAAGTACAGTAAAAGATTGACTAGAATAAAATTTTCTTTATCTGGATCATATGGTGGTTGGCATTTGTGCTTCATTCTGCATCATATAGGTTGCTGTTGAGGGGGGGTTCTGATTTGTATTTTGTGCCTATTACATATTTCTGATATCTCATTTTCAGTGGGGTCCATAGGCACTACTGAATTGTTATATCCCTGTTCATTATGAAATTAATAAACCTATTTTACCACTGCTACTACTACTGATGTGCCAGTTAATGTGGTGAAAGTGCAATGTTGGAATGTTAATTTTATGTACTGATGAAGGGAGTTTTTAGTGAGCCACTGACTTCCAGAAAAACAATCAGAGATAGCTTTGTGTGATTTGATCCAGTATGCTGATCCAGGATTGAGCTGCGGCAATCAGGTAGCAGCAGGACTCCACTGGAAAGGAGATATTGAATCTTAGCTACAATAGGCTATCCTAGGTATATAAATTGCAAACAAAGAACATCAAAGGGGAGACACTAGGGTTTTAATGAAAACCAAGAAATCTGGATGTTTTTCTCAACTGAAGAAATCAGAAATTCAGAAATACTTTTCTTTCATAATTATTAATCATTCATATTATGCTGATGGCTTGCTCTGCCATGTGCAAGACTCAGATTCAATTCTGAAATCCATCCCCAGCTGATGAAGCTCTGTGGGTGTTGTGATGTTACAGTGCTGAAGGTTTTTGAAAGGGGGGGGGGGGTTGAGTATGTTAGCCATGCAGGAACTTCCTGGTGGCCAATTGGTGTGAGCTTCTTGGGGAAAACTCTTGGTGCTCCTGGGAAAGATGGGACAGTAAGAGCAAATGACAGTTACAGTTGCTGTTGTCTGCCCTTTCACTTAGGCAAATGCATCTCTAGTCATTGCTGGGAATCAAACCTGGGGCCCTGAGTTCTGAAGGCAAGAGCTCCCACCACTCAGCTAAAGGGAGAGTCCCCTTAACAAGGAGGTTGGAGTGCCCCTTCCACCCATTACTGCACAATGTATATGGTGATAAACTTGGTCCCTCATTTGGTGAGGCTCGCTCTTCATATTGCCTTTTCTATGTCGCTCCACATTGTCAATCAGTAACCTGTTCTCTCAACTTTGAGCAATGCCCCAAAGTGTTTTCCAGGCTTTCAGTATTCCGACAAGCTCATCAACCAGGAATGGTCAAATGCCACAGAGAGTTAAGAAAACTGTACCAGGAAAACTGAACAGCCAAATAATGTTGGGGGGGGGGGGGAAGCAAGCAGAACACAATTCCTCATTTACCAAAGGCATCAAGCACTGTGGACAAACTCAAGATACATTAAATAGATTAAAGTAGAACCTCAAATTTCTGAATAAGCACTAGACAGTGGCAAAGACGTGCACCTCCAATACTGAAGCTGGAATGCACGGCAGGTTAATCAACTGCAATTATTTTAGCGCAGGCACAATCTTAAATATGGAGGAAGCTGCCTGTAGACATACACAGTGCCTATCTTCCAGAGTCATTCAATATTTCCTTAAAAAACCACAAGCAATTATGCTGAACATGCTTGCTATTAGCAATATCAGAAATGGACCAAATTCACTGGGGGAACTGTTACCACCATTAATGCAGGGTAAAAAATTCTTACCAACTTTGATGCAGAATAAAATATTCTTAACAGGGGTCTGGGGACATGTTTCCCAATTACATGTTGTATTTTTACAACGTTTAGTCAGTTTTATAGTTTTTGGTGGTACATTTCACAGGCTATCCCCATGTAACTCTTGGATCTGAGTCAGCTTTAAATTTCATTTCTGGCACTAAGTTCCCCTGTCCCCCCTCCCTCCTTTCCACAACTGGCTATGAAGAGCTCTGTCTCACAGCTGTGACTCCTGTCACTGGTACAGATAGACTGAAGACTTTAGAGACTCAGAACACTGGAATCCCCACTTATTCCCCCTAGAGGAGAATCCTTACAACAGATGACAGCCTATTGGGCTGGGGGGCATTCTGGAGCAGATCCCAATTAAGGGCCTCTAGAGTCCAGAAGAGTATGGCCTCCAAATAAATTTGTTAGAGATGAGGGAAGTGTTCCTGGTGTTCCTCCGCTTTCAGGAACAAGCCAGGTTTAAAGCAGTGAAGGTGCAGTTGGACATTGCGGTGACGGACTCCTACACACACAGTCAAGGAGGCAAAAAGAGCAGAAGCATGCTTGTAGAAGCCCACAAAGTGCATTAATGGAGAGAGTAGTACCTTATGCCTCTGTCAGGCATCCACCTAGTAGGTGATCTAGTTGTTCAGGCAGATTGGCTCACCTGATAAATCATTCATCCAAGAGAGTGGGCATAAAATCTGGAGGTTTTGACCTTCTGTACCACAAGCTTGGGACATCTCAGATAGAATGCTTTGCATACTGGCAAAATGTCTTCAGCCCCAAATTTGTCAGATGCTTCTGATGCTCACAAGTAGAAACAGTGGATACCCTCTTGCAAAGGCAGGATTTCAGAACTTCATACTTGTTTCCTCCAATTCCTCTAATTTCAAGAGTTCTGCAAAGGATCAGATAGTCAAGAGGAAGTCTCCTCTTGATAGTTTCAGAGCAGCCAAGAAGACTGAGGTTCTTGGATTGGATAACTCTTCCAAAAGAGAAGTAATTTTAGTTCTCATACCACAGGGGCCTCATGAGCCAGGGCTCTGTGCTTCATCAGAGCCTGGGGACTATTCAGTTGGTGGTCTGGCTGTTGAGAGGAGATACCTTTAAAGTAGAGTTTTCTTCTAAGGTTGTGGATACTCTTATGTTGCCCAGAAAGTCCTCTGTCATTAGCATGCAACAGAACATGGTCGGTGTGGTACTGGATTAAAATGTCGCCGATAATACATCGCAGACAAAACCACGCAGTGAAAACAGCTAAAGACAAAACAGCTACAGAGATACTATAGCGAATGGTGAAAACAGCTAAAAGTGATATCCCTGTAACTATATTGCTTTCAGGCAAAGAGGCTAAAGCCTCTGCTTGGCAGTGTGCTGCTGAGAAGCTTGTGTGGCTCACAGGTTAGGGCTACAGGCATGGAAAGCTGTGGTGTGCCGCTATTCCGGGGTTTGATTCCCATTCTCAGGAGAGCTAATGTATTTTTATTTGTCTCCCCAGAACATCTTCTGTTTCCCCTCCCTCCTCAACAATCCTCCCCCCCAATATTTCTTCCCATCTCTAGTGCCCCCCCACCAGGTTAGTTATAATAAAGTGGGTGGGGGGTTCGAAAACAGCCCCTAAACACAAAGTGTATTTGTTGTTTGGTGATTTTAGAAAGTAGTGCTCGTTGTTTTTGCTGAGCACTATCTTTGCTGCTAGCATTTTTGCATCGTGGTTTTTGACCACGCTGTTTACGCTTGCAACATTTTGACCCCATGCCGATTGGTGTTGAACCCTTGGGTCAAGGAGCAGTGCATCAAATCCACAAAGGCTTCAGTGCCACCGATTCTGGACTTTCTGCAATCTGGAATACAAAAGGGCTTGGCTGTCAGCTCTTATTGTGGCAGGATTTTTGCTATAGTAGAAGTCCTGAGTCCATTAGAATGGACCACTGTAGTCACCCATGGAGATGTTATGATTCTTGTGAGCATTTAGTTGCTGTAGGGCTTCTTACTGTTCCCCAGTTTCTCCTTGGGATCTGACCTTAGTGTGCAAGGCTCTTTGCAAACCATCTTTTAAGCCTTTGTCATCCATTTGTGAGGATACCTTTTCATACAAGGTGTGTTTCCTCATACAGTAGCTATATGTTCAGTGAGACAGATTAGTGAGTTTAGTAACATAGTAAAGGAGTCAGACAAAAACAGGCAATAGCCTTTATGAGTTCCCTGTCTATTCTTACAGGTTATAACCCAGTAACTGTACAGAATGCATGAATCTATACAGGCTATTTTTAAAGCCCGTTACATATTACAGTTTACTATTTCTGATGGTAAGGCATTCTATTCTGCAATCACTCTTTGTGTGAACCAATTTATTTCTGCGTTCTGTTTTAAAAAGTTCTGTATATTGATAATTATGTATTCTCATTCCTGGTTTTGTCTGTATTGGATTTAGATATATTATTTTTGGATAAGTTTGGGTCTCTACTGGCCTATGTTGGATATGATTTGCACATTTTGCCAGTCGTGTGTGTATATATAATAACTACATTAATATATGTCTATTTTCCTATTGGAGGTGAATGAAATATTTTCCCTAAATATGGGAATATAATGCGTCCAGTCCATTCTGAAGTAACATTTTTTAAGTGAAAACTCTACATAATGTATATATTCTGCTTTGATCGAATAGTTTCTTGGATGTTCTACAAGTTGTAGTTTATATCTGATACTAGTGCACCAAGTTGTTTTTAATAATGTATATATAATATGAATTTCACAGTTGTATTTGGTGTGCATCACTATAACTTGTTACTATAAATTGAGACATACCTACACTGACCACTAGCTCTAACTAAGCTTGGCAGTGTCTGAGCGAAATGTTAGATGTATTTGCATACCTATGCGATGAGGTCCATTGCTGCAGCAAGTAATACACTCCACTTGTGAATATGTTTTGTCATTTACATGTACTTTAATAAACCTTTTTTCTGTGTGAAGATATTACTAGATCTTGGCCATGTTTAGCTCCTGGGTGCTTCACTCTAGTGTCTCTCATTTGGCCCTATATGACAATATTCATATATCCCCCATCTCCTTCTTAACGGTCCATGCATGTTTGATAACTGCAATCTTTTCTCATATGTCCTCTTCTCTTCTCCCCTGATCATCCTAGTGAATTGTTTCTGGACTTTCTCAATTTTTGTTATATCTTTCTTTGTATCCATGTTCCAGATTTGCACCACATATTCTAAGTGCGGCCTAACCAGTGACCCATACAGTGGTAAAAAGACTTCCCTTCTCCTACTTGCAATATGTTTCTTAATGCAACTTAAAGGAGTAGTACATCTTCATACCTTGTAAATGTTACTTGTTTACTTGTCAACAGATAACTTTTTACGTGTAGTTGTTGGGGATATACAGTATGTGTTTGCTTTAGTTTATTTTCACTGTTCATACCAGCCCCTGTAACTGGCCTGCGGGTCTCCATTTTATAGTTGTTGAAATCTCATTGTCCTTGAGAGCTGCATAAAGTAGTGGAAGTAATGAAGAAGAGGTTTGAGGAACTGGGCAGGCTATGTGATGGGCTGGGGGAATCAGTGGCCTTCTCGGAGATGATCCCTGTGCCATGCGCTAGTACTGCAAGGAAGGTAAGGACTGGGGAGTTTAACACCTGGCTGAAGGAATGGAGTCGATCCACGGGATATGGGCTGGTGGGGGGCTGAGACAGAACCTAGAACAACAGTGAATGTTATGCAGGGGACAGGCTACATTTGAGAGGGGTGGGCAAGGGGGTATTAAAGCAGAGAGTAGGGGAATACATAGTGATGAAGGTGGATTTAAACTATGCGGGAAGGGTGAGTGGACAGATGGTTAGGCAGGGATCCCAGAGAGGGGAGCCAAACAAGCTTATCCCCCAGGCTAGTATGGAGGAAATAGGAGTGGGGTACAGGGGGAGATTAGGAGGGGGGTATATCAGGAAGGGGAAAGGTCAAGATCGGGTTGGAGAGTGGTCTCACTGAATGCAAGAAGCTTGGTAACAAATCAGTGGAATTACAGGCTGTCATGATAGTAGGGAGGGTGGACATTGTGGCCATCACGGAAATGTGGGCCACCTAGTACCAGGAATCGGATTTGATGATCCCAGGGTATAGGTTAGTCTGGAAGGATAGGGATAAGGGGAAGGGAGGGGGGTGGCAATGTATGTATGAGAGGTGAAAAGGTGCATAAGGGAGGAGGGGGAGGAAGGCTGAACAGAGGCCCTATGGATGTTGCTTCAGGATGCAAGAGGTAGGACTGTGAGACTGGGGGTGGTATACAGGCCACCAGGCCAAGGGAATGATCTGGATAGGGAGTTAGCCTATCAAATCAGGAGGGTCTGTAGGAAAGGGAACACTGTGGTGGTGGGGGACTTCAATCTACTGCGGGTGGAGTGGAACACCCCATCCACCACGAGAGTGAAGGAGCAGGTCATACTGGAAGCATTTCAGGACATCTTCCTGGTGCAGTTGGTCTGTGAGTCAACTAGATTGATCAGAACTCTGCACCTGATTCTATCAAAATGGGGAGGCTATAAGGGATGTGGTGGTGGAGGACCCTCTGGCTGGGAGTGACCACTACACGATATGGTTCACGCTCAACATGGATAGAGAAACAGGAAGAATGGGGACCAGGGTGACTGACTTTAAGGGGGCAGACTTCGTTAAGATGGGGGAAATCTTGGGAAGGCATCTGACAGGAATTCAACAACGCATGGATGCCAGCCAAAAATGGGAGCGTATTAAGGAAGAGCTGGTGTAGGCAACTAGGACTTGTGCAAGAACAAGGAGCAAGAAGGTAAGGGCAAAAGAAACCCAAGGGCAGACACAGGAGGTCATGGAAGTGGTGAAAACCAGGAGAAAGGCATTTTGGAGGCTCAAGAAACTGGGAGGGGGGATAACAGGGAGATGTATATGAAGAAGAACAGGGAGGTTACCAGGTTAGTCAGAGTGGGCCAAGGCTTACAGGGAACTGAGGTTGGCACAGAGCATTAAGAATGGGGAAAATAACTTCTTCTGATACGTCAGGGAAAAATGGAAAACCAAGGATCAAATTGTGAGGATCAGGAAGGACGGGGGCTGGGTGGAGAAGGAAGTGGATCAGGCAGAGGCTCTAAATGAATACTTCTGCGCTGTGCTCACAAAAGAGAAAGGGGGGCAGGCACCTACTGGGAGAGGAGTGGGCGGGGGGGGAAGGGATGAGTGATATAGGGATAATAGAAGATAGGGTGTTGAAAGGATTAAGGACAGTGAGGGTGGAGAAGGCACCTGAGCCCGATGGTATTCACCCGTGGGTCCTCATGGAGCTAGCAGAGGTCCTGGTGGGACCACTGGCTGATCTGTTCAACACCTCCCTGGACACAGGATGTGCACCACAGGCCTGGAGGATGGCCCATGTGGTACCTATTCACAAAAGTGGTCCTAAGGACAAACCAGACAACTACAGACCAGTGAGCCTCACCTCAATTGTGGGAAAATTCAGCTTCTGCATCAGAACTTCTAGGGTAGTCACCTAGTCTTCCCAATACATATTCATGAAGCAATACAGGCTAAGGGTGTACATGGACTGAATAGTATTTCACAAAAAACCACAAATAGTAGGCTTCTGTAATATTCAGATGGACCCCCTGAACAGTCCACTATTCAGACATTATTCAGGAAGCAATACTCGGTGAGAGTTTGAAGTCTTGCAGAGCTTCATTTGCTAATCAGACGGCATTTTTAGAGCTCACAGCCTGGAAAACCATGTGTCCTCATCACTCCGTGTTGATATACAACAGCCTGGAGACATTTACTTCTGAAAGCCAGCTCTGCAATATATCTGAGACCTTAAACTTGCCAAAAAATGTTTTTTTTTTTGTTAGCTCAACTGGCTTTTTGTGGGGTCAGTATTAAAATCTGATCAACATCAGGAAGGTCAGACTTGACTTTTTATGAGTGTATCATTGTGTTTTTGTCCCTTAGCTGGGCTGAGTTACAAGGACCTGGAGAGTGTATGTGTGTGTCTGCAGATGCCCCTCCCCTCTGCTTTCACTTTCATATAGCTCTGGTGCTCAGGGTGATTTTTTGCTAAAACACAGTTTCTTTTTGATCTGCTTCTACAGGCTTTTTTACATATTAAATACAGAAACACAGTCAACAGAAAAGGATTGCTTGGCCCACCCAGTCTGCCCAGATGGTCCTGGCTTAGTCTATTTCTGCAGAATCTAATTGCTCTCCTGCAACCTTCTCTCCTTCCTGCCTATTTACTGGTACAGTATTCCTCTATGTGTGGCCCATGCATGCTTGAAGGCCCTACTGTTTTTGCTTCCATTAGCAGTCTTTTCCAGGTATCTACAACTGTTTCTGTTAAGTAGTGCTTCCTCAGATCCCTCATAAACTCCCCCTCCAGATTCATTGCATTCCCTCTGGTCCTAATGCTTTTTCCAGTTTGAAAGAGACTCTTCTTCTGGACCCTATTCACCCCTGTGAGGCTCTTAAAGTCCTCTATCCAGTCCCTTCTTGCTCACCTCTCTTCTGGGATGTACATGCTGAGATCCCTCAGTCTCTGCTTGAATGGCTTTTGGTGCAACCCCTGCAGCATTTTAGTTGCCCTCCTCTGGACTGCCTCCACCCTGTCTATATCCTTTCTGAGGTGTGGCATCAAGAATTGGACACAATACTGTAGATGTGTCTCACCAGTGAGAGATATAGTGGTAAAATCACCTCCCTCCTCCTGCAGGAAATACCTCTACCCATGTATCCCAACATCCCACAGGCCCTACTCACTGCTTTGTAACACTGTTCTGCCACTTTGAGGTAATCAGATATGATAACCCCAAGGTCCATTTCCTGCTTAGTGACTGTCAGTACCCACCATACTATACCCAGCACCTGGGTTTCTATACCCTAGGTGCGTGATTTTGCACTTTTGGCATTAAACCCAAACTACCATACTCTTGACCACTACTTGAGATTCTTAAGATCCTTAATTGTGTCAGCAAAGTCAGGCTTGGCCTTCTGAATTGATTTGGGACCTGTGTTACTGGGCTCAGTACAACAGTGAGTTTGCTTTTGGCTGACTGCCCTCCCCACTGATTTGATTTCACTTCGGCACAACTCCAGTGTGATTTTTTTTTTTGTGTGTAAACATTTTTTTGTTGTCGTCTGGTTCCAGGTTCAGTTCTTTGCATGACTGAAGAGGGTGTCAGCTGATTCCCTCCCTCTTGCAGCTCACTGTGCATGTTGTTGCCTGTGAGATTAGTATTTTTTTGTAAGGTAGCTTCCTGCATGTTCACAACTATGTGAATACGTTTTGTTTCATATTTTAAAACTGAGGCAGTTTTATTTCAGTAGGTCAGGCTTGACTCATTGAATTGTTTCTGTTTGTCTTCTAGTTCTCGGCTCTAGTCTCTGTCTGACTGGGGAGGGTGCTGGCTGACTCTTCCTTTCCACAGCTCACCACATATGTCTTGCCTATCCATTCATATATTTTTTTTTGTGTGTGTGATTTAGTATGTTGTTTGTGCATGGCTGTGTGCACCTAGATTTTTCTTTATAAACAGCTGCAGTCTTGTAAGTGGGTCAGGCTTGATACTCTGAATTGTTCATGCATTTGTGTATATGTGTGTATGAGTTTGCGTAATGTCACTGTTGTGAGATTTTCAAATCTTGTTGAGCATCAATGGCCAATAAAAGGCCATTTCTGGAGCTCACAGCCAGGAATACAGTATGATCTCCTCACTCTGTGTTGGTGGAGGACAGGGGACAGTCATTTCTGAGCACTAGCTCTGTAGTATTTCTGGGAATAAAGCATGCCCAAAAAATGTTTTTTTTTTAGCTCAACAGGGTTTTATGGCATCTCAGGAAAGACATAGACAGAGGGAAAGCGGTCCAGATGAGGGCTATCAAAATGGTTCAGGGTCTGCATCAAAAGCCTTGTGAGGATAGGCTAAAAGAGCTTAATATGTACACCCTGGAAGAGAGGAAGGAGGGGAACATGATAGAGACCTTTAATTACCTCACGGGGATAAATAAGGTACAGGTGGGGGTATTTTTCAGAGAAAAAGGTGCTCTAGAACAAGGGGAAATGTAGTGAAGCAGGAGGGAGGTAGATTAAAGAGAGATGTGAGGAAGTACTTCCTCACAGAAAGGGTGGTGGATTCCTGGAATAGCCTTCATTCTGAGGTAGTGAGGCAAAAAGAGAGGTGGGGTTCAAAAATGCTTGGGATAGACACAAGGGAATTGTTGGGGTAAGGAGGGGGAGACAGTGCCTTAGAGCATGTAAGATCTACAGCAAAAATGAAAATAATAAAAATGATTAGACTGGGTGGGCCCAGTGGCCCGTATCTGCCTTCAGTGTCTGTATTTCTATATTTCAGCACTTTCAGTGACACAAAACAATTTATTGCACAAGCATTTAAATAACATAATCACACACACTCTACCATGCCTAGGATATACCTGTGCTACTTGTTAATTTGGTTAGCTTTGCTACTGTAGTAACTTACAGCAAACAACTGTAGCATAGCAGTGTGTATTTATAATTCTATATAGCTTTAGCTGAGGTAATAGGCTACCTTTATTAAATAATGTCTGGAGGTCAGCCACCAGGCAAACACCCATGTTCTAGCCCAAGCAAATCTTCTGGTCAGCAAACCACCGGTGGTGCAGGAGATTGTGATAGACACCCTGGGCCAGATATTCAAAGGGGTTGCACCTGGCACAACTGAGTTACACCAGCGCAACCCCAGTAATGCTCCCCAGTGTGATATTCAAAAGAGAGACTTGCGCAGTGCAAGTCCCTATACATCAGGGCTTCATGATAAGTGAATGTGGTGCAACTGCAAGAGGCGTGCCCATGCATATGCGGTGCAGCCCGATATTCAGACTGGAATGTGCAGCGCATATGCTGGCACAACCCTGAGATGTGCAGCATACTGCTGGGCATAGCTGAGCTGGACAAAAAAGGCTCAAATGGTGGCTACCCACAGGTGAGCTGCTGTACTGCAAGGTGCAACACAGCAGCTGCCAGCCTTGGGTAGCCACCTGCCCACCCAGTACATTGTGCAGAAGCACCTACATCATCCTTGGTGGTTTAGTGGACCCCCACCCTCCCCTATCCCTGATCACCATACAGGTTATATAGAACTCAGCCCTGGTAGTCTAGGGGTCACCCCACCCCTCCTGTAGCTGCGATGCCCATAACATGATACTAAATCCTCCCTGGTAGTTTAATGGCACCCCCCACCCCACCCATAGCCACGATTGTCGAAAATAGATGTCAAAGATATCGCTGGTAGTCTAATGGTACCCCCTCACCCCATCCATAGCTGTGATTGCAAGTCTACCCTACAGGACAGAAACCCTGGTGGCCCAGTGGCACCCCACCCCCCACCCACAGGACCCACCCACCCAGCTCCCCCCATATCTCGCCGGTGGGCAGCACAAACCAACAGCGTACCACCCGGCTGCCTGCTGAATGACAGCGACTGCCAGCAGCTGTAAGCCTATTGGTCCACACTGTAGACCAATGGGATTGCAGTGCATACTGTAATAATCATTCACAGAGCCGTGAATGAAGTCATTCATTCACGGTTTTGTGACTGACTATTACAGTATGCATTGCAAGCTCATTGGTCCACAGTGTGGCCCAATAGGCTTACAGCTGCTACTGTAAGCTGTCATTCAGTGGGCAGCCAGGCAGTATGCAGGTGGGTTTGTGCTGCCCGCCAATGACAAGGGGAGCTGGGTGGGCAGAGGGTCCTGTGTGGGTGGGGGGTGCCACTGGACCACCAGGATGTCTGTTCCTTAGGGTACACATGTGATTACAACTACAGGGAGGGTTGGGGTACCTCTGGGCCACCTCTAGCAGCACCACACCATGCACATTTTGCTGGCCAGCCCTGCACAACTCATGCAAATGGGGACATAATGACATGCAAATGGACCCATTTGTACCTTGCATACATTATGGCCCCATTTGCATACTGCCGGCTGAATATCAGGGATCTGCACACAGCATAACTCAGTTGCACTGGCACAGTTCCCATCCCTGGTATTCAGCCCTGTCTGGGGGGATGTGCCAGTGCATGGTATTGGTGCAGTGCACATTACCTGATTTATTCAGAGGAGATGCGCTATTGTGCATCTCTTTTGAATATATCCCTTGGCTTCACAAGCACAACTCAGTTGCTCTGCACACCCACTTGCGCAATTGCCAGGCACATGTTTGAATATCAGCCCCCCTGGGTGTATTAGGTGTGCTAAGCTTGGTTTCTGTACCAGTAAGCCAGGTTCTGGTTGTGATAGCAGTAAGAGTTGGGGAAGCAGCAGCAGCAAGGCTACTAGTATTACTACCCATGAATCCATCATCACCACTACCACATTCACTTGTAGTACCATGCCAGCGACATAGCCATATTTATCCCCAACACATTTTATAGGACTCAAAGGTCCTTAGGGCAGAGACCCCCTATTCTGTAACCAGCAACCACCAGTACCACTAGTAGAATCAGTACTGTCACAAATTCCAACACAGCTGTTATTGACACCACTAGTTCCACCACTGCTAGTCAGCACCACTACCAGTGCCATCCTTACAGCAGGCACTTCTGGTGTTTCTTCAAATTCCACAACAGGTTCTGTGCCTAACACCACCACTACTACTACAACAGACACCGCCATTTTTCTCCTGGTATAGTTGCCACTACAGCCACTGTGACCTCCACGGCTACTTTGACCTCCACCACTGCCGCTGCTACAATTGCACCCATACTTGCCCCTCCTACTGTCACTACCACAGACACTGTGAATGTATCTTTGACTCCAAATGAAACCACCACCACTCGTGACTTTTTGTCCAGCGCAGTGTTCATGCATTCATTATGTTGATGATGGGGAGTAGTTTGTCAACTCATTGGGGTTGGAATATCATTGTGATCCAATGGACTTACCTATGGATCCCAGTACCAAAGTGACAGGGACACTCACTGTAGTGATTTTTGATGATGAGGCCAAATATGCCTTATATCTTACCAGTAAAAAGCTAAGACAGGATGAGAAAAAAGGACTAGGTTATCCATGGGAAGGACAGGAAAGAAAGGGCATCAACCACTTCCAGCAAAGAAAACAAACACTCCACACTGGATTTTATAAGGGTTGTGCCAGCTCCCCAGGCACACAAACACCTCTTGCACCACAGGGAACAGCTGACTAGACACTTGATGGTGCTAATAACAGACAGGCTGCAGCACCGTGGGTAGACAAAGGACTGGGTGGCTCCAGAAGTGTTGGCCATTGCTAAACTATTGCGGTTAGTGCGTCACGAGTGTGGAGGGGAAAGTGTTGCATGGTTGCAGTTTAGCTTGGTTAAGGATGATACAGCAAAGGCACAATGTGGATTGTGCCAGGCTATCATTCACTGACCTATGCAGCCAGTATAGTGTTATGCATATGTAACTGTATTAGTTTGGTTGTGGCCGTTCGCACTCTCTATTCCAGAGGAATTACCACCCTGTAGGAGTACGAAAGCAAGGAACTCTCGGAGAGGGTTCTGCCCCTAAAGGTGCCACGGGATGGTTCCCGTGGCTAAAGGTACCTTAGGAATCCCCAAAAGAAATGTAGTATCATCCCCAAAAGGAGGCAACATGATGGATATGAGCAAGCAGTAACAGTGACGTAGAAGCTGTAACTGCAACATAGTAGTAGAGAAGAATAGTGATGGCTTGTATGAGAGAAGGGGATCCCCTAAGGAGAGAGGGAATGGCAGGACATCCTCCACCTCAATCCAACAATGGAACCTACCTAAGGAAACTAGGGGAAACAACTATGTTAACTAAGTGTTATGACCTGAGGCAACGGAGGAGAGAAAAAAAACCCTATGAGAAGGAAATCTCTAGAGATCCAAGGCCTAGGTCGCCTTCCCTCCAGGCTTGGGAAAATGTATTTAGTGATGTCTCTGCAGCTGCAATATGGAAAACCCAATTAAAGGGGAGTGGAAAATATTCCAATTTGGAGGAAGGCTCTCACTCAAACCCTCTAGCGGGAACGTCGTCGAAGGTTGTGAGAAAACTCTGCAACAATACAAGCATCCAAGGCGCAGGAGGAGAGCAACAACTGCTGAGGCACTCACCTGGCCTACCTGCCCTAAATCAAACCAGGTGAACCAGAGGCAGTTGTGGGGAGAATGCAGTGAAGGTGCCTTGCTAGGGAAACCACTAAAGTCAATGGCCAACCGTTATAGTGGAACACTAGAGCCAAAGGAGATCATGGTAACCGCCCTTCACCACTAGTCTTAAATTCTACACCAGGAGCTGCTGTCGCGTGGCAGGCAGCTAAAGCCAAGCCCAGGGCGAGGACATTCCCAGCTATGGGCCAGGTGAGAAGGATCCCACCCCAAGTTGGACATGCTCAATGATGCAGACTAAATGCAGAGTGAAACCGTCGGCTGCAGGAACCTGCGCTAGATTAGAATTGCTGGCATGCCCCAGAAATGATTGAGAGCTGTAAAGCTGGTGAGCTGAATGAGCACGGTGTGTTGAGCTCATGATGAGCATTGAGTGCTGAGACCTTGCAAGGTCGGATGCAGTTTGAGAGCAGTAGAATCCCAGGCGAAGCCGAGGGGATGGCACTAGGCATAAAGTAATGGTTTGTGTAAGCAAGGAGCAAAGGTTGCGTAAGCAAGTGGGGACCTGATAGGTCAGTAAGCAGTAGTAGTAGTAGTAATAGGTGGACCTGCACAACAACTGTATAGCAAGTAAACAGCACACTGAGTTAGGGGCAAGCCAGCCAGACATGAATAGCCAGATCAAGGTGACAAACTCTGAGGATTTTCGGCAGCGAAGACAGGATTTAGAACAAAATTAATTAACCACATAGGTCACGACCCCCCAAACTCCACCCAGTCCCTGCCGTAGGACAAACAAGGAAGCGATGAAAGGCCGAGAACCACCTGCAGATATAAAAGCTAGTTTAATAGCCTCAGCAGGAGCTTCAGCTAACCTCAGAGTAAACAAGGTAGAATAGAAATGGGTGTAAACAATGCAGCAGCAGGAAGCAAGTGGACCTGTACAGCAGTAGTTAAATGAGTACAGTGTTAAAACATAGGCACTGGGTACAATAGTAATTAAAGTAAACAGTCAGCAGCAGTGGCTGAAGTTGTTGGTAACTGAAAGTAGCATGAGCTCTGAGTAGGTTTGCAGTTGCAGTGCAGTAAATTGAGAGTTGTAACCGAAAGCAATCAGAATGAGCTCTGTAGTAGCAGTATGCTAGGAGTTTTAAAAATAAAAGCCCCCCCAAAAGAGGAAACCAAAACACAGCAAAACAGAAAACAGGGAAAGGCCCCCCAAAAAACAAGAAACAAAACACAGGGAAGCACACAGCCAGAGGAAAGCTACAAACCAGAAGCAAGAAAACAAACACTGAAGTCCACCAGAGACACACAGAAACAGCAGGCTTGGAGGGGGGGCTAGGCCCCAGCCAGCTCAGCGGACAAACCAACATAGCCTCTGGCTGCAAAGACAAATTGCTTCACAGTGAGGCTGAGAGGAACTGTTTATATAGATCAGGAAGTGGGAGTGGCTGGCTGCTTGGTCACCGAACTACAGGCAAAGCCTTTCAATTAGTGGTGGGAAAAACTTGTCAAAACTGACAACTATGACAATGATGAACTTCCTGCATATGACGCACCCCAGCACACTCCAGGGCTGATCTAGAACTGTGATTTTTCCCAGTGCTGTACCTGTTATTGCCTCCTCAGGTTCCAGTAATCCAGTTTCTGATCCACCATGTGGCGGGAGTGAATCAATTCTGGCTCACCTTTACCCCACACACCAGTGACTGTCTGTGGGCATACAGTAAGCTTAAAGTCCAAAAACAAACAGTACAGGGTGATTTCTCTTCTTTTTGGGTAAAGATAGGTATAGGTTTGGAGCTGGTACTGTGAATTTCAAAGACCAGAAAGTACTGAAACCAGCAACTCAATCCACAGAATTATTCATATGTAGTTTATTTTCATGCATCAAATAGAAATCCCCCACGTCCCCCATGACCAACATTTCACCCATCATTTGGGCTTCATCAGGATAGAGCATCTTTAAACTAATGCTCCATTACAGTTCTAATGCTTTCATCAAGTTAGAGTGTTAAAATGTATCTTGTTTTTTTATGTGTCAGCATTTCTGCTGTAATTAGTATTCACTGTTGCCTGCCAAAAGTTTCTCCAAGTGTTTCAACTCATGAAGTAAGCCAGCAGCTATGCCCGCTACCAGTCTCTCCAAGCGTTTCATCATTTACACTACGCCAGCAACTATGCCTTCCACCAGTTTCTCCATGTATTTCAACTCCTGAATTAAGCCAGCAGCAATGCCCACCACCAGTCTCTCCAAGTGTTTCAACTCCTGAACAAGGCTAGCAACTATTCCTGCCCGCAGTCTCTCCAAGTGTTTCATCACCTGAAATAAGCCACAGAGATGGGCATAGCCAGGGTGGATTTATACTTGGTTTTGGATTTGCCAGATATAGGCTGAGATTGGATTTGGATTTGCAAAGGATTTGGATTTGCCAGATTTAGGCTATATGTATAATTGAAGGAAAAATTGGGTTCTCAAGAGAAAAGCACCAGAAAATATGAATAAAGTGACAGCAACATCAAAAGGGGATCCACTGCCTGAGATATATTATATCCTGCTGTTTAAAGTGTTAATTTCTGGCCAAAAATTAGATTTTTTTTATTCTTTGGGTAATCAGGTAAGGCCCACTCGGCACGAGTACCTGTTTTCAGGGGTGACCCAGGAGCACTATGGAGGTTAAGTGACTTGCTCATGCTTAGAGTCACACAATATGCAACTGGAGGTTATGGGACTAAAACCCAGTTCTGCTGGATGTACCACGCTCATTCATAGCTCATGCTGAGAGTCACACAGTATGGAAGTGGAGGTTGTGGGACTCAAACCCAGTTCTGCTGGATGTACAAAGCTTATTCGTAACTCATTATTTTAATCTGTAGGCTCTACCGCCAGCCCCAAACTGAGATGAAGGGGCCAGGGGCACCTTCTGTGTGGACACAGGACTTTAGCAACATGGACAAAGAAAAAGATACATTGTATCTTGGTGTCTCCATGGCTGCCAAGATACCTGATCCTTCCCTCCCCCCACTTCCCTAGTTGAATGGCGAGCTGAGCAGCCATGCAGTCTGCTATATATCAAGTTTGTGCACATGCACAAACTTGGTATGTACAGTAGCTGAGGTGCACGCTGCTTGGATGCCCTCTGACCTCTTAAGCCTTCTAAGCCTGTCACAAGACAGGGAGTATGCCTGCCACATGATAGAGAGGCTGGGGAGTATGAGATCTGAGCCAAACTGGCTGTGTTCTGTTTGGGTTTCATGAAAACCAGCCACTTGCATATGAAGTGGCTTGGTTTTCAGGGAAAGCTTTGGCCCATCCCTAGTAAGCCAGTAGCTGTGCTCACCATGAGTCTTTCCAAGTGTTTCAACTCCTGAAAAGGCCAGCAGCTATGTCTGCCACCAATCTCTTTAAATGTTTCAACTCCTGAAAGTATTAATAATTAGCACTGAGATTATGCAGCAATTTAGATTTAGAAATAGAAGATTGCTTAGATGATGCAACAACAGTATTGTGTTACTTGGGAATAAAACATGCAGTTCAGCATTGCAGTAAAGAAGGAGGAGTAAAGATCTAATGATATAGACTATGGAATCCATCTTATTGTGCGACCATGATAAGGTCCACTCATTAGCCTGTGGTCTGTGCAGGATGGTGGATCAAGCATGTTATAACTAAAGTACATTGCTTTACTCACTGACAGCTCTGCGTCAGTCTGTTGATATGTCATTGACATGTTTTTGAAACTTTGTGTTCTTTGAAGATGATTTACTTGTGTTATTTAAGTGCTTTTAGATTACTGTAACACCCTTCCTGTCCTAACAGCGGCCAGCTAGCAAACATAATATGTGGGACTCAAATACATTGCTTTATATTACTGACACAACTGGCAGATCTGTTTCACTCTCTGCAGGATCTTTGACAATGGTTTGACGGTGTTGTTTACTTGATTGTAAAAATATTCTTTACAAATCTACCTTTTCTGGTTGAATTCGTACACCTAATCACTAGAACGATCTGTTTGATATATCGAGTACAGTATATTGTGTTGTGTTCCTAATAGCTCTGAGTCAGGCATTGAGGTGTTGTTGGTGTTTTTATGGAATGCTAGGTTCAAAGAGGATTTAATTGTGTTTTAAAATGACTTTCATAACCATTCTTTAAAAATGCACCTTTCCTGGCTGAATACTGAATACAGAGTATCTGAAAACCCAAGATCCAGATACCAAATATTCAGGAAAAGGTATTCATGCACCCCTACTACAAGCTTGACATACAAAGTTTGATTGATGCAGCATGTGGGCAGAGAGTGCTGCATGCAGCCACCAAAAGTGACCACAAAAGATTTTTCCCTAAGGTGCACATTGGGACAAGTATTCTCGCCCTCCCAGATTTGAGAGTTGCTGTTATACTACTAGAGAAAATTGTCCAATATAAGAGATTAAGAGCTTAGTGAGATTCAGAAAAGTGATGTATTAAAATTGCAGTTATAGGTTGTTATTATTGGCTACTATCCGGCACCTGCCCAATTATTTCCAACTGTCCTGTAGAACCATCCAGTTCTTTATCTTTGTAAGAAAATGTGTTAGAAGAAGCATCAGGGTGATCTTCACTTCCGTGTGTAGATTAGAATCAGATGCAAGACAGGGCAATAAGGTGTGCAGATCAGATTACATCTTTCTTAAGATACCTTGACAGGAATGAAGCAGCTCAACCTCCTGCAGGGTAAAACAGATATATTCTTTATTTACTGTATATCAAGAATATCTAAGAGCCACTGGTGCCACTAATAGTATCAAGTGTTCCAGGTAACTATTGTCTGCTTCATCCCATTATGTGTTGGCTGGGAAACTTGGCGCCTCAGAACACTGCAGACAGCAATATTCCAAGCTGCAGGTACAGCTTCTTAATATGCACAATTTGAATACAGGGAATTTGTGCTTTAGATGTGAACAACAACTCAGTAGTCTTATACATATATTTTGGGAGTGTCCAAGTGTTAAACCATGAAGGGATGCATTACAGGAAAAAGCTGGCAAAAAGCTGGGTTTTGAAAATACCTTCAGTCCTGAAGTATGTATAGGTGGTAAATTTCCTCTTTAGTTAACTAAGATGATAAGATACTGTATATCTATGGTGTTAATGTGTGTAAAAAATAGTCCTAAAGAACTGGAAAAACACAAACATGATTACATATGCTGAATGGATGGGTTTTATCCTTAACTCTATTCAAACTGGGAAAAAAAAAACATCAGCAAGTATTCATAATAAATTTGACCTTTTTCTTCAAAGATGGTGACCTTTAAATAACATTTTGGTTGGAAGGATATACCTGTGTAATAATAGCCTGTGGTTCTGTAACTACTTCCCCTGTAACAATGCAATGTATCCTGTCATAGATTATGATATGATAGAAAATATTTATAATATTATGTATGCTGACATTATGCAAGTATTCTATTCGGTATTGGTGAACCCTTGTATTGTTCAATGGGCCTACACAACTTGGTATAGTGTTATCCATGTGTAACATAGATAATCTTTGGCTGTTCGCCTCTCTATCCATGGGATGTACCACCCTGTAAGGATATGAAGGCAAGGAACCCTAGAAGAGGGTCCCACCCCTAGAGGTACCGCAGGAATAATTCCCTTGGCAAGGTACCTTAGGAAGAGCTCACAGGGGAGAGATGAGCTGCTGGAGAGGAAGGAGGGAAGGATGGTGGGGCAACAAAAAACAATCAAGGAAGCAGTGAGGAGGAGCAGCCCTTATAAGGCCCGAGCAGGGGTGTGGTTAGTTGCTCTGCCCCATTGAACTACAGGCATATACTTCCAATTCAATGAGCCTATGCAACTTGGTATAGTGTTATGCTTGTGTAACAAAGATAATCTTTGGCTGTTCACCTCTCTATTCATGGGATGTACCACCCTGTAGGGGTATGAAGGCAAGGAACCCTAGAAGAGGGTTCTATCCTAGAGGTGCCATGAGAATGATTCCCTTGGCTAAAGGTACCTTGTGAAGGAGCCAAAAAAGTGTGTTGAGCTGTGCATACGAGGTGCCAAATGCTTATCTAAATCACAGACCTGTACATAAGTCAGTAAGTGGTGTGACATGAGCTTGAGTAGAGTAGTCAGGAGGCAATGGATGAATAGTAACCTGCTCATAGGTCTGAATGTAAGGCACAGAGGCATGACTTCCTAAGGAGAGAGGGAACAGCCATGGGGGTGAAGGAATAGCTATGGGGCCACCATCCATCTCTGTCCAACAGCGGAAACCTGACTACATAACCTATGGAAGATTACTACACCTATCTAGGTAATCTGACCATTACTACACCTATGTACATATTATGACCATTGACACAGAGGGGAGGTAAAAAACCCTTTTGAGGAGAAAACCTCTGGGAATCCAAGGCCTAGGTTGCCTTCCCTCCAGGTTTTGAGATATTTTGATTTAGTGATGGCTCTGTTACTGCAATTTAGTAGTCCAATCCTGGGGTGAATTTTCAATTTAGGGGAACATTCTCACTCTATCCTTCTAATGGGAATGCCATGAAGGGTTGCGAGTGATCTCTGCATCATGGGGCACACGGTGCCAACCTCCAAGGCAGGAGAAGGAGAGTAAAGACTGCCTAGGTACTCAGCAGGCCTACTGATCTAAGAACAAACCAGGTGAACCAGAGGTGGTCATGGGGAGAATAGTTTAAAGTGTGCCTCCGAATCCACTTGGGAAGCTAAAGGGGCCCTTCCCGTGAGAGCCCCACCCCTTGCTGCTGAAGTCGTAAATTCTACATCAAGTGGTGCCATCAGTATGGTTGATGACTGAAGATCCACCTGGGGTGAGGACATTCTCACTATGGGTCAGATGAGAAGGACCCTGCTCCAAGCTTCACATGCTCAAGATGTGCACTTTGTGGGTGCAGAGCAAGACTATTTGCTGCAGGCTAGCCCTGAGCCATGGAAGTAATGGACACGGATGGCAAGTCTCTGAATGGAGAGAAAGTATAACAAGATGTAGCATGGACCCATATGTGGGTCATGCTTGGAATTCGATCATGATGGGTAGACCTTCACGTAGGTCAGTCAAAGCAATGGGGACTCTGACATGGGTCTCGATAAGGTAGATAGCAATTTGGAACCACAGGAATGCATGCAAAACAGGTCCATTAAGCCAAATTGGGAGTGAATTTAACTTTTACGAGTGGGAAAGATGGTAACAGCCAGGTGATGCTCACAGCTGTTGGTGAGATAGGAGGAGCGAGGTTCGAGAATGAATAGACTTGATATCCCGAGAGCATTAATGCCAGGAAAACTGGTATGTGCACGATTACTGGAAGAACCATAGGCTGCAGTGAGCAGTAGGAGAAGGTCTGAACTGAGCATCAGTAGAAAGCAGGGCCGGTAGAAGGCTGTGTGAAACCCATGGAGTCGTTAGGGAGCAACCCATGCTGATTAATATAAGAGATTATAAATCTACGCCTGCTGTCTGGAGCCACAATGTCACTGGGACAACACAGTCCCCCACCGTGGGAAAGACAGGGAAGTCACAACTAGGCACTGTGATGCACAACAGCTAATCAAACCAATAAATTAATTAATAACCAGCTGCTGGAGCTGGGCTGACAGCTGTAGCAGGGGCTGAAGCAAGTTGTTTGGGAGAAATGATTGATTAAATGCCAGAAGTCAAAACACTGAGTGAAATAATAAAGATGTAAATAAATGTGGATGGGTAGCCATGCATAAGGAAGCCCACAGCTAAGAATCGGGTTGGGCAAAAATGAGTGCTGGAATGTATGGAGAATTCGAAGGCATACGAATCCTGTATGCAGTACTAGGATAATAATAAGAACTGGAATAACAAAGTACTGATAGTAGGGCAGGAAACCCCGAAAGAATATGCAGAAAAGCAGGAAGGGAAGAGCTGGAAATGCACCAGAGAGGGGCAGCAGATGGGAGCAGGAAGTAAGAGGAAAAGGGAGCCACAAACGCCAGCTAGCAGGGCCAGTGAAAATCCAGGAGCGGGGCAACCAGGGGCACAGCCAGAAGGAGGCTCCCAGTGCAGGCAAAGCAGTGGCTCCCAGTGCAAAGTGACAGACCAATGAGGAAGGAAAGTGGGAGAGGTGAGCACCAAGATATACCAAAAGGCAGAAGAGAGTGACCGCCTGAGCGGCAGGTGCAGAGCGGGTAGGTCGAGGGGTGGCAACAGAAAGGGCCACCAGCAGAAAGAAACCCCAACACGAGGGACAAACAGTGGGGTAGTGGAGGATGGAGGAAACAAGGCCATGGGGAAGTGGCAGACAGGCAGGCACCACAGCTCAAGAAGGAGCAAGGGAAGGGAGGGAGGGACAAGTGGAGAGCCACAGCGCAAGTGGCAATGAGAATGGAGAGGGGGAATGAGACAAAGGTGCTGCCAGAGCGATGAGCAAAGAAAAAAGATGAACAGTAAACAGTCAAATGGCCGGGGCAGCAGCTGACAAGACAGGGAAAGAGGAAAACGGGGATAGCACACAATGAAACAGGAGGGGAAAAAGGATGGCAGAGCCTCCGGCTGCAAAAAAAAATGATCAAGGGAGCAGCGAGGAGGTGAGGCCCTTATAAGGCCTGAGCAGGGGCGTGGTTAGTTGCTCTGCCCCATTGAACTACAGGCATAGCTTTCAATTTTGTGCTGCAAGTCTTGCATTTTCTGTTTGAGAATTTTCTAGAAGTGAATAAAAATATTTAAATGAAAAGCTATAGCTGTACCAGTAATCCATTGATGGGGTGCATATATAACCATGTGTAAAATTGGAGCTAACAGAAAAAGAAATTATGGTAAGTCTGACACAGTTTCTTCTACTAAGTGCCAAGTACTGGTCTGGTTAACTTCCTGAGTATTAAAATGGCATCATTACTCTTGCTTTCAACCCTTCATATTTCCTTAGATTTGAAGAGCTTAATATGTTCCTAATCCCATGCTATACAATACTTGCAATGAGTGCCAATCCTCCATAACAAACTTGCAAGGGTCTAAACAGGCCTTCCAGCCCCTCTTTCTGCCACTCTAAGCTACTATTTTGTGAAGTCCTGGATCACAGAATATTAAAAGGCTCTCTGTCATGCAATAACTGCCCATAAGGTCAATTCAGCTTTTGTTAAGATCTGAACAGTGTCGATACTGAATTTTTTTTTGTTCTGTTCCAAGGCTCCTATATATTATCTCTGTTGTATGACCTTATTGTATTGAACTGCTGTCCCTTTACTCTGCTGTAATCATTATGTAAATCTTAGGATGATGTGTATTGTAATAGTGACTATCCTACCCCACCACCACCACCAGCAGGTTGCACCTGGAATTGAGATATTTATGTATTTATTTATTAACGAGATTTACCAGATAAGCATACTGAGTGGACATCCACTCATTTCCAGATGCGACCTGGGGTTACAAAGCATAAAGTGCTAGAATTATATTAAGTACGTTAGGCAATGTTGTCGAGAAACAGATGCATAGTAGTACATACATCAGGTACAACAGGCGCAAAAAGGGTGAGACAACAGGTCCAGAGATGTTACAGGCAGGACTTATGCATACATATTAGTTACAAGTTTAACGCCAAGTGCGTAATAACAATGGAGCCTGTGTCCATAGTCATGTCTTACAGAGACCATGGAGAAAGAAGACAAAAGAGGCAGGGGCATTAAGAGTAATGCTATTATTTGCCTAGGACCCCCATTAAGTCACATTTAGGCGCTTCAGTTTAGTAGGTCTGTCCTGCAGGTTACAGTTACAAGTGTCTGAGAAGTGGGCATGAAGAAGAGTGGTCAAGGACCTAGGGGTGGTGGTGGATTGCCTGATTACTGCTGGGAGGTTATTCCAGAGTGTGGGCAACCTGTATTTGAAGGCCAATTGGCCCTTATAGGTGCGCATGAAAGGGATTTGTAATAGTTTCGAGTCAGAGCCCCGCAAAGAGTAGGTGGGGAGGGTTGGGTTGATAGAGCAGAACTGAGATAGAAGGGGAGGGAGTTTGACCAGTGCTTAGCTATGAGATTAGTGCCGTGGAGCTGTCGCCTGGAGTGCAGCGAGGGGAGACCTAGGGCAGCACATAGGTGACAGAGGTGGGTGGTGGGGGGGCATTCTAGGATAAAGCGATAGAAGGAGTGGAAAAGGGGGTCCAGGTTGGCTAGGATTGATGGAAGGGCTGTGCCATAGACAACGTCACCATAGTCAAAGATTGGGAGTATAATTTTGTAAACTAGCTCTCTCCTGACTGGGCTGGTTAGACACCCTTTGTTGCGGTAAATGGCTCCAAGTTTTGGGTGCAGTTTTTTCTGGATGGAGTCTATGTGAACAGAGAAGTCCAAGTGATGATCCAGCTATACCCCCAGGTACCTAAAGGAGGTGCAGGATTCCAGGGTGGTTCCGTCAAGCGTTTGATCGGTAGAGCCGCTAGCCTGGAGATTCTGGGCCGTGTGCCGAAAGTTATGGATACAGTTTCTTTGCATTGAGGACGAGTTGGTTGGAGCTAAGCCAAGTTTGGACAGCATTAAAATCCTGCTGAAGGGTAGAGTTTAGAGACTCTTTTGAGGGGCCGGAGGCGTACAGGACGGTGTCATCCACGTACATTTGAATTGCTGAGTTTGGGCAGGATAGTGGGAGGTCATTTAGGAATATAGAAAAGAAAAGGGGACCCAGGACAGAGCCCTGTGGGACCCCCATGGTGACTGGGAGCGAGGGGGATATTTGGGTGCCAATTTTGACTGATTGCTTCCTCCCAGAGAGGTAGCCTTGGAACCACCTGGAGGCTAGATCGGATAGGCCAGCATCTTGAAGTTTTGCTATGAGCTTAGTGTGGGAAACGGTATCGAAAGCTTTGGCCAGAACAATGACTATGGCCGATGTGATGTGCCCTTTATCCATACCTGAGGCGATATCGTAGGTAAGTCTGAGGAGCGCAGTTATGGTGGAGTGTGATTTCCGAAAGCCCAACTGAAAGGGGATGAAAAAGGAGGAGGTATCAAGGAATTGTGTGAGTTGTGCTAGGGCTATTTTTTCCTGCAGCTTGGCCAGGGTGGGGAGAAGTGAGATAGGGCAGTAGTTCCCGGGCTCAGCTGGGTTGCCCCCCTTTGGCAATGGTATAACTATAGCCTCCTTCCAGGATGTTGGAATTTGTGCAGAGGAGAAGGAGCAGTTTAGGAGATCAGCAAGGGGAGCTGCAATGGCAGGGGCAGATAGGTATAGGAGTTTATCGTCCAGGCCGAGTGGGCATTTTCCCTTATTGGGATTTAGGGAATTTAGGGAGACTAGCACTTCAGGTGGGAAGACTGGTTTGAAGGAGAAATAGGTGGATGGGGGGGATGCGTGTGGGGTACTGGCTCGGGTGGAAGGCTTGCTGTAATTGGCAGTAGCGATTTGCTTAGTTGGTAAAAGTGGAATTAAAGTTGAGCAACTGCATATGGTTCGGATCAACTTCTGCCCTGGATGGTAAGGGTAGGGGTAGGTGGCTGTATAGGGGCAGTAAGCAGGATTTTAATTGATTTCCAGAAGTTGGAAGGGTGGTTGAGATTGGATGAGAGGGCCACGTGGAAGAAATTCTTTTTAGCCTGTCTTATGGCATTGGTGCAATTGTTACAGAGGGTGCGGTACTGTTGCCAAGAAACCGTGGAGCCTGTTTTCCTATGTATTTTCCATGCCTGGTCCCTGGCATGGCATCTGGAGATAATGTCTGCTGAGACCCAGGGGAGATGGGTTTCCCTTACCCTTTTGTTTTTCAAAGGGGCGTGATAGTCCCACACCTCGAGAAATTGCTGTCTGAGTATATCAAAAGCTTGATCTATGGTGGGTGCCAGCTTGATGAATGACCAGTCAGCAGAGGCAAGATCATTTAGCAGGGTGGGGAAGCAGAGGGACTTGTATGACCGCGAGCTGATTGACCTGGGTGGGAGGCTATTAGTGGGTCTGCGCACCTTTCTGATTACATGGATTGGGTGGTGGTCGCTCATTGAATCTGGTAGTAAGCCAGCTTTAGAGACCCTGTGTGGGTGGGTTGTAAGAGCCCAATCCAGGAGAGAGTGGTTTTTGGATTTGGTGTTGAGGCGGGTGGGTTCCTCAATCTGTTGTGAGAGGTTTAGGGCTTTAACCCTGCTGCTGAGTTTTGAGCAGCCTTTATCTAGCCAGTTATAGTTAAAATCGCTGAGGATGTAGAGCTCTCCATTAGCGGCCAGGTTTTTAAAATTGGTCAGGAGGTCTATGATGGTATTAGCTGGGATTGCGGGGGCACATTATATCCCTGCCATGTACACGGGGTAATGTAGAAACATAGAAACAGAATTTTTTTGTCAGATAAGGACTGCTTAGCCCGCCCAGTCTGCCCATTGCCAACTCAGTCCGCCCATTTTGTCCCTGCTTATACTATCACCAAAGACCCAACCTAATCTCTGGCTACTCCCCCCACTTTCCTACTCTGATTCCTTTGTTCCTATCCCATGCATTCTTGAATCCCCTCCACTGTTTTGGCCCCACCACCTCTGCAGGAAGACTGTTTCAGACGTCCACCACACATTCACTGAAGATATTCTTCTTCACATCCCTCCTAAACTCTGCTTTCCAGCTTCATTGCATGCGCTCTTGTTCTTGCTCACCTTGTCTTCTGAAAAATACTCCCCTTCTGTACCTTATTCACACCCATGAGGTACCTGTCATGTTGCCTCCTCCCTCGTATCTTCCAGGTTGTACATCCCCCAGTCTCTCTTTGAAGGGCTTATGATGAATCCCAGCACCATTTGAGTTGCCCTTCTCTGGACAGCCTCCATGCTGTCTATGTTCTTCCTGAGATGTGGTCTCCAGAACTGGACACCGTACTCCAGATGGGGTCTCACCAATGACTGATACAGTAGTAACACCACCTCTGTCTCTTTCCGCTGGTGATTCCTCTCCCTATGTACCCTAGCATCACACTGGCCCTGCCTACTGCCTTGTTACACTACCCCACCACCTTGAGGTCATCAGATATGATAACCCCAAGGTCTCTTTTTACTGTTTACTGACTGACAATACCTCTGCCCTCATTTTATGCACTGCCTCTGGGTTTCTGTGCCCTAGGTGGATGATTTTGCACTTTTTTTGCATTGAATCCTAGCTGCCATACCCATCACCACTCCTTGAGTTTTCTCAGGTCTCTACTTATTCTCTCTGCCCAATCTGGAGTGTCTACCCTATTGAAAATGTTGGTGTCCTCTGCATACAGACATACCTTCCCATCCAGCTCTTCTGCAGTTTCACTTAGAAAGACATTGAAGAGGACTTGTCCCAGTACTGAGTCCTGAGGTACTGCCCTGGTCACTCTCTCCTCATTAGAGTGAGTGCCATTTACTACTGTCATCTGTCCATCAATCAGTTCTGTACTAGTTTACCACCTTAGATCCCATTCCTAAAGTGCCCAGTTTCCTTATAAGCATTCTATGTGGTACGGCATTGAAGGCCTTGCTGAAGTGTAAGTAGGCCACCTCCACCACCTCACCCTGATCTATTTCCCTGATCACCAGTCAAAGAAATAGATTAGGTTTGTTTGACATGACCTTCCTACTGTGAATCTGAGCTGCCTCAAGTCTTGTAACCTGCTGGATTCAAGATACTCCACCAGCCTTTGTTTTACAAGTGTCTCAATTAACTTCCCCACTATTGATGTTTGACTGGCCTATAGCTGTCAGCCTCCTCCTTGATGACACTTTTATGAAGCAGGACTACATCTGCTCTCCTCCAGTCCTCTCAACCTCTCCTGTAACATTTCCAGAATGTTTTTGAATAGGACCATCCTCGGCGTAGCCAGTGACTCCCTGAAAACCCTTGGGTGTACCCTATTCAGCTCCATAGCCTTATCCATTTTCAGATTCGCAAGCCCTCTGGGAACTCTTGCTTCTGTGAATAGACTTGTGTCTACCTCACTCCCCCATCATCCCTTTTGCTTCTATGTGACCCATCACCTCTTCCTCCATTGTGAAGACTGAGCAAAAGTATCTTGTAAAGATACCTGCTTTTTTCTGATCCTCCTCTGCACAGTTCCCCCTGCCTTTTTTAACCTCACAGTCCCTCCTCTTGTCTTCCTCTTTTCACTTACATATCTAAAAATGTTCTTATCCCATGTATTTACCCCAATGACTGTCCTTTCTTCTTTTGGCACCTTCACACATCTCACCACCTTCCCTGCATTGCTCTACCTTTCCTGGCACACCTCCCTATACTCTTCAATCTGTATCTCCTTGTACCTCCTGAATGCCACTCTTTTATCCTTTACCTTCACACCACGTTTCTTCAGAACCATAGTAGTTTCTTTTTTCATCTGTTTTTGCTCATTTCTTTTGTGCAGAGGTTTGCTGTCTTTACTATGCCATCTCTTAATTTGGCCCCCTGTACCTCCACCCAACCCATGCAATTCCTCACTGCTAGATCACCCCAGAGGCATTCACCCATTTTTTTTAAACCAATGTCCTTCCAAAGTCTAGGACCTATATCCTTGTGTGGTTTGTCTCTGCTGCCATCCTTATCCTTTGTTAAAACCAAATCACACTGTATGGTGATCTCTGGTCCCCAGATGGCATCCCGCCTTGCTTCTACAACTGTCCTGTGTGTGACACCAGATCAATGTGTCACACCTAAGTGGAGTTCTGTGGTACCTGAAAAACACACAAAGGGCCTGATAGCCTGTTTGTACAAGTCTGAGGCCCCAGTCCCTCTGACAGAAGTCCCCAAGCAACACTGTCCCCCACTCCTCATGTAATGGCATATGTGTCTTATCCAACCACCCATGTGTTTGAAGCCCTGTATCTTATCCCAGTGAATAGTTGCTCCTGCTCCTGTCTACAGGGTGAATGAACCAAAGCACCCCAGCCCATCCTTTACCCCGGGTTCTCTTGCATTTCCACTGCTCTGATACCCTCCTTCATATACAGCACAACCTCTCCATCTTTCCTCCACTCCCTATTCTTCCTGAACTGATTGCAGCCTTATAGACATATTCCAGTCATGGTTCCCTGTGCACCATGACTCAGTAGTGGTCACAAGATCCAGGTCTGCCTCCACCATGATGACCTCCAGGTCTGGAATTTTATTTTCAAGTCTCCATTCATGGCACACATAACGCTCCACACCTTGCTCCCACTCATCCTGTATCCCCCTTCACCCACCTTCCTGCCTTTGTTTCCACTTGAAACTTACCTCTCTATCCCTTGTCCTAACTACCCTCTTCATTCCCTACCTCCTCGGCTTCTCCCTTTCCTCTTCTTTTACCCCTTGTTCACTACTATGCTTCTGCTTCCTTTAATTTGTGCCCTGAGGGAGTTTGCTCCCCTCTGTGCCTCTCATCCTGCTGCTTCGGTCTGAGACCTTGTTGGACTTTGTATGCTCACCCGGTAAAATACATTTTAAGTAAATTAATAAACTATGGTATTACTAGTTCTAGTAGGAGCACTGCTAGAGGTCACTCCTGCTGTTGCAGTTCTTCAGCACTATTTTTGTCTTAAGCAATAATGACCATACAGCTGTTCATTTCCTGGGGATTAATTACTGGCTGTGGAAAAAGTGTGGTTCAAGGTGCAGCTGAGGGCCAGTCACCTCCCAGACAGTCATTAGTCTACAGGATATGAAAAGCTGTAAGATCATAATTGTGATTTTAAGTCTTATTGCATCAGTAAGGGGAAACTGATTATTTATATAAAATTTACAAACACACATCTCTTTGAACAATACCAGGCTTTTCTAAAGGATTAACATCCAGTACAGCAACCAGTCAGAGTGTGCATTTACTTCATGGATAATTAATTTGACCTATAATACTAGTCACAGCTTTCACTACTAAATGGCACAGCTTTGCGGAGACTGCATTTTTTCATAAAGATCACCTGTTAACTTAGATCTCCCACAGCAGTCCAGAGTCATTGCTGTTGAGTGGATTTTCTCTCACAGAACCAAGACAGATATATAAAACTGACTGACAGGAGCAATTCCCCAGTCTGTACCTTGTCAGGGTGCCTCAGTGTGAGTACTTCTTGGTGCTTGGATGTGTAGGGGGGAGATTCCTGGAGTGTTTGTTCATGAACCTGATACTAGGTGACTCACATGCCATCAACACAGCTATACACAGTACTCCTTCTGTGCATTGGGGTGCATATGGTGGGTAAAATGGGCATGGCTCACTGCCTCTGACTATCCACTGAGACATTGCACCTGTCAATATATGCTGATACTCCTGCAAAACTGCAGATTGTGGGGCTATTCATCACTGGTCCTCTGGACTAGCCCCAATAGCCACAGTATCATGTTTTCCTGGCTTTTGACACATTGTCAACCATTCCTTCTGAAACATGGTATAGACATCTAATAAACAACTATGCAGAATGTACAAAAACACAAAGGAAAATATTTTCAGATGTCTAGTTTTGCTGGCTGTGGGTCCAAAATTTCATATTGCTTATTTTGTGATTGTAAATCTCTACATTTGTACCGTGAACTGAGGTGGGGCATCTGCAGATGCCATATCTTTAAAGAAAATATGCTGCTACTATCCTGTGGTGAATGTGTATGGGTATGTGTTGAGAAAATGTGTATCAAAGTAAAATTTACAAACGTTAGAGGTTGGGAAAGGGCATATACTATTTGCAAATGCAAATTAACAATTGTGCATCATTTATGGGACTGCAAAATTGTCTGTAGCCCAGATATGCATTTAAAAACCCACATATGCATTTAAAAATGACCTGCATGATTTAACTGCATTTTGCTATGAAAAATATGTCTAGTGGGCCCAACACATTTTGGGAAATCCATGCCCTTTTCTAAAATGTCAGTATGACTCAGTATGCAGCAGCCATGCTGCCTCTGAGCCCAAAGGTTGAAGATTCCCATCCCACATAGATGAACTAGACTGCATACCAAAAAGGGCAACACAAGAGGGTTCTGTACTGTTGAAGGTGCTGTCATCTGGCTGCAAAGGAATACCAAGGTCCCTTTTGCCAGTCTCTGTCTAGAAATAAGTTAACAATTGAAACAAAAAGGCTGTTCACAAAGGCAACAGTGCTATCAATCCAGCAGTGCAAAAAAATGCTAGTCAAAGTTAAAGATCTAGTTAAAATATATTTATCTGCTATAAAATGATAAATAGTCACTGCAATGCGAGACCCTTCAGGCAGACCCTGGGCCTACCTGAGGAGGTCTCCCAATGCTGTGTCTGTTCACCATTTTATATCAAATAAACGTATATTTATTAGTTAGACACCTAAGTTTGGTGTTCTTTACTGACTGAGTGACAATTTTTTATCTTTTGCAATTTGTTAAAGATCCCATGGCACTTTTTGAAGAGTTGTGGACTGCTCTGGCATCCTGTTCTACACTTTTATCCTCTCAATAGAAAAAAGTCCTAATATAATCATCTGTGACTTCATGCATTCCTTCTAGTCTGGCTTTCATCAAGTGAGACACATCCTTCATCATTCCACATGGGAATCCTCTATCCTCCATGTAAGAAGCTCTGCCCAATGAGATTTTAAGCAGAAAGTGATACCAGTCTTTGATTGTTTGGCTATTTATAATAATTTGTTTATTTTACATTTATTTAATGCCAGCAAACAGAAATAGTCTTGTTCTCAGGTGCTTGCTTATGATTATAAGATCCTTTCACTAAATGCACGATCCTTAAACAATGTGAAATTGGCTGAATTAGCAGCTAGGTGTACCGACACAGGAATCAACATAATAGCAGTAACAGAAACATGGTGGGACCCGCATTCATCTTGGATGAAGGAGATGTCTGGGTACAAACTGTACCACAAGGATTGACCAGGGAGCATAGGGGGTGGAAACTGTATATATGTCAACCTAGAAATTCCATCACATGAAATCCAACTTGATTCAACCACTGAAACAGTTTGGGTTAATATTCAACTCGAGGGACAACCCCAAATTATCTTGGGAAATTATCGCCCCCCTCAGCAGACCTCAATTACACTACCCAACTGCTGCAGGACATGGCACATTTTTCTGATAGGGGAGATACAATCATTCTAGGGGATTTCAACATGCCCAATATTAACTGGCAAACTCTCGTGGGTTCTAACCAACAGGACAAGCTAATGATCACTACCCTTACTGATTTAGGATTGGAACAATTTATAATCCAACTAACTGGGGGACCAACTTATTACTAACATAGAAGGAAAAATATCCAACCTTGAACTAGAGGGCACACTTGGTAATAGTGGCCACCTCTCAATCTTATTCACTCTACCTTACATAGTTAAGCCTCAGGTGAATTATTCAGTTTTCAAATATTATGATAAAGCAAATTTCAATTTAATTAAAGCAGCATTAGCAGAAATACACTGGGGTGATGCCCTACATAACCTTACTGCTGAAGAAGCCTGGACCCTATTTAAATCCATATTATACAATTTAGAATTAAAGCTTATTCCAAACAAAAAAAGGTATAATAAAAAAGGAAATATCCCAGCATGGGTGAACAAGTCTGTAATGTCACAGATTAACAAAAAAGAAAAGACTTTTTAAGAAACGCAAATCTAGTGACACAACAAATAAGGCAGGGACATATACCCTATGCAAAACATCAGTAAGAACTTTAAAAAATATGATTAAAAAATACAAAAGTAATCCTGAATTTAGGTTAGCCCATTCCAAAAATAATCAGAATCAACTTTTTTCTTATATCAATGACAAAAAATCAAATTCTAATATAATTGGCCCCATAGCTAGCAGTAAGAACACCCTCATAACAGATAAAGATATAGCTAAACATTTCAATGATTACTTCTGCTGTTTTCTCAGAAAAGACCTAACAGAACTCAGTCCATTCACTAATAGATGGACCTAGTTTAAAACATAATATTTCACCAGAGGAAGTCTGTTTAGCCATGCCATTTCTAAAGAAAGATACTAGCCCTGGACCTGACAATATTAATGCTAAATTTCTGTTAGAAACTATGGATGGGTTAGCTTATCCCTTATCAGTTATTTTCAATAAATCATTAAGCAGTAATCAAATTCCTTATGATTGGTTACAAGCCACAGTCATCCCTATCTTTAAAAAAGGTAATAAATCACTTGCCCAAAACTACCATCCTATTAGTTTAACCCCTGTAACATGCAAGATCATGGAAAGAATGATCAAATCTTACTTAGAAAAGGAAATTGAATTATTAAACATTACAGATCAAACCCAGAATGGAATTAGGTGAGGTCACTCCTGCACATCTAATTTGATCGCCGTCTATAATTATATGTCTGAAATTAGATATTGACATCCCAATAGATGTAATCCTGTTGTACTTCAGTAGGGCTTTTGATAAAGTCCCACATGACAAACTAGTAAATAAGTTGTCATCATTTGGGTTCTCAACATGTTTGGTTAAATGGGTCAATAGCTGGCTCTCAAATAGATCGCAGAGAGTCAGAATCAACAGCTTTCTTTCCAACCCTGGGTTAGTTACCAGTGGAGTGCCCCAGGGATCAGTACTGGGCCCCACTTTGTTCAATATCTACATAAGTGACATGCAGATCAATTCGGATGACACCTTATCCAAATTTGCAGATGACACCAAAATTGGGTGAAGAGTTGATAACCCTGGGCACATAGATGCTATGACTATGGATCTCAAAACAATCGAGCATTGGGCAGAATGTAATTCGATGCATTTTAACATCAACAAATGTACAGTACTATATTTTGGAAATAATAATTAAGAACAAATTTACCTTCTTAATAATACCTCATAAAAAAATTAGAACACGAACACAATTTAGGTGTATTAGTAAACAACAAACTCTCCTTGGCTAGCCACTCTGCAAAAGTAACGCACACAGTTAATGGAATAATTACAAGAATAAAGCGTACCTTTTGTCACAAGGACTGAACAATGCATCATCCCAATTTACTGTGCCTATTTGAGACAATACATGGATTATGAATCCCCCTTCTGGAGTCCTCATTTAAAAGGTGATATCTTAGGGATAGAGAGGGTGCAGAGGCAAGTAACCAAAATGGTACCATGCCTTGCCACATTTGACTACAAAAGAAGACTACAAGAAACAGGGCTACACTCATTATACCAACAAAGAATATCAGGTGACATGTTATATCTGTACAAAATTTGGCAATCCCCTGAACATATGAAACAGCATGGACTGACTTTTTCAACTAGGTACATAGTATTGAGACACCATAACAGTCCCAAAGCCAGGGGATATTTTTTTTACAATAAGATCAGCAAAATTATGGAACACTATCCCACAGGAACTGGTAAGTAGTACAAACATAAATCAGTTTAAAACTGGTCTTGATAGTTGACTCCTGGGGAAAAGGCTTGAATTACAATTCTAATGTCACACAAGGTGAGGGACAATCTTGATGGGCTTAGGCCTACTTTTGTCCATAACAACCTAGTACTACTAGTAATGCTGTACAGTTAGATAAACTGAAGGTGTAGAATTCATTAGGAGTGGATGGTATCTCAATTAAGGTAAGTATACAGTATTTTCAGATGAGACAAACCTAATAAGGGTGGTAGATTCCAGGGAAGAGGAAGACTGTTTGAACAGGGACAAATGTACTGGGGGAGAAGCCCAACTAGTGGAAAATTAAATCCAATGTTGGTACATGTCAAGTCCTTCACTTGGGCTCAAATAATTCTGATTTGGGGTACCATTTGTTTGGAAAACAGCTGGCAGCAATGAACCATGGAAAGGACCTAGAAATCATCATAGATGGCAAGCTGAAGCCATTATAACAATGTAGGATAACAGTGGGTATGTTGAACTGAATGCTGGTCTGCATTAAAAGGGGCCAGGACATGTTGTAAAGTGATATGATTCTGTCCCTTTATAGAGCACTGATAAGACTGCACTTGGAGTAATGTGTGCAGTTCTGGTCCCCACAGTATAAAAATTATATTACAATGATCAGGAAGGTGCAGCAGAGAGGAACTAAAATGAAAAGGGAATGGTGAAGTTATGCTATTGGGAAAATATAAACAGGTTAGGTATGTTTTTCCCTGGAAAAAGACAAGGCAAGTCAAGGCTTTTTATTTTGTATAGCATCCCTTCCCAGGAGCTCGGAGTCCATTACATTGAAGTATATGATAAGACCACCCACTGGCCCAGCAGCAGTGTGATGCATTGCTGTGCTTGAACCCAAGTTTGGGAGTGGACATGGACCCTCAGACAAGCAGCCAGGGCTGGGAGAAAGGGCTGAAGATGGCAGACATGGCCAGACTTGGGAGGGGAAAACTGTACATGGAAATAAAAACATGCAATAAAATGTAACATTATTTTTAAACATCCATAAACTCTGTAAGTGGCATAAGTAAAATGAAATCTCCAATACAGAACTCAGCAGGAAAATGTTTACAGAAACAGAGCATATTACAGTTAAAGGGACACTCAACCCTTTTTTTCCATCGCATTCTTTCCTAGTTGAAAACCTACAGTACATGTCATAATTGTTTACTTTTGCTAAAGTTTATTGATATTGCAGGTTGTTTTATCTGCTTCCTTTCTTAGTGGAACAGAAATTCATGCTACTGATGTAATTATGTCCAGCCTTGTTTTGTTTCAAATCCTTGATCTACTTACATTTCATACTTCCTGAACATTAGGCCAACTCCAAACAGAGCAGGCACTCGTGATGCAGTAATTGAATCCAACACAGAGAAGGACAGTGCTCAATGCAAACAGTCTGTGGTGCTCTAGGATAAGGGGTGTATAAACCCCCTTAACAAACAAAACTCCAACAAAAAGAACCAGAACACTTAAAGCTAGAACCCAGCACTTTGACCAGGTGTCTTCTTCAAGGATTTCAAGAAAATACCTGGTCTAAGCATTGGGTTCTAGTCTGAGCCCTGGTATGTGTTTTGTATGCTATGTTAGGCCATTAGGCTGAATAAATAATCTTTTGCAGCAAATACTGTCTGCCATACCTGTGCCTTTGAGCATTCTGGTTCTTTTTTTTGTAGACTCATGATGCAGTAGTCTCCTCTCTTCCCAATGTTTCATGAGTGGTTAGACTGTGTTGTGGGGTGTTCCCAAGTTCTGAAAAAGATGCAGTGGGAGTTGATTAAGGACTGCAAACAAACACTTCTTTTGTGGGGTAACACCAATATGGTGGGCAGTCTGTTTTTACCTTTTAAAAAGGAAAAAAATAGAATCAGACTCAAACTATCAGCTATTGCAGCAATCTCACCAGAATGTGACCAATCAAAACATTACTCTTTGAACCAAAAATACTTTGAGGCCAGAGGAGGTGGCAGTGTCCCTTTAATATGCCTGTGCAAATAAATGGGTCTTAAACTCCACGTTTGAATGATTCAATGACATGTAAGATTTAACATGCGAAGGAAATGCATTCCAGAGAACTGAAGCTGCCATGCCAAATACCTGGTCCCCTGAGTTTCTGACATTAAAGCCAAATACCTGGTCCCCTGAATTCTTCAGCTGGGACTGTGTCACTGCTGAGATGTTCAGCTAAGGGGAACAGAGGGGGCATGCTGAGACATAAGAAACAAGGAGGTTGTCTAGGGCCCAAATCAATTAATAAGAAGGCTAAGAAGAGGTATGATTTTAGTGTTTAAAACCTGAAAGAGATTGGATAAAATGGATCAGGAGAAACATTTTCAACTTGTTCAGGGCAGTAGAACTAGAGGGAATGCTCTATGCATAAGGGAGAACAGAATTGGCAGTAATGTGAGGACGCAGGAATGGTAAACGTATAGAATACACTTTCAAAGGAAGCAGTCCAACTGGGGATTACTAAATCTTTTAAATTCAAGTTGAATCATTCCTCACAGAGAATGCCATTGCTGGATTCATTGTTTAATTCATGGGGGAAGGAAGAGTTCCCTGAGGTTGCCAATGTTTTACTCACTGTTCAGTATTGCAGCTGCCTAGATGGCAGGAGGCAGACAGGATGGACCCTTATCATTTTTTATTCTTTTTTTGTCTAACTTTTACTATGTTTCTTTGATTGGAGGAAGGGGAAGGAATATGTACTGTGGGTCATATCTGCAGAAAAGAGAACAATAAAAATACAGAATTACAAACAGATCACATATACTGAGGCAACTGTTTACTAGTCTAGATGCATAGGTGAAGGTTACAGTAATGAGCAAATTTAAAATAAATATTCATAAAGAAGGCAGACAAACAGAGGCAGCAATCTGCATAGCAATAAGCAACAGATTTATAAAACAATGCGCGTCAAGTCAATTGACAGTTGGGAAAGTATAATTCCAAGGCTGCACAGTCAAAAAAAGTGTCATTCTCCTGTGTTAGTAGGAGCAGGGGTATGCAGAGTGTAGCCCCAGTTTGTTTTGTTACTTGAATATTACTACAGTAGTACCAGCAGTACTGTGGGGTGGGTGAGTTTTTTTTAATTGTGAAGTAACCTGTAAGAGAAATCCATTTCATTAGCCTTCCTTTTGCTTTCTTTACATTTAAGGTGTTTTGCTATTTTTGTATAATGAAGCCCTTCCTGTGCATTTATTCCGTATATGCATTTAAGCAGATTTTGATTATTGGCTGTTAAAAAAAATGCTTAGATGTTAATGCCTTTTAACGGTTGTATATTTTTCAAATCTTAGAAATTCACAGAACTTTATAATAGCACAGTGCTGTATTATTAATTCCCATTCAAGCAACAGTTTCTCTTTAGCTATCTGAATTTGGGAAACTGTTGATGTTCCAGTGCCATGCTCCAGTGCTTCATCTGAAAGTTTTACTTTGGGTATTGACAGTCACTGAATTAGAACCCCCTTAATACCACAGATAGTGTAACTTTTCATTTCTCCATGACCATCAAACTCAGGAACAGCCCCTTTGCTCCAAGTCGTCACAACACAATGATCATTTATGCATCACCTGTTACTGGGAGAGAATGTGCACTTAAGGAGATGGATGGACAAAGCAATCCTTAGCAATCTGTGCACTTAGCAAAAATATACATTTAACCAGTTAACACTTACTGTATAAGGACAATTTAATACAGGAAAGTTGGGAAAGAGGACAATGTAAAACTATGCATTGAAGCGAAATGTGCATTTATCCACTGTGCATTTCAATGGATTCCACTGTATAGACAAATCACGACATGTTACAGCAACATCCTAAAGAGTGTATAGCAGATTCAGAATACAGTTTGTATACCAGTCTTTCTATTCATGTGTTGAAGAGATCACACAGCACTCTATATTCCAGCTTGGGCAAAGTGCTATTTAAATTGATTACTGATTTCTTTCTGGGTTCAACAATTTGTTCAATTACTTTTACACTGTCTCAGAAATGTATCAAAATAAGTATTCCACTAAAATACCTAAAAAAACATAAGCACAAGAGTTCTGTCCAATAGCTCTTTTATCAGCTTTTGATAAAATGGAAAGGGGGAGAGGAAAAGTATGGCTTGCTAATCCATCTAACTAAGCAGAGAGTTCTGAGGTACTGTCACTCATTTTAAATCTTCTGGAGAACCTCAATATTTTAGATCAGATACTGTATATCAAATTTCAGGTGACATAGTCAGATGCCTGCTGTACACTGTAATGAACTGTACCCAACATGTACATTCTTTATGGAACCGTGCTTCCACAGTTTGAAGAAAATGTGGAAATGTTTTTCTTTTTATAAAGATATTCGACTAAAACTCTCTACTCCTTTGGTGTCAGGGAGTTTGGAGAAAGACATCTTTTCGTTCTTCAGCCTTCGTTTTGCAACTGAGAATTTGGAGCACATGAACCTTCCCAGACCATATCAGGTATGCAGGGTTAGAAAACAGAAAAATGTGGTTGCTTGGAAAGTAAGAGTATTTACTAAGCCAATATTTAAAACCAGGATTAGCTGTACTGTATGTTGCTGCTGTCTGCTCATAGGGAATGGCCTGCCCAGGAGAATATTCAGTATATGGTGCCCTGGTGGGTGCGGGGACAGTTTAGGTATAGGACAAAGCAAAGAGTTATATAGAGTGTCCAGTTTGTAAAGCTGAGCTTTTGGGGTGCATCATATATCATGTCCCCATAAACAAAGAAAAGCAGGAGCATCTGTTCTACCAGACGTCTTCTCATCCCTTGAAAGTGAACCTTCAACGCAATATAGGTTGCCCAGCAAAGGGTTGTAATTTAACTGTTCAATTGGGTCTGAGTAGACCATGTGCTCATCAAGGGCTACACCCAGGTACCTGAACTGGAATACACTGCCAAGAATATTGCTTTTCAAAAGTGTGAATATTTGGGGGGGGGGGGTATACATTGCACAGAGTATTTCTGGAGGTAAATATTTGTGGAACTGTTTTCTTCTGGTTAACGTCCACTTTGTTTCATATAACCCAGCAAAATGGGTGAGCTCAAGGGCCTGATGCACTTCAAAGGCCAAGACTTAATAGTATTTACTATTCATAGTGAATTGGTTAGTGGAAAAATTCACCTGTACACAAAGAGAGGGATACAGACTATTCCAAAGGGGTAGTCCTGACAGGAGGGTGGCTGTCTTCTTAAAGGGGGTGTCACTGTGGAGGATGAAAAGAACATCAGGGGCCAATAGTGCTACATACTCTATGTAGGTCATGCTAGGAGAAAAAGGGGGACAAAAGAGTCACCTGTGGGTGTGCTACAGGTCACCAAAAAACTCAGCAGAATATGATACCCAGTTGGTCAGGGAAATTATAAGAGCAGCCAAGTTGTATTCAGTGGTGAGCTTGGAGGAATTCATTCTGTCTGTCCTAGATCGGCATGTTGAAAAGGCAATGGCAGAGGCTGAGTTCCTGTCCACCTTCAAGGATTGCTTCCTAGAATGGCATGTCCAACAGAGGACTAGGGTTGGTGCCACCCTTAATATTTCTCACAGCAATGCAGCAATGATTCTAGGGTCCTGTCCAATGTAAATATCAAGGAACTGGTAGGAGGCAGTGACCACAACAAGACAACCTTCTACCTGGTGACAAGGAAGACTAGCTGGGCCTCAGCTCCTGGGATATGAAACTTCAGAAAGGTGGCCTTTGCCAAGACCAAGAACTTGGTGACAATGGGTCTGGAACAGCTGCATGAGGCTGGTATTGCACAACATATGGGGCTAATTGAAGAAAGTGCCAGAAGCAGCCATGGAGGTTTACATTCCAGTCAGGAATAAGGGGAAAAGGGTCAAGAGGTGTCCCCCCAATTCACGAGGGACGTAAGGCAACTTATCTGGAATGAAGATAATGTCTATGACTACTGCAAAGAGGCAGGTTGCCACCACATCAAAGAATAATACAGTACAGGGAAACACTGAGTGTCTGCAAGACTAAAATTAAGAAAGCAGTGGAGGAGCTGGAAGCCAGAATACCAGTAGAAGCTGTAGAAAACAGCAACACCTTCTTCTAGTAGATAAATGTAACAAAAAAGGTGTATTAGTGGGTTGGGCCTTTCAAAACAGGGGAAAGGGTCTGGTGTTGACTAATGGGGAACATGTCCAGGAGGTGGAGGTGAGGGACCCTCTCTCAGAGAGCAATCACAGGTCAGTGTGGTTTTCTGTGTTAATGGGAAGGGAGGCAACCAAGACTAAAACAATGGTGATGGACTTCAGGAAGGTAGACTTCAACAGAATGGGGAGCAAAGTGGGGGAGCACCTCTGCACCTGGCAAAGATCCAACCTGAAATGAACATGGACCAAAAATGAGCCGTCATCAAGTCAGGGCTGATAGAGGCCACCAGCACCTGTACTAGGGCTCAAAGGAAAGGAGCCAGAACCAAGAGGCCAAGCTGGTTCAACAGAAAGGTGGCAGACAAGGTAAGGGGCAAGAAGTTCTGCCTTCCTGAAGTACAAACACACTGCAAGGGAAGAAGACACAGTGATCTATGCGGACAGAGATCTCAAGAAGGGGGCAGGGAGGTCCGGGAGACAAAGTTAAGAAAGAACTGAGGCTGGTTCTGGTGATCAAGAGAGGGGGGAGAAGGACTTCTTCTGCTACATTAGGGAGAAAGGGGCCTATTCACAACTACATGATATGTATAGCCGTGCAAGGGTAGCTAGCGACATGGTACCGCATCAGGCCTATGCGCAGGGCCGGAACGGCATGTACAACCACCGTGCAGTGCAGTGTGCAGGCCTGCCGCATGGCCCAATGCAGGACCATCCTGCACCTGGTACGTGGGGTTGGGACCATGAACAGCACGTGCAGATGGCAGTAGCATGCATACACAAAGGCACGTTCGCACACATGCCTGACATGCGCAGGGTGTGCACTGATCTGCAGCCTGGAGGGCTGCCATAACTGTCTGCACATGAATGACAGTGCAATGGCAGGGCACATAGCAGAGGCAGTGCAGGACTGTACAGAGATGGCAGCCTGAGCAGTGAACCCACCACAGTGCCCTATGCCAGGAGGAGTAACCCGCATAATGCCAGGAGGAGTAATCTGCACAACACAAGGCAAGGAAAACATGGGCAGTGGTAGAGGGGGTGCTAAATGGTGACCCCCATGAGCATATGCCCGCATGGCACACACACAACAGCAGCAACGGCGGAACCTGGGTCGATAGTGCAGTGCCGCAGAGGACAAAAGCCAGCATGGCACACACATCCATGGCATTGGATGGCCCCCAGCATCACCTGGGCAAGGGCAGGGCTGTGCCAAACCCTGTGGGACAACACATTGTGGTGTCAGCAGCTCCCCCCCGTGCCAGACTGGGGTACTGTTGGCCCACCTTGAAGGTTGATGCGGTGACCCACCATTGAAACAATGAAAGAGTGCCCAAGGTGACACAGTCCCATTATGATCCCACAGACATGTGCTACAGTAGCCTGATGTGTACAACACACAGGCACACACATTGGCCAAACAACCACACATAAGCTCAAAATGGAGGACAAATGCAATGAGTGCCAGACAACAGAAGGTGGCCAGGAATCCAACAGAAGGGGGCCCACCTGGGATATAACAGATAACTGGGTGGGCTGTCAGACACCCCCCAAATAAGCAGAGAATGTGGCACACAGCACACCTGGGGTAAACAAGTGGTGGGGCCATGGAGGACAGTACACCCCCCCAACCGTGCAGCCCTGGGCTACCACCGGCACACACCTAAAAAGGTGGTGCCCCCCAATGACAAAACACCAAAGGAACACCATGCAGCACTACCAGTACATGGTCATGAACGGCCCCCATGAACCTCCGACTGTGCTGTGTCCTGTCCACCCAGACCCCCCTGCCAGCCCTCCCCTGGACATAGCCAGATGCAACAGGTGCATACCCAACACACCCCATATGCACAAACTGTACACACAGCCACACACACGCTGGAGGCAGTGAATACACAGGATGAGGCATCATGGTACTTTATTGGGCACTGCATGTAAGGATAACAGCAACACACAACATGCCCAAGGGGCAGTAAATGCCAACAGTCACAGCAATAACAGCCGACCCAAGATGAACTTGATCACAGTGACATATGGAGTCCAAGGCCAGTCTAGTCCTCCAAGCTGTCATTGTGTGGAGGATGCACTACCACCCTCTCCAGCACCATCCTCCTCACTGTGGAGAGAAGACAAACAGCAATGACACACCCATCAGCACGAGCACATGCGAAGTGCCCTCTGATGAAGTATATGCTAGGCCCCCCTGCATGGCAGATGCTACGCCACTCTGCATGGCATCTGCCATGATGCCCCCCCACCTGCACATGGTGTCTGCAACACCGCTACCCTCCCCACATGGCAGATGCCATTTTGCCCACCTCCACCTGCCGTGCACTGCCTGCATCATGCTGATGCAGGCAGGGACAAGACCACATCACCTCTAGCAGCACATGCTCACCCAAGGCTGCAGCATTTGTCACCAGGCTGCCAAATGCCAATGCAGGCCCTGCAACGAGACACACATCCCCCAGCACATGCACTACACTGACCCATGATGGGACCACCACCCACCAGCAGGTGATGGTGCCCATGTCATAGTGCAGCCCCTCATAGTAACCATCGTCCCCCACCTTATGCATGCCAAGGTATCATGGGAACTGAAGCCGCCACCTCCTCTGACAAACACTATGAGGATGCACCACCATGATGGGAGTGCCATCCCACTGTTCCACCCATTCCAGCTCGATGCTCCATGGCCAACCACCAATGTCCTGTGAGAGGAAGGGTCGAGGAAGACACAGAACACACAGTGATGAGTCAGCTGCATGGTCAACACTGCCAATGCTGCCAGTAAGCACCAACAGACCTGTATGGCTGCTCACCCACTCATGGCCATGGACCCTCCACAGAACACTGTAGCCCCCGGAGTCACAGTACTCCCCCTCAGACACCAGCCACAGGTCAGGAGGGTATCACCCTGCACTCCTTGCACTTGCAGTCACCATCCTGCATCCAGCAATGGCTGTGAGCGATGTACACCACAGTGGGTGGTGTGCACGTGGACCTGCACATGCCACCAGCGTATGCCATGTGACCGCACACATGCTGCATGTCACGCATGGTGATGGACACACCGGTTGCAACAGCACACAGCTCCAAAGTCACCATGCTGTTGTGCCAGTATGCATGTGACTCTGCATGGAGTGCACCCTATGGCATGTAATGATATCATGTGGATCTGGGTGTCTCCCAGATTGGGACCCATGGCAGTGTGTGTCTTGTGCCACTTGACAAACACTGAACAGGGAACGTGTGCACGGTGTACCAAATGCATTATTGTCATCATCAGCTGGCCACACGGAACCCACATGGTGCAGTGCAACCCATTGACCATGCAGATGGAGTGCTGTCAACAAACACCACAAGGCACAAGCCCGGTCAGTCATAACATGTGTGACCACAATGTGGCAGTGCACCTTGGCTGTGAATGGCAGCAGAAAGGACATGCCAGCACAGCTGAAGTGCATGATATGTGCTGGCATCCTGTGGCTGGGCATGTACTGGGGGTTGCAGGATGTACAATAGGGACAGTGTTGCTGGCAGTGCATTGCCTGTCGGTCGGGACGTGCCATGAGCATTGATGTCACCGGTTGCAGCCACCAGTTCTCCCACCCAGATGTGCCGTCAGGCACCATACAACTGCATGTGCTGTGGTTCATTTGCATGGGATGCAGACACCACAGGGCAGACAGCACCCCCCAGGTGCACCACACATGTCACTGTAACCTGACACGTGCCATGAACGCACACGTGCACTGCAGTTAAAAGCTGATGCACAGTACAGTGCAACAGAACACTGGAAATGGAACAGTGCACTGTGATGTGTCCCGGTATGCTGCTCCACATTGGTCTTATATATGAGGAGATGCTGTTGCACCACCATCCATGTCCATGGCCATAGTTATTCCATCCGAGGCTGGATGACGCCATGCTGTGTGAAGTGCATTGCATTGAGCAGTTCTGCCTGCCATGGCCCATGATCTTCATGCTATGTGACATGGTCTAGAACAGCATCGCCCCATGGATTTGATGCTTGAGGGCAATGTCAGTGCAGACCAAGGTGCTCATTGCACTGGCCCACTATGCCATGGGCTTGTTTCAGAGGGTGGCAGGTGATAGCATGGGGGTCAGCTAGTTCTCTGTGATCTGTGCAATCACAGAGATCACGGATGCCATGCTGCAGCACATGGCCTCACACATCTCACTGCCAGCCACAGATGTTGACCTATGATGGTACACCAAGCAGGCATTCTACAACCTGCATGGGATGCCCAACATGTATGGGGTCATTGACTGCACACACATCGCTATCCTGGCACCGCCAACAGATGAGGAGTCATACCGCCAACCACAAGGGGTTCCACTGTATTAACTTTCAAGTGTGGTGTGATGTACATGGCATGTTCACTAATGTGAGTGTGGTTCCCTGGCTTCTGTCATGACTCCTACATCCTTGATGCATCACACCTTGGTAGGCTACTATGGGAGGGTGCCATAGATGGGTAGATACTAGGTGGGTATTGCACGTATATACGATGTGTTACTTGTGCCACACTGCCATGCATGTTCACCCATGCCAACGCTCCACCTCTCCTCCCTACAGGTGACAGCAGCTACCCTCTATGACAGAACCTGATGATACCAATACTGGCACCAGCATCAGCTGCAGAGGATGCCTACAATGCAGCACATCACAAGACATGGAATCTCATGGAGTGCACCATTGGTGTATTGAAGATGTGGTTCCAATGCCTGGACCACACCAGTGGGATGATCATGCTATCACTGGGAAAGGCATGCCGTGTGTTTACCATGTGTGCCATGCTGCACAACCTCACTGTGCATGAAGGTGTACCCCTCCCTGGATTGGCCCTGCCGCCTCCGCCTCCTGGCGACATTGTTCACAATGTGGTGTGTGCCCTGGAGACCGTCAGTGGCCATGATGTTTGGGCTGCACTGGTGCAGGGTACATTCCAACAATAGGAGGTGCATGTGACATGTTGTGAGAGAATCGATGACTGTGCGGGTGTGCATGCGTGTGGGCGTTATGGGGATGATGGCGCTTTGCCATGTGGCAGCACAACTGAGCCACAGCATGGTGTGGGCTCAGTGCTGGGTGCCCCGTGTGGATGTACAGTGGTGTAGGAGATGTGTGCACTGTGATGACACCATTTCTGAATGCACATGGTGCCCCCTGGTGTGGCAGGGCACCTGGCTACACCCTGTGGCTGTGCAGTGTGGCCTTTGTGGCTGTGGGCCACATGTCATGCCCGGGTGGTGTTGCACATGGTATGTTAGGCCTGAGCCATGGCAGGCCAAGTGCATGGCCTTGGCATGGGCCAGCATGCTGTGTGCATGTGTGTGCTGCTGAGCATGGTGAATAGTTGAGGGGGTGGGATGCTTGGCACCCTCATCATGGTGCATGTGCTTCTTGTGCATACTGCAGTCCATGTGGCTGTGCATGCTGTGGAGTGGTGGGGGTGGTGCTGTGTGGGCTGTGCATGGTCGCGTGCCAATGGTGTGTGGACTCTAATTCTGGCAGTCCCCGCTATCTTGTGGCTAGACATCAGGGTGTGCCTGCAAGCAGGCAGATGCTCATCTCCTCAAATGGTGTGATGTGCCTCTTGTCCCATGAAGCTATGTCCATACCATCCACCTCTGGCATGTCTCATCTGCTGTCCGGGAGGTGGGATTGCACTCTCTGTACCACTGTCTGCCGTGTCAGCCATTGTGCTGTGCTCCTCATCCTGTGTGTCCATCCCCACGGGTGCATCTGAGACATCAGGTGTGTCACTAGGATGTGATTCCTTGCTGCCCTGTGTGGTCATGTCCCCTGGTGTCTTGGCAGCACCAGTGGCATTGTGTGTGGGTGTGTTACATCCCCAGTCCTGTACCTTGGGTGTCTCTGGGTGCTCCTGCTGTAGGTTGTGGTCACCACTGTGGTGGTCATAGGTGTGCCACATGAGCCACTCGATAGCATCTCAATGCATGTCATGCATCTGTGTATTTCTCAGACCTCCTCCATCAATTCATGTGTTGCCACCATTGTGCACCACCACTGCTCTGCCAGATGTTTCTCCTCCATCTGTTGGATCTCACGGTACCTGTCCACGAGTGTGGCATGCATCCTGTCCCTGTGGCAATGGGTTGGCATTTTCATGGAGGGTCCCTCCTCTGGGCTGTCCTCCACATCATTTGTGTCCCGTTCATCCACCCGATGGCCAGCATGTGTGGCTCTGCCTTGCATGGTGCCTGCTGGTGGTGCTGTCTGCATGGTCTGCACAGTGTGTCAACGGGTAGTGTGTTGTTGGTGAGCCCATGTCTCCCCCATGTCCATGCATTCCATGGCTGTGGCATGAGGGTGCTGTTCTGGCAGCTCTGGTGTGTCCTCCACCTCACTCTTACATGGCATATGGACCTCCATCTCTGGCTTGGTACCTGTGGGAGTAGGAGGAGACGGTTAGTGGGTGTGTTTCTGGCACATGTTGGCCATCACGCAGGGGTGTTCCCTGCTACATCACTCAACAGTCCCATGGACATCGTGGCTGGCATCCTTCTCTGAAGCTGCATGGCTCATGGTCCCACCTCTCTGGCTGTCCATGGCCGGTGTGTCACCTGCTTGCCCTCTTGGATCTGTGGGATGGGGTGGGAAGGGTACAGTTAGGGATGAATGGTAACTTCACAATGGGTCAGCATCTTATGGCACTGTTTATTCACCATCCAGTGTGTCCACTCCATCCACCTCTCTGTGCACACCGATGTCCTTGAGAGTGTCAGAGACCATGCACTCCACCAGGGTAAGCTGGGTGTCCTTCCCAAGTGACCCGCCACCAGTGGCAGTGCATTCCCTGGCCACCCTGGTGACCTTCCTCTTCATGACGGATCATAGATGCCATCATTTGTGTTTGATGGCCTCTGTGGTCCATGCCTCTGGGCCAGTGGCATTCACTGCTGCCTGAATGTCCAGTCATAGCCATGCTTTGACATCAGCAGGTGTCCTGAGGGACTGTGGGCCATATAGCCATCGGTAGTGTGTCTGGATTTTGGCCACCATTGCAGCCACCTGCCCACCCATGAAGTTTGTGGAGTGGGATCATGCATGCCTGCATGGCCCCTCACAACTGTGGCCCCATACTGTGGTGTTTCTGCCCTGTTGAGGTCCCTCAGAAGAATGGTTCTCATCCTGCACAGCACTCAGCTGTTCCACCATCGCGTTCGCGTGTGCTGTGCTCTGCATATGCACTTAAGTTCTGCTATGCAGGGCGTGTGTTACTGCCATATATGGTGGGGTCAAGGGGTGATACCACATAGCATGGTGCCACCTATGTGCACTATGTGCACCGCTGCACGTCGGCTGTGCATTTGTTATGTGTGCAGCATTTGTTCTTGGTGTGTGGTGTGGCTTCCCCATCCTACACGCCGTGTAGTTGCGTGCTGGTGTTGCGTCAATTTCCCACATACCTCATACTCCTTCATGCATAGCTGCAAAAAGGAGTAAAAAGGAAGAGATAGTTCAGATCAAGTGGAAGGGAAAGTGGGTGGAGAAGTGTGAGGAAAAGGCAAAGGCACTTAATGAGTACTTCTGCTGTATCTTCATCAGGGAATCTAGTGGGCCCATGCCGAAGGGAAAGATTGGGAGGCCCATGGGGGGGGGAGGAGTATGAAGGGGAAATAGAATCAGGCACTGTTCTAAGGAGACTAAGGGAACTGCGGGTGGACAAGGCTCCCACCCTGATGGAGTACATCCTAGGGTTCTGAGAGAACTGTTAAAGATATTGGCAGCTCCAATGGATGATCGATTTAACACCTTGCAGGAGGAGTGGAGTGTCCCACAGGACTGGAGGACAGCCCATGTGGTGCTGATCCATAAAAGTGGCCCTAGAGACGAGCCAGAAAACTATAGGCCCCTCTATTGTGGGTAAGTTTTTTTTTTTAAATTCAAAGTTTATTAATTTTACATAGACGGTTGAACATAAACCGGTCACATGTACATGTAATACGCAGTGATAAGCCTATTATCCTAGACTATACATAGATCAACTAACTAAGTCCCCCAACCTCTCCCCTCTCTAACCCCCCCTGCCCCTCTTCTAACTCCCACCCACCCTTCTGAGTGTGCCATTTTATTAATTGAAAGGAGGAGAAGAGGTCCCACTTTCTTTAGATAAATATCTAAACAGTTAAGTCATCATGTGCTTACTGCAAATATAACGCATATAGTTTCTCCCATTTCTTATCAAAACTTGCCATGTTATTTCGAAAACCTGCTATCAGTCGTTCAGATCTAAAAAAATTAGACATATCCCTTAGCCATTCACTATATGAAATTATTAGTTGATCCATCCAGTGTTTCAGGACCAATTTTTTAACAATAATAGCTATTAGGGCCATATGATATCTACGCTCTTTGACTTTGATACCCTCGTAGTGCCCTAAAAGACAGACTTCAACTGTGAATAGGTCCTCTAACCCTAAACAAGGGTCCAGTTTAGTTCTAATTTCATGTCAAAGTGGGGCTACCTTTTCACAGTACCAGAATATGTGTACAATATTCCCTTCCTCTCTAGCACACCTGGTGCAGGTAGTATGCGGAATCCTGCCCAATTTGGCCAGTCTCAAGGGAGTATAATACATGTTATTCAATATGTGGTATTGCGTAAGTCTGAGTCTGTCCTGAGAGTGGTAAATATAAAGATCTTTCCAGATCTGAGCCCAGTCAAGATTCACCCCAGGAAGCAGGGACTCCCAAATTGATGAACCAGGTAGTGGGCCAGCACAGGTAGAGGTCAAGAGAAGGGCATATACTGTAGAGACAGAATGTGGCTTTAGGGAGCATTCACTAACTTGAGCCATTAAGGATCTGACTAAGGAAGGTCGAGAATTAGCCCCAAACAAGGTGCATATAGCATGCCTTATTTGGTATACCTTAAAAATCATTGACCTTGGGATGTCAAACTTGCCGAGAATTTCCGGTGAGGAGAGAAGGTTGTCCTGGGCAAATAAGTCTTCCACACATGCATCCCTTAATTGTGGGAGCCATTGGGCCGAAAGGTTTGCCCCTCCAATTTTGATGTTGGGGTTTAACATGATTGACTGACCGGTGTCAACTTTAAGGGGTATCTTAAGGTATGATCAGCATTGGGAAGGTATTCTCAGGGAGGTACTAACCACCAAGTCTTGTAAACCCCCTGGCAGTGATCGTTTTGTTAGGTAATAAACCATAGAGGGGTTAATGTTATTAGCCCTTAAGAGATCTCTCTCAATCTGAAGCCAATTAGGAGTGTACTCTGTATCTCCCTGAGAGAACCACCTCCCCAGTTTAGTTAAATGGCTCGCCCAATAGTATAAAAGGAAATTAAGGAGGTGAAGTCCACACAGGGGTCTAGGTGCACTAAGTTTACAAAAGACGCGACAGGGGTGCTTACCTAACCAAATAAATTTAGATATCACAGAATGCAGACATTTAAAAAAAGAAATCGGAAGCCATAAATTCAGTAGGTTCAAGGGGTAAAATAGACGGGGAAGAATGTTCATCTTAATTATACTTATCCGCCCATAATGAAAGGGATAAATTTTGCCATCTCATAAGGTCTTGTTGGATAACCCTGACCAGGTCATCGAGGTTGAGCTTCTGGATGGTATTAGGGTCTCTAGCTAAATAAATGCCTAAGTACCTAAGTGTCTGTGAGGACCATTTAATACCCAAATGTCTAAAATCTGTTTTCAAGGTATATCTGTTCAGAGGGAAAATTTTGGTTTTAGAGATATTTAGTTTATAATTGTATAGCTTACCGTATTGGTTAGCAACCTCTAATACTTGTTCTACTGAAGACGCCGGGTGAGTTAAATGGAGAAGAATATCATCAGCATAGATAGAGTTTAAGGGCCTGAGTGTGAATAAGGATGCCCCTAATTTGAGGGGACTGTTTAATATGTCGAAGTAGGGGCTCCAGATAAAGGTTAAACAGAAAAGGTGAAAGGGGGCAACCTAGTCTGGTACCTGTATATAAGGGAAATCTCATAGAAAAAAACCCATTACATTAAATCTTGGCTGATGGGGAGGCATAGAGGGACTGTATCATTACAATAAATTGAGGGGAAAAGCCCATTCTCTGCAAAGTTAACCATAAAAATTCCCAGTGAACCCTATTGAAAGCTTTTTCGGCATCTAGGGAAATTAACGCCATTCAGAACTGGGAGGATTGGGCAGCTTAAAAAATATGAGTGAGTGTCCTGAGGTGGTCTGCTGAGGAGCGTCGTGCCACGAACCCCACCTGCTGCGGGCTTAGAAGTTGGGCCCATTGTGCTTTTATCTGGAGTGAGAGCAGTTTTGCCAAGATTTTAATGTCACAATTTAAGAGAGAAACTGGCCTATAGCTAGCTGGGTCCAGGTGGGACTTATCTGGTTTAAGTAAAAGGATAATCATAGCATCCATAAGGGTCAGGTCTAAGTTGTCAGCTGTGAACATATCGCTGTATAAATTAAGCAACAAGGGAGCTAATTCCTTAGAGAAAGTTTTATAAAAGTTTGATGGGAATCCATCTGGGCCCAATGCTTTGTCCGGGGTAAGACTATTGATGGCCATCTCTATTTCAGTGATAGATATTGGTGAAGTTAGAGAGGCTTGACATAAATCATCCAACACTGGAAGGTTTAGAGACTCTAAATAATTTTCTATATCTTGAGGATTTAAATTGGGAAGGCACTTCCCATACAGTAACTTATAAAAATTCTCAAAGACCTGAACTATCTCACGGGGCTCTGTTTTAATACAACTATCAGTGGCCCGTATAGATGGGATTAAACGGGAGCTTTCTAGCTGTCGCAAACGTACGGCAAGCAACTTCCCAGCCTTTTCACCCTGGTCCATATATTTAGCTTTAGTTTTAACGAGGGCATATTCTGCCTTCTCTCTTATTAATTCTGCGTATTCATTACGCAGCACTAACAGCTCCTCCAAGGCGCCCGAGGTAGTAGTGGAAGACAGGGAATTTTCTTTCTCTTTAATTTGGGTTAATAAAGCTAAGGCATTAGAGTCCCGTGACCTCTTCCTCCTGGAGGCAACCTTAATAAACTCTCCTCGAAGGTAGCACTTCAAAGAGCACCAAAGAAGGTCGCATCTCTGTACTGAATCCCTGCTATGTTCCAAAAAATCAACGATGAGCTCTTTAATATGAGAGATCAAAGACTCATCCCTTAACAGCTGGGTATTCGGTCTCCAGATTGTTTCCCTCCGAGTATGGGGGTCTAACGAAAGGGCCAACTAGGCCACCGCATGATCCAATATCACTATAGGCTCTATACCAGTCTGGTATAGGCCTGGCATAAGGGAGCAACTGATTAGAAAATAGTCCAATCTGGACCAGGTCTGGTGAATATTTGAATAGAATGTATATGACTGCTGCATGGGGTTTTAGTTGCGCCATGGGTCACTCAGTTCTAACAAGGTTATCAGGTCTTTCAGAGCAATCTGTGAGGGTGAAAGTGGCTTCAGTGGCTTATAGGTCCTGTCCAGATCTTGGGTTGGAGAAATGTTCCAATCACCACCTAGAATCACGGGGGCGGGTAGGAGCATTTCAATCTTGTTGGCCAGGTCCATCAAGAAACCTGGATCCCCTCCCACCGGACCATACAGTGGCTTGAAAAAGTATTTGCCCCCTTCCTGATTTTCTCTATTATTGCATATTTGTCACACTGGATGTTTTCAGGTCTTTAGACAAAATATAATATTAGATAAAGGGAACCTGAGTGAACAAATAACACTTTTTTTTTTTTACTTATTTCATTTATTTAATGAAAAAAGTTAACCAACACCAACTGGCACTGTGTGAAAAAGTATTGCCCCTAGTTAAATCAACCCAATTAAAGGGATAATTAGAGTCAGCTGATTGAACACAGCCAGGCTTGGTTACAGCCAGCCCTGCTCAATATAAACCTCACTTATTTTGACCCTTACCATCAGAGTCACGTTGCCAGCACAAAGATTCAACAAGCACATTATGCCATGATCAAAGGAAGTTCCTGAAAAGATCAGAAAAAATTTGTTGCCCTCTATCAGTCTGGAAAGGATTACAAAGCTATTTCTGAGGCTCTGGGACTCCATCGAACCACAGTGAGGGCCATAATCTCCAAATGGAGAACACTTGGAACAGTAGTGAATCTTCCCAGGAGTGGGCGGCCTGCCAAAATTACTCCAAGGGTGCAGCGTAAATCATCCAGGAAGTCTCAAGGATCCTAAAACAACATCCAAAGAACTGCAGGCTTCTCTTGCCTCAGCTAAGGTCAGTGTTCATGACTCCACAATCAGAAAAGACTGGGCAAAATGGGCTTCATGTGAGAATAGCAAGGCGGAAACCACTGCTAACCAAGAAGAACATAAACGCTTGTCTCTCATTTGCCAAGAAGCACCTGGATGATCCACAAGCCTTTTGGGAAAATGTTCTATGGACAGATGAGTCCAAAGTGGAACGCCATATTTTGGACGACATGGATCCCATAATGTCTTCATGTAAAGCAACACAGCATTCCACAGTAAGAACACCATACCAACAGTCAAACATGGTGGTGGTAGTGTGATGGTGTGGGGATGCTTGCTGCCTAAGGACCTGGATGACTTGCCATAATTAAAGGAACCATGAATTCTGCTCTGTACCAGAAAATTCTTAAGGAGAATGTCTGGTCATCCTTCCGTCAGCTGAAGCTGAAGCGTAGTTGGGTCATGCAGCAAGACAATGATCCAAAACACAAAAGCAAGTCCACATCAGAATGGCTAAAAGAAGTAAAATTAAAGTTTTGGAGTGGCCTAGTCAAAGTCAGACTTAAACCCAATAGAGATGCTGTGGCAGGACCTGAAGCGAGCAGTTCATGCTCGAAAACCTACCAAATGTTACTGAATTAAAGCAGTTCTGCGAGGAAGAGTGGGTTAAAATTCCTGCACAGCGATGTGAAAGACTGATATTGAATTATAGGAAGTGTTTGGTTGCAGTCATTGCAGCTAAATGTGGCATAACCAGTTATTAAGTGTAAGGGGGCAATTACTTTTTCACACAGTGCCAGTTGGTGTTGGTTAACTTTTTTCATTAAATAAGTGAAATTAAAAAAAAAAAAGTGTTATTTGTTCACTCAGGTTCCCTTTATCTAATATTACATTTTCTCTAAAGATCTGAAAACATCCAGTGTGACAAATATGCAATAATAGAGAAAATCAGGAAGGGGGCAAATACTTTTTCACGCCACTGTATATTAAACCCAAGACCACCATATTATTGTTTATGATACCCTTAATTAACATATATCTCCCAAGAGGGTCTGTGATCATTGTATCCACCTGAAATGCAACGTTCCTTTTAAATAAAATAGCCACCCCTCGGCTTGAAGATGAAGACCTTGCTGCAAAAACCTGGGATACTCCCTGCCTACGTAAACACAATGACTCCGAACTAGTCGGGTGGGTTTCTTGAAGCAGGATAATATCTGCTTTTAAAAGATCACAGTGCTTGAGTATTTGCAGCCTTTTCAAGACATCCCTTACTCCTCTAACATTCCAAGTAATTATTTTTGTTGGAAAACTAACCCATGTTATCCCCCAGTACCGATATCAACCCTAAGAAATTCAGCATATCCCAGAACAAACCCCTAAGGCACACTCCAGCCCAACCCCCTCCAATCCCTCTCCCAACATTGTAAAATGCATATAGACCTGTTGTAACAAAGAGAAAAACCCTATTATGTATCATGTATACTCTTAAACCCTCACCTCCCCCCCGATCCTCCCCATAACCTTAATAGAAACCTCTGAACTCGACTTCCTAGAGAGAAATACACTATCATTCGTCCTGTATATCTTTAAATCTCTAACTCGGATGCTAATCGAAAAGCATCGCAGAAATACCCATTCCCCTAATACCGCAAAGCTCCAACCCTTCCCCCCCTCAGTAAACCCTCATAATTATTTACAGTAGGCAGCTCACCCCAGGTCTGAGTGGTAACATGCCAAGATAACTTTTGTGTGAGTGGCCAGACCCCGATGGCACTAACTGTTCCTGGTACATATGTAAAAGCCGAGTAATAAGTTGTTGCCCCACGCAGAACGCTGAGAAATCCCGTGGAGCTCTGCTCTAAGGGGTCCTTGAAATAAATGATACCCAAATAGAAAATAATCCAGATGCCATCCCCCCCCCAAATTAGTATGTCTTGCAGCGTTCCCAAGCCGCCCCTCCCAGAGCCCTCTGCACCCCCCCACTGATTAGAACAGGCACTCCAAAGGTAAACTTTAGTCTGGAACATGGAACCCGATCATTCCAAGACTAAACCATGGAAGAGACCAATCAGAGTCCTTTTTAGTGTGCCTCTTATAGATAGCCACTGCGGTCATGTAACTCATTGAATAACCGTTCACCTTCTGAGAACTAGCTACTACATAACAGCTGTAGTTAAACCCAGGACAAAATACTAATTAGGAGCTACCCAAGTAGGAATAGCGAGTCTCCCTGGGATCAGCATAGCTCAGTGGAGATTACTTCACGCTGATGCGAGCAGCCTTTATAACCCCAATGTCCTTCTCCCTGCTCTGGTTCAGCGAGAACATTAAGAAACAACCTTAGGCTAGTAAATAAAGTGGGGAGACTAACCTGAAGCCAGCGAGTGGCCCTACCTGCGGGTTGACTGGGGGAAGGATAAAGAGGGTGCTCACAACAGACCTTACGTATTATCCCCTTAGGAAACTGCCCCTCTTAAAAGAAGGTTCATATGTGAACTCTAGTGGCCCGAGAACCTCTAGACCGCTACTCTGCCCTGCCCCCTCCCGCAAGCATCAAGCCCCATGAAGCCCAACCGAACAGACCCAGCACAGTCCAGGGACGAGGAAACTCAACAGGTAATCAACATTAAATACGAGCTCTAACTTTGACTCTCAAATTATTGCAGTCCTTTTGAAAGAGTTCATCCATCTTTAAACAAGCCAGGTAATTTCGATGAGAGATCTGAAGTTGCCTGTTCAGGCGTATTGTATGTAAACCAGGAACCTTGAACTGAGACTCGGAGCTTAGCCGGGTACTGCATACGGAAAGGGACACCAGCAGCTATAAGCTTTTTGACAGTAGCATGATAAGCGGCCCATTTCATTAGAGTATCCCGAGGCAGGTCTTGTGTTATTCTGAGGGTGGCATTCTCCCACATGATTTTCTACAGCTCTCTTACTCTGTTGATAATGTGCTGTTTCTCGATGAAGCTCAAAAACCTCACAATAACTGGCCTTGGTGGAGCACCTGGTGGGGGTTGTGGTCTGAGGGAGCAATGTGCCCGTTCAATCTAGTAGCTAGCGCTTATCGGGGAAGGGCCTACAACCTTTTGTAAAAATTTCTGCAGGAAGGCAACTGTATTGGCTCCCTCCTCCAATTCAGGCAACCCAAGGATCAAAATATTCTTTCTTCTGCTCCTGACCTCCAAATCTTCAGTTTTCAACTGCAATCTCTGTATTTGTTGGCGCAGCTGCACTATTTCAGGTTCCACTTTCTCCCTCCACTTCTCTGCCGAAGCCATTCGGCCTCTGTATCCCCAACCCTCCTTGTGAGGCCATTTAGATCGCTACAGAGGGACTTCAACTCAATGAGATATCGGAGAGAGTCTCTTTGAATGGCAGCATTTCCTGTAAAAAGTGGTCCTCCATTAATGGAGTAGCAGCTGAGGTTGAAGGCATCGATTTCCCGGTAGTAGCTCCTTGAGCCTGTTGCTTTCTTTGCATCTTCTCCGGTGAAGCTGGTGGAGTATGCCTAGGCAAGGCCTGTTTCATTTCAGACTCCATCCCGTTTGGTGAAAGCAGTCACGAGGCTAATTACAGTACTAGCTTAACACTGAACCTCTAAACTGACCTGGAGTAGCTGTTGGTCATTGTCACAGTAGGCTATTATCTATAAAATTAAGCAATAGAGAGGTGAGGTGCTGGAGCTCCGCTTCAGTGCTGCCACCAGGAACCCTGCATCACGTGATCTCCTCCATTGTGGGTAAGTTAATGAAGTCTATACTGAAGGAAAGGCTTGTGGCCTTCCTTGAGGATAATGGTCTACAGGATGAAAGGCAGCACAGGTTTGGCAGGGGGAGGTCATGCCAAACTAGCTTGGTTGACTTCTTCAACTGGTTTACAAGGTCCGTGGACAAAGGGCAGGCAGTGGACATTGCTGTACCTCGACTTCAGTAAGGCGTTTGATTCAGTACCTCACAGATGACTGATCAACAAACTAAAGTACTTAGGAGTTGGGGAAAAAATGCCGGGGTGGATAAAGGGATGGCTGGGGGGACAGGAACCAAAGGGTAGTGGTGGTGGGGGGAATTATCCATCCCTATGCCAGTGACTAGTGGTATCCCGCAGGGATCAGTGCTTGGGCCAGTGCTATTCAATGTGTTCACTGGTGACATAGCAGAGGGTGTCAAAAGTAAAATCTGCCTATTTGCAGATGACACTAAGCTTTACAGGAAAGAGGATATGGAAGAGAGGAAACAGGACTAAAGAGACAACCTGGTGAAACTGGAGAAGTGGTCGGGTATCTGGCAGGTGGGTTTTAATGCCAAGAAGTGCAAGGTGATGCATATGGGAGCAAGAAATCTAAAGGCCAGCTACTGGTTGGGAGGAATTAAGGTGACAATATCAGAGGAGGAAAAAGACCTTGTGATTATGGTCAGGGGGACATGAAGCACACAGCGCAATGCAGAACAGCAGTAGCCAAGGCAAACAAAATGCTGGGCTGCATAGCCAGGGGATCACCTCTAGGACAGAGGATGTTATTCTTCCACTGTGCAGGTCATAGATGAGACCTCTCCTGGAGTACAGTGTACAGTTCTGGTGTCCCTATCTGAAGAAGGATATTTAAATTCTGGAGGGGAGTCCAGAGAAGGGCATCCAAAATGGTCCAGGGCATTGGGGACAGAACTTATAAGGAGAGACTGAGGGCACTGAAAATGTATTTCCTGGAGGAGAGGAAGGAGAGAGGGGACATGACTGAGACCTTCAAATACTTCAAAAAGGTTATCAGAGTCAGCATTGAAGGTGTCTTCACACTAAGCAAACAGGGTAAGACAAGGGGTCATGACCGGAAACTGGTGAGGGACAGATTCAAGAAGGAAATGAGGAGGCACTTTTTCACTGAGTCAGTGGTGAAGAGATGGAACTAGCTACCGCAGGAGGTGGCGGTGGCAAAGACAGTGGCCAGCTTCAAGAGGGGTTGGGACAGGGTCAAAAGCAGGATTAGGACAGCAGGGATTGTGGGAGAGATGTAGGGGGGGGCAGCATCCAGCTGCATACTCGAGCAGACTCGATAGACCGCTATGGCCTGTTTCTGCTGGCAACTTCATATGTTTGTATGTTCATATGCATACCTATGAGAGAGTCAGTGGTGATGGCTGAGGTGCCGAATGAACACACCAAACCAGAAAATAGGTGCAATTATAAGTAAAAAGTAAGCAATGTCGCTGTAACGATTACAGTCTATTACAGAATTCTTCAGTAGCAGGCAGCATATTATAAAACTTGCAGAATAAGGTGCAAGATCATATAATAGCTAATCAGAGTTTTAATCAAGCATTGCATGAAGGCCCTGACACTTCGCTCACCTAGAGCTTAATCACGGTTTGCTGGTCTGTTTGGGGGCTGATCTTCCTGTAGATGCCCCAGATCCCAGCAGTACCTATGTAATCATGCCTATCTTTTGTGTTTAAGTGCTGAATGAATACTTTGTTTGAGTGCTCACTGAAGAGCCCAGGTGGGGGGGTGGCGGGCATTAGGGAGGTTCATGGCATCAGGAGTAGCCAACTTGCAGATTTCAAATGCTAGCTGAAAAAAAAGGGGGCAATCTAAACCTGGGCTAGAAAGATATCTCAGACTTTATTAGAAAATACAAGCGCTCCAACAGGTGAGTCTGTGGACACACAGCAGGACACCCATCTCACCTACCTTTCGTGTAGCTCTGCCATTTCACCTAGAGGATGAGTCGGGCCACTCCCAAAACCTTTTTCTAAACTAAAGGTGTAGTCTCCTATTCAGAAACTGATGTTTAAAGGTAAAATTGTCAGGATGTGTGTGTGTATGCTCAGTGGTCAATATTGTAGAAATCTTGTATAGATAGTGTAATAAAATAGGAAATGTTTAAAAATGTGAGCTAAAATCATGAAAATGAGTAGCTGACTGGCTGGCAATGATAAAGCAAGGGGAGTCTAAAGAAGTGGATGGATGGGATATACATCAGGATCAGAGGAGATAAAAAAAAAAATAACATGGCTTCTTGCAAAATCTTTTAATGAGCCCTGGCCCTGTCATCAGAGCATTGTATGTTGTCATTCTTTCCTTGTTGTTTAAGTTTAATCTTATTTATTTAAGTTTATACTTCTTGTATTTATATTTACAAATTGCTATTTTTTTTGTATTTGCTATGGAAAGTACTTTGGGCACATGGAGAGGCATTATATTAAGTAAACACCTATCCAAACCTAATCTATGAATCTTTCCAGATGGATGTGGTGCCAGAGGACTAGAAGGTGACTAGTTTTGTACCATTTTTAAGAAGGGCCAAGGTTGGGCAGATTAACCATGTGCCAGACAGCTTGATATCAGTACTGGGCAAGGTCCTAGAAGCCATTATCAAGGAGAGAATAATGGAAAACTTACAGTTGTTGAGGCCAAGGATTTTGCTTTATTTCAGCATGGTTATATGAGGTGTAGAACATGCCAGACCAGTCTGATCACCATCTTTAAAAGGGTGATCAGTGAGGTGGATAGAGGCAGAGCCATACGTAGTCTGTCTGGACTTCAGCGATGCCTTTGACATGGTTGCACATGGCAAACATTTGGACAAAGTACACCACTGTGGCATACACCAGGTGTACACAAATGTGTTTGCAATCTGGCTTGGAGGCAGGAAGCAGAGGGCTGTGGTGGGTGGGCACTACTCCAGGTTGAGGGGGGTATTCAGTAGGGTCCTTCAGAAATTGGTGCTGACACAATTGCTGTTAAACATTTTTATCAATGATCTGAAAGCTGGTGTCTCCAGCAGGCTACTTAAGTTTGCAGATAACACTAAGCTGATCAGGCAAACTCTCTTGAGGATAGGGATAAACTCTAGGAGGACCTGTACAAGCTGCAGGATTGGTCAGACTCCGGGATTCTCAGATTCAAAGTAGCCAAATGCTAGTTGCGACTCTGGGAGGGGAAAGCCAGAGAAAGGGTCTTCATACCGTTTAGGACACCTCTTGCTGCAGTGTAGGAGAAAAATGCCATAGGGATCATAGTAGATATGGGACTGAAACATGACATGCAGCACACTGCCACTGTAGAAATTGAATTATAGAATACAGATGCACATCAAATGGTGGTGACTAACAAAGTAGGGGTTGTAATCCCGTTACTTTACAAGACCCTGGGAAGACCCCATCTGGAGTACTGTCAGCAGTTCTGAGTTCCTCAATACAAAAACCAAATTGAGGTAGTTCAGAGGTAAAACCACAGGACTACCAAAACAATCAGGGGTATGTGGGACAGAAGCTATGAGTAGAGGCTTGAGGCCATCAGCGTGTTCACCTTGAAGCCAGCCTATTGGTGCAAGCAGTAGCATTTTCATTAGTGATGATGGTGACACTAGTTCCAAAATGAGCACAGGATCATCAAAGGGACTGTAGAAAAGTAGGAATGAGCATACCAGAGGACACAATCGTCCTCCAGGGAGGGAAGATTGTTCAGCCTGCTGCAATACTGCTACCTGGGTAACCACAGGTAGTGGTGTAGTTTACGGTGCCTGTGGCAAGCAGGGGATGGGAGAGGAGAGAACGCATATTTGTGCATCTGGCTTGCTAATACCTGTTATAACACATGTGAAAAATGGGGAAAAATGTCACCAGACAGTTAGATAAGGCTCTGCCCACCTCCCACAACCAGACTGGGCTCCATCCTCCATTCCTGTAGTGTTTACCTAGGAGAACAACTGCTGTGGGTGACAGGATGCAGAGGCTTCACTGCCAAGGAGCAGAAAGCAGAACCTCTCCCAAAGGAGCAAACTGGTAGGGGAAACACAGTGGTGGGTTGCAGATGCCACAGGGTCCGGGAGGACAGAGGTGAATAGGATGGCACTGGCAGCGAGCAGTCAAATGATGTTCTAGCTGTAGAAACAAAAAAAATGAAGCTGAGAGAGGACTTGATCTCAGTCTTCTGCATATTCAAGGGTATTGACAACAATGAACATATTAAGACTTGATCTTCTGTGCTCCAGCAGGACATAGGCTCAGATGTGATTAGTTTAAGAGTAATTTTAGGAGGCACTTCTTCTTTCAGTGGGTGATGAACATATGTCACCTCTTTAAATGGGCACTTTACTGCCCCTTCCCCCCTGCTTTTGCCATCCACCTGACTAAACTTCCTTCTAAAGCCTGAGTTATTTTATGCCAGCCTTAGCCAGTCTTTTCCAAGCCTTTAAATGTACCATGTCCACGATTATGTCATTATTGTTGTACCCTGTGTCCTCCCTGTATCCTTGTTTTATGATTTTTAATATGTCATTCAACTGTCTATTTGTAACCTCTTTGAACAGTGTATTTGTTGTAAAATGTTTTACCAGTTCTAATTGTTCTCCTCAGGCACCATTGTAACCTGCCTGAGCCTCTGCACTACTGTACTTGATTTATTACCCAGGCTATATTGTTACCTGCCTGTGACACCATTTTAAATCTGCCTGCATTTCATGTACTGTATGTATGTATTTTTGCCGCCTCTTCCCCCTTCCCCTGGGTCACACCTGGAAACAAGTCCCAGCTTAGTGCGCTTCTCCCGGTTACCAACTTTTAAATTAAATAAATAAATAAATAAATAAATATGTAATATCCTACTAGGGAGACCATGGATATAAAGACAGTGTAGGCATTCAGCATATGTCTGGACAAGTTTCAGCTTTCCAGGGGAATCACAAGGCACCCTAGGTAGCAGAGCAGGTGTTTGCATAGTGTACTTTAGAATCAGTGCTTCTTGAGCAGGTGGATGAATCTGATTGACGTAAGAGTCCATTTTGACTTTAGACTACTGTGCTACTGTGTAACCAGCTTCAGAGGGTTTCAAAGTCATGCTGGGGGCCAGTACTGAAAGTCATTTATTGGGGCCAGAGTAGAACAGGACAGTATCTTCATTTTACATGTGTTGTGTATTCTCCAATTGCTGATGCAATAGGGAATTACTTACAAAAAGGTTAAAGAGGTGTAGCCACAGGACAAGAAGGATAGTGGCTACCCATCTATTAGTCCCATTAATTGATTATAGACATAGTGTCTGTACTGTTGCCCTAGACTATGTCTTACACAGAATATATGTTCTGTTTAACGGAGTCTGTAGAATAGTGATTCAGTGTGATTACAGATCATTTCTGGATTTACAAAAGTTAGGCTGGCTCTCACCAGCTGAATTGACATAAATATCTCTTGTGTGTGTTCACACATGATTTATAAAATAACTCCCGAGTCTATTTCAAATGTTCACAAATGATCCAAATTTAAATACCTTCTGAGATCAACTGATAATGTGTCCTTTCAGACTCCAAAATTAAAAACTGTGCTCAGTAGGCTACCTGATTACTCAGCACTTCCATGCTGGCAATTCAGGTGGGAACAGACCTTGAAATCTGGCAGTCAGGCATCTGACTGGATCAGGTGCTGCCAAGATCATTGAATATCAGCTCAGGGATCTTGCTCTCCCATCGAGGGTACATTTTGAGCATGTGAGCCATCATAGATTTGCATGTCGCTGCCATAGGGAGGAGAGAAGAGTCATGGGTCAGCTAGGAAGAAAATTGGGGAAGAAAACACTAGTGATTGATGCTGCAACTATTGGGTCCCATACTGCATAGACTGTCAGATGTAGACATTCTTGAGGCTATGATTTTGCAGAGTCCAGCCAGAGTACTGGGAGGATAGGTAGAAAGAAACTACACTCGGACAAATGTTATTTCTGTCCCAAGAATCTAGGTTACTGAATGATATATCCCTTGAAGCCATTAGTAGAAAGAGTACTTCTACTTTTAACCATTGTATAATGAATTTTCTTCAAGAGCTAAATCATTACCATTATCGTGAATATGTCATTTTATGTACTAATTGTATTATAACATATTATAGCAATATGTATTGCATACTGTGTAGCCACTTGCCCCAGCTCACTCTTGAAAACAGGTTATTTCCCTTTAGCTATTGCCAGATAACTATAGAATTATATAAGTAAGTAAATAACTAAACAGGACTTTAGGAAACCCATATTATTACAGTAAGAATTCTAGAAATAGACTCGCTAATCTTGACCATCTGGCTATGAATGGACTAATAGGACTTTAGCCAACACTGGGGTTTGCTAATAATGCCAGAAGCCTACAGCTTGCATAAGAATAAATAGTAGTCCATAATATTAAAAGCTTTTGCAAGGTGTATAAAGCTTGCCCCAGCTGGTTGACCACTGTATATCATGTTATATGGGAAGGTGTGATTTGTGAGGTGAAGCAAGGTTGTTGTAGTTGAGTGACCAGTGTGGAAATCAGATTGGAATAGTGAAAGGAAATTATTCAGAGCAGTAGCTCATCAGTTGCTGACTGCTTAGTCATGCAAATATTTTGCAAACCCAGGAAGAAATGAAAGGGGACAATAGTCTGAGTTATTGCCTCCTTTAAAAAAATGTAACATCAATGCCTGCTTCCAGACAGCAGAAGCCACACCTGGAAAGTGTAAACAATTAAAGATGTAAGTTATTGCTGGCCTACTGGTGCATTATCAGTTCTAATGCCTGCAACACTCACAAACCAGATCTGGAAGCTGCCTTGGATCATCAAGGGGATGGTTGGTAGAAGTAGTGTCTTAGGGTCTGCTCTCTTCCTTTGTAGCAGGTGGGATGTTAGATCTGCAACTTGATTACCAAAGCAGAGGCTAGGTGTTATCACTGTCAGGGACTTGAGGAAGGGTGGGATTATTTCAGCTGCCAGCAGACTTGCATTGTGGTGCAAAATGTGCATCATTGCATGGCTGACATCTTCTGAGAAAAAGTGGAAAATTGTCCCCGGTCTGTAAAGGGCAAAGCCAACCAGATACCCCCCTGCAGGCCCACATACGATCAGCATGGTAGGTCTTCCACCACCACAGTGATTTTGGGCAAGTGGTTGATAACCAGTAAGTCCATGAAAAGATTGTGACCAGGCTAGGAGGGTGCTGTTAGATGGGAGTTAAACCAGAGGCACTGAAGAAACATGATTTATGAAAGAAGTTATTAGGTAAAAGCTGGAACATCCATTTTGAGAAACATGTGGGTAAGAACATCCCACTTGGAGAGAGATTTTTCAGGACTTCTGTCCCTCTGATAGAATAATACAAAAAGAATATATGGGTTGCTGGATGGAGTAGCAACTGGCTGAAGAAGTGGTTATGTAGGTAGAGCACTTGACAGGATTTTTGTGTTGTGAGCAAAATGGGAGTACAGGACTCCAGCAATGTGTTTATCAAAAGTGCAGTGAGAGGAGCCTACCTTGAGCTGGGAAACGTACATTGTTGAGGAGAAAGAAGGGTTTAGTAAGTGGTGTATAACCTCTCATAAAGTTCTGTGGTTATCATTAGCATTGTGTAATGTATTGGTCTAGTGATCCACTTTGGTTTTTCTTGTAGAACTGGTGCACATATTTTGAAACCTATTGTAGCAAACTCTGCCAGATAGTTTGTTAGAGGCTCAGTGCTTAGCCCAGGCATCACCCCTTTGGCTGAATAACTCATTAATTCTGTGGTGACCCATGGGGAAATGAGAAACTCATTTCCCAAATAATTTCTTGGGGTGGATGAATTTTTAAATTCACCCAAGAAATTTGTGAAAAGTGGCCCACTACACAATTCACATAGCACAGGCAAATTAGACACTAAGCACTATGCTAGAATTTGCATAGTAATTCCCTGAAAATAGCCATGATGTGTGTGTATATCACACTTCACATGGCTTTTCACTATGCGAAGTGTGAACTTCATGCTCCACATAGGCACATAGTATAAACATCTTGACGTGTATCACTACATGAAGCTATGCACTACATGCAGTGCTACACAAAGTGCAAAGCTTTTTCACTTTGACCAGAGCTATTCAACTCATCAAGGCATAAAAGTTGCATACATTTGTAAAAAAACACTGTTCAAAGACAATACAGCTGCTAATGCATTAGCCTGTTAAAAAAATATAAGATAATGTGTAGCTAAATTATTATTTACATGTTATAGTACTGTGATGTAAAAATCCTACATTTACTGGACAACAGGGGAAATGTTTTTGTGGCATGGATGCAGCTACATTCTGGGAACTACTTGAAATGCAAGGGTTAAGCAGCTGGTATGCAATGATACACAATCCTATGCAAGCTATAACATTGCAATTATTGCAGATGTTGTTAGCTCAGTGGACCTGGTATGTATTACCGAGACCTGGCTAGACGAAAATTCTTTTCCCATATTGGAGGCTGTAATTCCGGTCGGGTAGAAACATAGAAACATAGACTTTGATGGCAGATAAGGACCACTTGGCCCACCTAGTCTGCCCATTTCCCTACCTAGAAGATAAGCTGCAGATCCTATTTAACCAACAGCCTATTTCTTCCTACCCCCCCACAAAAAATTCCTTATATCTGTCCCATGCATTCTTGAATTCTCCCACAGTTTTAGACCCCACAACCTCCTCAGTAAGGCTGTTCCATGTGTCCACCACCCTCTCTGTGAAAAATGCTTCCTCACATTGCCCTGAGCCGTCCCCTCTATCTTCAAATTATGTCCCTTATTCTTGCACATCTCTTTTCTGAAAGATGCTACCCTCTTGGACTTTGTTGATTCCACTGAGGTACTTAAACATTTCTATCATGTCCCCCCCTCCCTCCTTTCCTCAAGAGTATACATATTAAGCTCCTTTAGCCTCTCCTCATATGGCTTCTCTTGCAGACCCTGCACCATTTTAGTTGCCCTCCTTTGAACTGCCTCCATCCTGTCTATGTCCTTGTGAAGATGGGGTCTCCAGAACTGGACACAGTATTCCAGATGGGGTCTCACCAACTGTCTGTACAGGGGGATAACAACTTCCTGTTTTCTGCTGGTAATGTCTCTCCCTATAGATCCCAGTATCCCCCCAGCCCTCCCTACTGCCTTCTCACATTGCTTGCCAACCTTAAGGTTATCTGATATGATTATCCCTAGGTCCCTTTCCATTTTTGTTGTTGTTACTACCCCCCTCCCATTGTGTAAACTTTCTCTGGGCTTTTGTTTCCCAGATGCATTACTTTGCACTTCTTTGCATTGAATCCAAGCTGCCATACTTCTGACCATTCTTCCAACCTTGCCAAGTCCCTTCTCATCCTTTCCATGCCTCCTTGTGTATCAACCCTGTTGCAGATCTTTGTGTCATCTGCAAAGAGGCATACTTTTCCTTCCAGTCCTTCTGCAATGTCACTTATAAAGACATTAAAAAGGACTGGACCCAGTAATGAACCCTGCGGTACCCCACTAGTAACCCCTCTTTCTTGAGAGTGGACTCCATTTACAATTACCTTCTGTGTCCTGTTGTTCAGCCAATGTTTTACCCAGGCTATCACCCTGGGACCCAGTCCCAGGCTGGTTAATTTGACTACTAATCTTTTGTGTGGGACTGTGTCAAATGCCTTGCTAAAGTCTAGGTAGGCCATGTCCACAGCCCCTCCCTTGTCTACTACTTTTGTCACCCAGTCAAAGAAATCAATTAAATTTGCCTGACATGACCTTCCCGCTGTGAACCCATGCTGCCTTGGGTCCTGTGCCCCACTGGCCTCTAGGTACTCAACAATTCTTTCCTTCAGAAGTGATTTATTTATTATTTATTTGCTTTTGGTAACCGGGTGGGTGCACTAGGCATAGGGATGCCTATTTTCAGGCACGACCGGGAGAAATACAGTTTAGGAATACAAAGTCGTATATGTGTCGTAGCACATGAAACAGTACAATATATAGTCAAGTAAAAAACTTAAGATGTAGGGAGATACATTCAGTAATGTTGAGGAAGTAAAAGCATGATAAGGTTGCAGAAAAAGTATGACAGGTAACACATTAAATAAGAACATAAGTATTAAAATAAGGGCATACATATAGAACATTATGTAAATTTACACAGAGGTGGTTGAAAGGGAGGAGAAAGGGAGTGAGATAGGAGGGGGGAGAGGGAGAGAGAGAGAGAGAGAGAGAGAGAGAGCAGAGGAAGAGGAAGGGAGGGGGCGGAAGAGATAAGGAGAAAATTATGTGACAAGAGAGAGAGGATAGAGAGTAGGAGGGAGATGACCTGGATGAGGGTGTAAGAGAGGTGGAGAAGAGAAACAACTAGAGAAGTAGATTAAAGCAGTGCAGGGGAAGAAGAGTGTAGGAAGGAGAGTGGAGCTAAGGTGGGTTAAAGCAGATGCAGGAGTTTATAGAGTGAAGGTGCTTTTTGTGAAGTTTCTTAAGGGTGGTGGGTAGTTGTTTGTCCAATAGCTTGGGGTAAGGAATTCCAGTATTTAGGGGCCACATGAAAAAGGTGTGAACCCATGTGAGTTCTGAGTCTGGGAAGGTGAAAAGGGCTTGGTCAGTCGATGCAGTCCATAGGAGAGAGCTGGTGTGACCAATAGGGATGAGAGGGATGGTGGGAGGCCCGATCTAACCACAAAGTCAATTAAAGAACCAAAAGCCTGTAGTCTGTGAGCGGAGGGGCACAGCCAACTTAGGTCACTGTAGAGCTGGCAGTGATGTCTGAAATGGGAGATGCAGAGGCATAGCGGCAGATGCTGTTGTAGGTGGTATCCCACTTATGGAGGGATGATTTAGAGGCAGAGTGGTAAGTGACTGAGCCTATGAAAGGGCTGGGAGAAGAAAGCCTTGGGCCACTGCAAGTCTGGCAGATGGGGTCAGGGCATATCTAGTTCTGAGCACTACCAATTTTGCATTAACTGATTTACAGGTGGTAGTAATGTGTAGATCAAAGTCTAGGGATTGGTCAAGAGTGACACCCAGATATTTAAAGGAGTTAGTGCTGTTCAGTGAGGAGCCATCTGTACATGGGATAATTAAGGCAGTATGATTCGCTTTAAGTCTGGCAGATGAACCAAAGAGCATGGAGTAGGTTTTACTAGAGCTGAGAATAAGTCTGTTTTCTGTGAGCCATGATTGAATGTTAGCAAAATCTACAGCAAGAGGATGGTTTAGGTCGGTAACAGTTTTGGCACTGCGGTAAATAACTAGATCATCAGCGTATAGCAGAGATGAACAGCTAGGTGCAAGAAGTGGGATGTCATTAATAAAGATTGAGAAGAGTAAGGGCCCAAGGATAGAGCCCTGGGGCACTCCGACTTGAATAGTGGAAGGGTCAGATATGGCTGAGTTGAAAACTACAGCTTGCTTTCTGTCGGACAGGTAGTTTCAAACCAGGCCACTGTATCTTTGAGAAGTTTAGGGAGCGTAGTTTTGTAAGAAGAATTGTATGGTTGACCAGGTCAAATGCTTTAGTAAGGTCAATGAAGACTGCTCCTGTTAGAAGGCCCGAATCCATAGAGGTATATATGTCATTGGTAAGTTTGGGGAGGGCAGTGGAGGTGCTATGTCCTTGCAAGCCATGCTGTGAGCTAGAGAGAAGGTTATATCTTTGGAGGTATTCAATGGCTTGGGTGGACACTACTTTTTCCAACAATTTACTAAGAACAGAGAGGATTGCAATGGGGCGGTAGTTCTGTATCTCTTTAGGGTTACCCTTCTTAGGGATAGGTGTGACTTTAGCTGATTTCCAAATATTAGGTACTTTGCCATGGCATAGAGACAGGTTGAATATTTTTGTAATGGGAGAAGCAATGAGCGGAGCAGCAGCTTTTAGGAGCCGTGGTACAAGTCCATCAGACCCTGTGCTAGTGCTGTCAGGAATAGTACGTAGCAGTTCTAATACTTCACCTCTTGTTATTCTCCGAAACCTAAAGGGTGGGTGTGAGATTGTTGGACTAGCGACATTAGGAGGTACAGAGTTGTGGACAGGAGGGAAAGACTTGAGGTAGTTTGAGAGATCTGTAAAATAGTGATTAAAAGAGTTAGCTATGGTTATCGGGTTGTTGCAGTGAATGCCATTTAACAGCATGTCACTAGTATGAGCCCTAGGATTAGCTCCAAGAAGTGATTTAATGGTTGACCAAAATTTCCTGGAGTCACTGGAGGCTTTTATTAGGAGGTCCTTGCAGAAGCGAGCTTTGCTAAGCGTATTTTTTTTGCATGAGTTTCTCAGGGATCGATATAGATTATGGTCTGTCTGCATCCCTGTGATCTTGAAAACCGCCATGCCTTATCCCTGGCTCTTATTTGGGTTAGCAGGGCTTTGTTAACCACTTAGACTGAGTGCCACTAATCGCGGGTGACTCAGGGAGCATGAGTGTCTTGAAGGGGCCAAAGAGGGCTAAGAAGTAGTCAAAAGCTGTCTGAGCACAAGTTGAGGTGTAGATCGAGGACCAGTCAACAATGATAGAGCATAAGTAAACTGCTCTAGGTTAAAGTTGGCCAGATTATGGAAAGTGATGAGTTTTGGGGAAGACAGTTTACTGGTAGACCAGATACAGTAGATGGGAGAGGTCAGTGATTGCATCGGCTAGGGTGCCTGCACCCATTATGCTGTCGGGCAGTTTGTAAGGATCCAGTCAATCAGGGTACTGGTCCGAGGAGGAACCATAACCCTAGTTGGGTCTGCGATCATTTGGTGAAGGCTGTGGCTTTGCACCAGGGGTGAGAGGATTGGGTTGCATTGCCAATCCAGTTCAAGTTAAATCTCCCAGTATAAGGACTTCATTCAGACTAATGGTGCTGTCTAATAGGGAGAGGAGTTCTTGAGACCCTTGGTGCCACAAGCGGGGGTTGTAGGTGCAGACTATGTGTAATTTTTTGAGCCTAGCTGTAGTGTGGTATGAAGTGCTTCACAGTGTGACAGTGTAGGCAGTACATTATGGATAAAAGCAGGTGTTGCTTATAGAAAATGGCAACTCCTCCTCCACGTTTGATGAGGGTCTGTCTTGTCTGATGATATTGTAATTGGGTAGGGAGCAGAGAGCATCAGGGGTGGATGGCTTTAGCCAAGTTTCTGATAGGCACAGTATATCAGGGTGGTGTTGATGCGACCCAGGCCTCAAGTTCTGCACTGTTGTGAAGGAGGCTCCTGATGTTCATGTGTGCAATATGGAGGCCCTTGGTGTCTTTCAGAGTGCATTGTTTAGAAGAGTTGTCGACTGGTCCCGGGTTTTGTTCAACATCCCCAGCTAGTAGCAGGGCCAAGAGTAAAAGGTACCATAGTCTGCGCTGGATGAAAGGGGAGGGCAGGATGCTGCAAGGCACTGGGGATTTATGGAGGGTGTAGGATAGGTGATAGAAGAGTTTTTTGGTGATGAGAAGCGAAGAGGTGTCACGTGGCCAGTATGCAGTTCTTCCCAGTATGTGGAGTTTGTAGTCATCTGAGTGGGTGCAACGTTGATTAAAGCTTGGAGAGTAGAGTACAATATGATTCCATCACTTTCCCTACCACAGAGGTCAAACTGACAGGTCTGTAGCTTCCTGCCTCTGTCTTGCTCCCACTTTTGTGAAAGGGAATCACATCCGCCTTCTTCCAGTCCTCAGGTACCTCACCATCCTCCCATGATTTGTTATAAAGGGTAGTCAGTGGTGTCACTAGTTCTCTGCTTAATTCTTTTAGAATTCTGGGGTGAATTCCATCTGGCCCCATTGCTTTGTCCACCTTCAGTTTTAGGAGTTCTTTCAGAACCCTTTCTTCTGTGAAAGGACTGGGATCGACCCACCTCTCCAGAGTGCTTCTGTTAATTGGATTAGGCACCTCCCCCACTTCTTCTTTTGTGAATACTGAACAGAAGTATTCATTCAGTATCCTGCTTTTTCACTGTCACTCTCTGCCCACCCACCAGCCATTCTATTCAGCCTCACTATCCCTCCCTTTGTCTTTCTACGCTCCCTGATATACCTATAAAAGGTTTTATCCCCCTTCTTAACTGAGTTGGCTATCTTTTCCTCAGTTTGTGCCTTTGCTATTCTGACTACCTTCCCTGCTTCCTTCTGCCTTAACAGGTACAGTTCTCTGTCCTTCTCCTTCTGTGTTTCCTTATACTTCCTAAATGCTATCTTTTTCTCCCTGAACTTCACCGCCACTTCTTTTGGGAACCATAGTGGCTTTTTCCTTTCATTTCGATTTGTTTATTTGCTTCACACAAAGGCTTGTTGCCTCTGTGATGGCAGTTCTGATATTTCCTCATTGTTGCTCCACCCCTCCTTCTAGTCTGTTTGCTAGTGCTTTTCTAAGGCACTCTCCCATCTTGCCAAAGTCAGCTCTCCTGAAGTCCAGAACCCTCACTTTTGTATGGCTTGACTCTGTAGCTGAGTTTATCATGAACCACACTGTTTGGTGGTCACTTGTTCCCAAATGGCTACCCACTTCTAAATCTGAGATCCTCTCACTGTCCCCATTTGAGAGTATGAGGTCTATGATTGCTCCCTCATGAGTAGGTTCCAAAACTAGTTGTCTGAAGCATGCCACCTGAAGGGCATCAAAAATGGCCCTACTTTTGGATGTGGCTGCAGAAAAGGTGCTCCAGTTAACATCTGGCCTATTAAGGTCTCCCATCAACAGTATCTCCCCTTTCTCTGTCATCCTAAGTATGCCTTCTATCATATCCTTGTCCATTTCCTCCCCCTGACATGGGGGTCTGTATACAACCCCTTTGCAGATTGTGGTGCCATTTCCAGTCTCTAAGGTGACCCACAGTGCCTCCTCTCCTTCCTGTTTACTTTTGTTCAGTTGCTTTATCCTTTCCCTTACTTAGAGCTACTCCCCGCTCTGCCCTCCCTGTCTCTCTTGTAGATTGTGTACCCTGGTATGTTAACATCCCAGTCATGGTTCTCTGTGTACCATGTTTCTGTGACTGCTACAATATCCAGGCATCCCTCTTCCATCATGGCCACCAGTTCAGGGAGCTTGTTGCCCAGACTATGGGCGTTGGTACTCATTACCCTCCATTTCTTGATGGCCTTACCCCTTTTTGCCCCATCTCAGTCCTTATTGCGTTTGTCACTTTCTCCATTTACCCCTGCACTTCTCCCTATTGACATCTCTATGTTGGTGTCTACCTCACTTAGTACCCTGATTTTTTGGGGGGGACTAGGATTTCCCTGCTCCTTTCTAGTCTGGTACTCGGTTATTCACCACCCAATATCGGATTGGGGGGAAGTTGCTATCTGTTTTAAGACCAAACTGAGCCTCATAAGTGTACCAGTTGAGGATACCCAGTCATTTGAATGTTCCGTGGTAGCAAGTATAGGTTGTAGGATTGCTCTCATCTACCGTCCACCCGGAGATGGGAAGCGGTTCCTTCAGGAAGTGGCAGACTTCATGATCGACATGGCATTTGAGTTGCCCAGGCTAATGGTCCTGGGCGACTTCAACGCCTGGGTCGATGATGAACTCTCACAATTTGGTCAGCACTTCCTCCAGTTAATGTCATCTCTGGGCTTTACACAGATTGTTTCTGCTGCTACCCATAAACATGGTCATTCTCTTGACTTGGTTTTCCTCCTGGGGATCAACACCTTGGATTTGGGTGTGGAAGCAGTTGGATGGTCCAACCACTACACTGTGCATTTCAGTTTTTGCACCCCTCTTCATAGGCCTGCCCCTGTGGAGATGATCAGGTACCGCCCTTTACAAGACTTAAGCTCTGAAGGCCTGGCAGCGGTGCTTGATTTATCTGTTCTTCCATTGGCAACTAATGACCCAGAAGCCCTAGTTGTAGCCTATAATCAGGCCATATCTTTGGCTCTGGATGTCATTGCTCCTGTCCGTGTTCATCCTCTCTCCCTTCGCCCTCAGTCCACTTGGTTTGATGGATCTTTGAGGGAGATGCGGTGACTAGGACGAAGGTTAGAGCATTGCTGGCAGACGTCTGCCCATGATGCCAACCACCTTAGATTGATGGACCATTATCAAGCCTATCAATCCACAATCACCCGTAAGAAGGCAGAGTTCCTGTCTGGGGAGATTGAGGCCACTCAGAACCGACCAGCTCAGCTGTTTTGAACCATGGACAGACAGTGCAACCCAGCCTGTCTACAGGTTCGGAAAGCATTTTTGCAAGTTGAGTGTGATAAGTTTGCTTGGTTCTTTGTGGCCAAGGTGGCCGTCGTTAGGGCGGAACTCCTTCCAGCACACTCTGGCATTGCTCTAGACTGGCATTTGGACACTGAACCTCGGTTTTCCTGGAGTTCCTTTTGCTGGCTGGAGCTCATAGACATCTTGAGGATTGTCCAGGGTATGCACCCTCCATGCTGTAGTTTGGATCCGGGTCCTACTACCCTGATCTTGGGTTGTAGTGACATTCTTGGCCCAATCCTAGCACAAATAGTCTGGTGCTCCCTGGAAACAAGTGTGTTTCCTAGCTCTCTGAAGGAGGCGGTGGTGACACCCCTCCTAAATAAAGCTTACTTGGACCCAGACTGTTATGTGAACTATAGACCAATCTTGAACCTTCCCTTCATGGGGAAGTTGATCGAGAAAGTAGTTGCCTTACAACTGGAGGACCATTTGACCATCCATGATGTCTATGAGCCTCTCCAGTCTGGTTTTTGAAAGAGGCATAGTACTGAGATGGCACTGATTTGGGTGCTCAATGATCTCCTGATGGCTAGAGATTGGAAGAGTTGTTTCATCTTGGTCCTCTTGGATCTCTCTTCAGCATTTGACACTGTGGACCATGGCGTGCTGCTCAATCATTTGAGGTTCATCTGTGGCCTGTCAGGTACAGTCCTCAGGTGGTTTTCATCTTTTCTCACTGGAAGAACTCAAAGGGTGGTGTCTGGGATTTATTCCTCTGACCCAACCTCTTTGTTATGTGGGGTTCCTCAGGGTTCGGTGTTGTTCCCCATGTTATTCGCAGTGTACATGCTACCCCTCGGAGACATTGTAAGAAGGTATGGGCTGAGGTTTCATTGTTATGCCGATGATACCCAGCTCTACCTTTCTTTTGTGCCTGACCAGAATAGAGCCCTCTTGCTATTTAATAACTGCCTCGCAGAGATCCAATAGTGAATGGATTCAAGCTGGCTGAAGTTGAACTCAGTAAAGACTGAGGTGTAGGTGGTGGATCCATGTCACCGGATAGAGGGGCCGGAGGTGGGGTTACCTTCAGGACTTGTTCTTGGGGGTCTCTCACTCCTGACCTCTGAAGAGGTGCAAAACCTGGAGGTAATTTTTGATGTGGGCTTGACAATGCATTCACAGGTGTCAGCCATTGTCAAATCCTCCTTCTATCATCTGAGGAATATCTCCAGAGTTAAGCACCTCTTTCCATCTGGTGACCTTCCTACACTGGTCCATGCGTTTGTGTCCTCTCATCTGGACTATTGCAAAGCCCTTTACCTAGGGCTCCCGGGGGGGTGGATATTTGCCACCTGCAGCTGGTGCAAAATGCAGCAGCCTGACTACTGACGGGAACCTCTCGGTCCTGTCATATTTCACTGGTGCTACACAAACTCCACTGGCTGCCAGTTCAGTGGTGAATCACCTTCAAAGTCAGACTTCTGACTTATAAAGCCCTACACGGACTTGGCCTGGACTACCTGAAAGAGCTCCTGGTCCCTTACTGCCCTGGGTGATCTCTCAGCTTGACTGATGAAGGGTTGCTAGCGATCCCAAGGGCCTGTTTAAAATCTTCTGGGGCCCGTGCTTTTATGCATGTGGCCCCTACCCTTTGGAATTCTCTACCCCGTCAGGTACGTGAGTGCCCGACTGTTGAGGGATTCAAACAGGTGCTCAAATCTATTCTATGGAGTCGTGCTTTTGGGGATTAGTTTTATAATTCTGACTATTTAAAAAAAAAAAATTTATAATATATGTCATTTTATGCTCAAGTTGTTTTCTTTTATGTAAGGCGCCTTGGTATTTGAAAGGTGCCATAAAAATAAAAATGAATTGAATTGAAATTGAATTGCATAATGGCACTGCTGTGGTAGGCACCTCGCTCATTTTTTTTTCCTTTGAAAGGGGATTAAAACAGCAAAATTTAACTTTTCCAGATTTGGTTATGCCCAGCAGAATGCTAACAAAAAGTCTGCTCTCAGTGATGGGAATGGAATGGATTCACTGAGGGGCCCATCACCTGTAATCTAGTTTCGAACATTGCTGTCAGGGGTCTAGGAATATGTTTCTTCAATATACAATATGTTGCATGTTTAAACTATTTTTAGTTAGTTTTATGCCTTTAGGGGTGTGTAGTATACAAAGAAGCCCTTCCTCAAATTACTCCAGGAACTGAGTTAAACTTTTAATTTCATTCCCAGAAATGAGTTCCACTGGGTTCCATCCCATTTCCACTACTTATGTTCTTTAAGGTTCGTTGGAGTTTCCTCTGCTTCAGTTAAGATGCAGGTGCTGAAATGCACTTCCTCAACAAACTATTGCATTCACATTTTTATCCTTTCCTTTCTTTGCCTCCTCCTCCTCACCGTCACTGATTTCTGCAGAAGACATTGTGCATAATAATGTGGATCTAGTTTGGTCTGTTCTGATGAAGATATGTGGCAGCCATACTAGTCCAGTCTATGGTGCAGAAGAAAAAATATATTGCTTGTCATACCTTCTTTTGAGACTAGCTTTCAAGAATTAAAAGTCCAATAAAAAGTATCACCCACCTGTAACATATGTGTTGCTTTATATTCATCTATTCTGATGCAAAGCAGTGTAATTACTTGTATTAAGGTCTTGGGCTGGTATAGTTCTTTGATGATAGGAATCTGACAATCACAGTTCTAACTGACCAACATTAGTTATATAGTGACAGAGTTGGTGATCAGCTAGGCAGCAGAGGAATAATCAAATCAGAGCTCAGATTTTGGTTTACATTGCATCTTTCTGAATACCTGTGTAATTTGGAGTCATTATCAGCTTAATAGCTAATGGTCTGTCACATTCTCTCCACTGTTTGTCTTCTCTCAGTTCTGTACATATTATGGAGGTAAAACACTGTTTCTGCTATGTCAGATCTATATTAGTTGTTGATAAAATTGTTCCTTCAGTCACTGACACTTGCCCCCTGCAATGTTTAGTACTGCACACTCACCAGCATTCATTCAGCTGTAGTAGTGTCACAGAAAACAGACATAAGTGCCACAACCATAAATTCATGAATTAGATTGATCTGGATGGAGGAAGGGGAGGGGGATGGGGGGCACAGACAGACAAAGAAGAGCAGGAATCTCATGCATACTAATGAGGTAACGAAACTCCACTGTGGAAGTAGAAGATAATATATATCAGTTCTTGTTCTTGTCTGCCCTGCTTCTTCTCTTCTTTTCTGCAATATGTTGCATAGCTATTGCTGTGTAGCCATAAACATGTTTTGAGAATGGGTCAAGGTCATTTCCATAGCCCAGACTTCTTCAACCCACCTTAAACTGCCTCTTTATAAGTGGGTGTTGAATGAAGAATATATCCAGATGGAACATTTGAAAGAACCCAGGATCCCAAATCACAATCACAATTGATGACAATGCAAAAATGGTGTGCAAACATTCTCTCTCAGTTTTACCACCACCAGTTTTTACCATACTCAGTAGACTGCATTTGTCATGTGGAGGCTTCTGGTGTTAGTGGGTGTAAACAGGCTTTGATCTGCTAACATGTTGGCTAGTGACACGTACAGAGGTCTTCCCATAGCATTGCTTGAGCTGTGTCAAGACTCGATCCCCATGGAAATTGTACTGATGCCATAGTCTTCACCCCAAATGTCTGGCCCTTACCCTTAGGGCTGCTTCTGGGTTATTGCTCCTGTAATGTTGCCTTTATTCTTTGGGCTATTCCTACTGGTCTAGTGACTCTCTTCCTTAGCACCCGTCTTGAAGTAGTCTCTGGTGTCCAGCATTGGGGCACTACCCATTTTAGCAGTTAAAAATGGCAAGGGGTGTCACACAACTCTGTGGTGTCCTTTGGTGTCCTCTATATGGGTTATTATGCTCTGTTTATGGCCTTAATGCACATTAGAACCAACTACTGCCTCTTTAACTGGACATTCACAAATGACTTTACAAATGCATAGAGAATCCCTGTGAACCCCTTTAAGCATGGCTTAGTGGTTTCTAAATTAGGAGATTGTCCCTTGGTCATCTTTGTGATCACTTAATGACAGTACACTGCAACTGTATATGATTCCTCTAATGGTTAGAATTTGTGGGAGAGCTTAGGGTGATATAATTCAGTCACCGTTGAAAAAGGGACTTGTAAGTCTCAGTGGGCCTACATGGGCATCAAAATTCAAACCTTGCCCCAGAGGTTACCACTTGGTTCAAAGATTACCTCTCAGGTCAGACTCAACAAGTCAAAATTAATACAACTATCTCCACATGCATGCCGGTTTGCTCAGGGGTCCCACAGGGGTCAATACTTGGCCCCTTACTTTTTACCCTCTTCCTAAACTCTCTCCCTAAATCCTGCAGTGGACTCATGCTGCTTTATGCTGATGATGCGGTTGTATTCTGGAAACACCCTCATCCAAATTCTCTTTGGCTAGCCCTGCAGGGCTACTTTAGGGAGCTAGAAACCTGGTTCGCTGACCACCGGCTTATTATCAACTACAAGAAAATGAAGTCCATGATCTTTGCTCACCGCCAAAGCCTCCAACATCATGCACCCCTAGTTGTCAAAAACACTCATGGCGAAGTGCTGGAGCAGGTCCCATGTTTTAAATACATCGGCGTCACCTTAAACACCTCCTTCACTTACCTCACCCACATTCAACAGGTCTCCCCCTCCATTAATGCTAGACTAGGGATACTCTGCAGGCACAAGCACTGCCTACCTCCCTAGGCCATGTACCTCACTGTATCCTCATCTATCCTATCCTTGGTAGACCATGGTATAGTTGTATATGGGTCAGCTGATCAAACTGCCCTCCGCAGCATCAACCTTGCCCTTAACAAAGCCCGCCGTCTGATCTCAGGATGTGACAAATTAACTCATAGATGCGAGCTCTATAAGCATACTGGCTGGCTAAACTTCCAAGGTAGGCTTAAGTACTTTTCCTGCCTCCTTGCCAAAAAGATACACCTTAAGCAAGCCCCAATTGGACTCCACCCCCTTATCTGCACAGCACTCTATAGGTGGACCCAAAGGCATGCAGCTAACCATACCCTCCTCATCCCCCACTGTAGGACATCTCTTGGACAAAGATCCTTCCGCTATCAGGCCCCCCTATGGCTAAACAGCCTACCATCCACCATCTCCTTGACCCATAGCCTCAACCTATTTAAGTCAGGTCTCAAAACCCTACTACTTGATGCCACCACCTGTGACTGTTACTAACCCACCTTCCTTTTTTCGCCCACCCCCTGCCTAGGACAATGTTTTCATGAACCTAATTTGTTTCAGTAATTTCCTTTCCTATAGCCCTTGGTTAGATTGTTGCTAGCCTCCCTCCCCTCACTCTCCAACATCCCCCTTCCCTGGTATTATGACTCTGGGTCCCTCAAGACCCTATGAAACTGTTCTCTATCTCGGCACTGACCCGTGACCTCCTGTAGGTTCCCAGTTAAGGCAACCGACAACATAAACTTAAGCCAAGAACGTCTAACCCTGTATCTTACACTGTTACCTTACGTATATTTTTTTCTGCTGTATGTATATTTTTTCTGCTGTTTATATATATTTTTTCTCTACTCCGACTTTACTTGTACCTTTACTTTATTTGACGTGGAGCCTTTGCAAAAGAGTCTATGACTCAAAGGATTGTAATTCCTACTCTACTCAAATAAAATAAAAATAAAAAATAAATAAATAAATAAAATATTCTTTCTTAAAAATAGGCAAATAATGACTGCTGCACATTTCTGGGAATATACCAGCTGTAGATATGCAGTGAGTGTGGGGGAGGATATTACATAATCATTCAAGGTGTTTTTTGTGGAACATGGGCTGTCCTGAGAAGGATCCATTACCAGTTAAATTGAAGGTTTGAGCCCTGGAGTGGAGTAGCTTAGTATAGGAGCCAAACCAGGTAACATTCATGACTCCCATAATAATCTGTTCTCCCTTTAATGCGTATGCCCCGAGGTGATGATCTTCATGCAGATCTGTCACATAATCAGGGCTTTTACTAGGGCCACAATAGACACTGGCAGTCATTAAAAGGATGGAGTGAGGCTGGCCCACTGATGAAGTAGAAGAGTTACTGCTCATGTTGTCATTGACCAGGGTTCAGGAAAAAGCCTGGGACATCAGGGTCCAGTCAGGGGGAGGAGGACTGAGCATACCACAGGGCGCTCTTCTCTTCTGGGGGAGGGAAGAATTCTCAACATGCCACATCACCACCTGGGTAACAACAGCTGGTTGTGCAGATTGAGGAGCATGAGGGAGGGAGGAAGAACAGATCCTGGTTCTGGAGTGCATTGATACAATTGCATTTGCTTGCACACCATGGAGCCCTCATCAGCTGTGGCTTTAGGGGCTAGGAGAATCAAAATGGAAAACTCCAGAGCCCACCAGCATAACATCAGCTTCAGGACCCACCACTCCAACTGGCCTTTGTTCTCTGCACTCACTGACCATCTTTCTCAGGCTCCTAATAGAACTCACCATGGGGCAGGATGCCATGTGGACTCCATGAGGACAAGTAAGTGTCAGACATGAAGATGGATTGAGCTGGGTGGTTGCCAGGCAGAACAAGGCAGCTCTAGTAAGCAGGGTTTTTTTTAAATGAAGTATGAAGTATGAAGTAAAAGAAATAAATTTTGTCAATGATTAGATTAGGGGAAACATACTTGAAAGGATGGAGTAAAGGGCAAAGGAAATATAGTAGAATTGCTCCCCTCCAGTCCTTTTCTGTCTTGCCTGTACAGGGAGTAGCCTGGAAATCATATTTTGACAGTTTTTATCCTGGGATAAAGCAAGATTTCAGTAATGATTATAACTTCAGGTTTGCATTGCAAGATCCATACCCAAGCATGACTGGGCTGGCCCTTGGCAAAATACAAAATTCTACAATTCTACAAAATTTTGCAAATTCTACAATCCCCCTCCAACAACAACAAAAGACAACTTGCAAACTGACTTCAGAGTATGCTCCAAGTCAGAACTGCACTTAGTTACAGTTTGAACTGATTTCTGTCTGCAAACCAGGTATACATAATCAGTACATTACAACAATAGTCTGGATAGCATACTGGTTAAGGGCACTGAGCTGCAAACCGGGAGACCCATGTATGAATCCCATCAGCCACCACTTGCACACTGTGTGACGCTGAGCAAGCCATTTAACTTCCTTGTGCTCCCATGTCGCACCTGAAAACAAGCTCCGGCTTAGTGTGCCTTTCCTGATTAAACAATTTCCCCTTTCCCTTTCCGTTACAGTACAGTAGAAATTACTGTATATTTTTATACTTTCTCATAAACATGCTGAAACAAGGATCAACTTTTTCTGAAGGTTAGTGTGGCACTAAACATGTTAGCGCTGCACTAATCAGGAAATGTGGGGTCAAAAGAGGGTCATATACAGCGGCCATGGTTCATGGTGCTAAACTGATAGCATGTATGTGCATGTGTAGCACTACTGTACATCCATGGAGATGAGGGATCCCCTCATGCATGCAGGAAGCAACAGTCTATCCAGAAGTTCTGAAACTGCTAAAAGACAAAATGTCACTGTTTAATGCTTCAAAAACCCTCCCCTTAATAGAGCACACATCAGTTAGAGTTGCCTCCCACCTCATGATTGAAGGTCCAATCCGTCATACCGTTATTTGTTAACCATCCCTGGTGCTTAGTGGTCCCGGCATCACACAATTAGCATTCAGATGCCCCCAAATTGTGTAATAAACTGCTTTCTGGCAGTCTAGTGGTCCTTCTACCACCTGAATGCCATTCAAATGCCCAAGAACTGTGTAATTTAGTGTTTTCTGGCAGTGTTGTGGCTGCCCCACCCTGATTTCTGGTCCAGTGCCACTGCCCTCATTCCAGCAGTCCTTGACATCTAGTACTTCCCACCCCTGGTGACAGCGAGTGAGTGGGTGGGCACCTACTGTACACTTGCACCCTGTTCCTCAGACAGCAGCCAGATGAGGTGATAATTGGAGGGGCTGTACTGCTTGCCATCGTAGCGAGTGGACTGCCAGTTAGTGTAATAGGGGAGCCACAAGTTGAAGCAGGTAGAGGGACCTAAGTGGGCAGGGTGAGGGTTTCAGACTTCAGATCAGGGGGTGGAGTGCCACGAGAAGACAGGGATCATTATAGAGTAGGTAGTGGCATAGGACTGGTGATTAAGGAGTGGTGGGACCACTAATAACAGGGAGAAGTATATTAAACAGTTTCGGGGCATCAGAATGCTGATAGGGAGGTGAAAGCTGACACAGCTCTTCACAATGCTTCTCTGCAGTTGTGCATGATGCATTTTGTGGAGCTGCTAATAAGCACATAATGGCGTGCAAGAGGCCCTCTAATGCATTGCATGGCACATGTGCTTATCGGTGTGATGGTGGCTGAATATGACTCTCAGGAGCAAAGGCACTATCCTGTTTGGGACAAGCCATCTTTCTGGCTCATGTGAGCCACTGTCCTGCAGGGAGCTGTCTGTAACTCAGACATCATGTACTAGTGGGCTACTACCCCTGTCTGATGACCACAATACATATTGAGAGGCCTGGGCTCTGTTCTGATAGTGACTGGATGTTCTTTCCCAAATAGAAATAAGTAATGGAACAAAAGGGTAAACATGGAGGAGAAGAAGCACTGTGGGTCAATTTGGAGGCAGGTAATGACACCACAATCCGCACAGGGGTTATATACAGATCCCCTCTCGGGGGAGGAAATGGACAAGGAAATGATAGAAAGTATACTTAGAATGGCAAAAAAGGGGAAATATTGCTGATGGGTGATCTGAATATGCCAGATGTTAACTGGAGTGCAGTTGCAGCAGCCACTTCTAAGAGTGGGGTTATTCTAGATGCCCTACAGGGGGCATGCCTTAGACAACAAGTATTGGAACCCACTCGAGAGGGAGCAATCTTAGACCTGGTTCTCTCAAATGGAGATGGAGAGAGGATCACAGATGTAGAAATGGGTAGCCATCTGGGAACTAGCGACCATCGAACAGTATGGTTCACAATAAACACAGCAATAGAGTCAAGCCATACAAAGACAAAAGTATTGGACTTCAGGAGGGCTGACTTTGCCAAAATGGGTGAGTGTCTAAGGAATGCACTAGCAAATGGGCAGGAAGGAGGGATGGAAGAACAATGGGGAATAGTAAAAACTGCCATCACAGAGGTAACAAGCCTTTGTGTGAAGCAAATAAACAAAATAAAATGATGTAAGAAACCACTATGGTTCTCAAAGGAGGTGGCAGTGAAGGTTCAAGAGAAAAAGAAAGCATTCAGAAAGTACAAAGAATCACAGAAGGAGCAGGACAGAAAATTGTATGAGTTAAAGCAAAAGGAAGCTGGGAAGGCAGTCAGAACAGCAAAGGCCCGAACCGAGGAAAAGAGCCAACTCAGTTAAAAAGGGGGATAAAAGCTTTTTTAGGTACATCAGGGAGTGAAGGACGACCAAGGGAGGGATAGTGAGGCTTAATAAAGGGAAGGGGGTGGGCAGAGGGTGATGGTGAAAAGGCAGAGATACTAAACAAATATTTTTGCCCAGTATTTACAAATGAAGAGGGGGAGGTACCTAAAACAAACAATAGAAACACTCTGGATACAGAAGTTGATACCAGCCCATTTACAGAAGAAAGGGTTCTGAAAGAACTCTTAAAACTGAAGGTGGACAAAGTAATGGGGCTGATGGATTCATCCCAGAATTCTGAAAGAACTAAGGGTAGAACTAGTGCGCCACTGACTACCCTTTATAACAAATCATGGGAGGATGGGGTGGTACCTGGAGGACTGGAGGAGGGCAAATGTGATTCCCTTCACAAAAGTGGGAGCAGGGCAGAAGCAGGAAACTACACACCTGTTAGTTTAACCTCAGTGATGGGAAAATGATGGAATCACTTCTGAAAGAAAGAATTGTCAGTACCTAGAGGTCAGAGGGCACAGAACCCAAGGCAGCATGGATTCACAGTGGAAGGTCATGCCAGATGAATCTAATAGATTTCTTTGACTGGGTGACCAAAGTAGTAGATCAGGGAGGGGCTGTGGACATGGCCTACTTAGACTTTAGCAAGGCATTTGACACAGTCCCACACAAAAGATTAATATACAAGTAAGCCAGCCTGGGAGTGGGTCCCAAGATGATAGCCTGGGTAAAGAATGGCTGGAGAATAGGACACAGAGGGTAATAGTAAATGGAGTCCACTCTGAAGAAAGGGGATTACTAGTGAGGTACCACAGGGTTCAGTATTAGGACTGGTCCTCTTCAATGTATTTATAAGTGACATTGCAGAGGGACTGGAAGGAAAAGTATGTCTCTTTGCAGATGACACAAAGATCTGCAACAGAGTTGATGCAAAAGGTGGGGTGGAAAGGATGAGAAGGGACTTGGCAAGGTTAGTGGAATGGTCAAATGTATGGCAGCTTAGATTCAGTGCTAAGAAGTGCAAGGTAATACACCTGGGAAACAAAAACCCAGGGGAAGAGTACACAATGGGGGGGTGAGATACTAATAACAACAAAAATGGAAAGGGTCCTGGGGGTAGTCATATCAGATGACTTAAAGGTGGGCAAGCAATGTAAGAGGGCAGTAAAGAGGGCTGGGGGGATACTAGGATGCATAGGGAGAGGCATCACCAGTAGAAAACAGGAAGTTGTTATCCCTCTATACAGACAGCTGGTGAGACCCCATCTGGAGTACTGTGTGCAGTTCTGGAGACCCAATCTCCGCAAGGACATAGACAGGATGGAAGCTGTCCGGAGGAGGGCAACTAAAATGGTGCAGGATATGCACCGGAAGACATATGAAGAGAGACTAAAGGAGCTTAATATGTATAGCCTCGAGGAAAGGAGAGGGGACGTGATAGAAACTTTCAAGTACCTCAAGGGAATCAACAAAGTCCAAGAGGTAGCATCTTTCAAAACAAAAGGTGTACCAGAACAAGGGAGCACAATTTGAAGATAATGGGGGTGGCTCAGAGGTAATGTAAGAAAGTATTTTTCACAGAGAGGGTTGTGGATGCATGGAATGGCCTTCCGGAGGAAGAGTCAAAAACAGTGGTTGAATTCAAGCATGCATGGGACAGTCATAAGGCAAATCTAGGGGATGGGTGTAGAAAGAAGTAGGCTGCTAATTAACTAGGATCTGCAGCTTATCCATTAGATAGGGAAATGGGCAGACTGGGTAGGCCAAGCGGTTCTTATCTGCCATCAAATTCTCTGTTTCTAAGTTACCGCTAGCCAAAGTAGTTGTACTGGGCTAGCTATTTGTAGGGTACAGCCCGCTGGGATGCTGTACTTACCCACCTCCCCTTCCAGTCACTCCCCACACAGAATACTAAAAACAAACTTAACACTTTAAGTAGCATGCAAATAATGGCCATCATTAATACTACACTCACAGCCAGGCTTATGCAGTAACAACAATAATACTTTTATTATTAGGGAAAGGGTAATGGGGGAATGCAGAAACAGAAGCAATTTATATGATTTGGTATTTAGCAACTCAGTAGAATTAACAACATGCTGCCCACCCACACAGCAATATCCATGCAACCTCCTACCTACTGGTACCAGTATCCCTTTTAAGTCTGTCTGGGTACCCTGACTGAGGAAAGGTGCAGACCTGTAAAACATTGTCGCGGGTTGGCTGGCATTGGTGCACTTAACTTTAGCAAGAACTCTTAATTTGAAACTTGGCAAACATAGTTGATTCCCCAGCTCAGGACAGGCCCTGCACTTACTCATGGTTTTGAAGCTTGCAGGACAAGGCCCTGAAAATACTCAGCAGGTACCAGGTATACTTGTATATAGGGCCTTAGAAGGCAGAGATGGCAGTTGTCAAGGTTGGCTGTGATGTCTGGCAGCTTATCCCCTTCAGATGGTTGCAGGCTCTTGCAGCTTGTCACCTTTGGGATGTCCTATGATAGATGCTGGATTAGGCAGGATTCAGGGACCAGGGGCACACACTTGTCCCCACACATCAAGGAAACTGACTTCCAGGGCTGAAGGTTCAGTACTGCCTACCTTTGGCAATACTGGGCTAACTCCCCAGACAAACCTGAGTGCTTAGAGTCTCTTCTCAAACAGGGAATCAAACAGTCTTTCTCTCTGCTGATAACAACACAGTTTTGTGGCAGCTTTGTACCTTTCTGGCAAACAGAATTACAGTCATTTAGCAGGATTCCCCACTGTCTGACTCTAACCTTTAGCATTGTCTGGCATTCCAGGTGGATGACTTAGCGGGATCCTCGTGATGACAAATGTTGTCACCGGGTACTGGAAACTCACTGCAAACTCTGGAATACTGTCTCCCCCCCCAGTCCCTGTAGTGGCAGAGGGCAATTCTGCAGAGTGCCAAGTTACTTTCTTTGATAGTCTTGGGATTCTGGCTTTCCCAGATGGTAGTAGACTTCAGCAAGTCTCTTGGTAAGCACCATCAGAAGCCGTGGTCTGACTTCACACAAAGTTTTACCTCAAACTCATAGCTCCCCTCTTTCCTCAGAGAGCTAGAGCTGCTGTCTGCCCACGAGCAGCTTATTCCCAAACTTCTTCAAGGGAAAACTGCTACTCATGATTGATCCATGCATCTGTTCATCACAGAAATTACTAGACATTAGGCTTTCCTTGTTATTGATTGGATCACAATGTTCACACCCTCTACCCAGGAGCTAAACTACAAGTCTTTGGATTTGTTGATCATTGATAGGACTAAAGAGGGTCGGATGTTACAAAAATGACATCCATGTAAACAGTTTGTATATGAGTCAAGCTTTGCGACCTCACTGCAATCAACATAAACTGTTTCAACACACGAGTCTTCAGGTTTGATAGCTGCAGTCCTGTACTGTTATCCAGTTTTTGAATGGGCACTGATAAAGTCCAGGTCACCATAGCACCAAGTTCCACTGTGGCAGACAAAATATACACAGGGCAGTCTTTAAAATTTAAAGCAACAGTACACTATTTGATAGTTTACCCATTCATTTGTGTAAAACCTCCATTCGTTCTCAGCAAATATGTCTGAACCCCTACTTATGTTTTAGGGATCCCAGGAGTCAGGACACCCTGTAACACTGCCCCCATAAATAGCAGGAGTTCAGTATCATCCCTAGCACAGATGGTGCTGTGCCAGACAAAGACAGAACATTAACTATGTACATGGCTCCTCCACCTCAGAGTAAGCAGGCTCTGCAGGAAGGCATGGGCATAAATGGGTACCAGGACCCAAGGCTGGCAGGACCAGACAACAGGAGGCAGAAACTAGTCAGCTCTACCTGTGAGGGGGGCTTACTCATCATGTTACAGCACATTGCCACTGTGCTTTACATTCTCACTGCTCCCATATTCATCCAGGCAGTGGGCATGAGTTGCCTGTCTGAATATATCCCCTGGGCTTCCACTATCTCCCATGTAGTACTAAGGGGTGTGTGGTGCTAACAGATGGCTCTGGAAATGAGGGCCTATATTTGCTTTTACTTTCATGACTTGTCTCTAAAAAACAGATATACTCTCTGATCCATTCATTTTAATTAAAACCAGCTTACAAATAAATGTCTGGGGACTCGAGCACATAACAGCATTCACTACTCCCTTTCCTTTTCAAGATCTACTGGGATTGAGACTTTTACTGGAACAGTATGTCAAGAGTTTATAAACAAGGAAAAGGGGTAGGTCCACTTTTAGAATAACAAATTATGTAGTTCTAGCTTTAGGGTAGAACAGTTTGCAGAGAAGAAAGAGTTTATGAAAATTATTTGTAATGGGGGGTAGAGTTTGGCTGTTGCACGAGTAGTCATGCTAATGCTGAGCTCCTGATGTGCTCAAGATTATTCATACATTTTCTTGCACAATTCATTTTTGGAAGCATACTATTTCTAGCCCAGCTTGCAGAATGGATGTCAAGATGTCTAAGGCTGAAAAGAAAAGACTAACAAAGCTGGCTAAAAACAAGAAAATTGACCCAGTTTGTGTTGGCTGTCTGGGCAGACTTGGAACAGGGATCAAGCTGGGTCTAATTCAAACTTTAGTCCCAGGGTCTCTGTGGCCTCATATAGAGTTACCTATTTCAGATTCAAAGACAATGAGCCTCCGACAAGAAATAAAGAGCCCTAATTATCTGCATTTTCAATTTAGTGAATGAGTGCAAGGATGCAATAGACAGAACATTACGCAGATACAAGAAGAAAATAGATCAGCTTTTGAGGTACTTAGCACTAAATTTGATACAATATCAAAAACTGTTGAAATTCTAGCAAAGCACGTGGAATTAATATCAACCAAGATCACTAAAATTTAAAAAGATGTTGAAACGATAGATAACGGCATTACCTCCTTAAATGCTGCTAGAGAGTCACCGATGTGGGAACAAGTGGTAATGTCTCTCAAAATGGAGAGACTAGACAACATGTTATGAGAATGTAATGTCTGTATTCTTGGTCTACAAAAGGACTTTGAAGATGATAACTTGGTTGCCAAAACTATATATGTACTGTATGTGTACTGTGAGTAATGTTTATGCACTTTAAATAAATGTTAATTGCAGAAAAACATTGATGCTGGTGGACAGTGTTGTTTTTTTGGTTTTTTTTGTGTCTTGTTCGGTTTTTGTAAGACGTGGTACATCAGTTCCATAGCAGCAGTTCCTCTTCTCAGTCTATCTTTTGTTCAAGTTACACTTGGTAAACACTGCCTCAAGTCCTTTACACTAGAGTTTCTGTAGTTACAGTTTTTTTTAGCCCATTGTGTTTTTGACAGGTGCTCTTGGTTAGAGGGCATGTCCATAGCAGACACCACCAAGTCTGTTTTGGCTATTATTTTAACTAATTTAAGTGATACTTTCACATACTACATACTTTTACATACTATTTGCCAGCAGATTAGGCCTTACGGTCTATCGAGTCTGCTCGAACTTTAGATCCTTAGTTGGGTGCCAAGACCGTCCCATCCCTTGTGCTTCAGAAACCCGTATCATCCATCCCCACCCCCCTGGGACAGGACATCATCTGATACATCCACTTTCTGTGTCTGTCCCATCCTCTCTTGAAGCCCTCCACTGTGGATCTCTGAACTAGCTCACCAGGCAGTGCATTCCAAGGGTCCACCACCCTCTCAGTGAAAAACCTCCTCCTCTTTCCCCCCTTACCCTTCCACCTTCCAACTTCAAACAATGCCCTCTGGTGATACCTCCCTGCTTTAGTTTAAAGATCCCCTCCATGTTTACCCTATTTATTCCCTTGAGGTACTTGAAGACCTCAATCATGTCCCCCGTCTCTCCTCTCCTCCAGTGAAAACAGGCAGAGCTCCTTAAGTCTGTCCTCATACATCAAATCCCCTAGCCCTCATATCATCTTTGTTGCCCTCCTCTGTACCCTCTCTAGGAGCTGTATGTCCCTCTTTAAGTGTGTTCTCCAGTACTGTACACAGTACTCAAGGTGTGGTCTAACCAGTCCATTGTACAGTGGCAGAATCACTTCCTTGCTCCTAGAGGTGATCCCCCTTACGATGCATCCCAACATCCTGTTTGCCTTACTAGCCGCTCTCCTGCACTGCTCAGAGTTATTCATACGTGCATCCACCATGACCCCTAGGTCTTTTTCCCCTATTGAGGCCTCCAGCGCCTCCCCTCCCATGGTGTACCTGTGTTTAGGGTTTCCCCGACCAAGATGCAACACCTTGCACTTGGTGATATTAATTAATTTCCATGTGTGAGCCCAGCTTTCCAGGTGTCCAGGTCCCTTGCAGGCCAACCTCCCCCTCTTCTCCCTCAACTACTGCTCCCATCTTGGAGTCATCCACAAGAGACTCATTTCACACCTATACCCTCCTGATGTCTGATATGTATGCATTAAATAGGATCGGACCCAGGACCGAGTCCTCGGTACCCCACTACCAACCTCTCTAGGGTTCGAGAGCTCCCACAGACCACTACTCTGAGTGCGTCCAGCTAGCCAGTTTTCAATCCATCTGACCATCAAAGGGCCTACTCCTAACCCTATCAGTTTCTCCACCAGACCATTGTGGGGACAGAGTCAAACACCTTGCTGAAGTCCAAGAATAATACATCCACAGGCTTACCCTGTCCAGTTCTGATGTAACCCATTCATAGAACTCCACAAGGTTGGTTTGACATGATCTACCTGGCACAAACCCATGTTGCCGACTATCCAGACCTCCCACCTCCTCCAAGTACACCCCAATCGTTCCTTTAGTATACTCTCCATTAATTTTCCCACCACCGAGGTCAAACTGATGGGTCTATAGTTACCTGGTGCTTCCCTCGACCCCCTTGTGGATTGATACCACATGTGCCTCTCGCCAATCCCTAGGTACCCTCCCTGTCTCAAGTGACCTGCTGAAAAGCTCCGCCAGGGGTGCAGCCAGTATGTCCGCCAATTCCCATAGTACTCTCGGATGAATGCCATCTGGCCCAGGAGATTTGTCTTTCTTTAGGGCCTTGAGGGCTAACCACACCTTTTTGGCAGAGATAGCATCATCCGTCCCCTCCACCTTACTGGCCTTTTTATCTTTACCCAGATGTGACACCCCTGGGGTACCTCTCTCTCCCTCTTGCTCCATTTTTGCTGCTCCCCTGATCCCACTTACTGATGTTTCTATCCCCTTCGTGCCTTGCTTTGTAGATATCCCATCCCCCTCCCTAGTGAACACAGAGGCAAAGTACTTGTTTAATACCTCTGCCTGGTCCCTCGCCTCTTCCACCCACCCTCCTTCTGATCTCAATCTGCTGAGATGGCCCTTAGTTTTTCTCCGCTCCCCAATGTACCGGAAGAACCCCTTTTCCCCTCCATGCTATCCCCTGTGCCAGCAGCTGCTCTTTTACTGGACTTTGTCCCTCACCATCTGGGTGACTTTTCTAGATGCAAGCTGGTACATTTCCTTATCCCTATCCTCTTGTTGTTTTATATTTTTGTAGGCCGCCTTCTTTCTCTGACTGCTACCTGTACCTCACTGGACCACCAGCATGGTTTATGTGACCTTGCCCTTACGTTTCAACTTAGTGCAGATCCTGACTGCCTCATGAAGTCCCCGTTTTATGACCTCCCATCTTCTTTCCACACTTGTCATTGAGGTAATCCCCATCAAGTGATCCTTGAGAATATTTCCCATGCCCATGAAGTCTGCCCCCCTGAAGTCCACTGCCAGTGTCCTAGATCTCACCCCCCCCCATGCTTATTTGAAACCAGACAGTATTGTGGTCACTCCCAGTCAGGGGGTCTTGTACAACCATGTCCCTTACCAGATCCCCATCTGCCAGAACCACATCCAGGACATGCCCTCCTTGTGGGCTCCATCACATGCTGTGTTAAGAAAACATCCTGGAAGCCATCCAGCAGCCTCTGCTCCTTGGCCACCTTAGAGGACATGGTCCCCAGTTTGTACCTGGCATATTAAGGTCCCCATCAACACCACTCCTTCCGTTTTGGTCCACATGGGCAATGATGTTGTCCAGCAAACCATCCTCTAGAACCTCACTCATCCGGGGGCCTATATGCTACACCCAGCTTGACATTGTTTCCTGCTGAGGATCGTAAAGTGACCCATAAGGCCTCCACGTTTCCCTCTACCTCTTCTACCCTAGCAATTTCTATGTCATCTCTAATGAACATAGCCACTCCACCCCCTCTGCCCTCCTTTCTATCCTTACTGAGCATAGTGTACCCCCGTACATTTAGGTCCCAGTCATGGTTTTTGTTGGCCCACGTTTCCGTGACCGCCGCCACATCCACCCCCACCTCGAACAGCATGGCCTGGAACTCTGGCAACTTGTTTCCCAAGCTCCTGGCATTTACTAACACCAATCTCCACCCCTTATTCCTGATTCTCTTTTTCGAACCCCACCCAGATTCCTTATACTTCCATCCTCCCTCTGCTCCTCCTGAAACCTCCATCCCCAATCTGTTTCCCCTTCCCCCCTTGGGCGTGAAGGCTACTCCCCTCATCTGGAGGAGAGGGCTTCTGGTCAGCCCTCCTTATCCTTCCCCCCTCACAAGTTTAAACCCCACCTTTCTTGTATGTAGTCAGCCATCCCTGTTTAGGACTTCCTTCCCTAATGGGGCAAGATGAAACCTGTCCTTGGCATATAGTCCCTTATCCTCCCAAACTCCATTCCAGTTCCCTAACACCCCCAACCCACTCTCTTCACCCCACTTCCTGAGCAAGTCATTAACCTCTGTGAGCTTCATTTTTTTCTCCACTGAGGCCTTTGGTACTGGCAATATCTCCGAAAAGGAAATGTTGCATCCATTATCCCGACAGACTCTGGCAAGTTCTTGGAACCTTGCTTGGATTTCCAAAATGCTATTTCCCTCTAGATCATTAGTTCCCAAATGCACCAGGAAATCCGGTTTCCTCCACAATCCCTAACCATTTCATACACCATGAACTTTGCTCTGTGCAGTGTCAGCCCAGAGATACACACTACCTTCACCTGGCTATGGCATCCACCCCTGTCCCTACCACTGGATACCCCTAATCATCGAGTCTCCCAATAACAGAACCTTAACACCGCCATCATCCTTATGGTTACCTCCACTATGCCCTCTCAGCCCCCCCTTCCCCCCCTTTTAGCAACCCTTTTTTATTGGAAGATCCCAATGTTGATTCCATTGAACCATGGCCAGAAGCAGTTGTGAATGATGAAATGACTGACATTAGAAGTGTGTTTCTGCAATTAGAAAAAAAATCACTTTGAAGGCACACAGAAACTTTTGAAATCGGACTACCTTGGAGGCATATGTTCATGTGAACAGGGCTGCACATGGTCTTATAATCTTGAAATGGCAAGACTATAGCCTGGATTGAAATGAGTTCATGAAAGATTGGAAAGCAACCATGAAAACAGCATCTATGATTTTTGTGCAATGTCTGTTTACAGATTATATAAAACAACAAGGATCCTTACAGAAGGAATTGATCACTAAAGAAGCAGTGGCTATTGTGCTTAAAGGCCATTCTGACTTTAAGCGACTGGACACCAAACTTAAAAATACCATTGTGAAGCAAGATGAAAAAATAAAAGTCACTAAGCTTAAGAAATTTGAATGACACAACCAAGATTATATTAAGGATCAGGTTTTACCTTGGAAATGGTCAGAGTGGCGGAGCTGGAGTCGCAACTATAGTCACGGCAGAAAGGGGTTAAAACCCAATACTGAAGAATAATATCATCTATTTTATTTATTTAGTCAGTCATAGGAATTACAACACTCTGAGTCATAAACTCATTTACAAAGGCTCTACATCAGCATAGTCATACATTCAGAGATAGTACATTAGTGGGACATCACATTTCAAGTATTTACATATAATAGCCAAGGTGGCTGAAGATCTATACATGTAGTAGCTAGAGTATTGATATTAGTACAGAGGAACAATTACAGAGCAAGTGCAGCCTCTGGGGCATTGTCATATAGTAGGAACAGTGATCAATACATTAGTGAGACAACACAGTTTAAGCAAAGTATTTACATATAATAGCCTGGGTGACTGTTGACCTATACATTTAGTAGCTAGGGTATTGGTATTAGTACAGGTGATATAGTTACAGTGTGGGTGCAGCCTCTAGATCATTGCCATATAGCAGAGACAGAGATCAGCAGCAAAGATGTCCTGTACAGTTGGTTGCAATGTCAATGGGGAGCGATTTAGTGCAGATCTGCGGAGGTTTTACCTCTACCTCGGTGTCTGGAACAGAATAAGGTGTAGATTTTTTGGAAGAGGGAACCTCGCCAGCACAATCACAGCTTAGACAGTTGGGTAGACTAGCCAAATTCAGCAGTCCCAAGAGTGAACAAGAAGGGACAGCAGAGGCTGCAGTAGGATATGCCAAGGGGCAAGCAAACAGCAAACAATCTGTACAGAAGAAACAAATGAAATAAACAATGCAGATGAGGCAAATGAAATAAACATTATTATTCTTTCATTTGTTGTACTTACATGGCCACAAACTATAGTACTAAATTAAAGACTGAGCTTTGTACCAACATCTAATCCTACTAAATTTGACCTCTTCTTGGATATCAAAAAGTTTGCAAGCAAACTAAACATTAAGACCTTTTTTAATCGTCAAAAAATGGGATGTCCTGAGACTGTTATGCCAGCTGTGGCAATGAGAGAAGATAAAGAAAACAAGAATCCGGTACTTACACAGGGGAAGGATGTGATTTCTAAAGCAACACCGACTTTCAATCCACCAGTTAGCAATACTGTGGCTGTCTTTGAAAGGGCCTGCATACAAGAGATTGACTGATTGTTTGAAATGGAGGACTGCAGCACTTTGTAACAACACATCTGAGGAAAGGAAGGCACTTGGGGGACTGGAATCAAACCCACATATAACAGAAAAAAAATGTGGATAAAGGCAATTATGTGGTGATTCTGGACACTGTGGATTATGATGCAGAGATTAACGGACAATTGAGTAATACAGTGTTTTATGAATTACTTAGTACTGGGCTTTCTTGGGTTGAAATCCACTGCCTACAGCTAGTGCAGAATGCAGCAGCCTGGGTTTTGACTGGGACAAATAAGTCCTGTCATATTACCCGGTCTACGGCGCGAACTGCACTGGCTACCTATACGGTGGTGGATTGCCTTCAAAGTCAGTTTACCGACTTTTAAAGCCCTGCATGGTCAGGGTCCGGTCTATCTGAAAGAACTTTTGGTTCCCTACTGCCCTGGCCGATTACACCGCTCGGCCGATGGGGGGCTGCTAGAGATTCCAAGAGTGAGTCTTAAACCATCAGGTTGTAGAGCATTTTCTTATGCTGCACCCACTCTCTGGAATTCTGTACCCCGCCAGTTATGGGAGTGCACCTCTGTGGAGGAATTTAAGAGTGGCTTGAAAACCCACTTTTGGCAAATGGCCTTCTTGCAAAGTTGATTGTACTGAAGTCATTGATTATGTTGTGGTTTTTATGTGTGTTTAATACCGAATTTTAATGTCTCATTTGTAATGTTTTAACTTGTACAGCGCCTTGAAAAATGAAAGGTGCTTTATTAATAAACTTATTATTATTATTATCCCTGTATATGTGAGGGTAAACATCTTGTGGAATCATGTACTAGACAATGATATTATTTTCCAGAGTACCCTTGATTTCTTAACTGTGGCTCCGCCAGTGCGAGGGCAACCATATATGTATTGCCCAAAGTACATACAAGCTTGGTACATCCCCAGACCACCCTGTAGTGGCAGGAATTGGTTCATTAATGGAATCACTCTCACAGTATGTGGATGCCTACATAAAGGATCTGGTAGTAAGGTTGCCCTCATATGTGAGAGATACTACAGAGGCACTAAGACTTTTGGGGGATGTCCAGCTTGATTCTTATTGGCTGCTTGTCTCTATGGACATTGAGTCATTACACACTAATGTACCCATGTTGGGGGACTGAGGGTAATGCATGCATGGCTGGATTGTATGACCCACATAAGGATTTCTTAATAGGATTGTCAGACTTTGTATTAAACTGTAATTCCTTCATACAGTATTTCAAGGGAAACAGTATCACTAGATTAAACACACAGCAGTAGGGCCACATTTTCCCCCAACTATGCCAACCTTTATCTGGGACAGTGGAAGGTCATTCATGGCCAGTATAGTAATTCATTTTCTTCACAAAATGTTTATGTGGATACACTTTATTGATGATATCCTGATGGTGTAGCAGGGAACAGAGGAAGAAATAGAAACTTGTATTGATTATTTGTATGCATCAAATTCAAGTCTAAAATTTTCTATAACTGAAACTAGCCAACAGATATCTTACAATTTTCAAAAATTTGGATGGCATGGTCAAAACAAATCTGTTCAGAAAACTGTCAGATAGGAATACTATTCTTCATGCTTCCAGCTGTCATCCCCACCACATCATCAGGAACTTCCTCAAGTCACAGTTCATGAAACTTAGATGAAACTGTAATCAGGATGATGATTTTTGATATGAGAGCAGAGGAAATACACTCCAGTTTCATTAGGAGAGGTTATAGTACCACTCTGAACAGGAGAATACCCTTAATTTCATTACAACCTATGGGGTTATGTCATCAGCACTGAGGGGGATATTGTCCAAAAACTGGCATATTCTCCCAATGGAGCCACTGCTGGAGGGTGAGATGGAAGACCTCCCTAGAACTGTCCATAAGAGGGGGAAACAACTTACAGATTACTTGGTACACTCACTCCAGCCCACACCCAGACCAATGGGCCAATGGCTGCCTGAACAGCCTAAATATTGCTATCAATGTGACCATTGCACATACTGTCAGGTAGTGATCACCAAATCACAATTGTTTTGTTCTAGTAATGCTCGTATGAGATAGGAAATAAGGCAGTTCATTAATTGCTCGAGTGTTGGGGTTATCTGTATGGCTACTTGCACCTGTCATGCCTTTTACGGTATGTTGGGAAGACAAAAAAAGTCTTCAAATTATAAGTGGGTGAACACCAAAGTGAAATACGTAGACGTGACCAGGATAATAATGCCTTGGTTAAATATTTGATAGAGAATGCTGAGGACACTACACAGTGCTTTACCTTTTATGGTATAGAGAAGGTGACATTGGTCACTAGAGGGAGGGATTTGGATCAGAAGATCCTAGGAAGGTGAGCCTTCTGGATTTACCATCTGGGAGCACTAAATCCCCCCAGGTCTTAGTGACAGTATTGATATATATAGGATAGTGTATGACACCCTATATACAACAAGGCTATTCTCAACTGAGTGGTTACTATGCCGACTGATGACTTCAAAAGTGAAGCTTGAGAGGTCTCTCAGTTGGCCTAGTAACGACAAGGTTGAGAATATCCTTGTTTATGTATAGGGTATCATACACTGTTCATTACAGTGTATGATGAAACCTTGATCCTCGCCACCATTAATGACACAGTACAAGTCAAGTAAGTTAATGCTGCATTCTGCAATTTTACTTGATGTTTTAAGGCACAGCCAAATTCATTTACAATTTGCAAACAAAGAAAAAAAAATGTGAACACAAGAGTTCCAAATGTGGCAAGATATGACATCTCTCACTGTGGCATCTTCACTTCTATCGAGCCGTCACAAACATATCGAGACACAAATCAGGAGAAGGGAAGGAGAAATTACATTAAATATTCAGACTTCACACATTCTTCTCTTACAGCAGTGTCTATCTCTCCAAGTGGCTGAGTTTACAAATGGGTTTGTTCTTCGGATCCCCCCTCCACCGCTGCCACACTACAGAACAGGAGAAAATAAATCGATGCCAATATTAGACTAGCCTATGACCCATGACATTTTTCTAAAGTGCTTCCCACCCCCAACCCATTCAGGTACATTTGCATTTTACACAGAAACAGGAGGAAAAGAAAACTGATACATTTGAACTGCTGCTGGTTGGACAGGGGCTTTGACAGCACTGTGCAGTAGACATCGTTAGACAGAGGTATGTTAGCCTGCTGAAGTACACTAAACATATGCTTATGCTTGCAATAACAATTTTTTGGAACCTGGATGTTCATTGTAACCCAGGAAATGCCACGAGAATTGTTACTGAGCTGCCTGATTGATTTGCAGCTCGTGGTCATGACTTTGTGACATCTGTAGTGCAGCAGAACAAAACGTCATTCTGCTGCACTACAGACGTTACTACTGCAACAGAACAACTATTTGGACATCACCAAAATCTATCCATACCAACATCTTGTCATACACAATAATGCCATTCTTGTGACGTATACTAACAGTCATTGAATTAGTACTACTGTTTATGAGAGCAATTTCATTTTTGTTATTCTTTTTTTTTTTTAAGTCTCTTTTTACGCCTTCTCTCCAACTCCCAGACTCTCTCTGGTGTAGTCACTCATCACGGCCATTCCAACCCCGCCTGAACTCCTCTAGTCTCACCTCTGGCTTGGGCTCATCTCCACACCATGCCACTGGCCGACCAACCCCTGGCTCTGAGTCCCCCAAAGTGGGACCACCAAACTCCTCCATGTGCTCTATCTAAAATCTAGCAGAGTGACCAGGACATGGAGGGAGAACTGGGGGCAGACTGGAGAGACACAGCTTTGGGGGTAGGGGCCAGCCCCTGGACCCACCATCACCTACTAGGAGCCAGGGTTGTTTCCTTTGTTCTGCTCCTATGGTGCAGATGGGCGATGGTGTTGGTGTGTGGAGGGCATGCTCCGGCCCCCTCCCACAGATGCCCACCAACACCATTCCCCATTGGCTGTCCCCTGCCCAGTGTGTGGTGCCCTCAGCCTTTGCCAGGAGCTGTTACTAGGTGGGAAAACCCCTGTAACCCACCCCAGGAGAGGAGAGCAGTCCCTCAGATGCTTAATCCTCTCCTTCACCTCCAACCCTCGATGGCCCAATCTCACTCCCAAACCCAAGTCGCCGGCGTGGTGTGAGGTGTGGCGTCCAGTGCCTCAACCCTCAGCACCACCGGACTGGCATATTTGTGTGATTCTAATATTTCCTTTTCTTTTCATGAACAGCTGCCTTGTATTGTTAGGATAGTTACTATAAGGGGTCCTGATTTCTACTTCATGGATTGCAGTTTAAGGACTCAGTGGAATCCAGTATTGACTTTTTGATTCTGTCTAAGCATTTATAAAAGCACAACAAATTAATTGTATAATGCCATTATTAATTCAATAATTTTTAGTTATTGAAATGCGTAATGGTTGTGCTTGGATAGTAACCGATGGTAGTTACTTTTATTTATTTTTATAGCACCTGTCATCACTATATTTGGCACTGGCACTTTAAATAGACATTTTAAAAGTGAGTGTGTGATTACAGGTTGGCCTCTCTGATGAAGTGCGCATGTGAGAAACTGGTCAAGACTTTTGCTTGGGCTGAGTGGCATATTCCTATGTCACCAACATGTGAGCGATGTTTATGCACCTTAAATAAATGTTAATTGATCATATGTCATAATCTCTCTAGTAGATCTCAGATTGTCAAAGTTGGCCCTGTCCTGTCCCCCTGCCTCTCTATCTGCTCCGGTGTCCCACTGGGCTCCATACTGGACCCTTACTTTTCAGCCTATACCTTAACTCCCTCCCATCGGCCTGTCCTGGGATCCTGCTCCTGTATGCAGATGACGCAGTCCTGTTCACCTCTGACCCTGCACCCCTCAAACTCCACCAAACTCTCCAGCACTCTTTCTGTGAAATCGAACACTGGCTCACCACCCAGCGTCTTATTATTAACTACAATAAGACTAAAGTTATGATTTTCTCCCATCCCCAAAGCCCACTCAAAAACCTCTGCCCCCAGTTTCACACTGCTAATCATACCCCTCTCAAACAAGTTAGCAACTTTAAATATCTAGGGATCACGCTAGACCCTTCCCTCAACTTTAATCACCATATCTTGCACCTATCAACAGCCCTTAGCTCCAGGCTAGGCGTACTCTACTGGTACAAATACTGCCTCACCCCGGAAGCTTTAGAACTTACTATAAACTTCTCTATCCTCTCATTGCTAGACTATGGCATTCTAGTCTACAGTGTCGCACCCTCCACAGCCCTTAATAGACTCCAGCTTGTGCTTAACAAAGCCTGCCATCTCATTCTTGGATGTGACCATTTCACTCGCACCTGCTCCCTCTACAGTGCCACAAACTGGCTAAACTTGGACAACAGAATCAGGTATCACACCTGCGTAATGTCCAAAAAGGTAATCTTAGGCCTCACCCCCCCTGCCCTGGACCAAATTATCCGCCCAACACCACCTGGCAAAACTACCCGTATCACGAACAAACTTCTGCTATGTGTACCCCTTGGCCGGACATCCCAATTCCAGCGAACTTTCAGCTACAGAGCCCCTTCTTGGACTAACACACTCCCCTGCCTAATAACTGATGAAGCTAGGCTGGGCTCTTTCAAAACTAGGCTAAGAAATCACCCACTGGCCTCCAACCTTTGTGACTGCAATTGACCGAGAGCAGCTCTGAGTCCTCCTTGCCAATGGCCTACACGAGTAATCCTTTTTTCTGGACAAGCAGCCCCACTTCAACACCTCCTTGCTACCTTATGGCTGTGCTAATTTCTTGTAAAGCATGTATCCTGGATGAGTAGTGCATCCACTGAACAAATGAGTAAACCATGTTAGCGAACAGTAATTTATTGTTATGTACAGTACCTTGTGAAAATATTGTCTCTGTCTCTGTCCTGTGTAGGACGTGGAACCTTTGTAAATGAGTCTCTGACTCAAAGGTCTTCTGAATATCTCAATAAAATAAAATAAAAAAAAATTAATTGCAGAAGAACATTAATGCTGGTGGACAGTGCTGTCTTTTTTGGTTTTCTTGTTTAGTTTTTGTAAGATGTGGCACATCAGTATCAGAGTGGCTGTTTCTGTTCTTGTTCCAAAAATATTTCCCCTGCTGAAGGAAAAGTCAGATTGGGAAATTTGTGTTTTCAAATCTTTTAGAGTGCCTTTAAGACAAGGACCTGGTACTGGTGACCTTGGAAAGCAAGCAGATCAAAATGGAAGGATGCCAGTGGGACCTACTGTTGTTGCCACCTTGAACAAAGCTGCTGAAAAAGACATTCTTTTAAATTTAGCAACAGAAAAAAGATCACTTCAATGTACTGGGTATAAAGTTAAACGTTATCTGAATTTTTCACATGAAGTGCAATGCAGACATCATCACCATCTAAAAGTTTGTCCATCTCTATTTTAACTAGGAGCAAAGGCCTGTTTTTTTGCTAAAACCTGCCAAATTTAGAATTTTTCTTAATGGACAAAAATATTCCTTTTCTGATGAAGCAGCATTGCAGGAACTTTGAACAGAGTCAAGCCAGCCTGGTTAATGGTTCAGAAGCAGGAGATCAAGATGAAGGTGATGAATCGATGCAGTCCAGAAAAATTGATTATATACCAGTCACTCGTGCTAGAAATGTTTTTAGTTAGATGTATAAGGATACAGAGTTGTTTTGATTTTCTGCAGTTTTGGTTCTAGTTATTTCTTTCAAAGGTGGTATATAAACATTACTGCAATTACTAATTAAATTCTATACACCTCACTTTTGAAAGGTATGTGACATGTAAGGGGTTAGATGGCATTGAATGTATAAAAGTATTTGCCTGGGCAAGCATTAATGCCATTTGTGAGCCAGCATAGCAATTAATAGTTACTCTTTTCATCATTAGCCTTTTCTGTTCATATAGAAATATATTTTACAAGATGCTTTTACTGCCTACCCTACTTTAGGACACAATTAAGCAAATGACTTATACATAGAGGCCCAGATATTCAGAAATCCGCCAAAGGCTAGCGCAAGTCCGGCTCAGTGCAAATTCGATGTGCCATGGTGCAACAGGAGCCATATTCAGAGGTTATGCAGGTTGAACTGTGCCAGCACAACCTGGCTGAATATGACAAAGTTGCGCCATGGTGCAAACAGAGTTGTGCCATGGCTCAAACAGAGATGCTCCAACGCAACTGTGGGAGCAGAGCAGTAGAGCAACAGAGGGGGGCAGAAACAGAGAATAGACCCAGGGACAGAACCATGGAAGCACAATGACAGGCCACAAGAGGCCTCCACCAGCAGGGCACACACAGGCACTCAGACATGCAACCCCACAACACAACAGTAGCACAGATAGCAGGTGACAGTAGGTGCCAATGGCCAATGGAGGGCCACCAAGGGAGCCCTCCCTACAGGCCACCGGCCATGCCCCCCAAGATCATAGCAGGCCACACCCAGGACCACGCAGCTAAGCACACACACACACCCACACACACACACCCCACATAGGCACACAGGAAGCCTACAGAGTAGGCACTGAACGTGCTGGGTGACAGGTAGCATGGCTGACCTCATGGGACAGGCTGCACAACACCAAGCAGGGGCCCCAACACAGTGTGCAGACAGTACCAGACCAATGACCATGGCTGTGTGCCACCTTCACACATACAACCACCACACACCCATGGCAGTGGCCCCATGGGCACCCCAAGGTACATCCACCGATCCAAGGGATGGATACCACCACAGTGGGACACACCACAGCACACAGCAGTGAACCATGGAAGTACAACATGCACCCCTTCCCATGCACACCACATGGACAGACACTGGATCACTGCATCATTGCTCCTCACACCACCTACAAAGCAGACACAGACAGAGACATCTAAGTCAGAACAATATGTTTGTAAGAAAACTATATACAAAAAACCAGGGGCTGGGAAAGGGTAGGTACAGTGAGGGAAGGGGGCAGGGAACAGGGACTGTACAGTGGCAGGGGGGACTGTAGGAGAAGGTACATCAGGGGAAATGGGAAAACAGGGATACAACTAATGGCGTCCCCGTCCGACCACCCTGGTGAGCCACACTCCCTCCTGTTGGCCTGCAGAATGCATCTGATCTGCACCATCACCTCCAGGTTGAGGAGGCCATGAGTAGCATCTGGCGCAGCAGTCAGCTTAGCATTGCACTAGGTGGTTGCTGCTGCCATATACCTATAACCAGGGACAGGACAGGTGATCAGTGCAATGGCTCATGGAACCATTCCCACCCACAGTGTGCAATGGATCATGGGAACACACACCTCAGGAGGGCCCGTAATGGCCTCCCGCAGGGGGTGGGCCAACACCAGTTAGCAACTCATTGCACCATGACAGTGCACAGAGGTGGTCCCTGCTGCACCATGGCCACATGACTGCGCAATGACAGTCACATGGCACAGTGCACTGGCAGCACCACAGCAACAACAGTGGCAGCCAGGTACACACCCACCCCACCAACAGCCGGCACACATGTCGAATGGACATAGAACATAGAAACATAGAAGTTGATGGCAGATAAGGACTGCAAGGCCCATCCAGTCTGCCCATTTCTTTTTCTACCTTATAAATGTGCCATCGGCCTTTGCTCTGTCAGTGGCCTATCTATTCATACTCATTTGTATTGCTCCCTTATGCCTATCCCATGCCTGTTTGAAGCCCTGCACTGTATTCATAGCCACCATTTCTTGAGGTAGGCCATTCCATGCACTCCACCACCCTTTCTGTGAAAAAGAATTTCCTTACATTCCCCTTAATCGGCCCCCTCTAATCTCATGCTGTGTCCTCTTGTCCTACTATTTTTCTTATATTTAAACATGTTAGACTCTTTCATCTTGTTAATGCCCTTAAGGTGTTTGAATGCCTCGATCATATCACCTCTCTCTCTCCTCCTTGCTCAGGGTATACATATTGAGCTCTGTTAATCTGTCCATATGTCTTCTGATGCAGTCCCTGCACCATTTGGTTGCCCTTCTCTGGACTGCCTCAATTTGGTTAATGTCCTTGTGAAGGTGTGGCCTCCAATACTGCCGCGAGTACTCCAGATGGGGCCTAACTAGTGTCTTGTAAAGAGGGATTATTACCTCCCTCTTACACTTGTGATACCCTACTAATATACCCTAACACCCCTAGCCTTACCTACTGCTTTAGAGGTCTGCTTGGATGATTTCAGGTCATCAGTGATGATGATGCCCAAGTCTCTTTCTTCCTTTGTGACTGCTAGCAACTCCTCCCAGCCTATAGGTGGCTTCAGGGTTTCTCTTCCCTATGTGCATGATCTTGCACTTCTTTGCATTAAATCCCAGTTGCCACTCTTCTGACCATTTTGCTGGTTTATCCAGATCTCTTCTCATTCTGCCCACCCCATCTGGATCATCTACTATGTTGCAGATCTTGGTGTCATCTGCAAACAGACAAGCCTTACCCTCTAGTCCATCTACAAGGTCACTAATGAAGATGTTGAAGAGGACTGGCCCCAGGACTGATCCCTGGGGTACCCCACTTGTGACTTGCATCTCTTCTGACTGTATACCATTTACCACCACTCTCTGTTTTTCTGCCAGTCAACCAGTTTGCCACCCAGTTGACCAACTTCTGACCTACCCTGAGCCTACCCAGCTTATTTATCAATCTTCTATGTGGAACAGTGTCAAAAGCTTTGCTGAAATCAAGGTAGGCAACATCAACTGCTCCCCCTTGATCCACCACTCTGGTTACCCAGTCAAAGAAATCTATGAGATTAGTTTGACAGGACCTTCCTTTTGCAAACCCATGCTGTCTTGGATACTGTGCCCCTATGGATTCCAGGTGTTGCGCTATCCTTTCCTTAAGGAGTGTCTCCATAATCTTGCCCACTACTGAGGTAAGACTGACTGGTCTGTAGTTCCCTGCCTCCTCCCTGCTACCACTCTTGTGGAGCGGGATCACATGAGCCCTTCTCCAGTCTTCTGGGACCTCTCCTGTGCTCAGAGACTCACTAAACAGTTCTGCTAATGGCTCTGCTAGTTCCACCTTTAGCTTCTTAAGTACCCTGAGATGTATGCCATCAGGTCCCATTGTCTTATCCACCCTGAGCTTAGCAAGCTCTTGTAGGACCCTTTCTTTTGTGAGGGGAGTAGTGCTCACCTCCCTCCCCCCTGTGTCTATGGTGCTGAGCTGTGGGCCCTGCCCTACCTTCTCTTCAGTAAATACTGAGAAAAGTATCTATTTAGGATAGATGCTTTACTTGGTCCTCCTCCTCACATGCTCCCTTTTCTCCATTAAACAGCAATACCCTCTCTGGACTTTCTCCTTTCACTAATGTATCTATAGAAAGTCTTGTCACCTTCTTTTACTGTTCATGCTAGTGTTTCCTAGTTTGGGACTTTCCGGCCTTACTGCCTTCCCTGCTTCCTGCTTCCCTTAGCAGCGGCTACAGTGGTACATGCACCACGCACAGTGCGATACATAGCCGCTATGGCACATGGCACAGGCATCCATGCCCGCACTCACTTCACCCCCAAGCACAGTGTGTGAATCACCATGACAGTGCTTACCTGCCCCTGCAGCCCCTGCTGGTCCAGTCCAGCACCGTCATGGTATGCTGCTTCCTGCTGCACTGCTGCAGCCCTGGCCTACCATCGGTCCTCCAATCCTGGGAATGGAAAGAAGACAGGTACACATCAGTAACTGACCACAGCAGGTGCCCCCCCACCCCTGTGCACAGGGCGTGCCCCTGCCCCACTTGTCCCGCAAGCCTGCACGTCTGCATCGCAATGCAAGTAGAAGCTGGCAATGCCACTCCATGATGCACATAATGACAGTGTACCCCTCTTCAGTGCATGCCAAGCAGCCAAGTCAACACCACTGTACAGCACCAGGGCAGACCTGCAACATGGGATAACTTACTTGGCTGTGGCACAGCCCCACACCTGGCACATGCCTGTAACCTCCTCAACCACTCCGGGTCCTGCTGCATGAGGTTCCACAGTGGTGGCGGCATTGCTCGCCCGTCATGGGCACCCCCGTCCAGTGTTCCAGGCTGGCAGCTATCTCCTGCCACACAGCGCCCCTGGCCCACTGCAGGGGCACCTACACAAAGAGTTGGGGGTGTGTGGCTCTACACAGGCCACTAGGTTGGCCAGCTCGACCTTTGTCCAGTTGGGGGCATGTCTGGCTCTTCCCTGCACCATGTTCGCTATAGTCAGATCGGCGGTGAAAATGGCAGGAGGAGGCGCATGTGTCTACAACATGTGCATGCTGCACGATGTGCGGAACCATGCGCAGTGCCCACCCATCATACAGTGCCAGAGATGTGTGGAATGGTTGTGGCTACATGGGGTCACAGGGTCAGAGGTCTGTCCAAGGGGTCAGGGGTAGCCTGTCATTGCACATGTGTGCAATAGGGCACTGCACCCCATGCATGGCCATGCGCGTAGCTGACCATGCACAACATACTCAATGCCACTGCATCACGCTGTGCACGCACGGTGCGTGATTGACCCCATGATACCATGATGTGCATGTGCACTGCAGGTCTGCGCACCACGAATGTGTGCGCATTGCGCATGCATGTGCACTGCACCACTGTGACTTGCTCCAGTTCAATCTCATTGCACACGGTGCACTATTGCAATATTCAGACACCACATGCAAATGAGCTCATCAGCTAATGCGTGGTGCAGTGGGTGCATTAGCATGTCATTAATGTTGCACCCAACCTCATTTGCATGCATTGCACCTTATAAGCACCACAGAACAGCAGAGGCCATGCACCGGTATAGCAACCTTGATAGGTTAAGTTGTGCATGCTGCTCCAGCTCACTGGGAGCAGACAGCACTGCAGGGTGGGATGGACCAGGGAGATGCTGTCACTGACACACTGTGCAGTTCATGTCCGCAGGCAGCAACATGTCGGCACATAAGGAGGGCGAGGAGCGGGGGCCTGCACAGAAACGCAGGCCCAACTTCACTAAGGCCAAGACTGATGCCCAGTTTGAGGTCTACCTGGACAGGGAGCCCCTGTTGAGTGGTGCCACAGGCACACCACAGGCCAGGGCTGGTGCATGGGAGGAAGTGGCAACCTACATGAACCAGCATGACAGCCACCAGCGTTAGGTGCAGGAGTGCTGAAAGAAGGTGGGAACAGACAAGCGGTGGATTAAGGAGAAGGTGGCAGCCATCTGGGCATCCCGTACTGCCACCAGAGTTTGGCCTGTGGATGCACCCACACTAATGCCACAGGAGGAGTTGGTGGCAGCCACCATGCACCACACCATGGTGGAAGGTGTGCCTGGAGGAAGATTCCAGATGGGTGGCAGCCCATCACTGCATGGTATGTATGCTCATGTTATGTACTGTACTCCTCATGTAACAAGTTCGTAAGTAATCTCACTCAATTATGTAACAATTGTTTGTATTGCTGCACTCCAAGTTCAACCTACTGAATGTTTTATGTATACCCTCCTCCCTTGTACCACCCCAGGTCGCACCGTGAGATGAGCATCTTTTTGCTCAGTGTGTCTTTCCTGGTGAAACATTTTCAATAAATAAATAAATAAATGTATGTCAGACACGCACAGCTGGTAGCATGGAGGGTGCGTACATGGGCATGCTGGAGTGCATGTGGCCAGCATGGATGCCATGTGCATGTGTGCGCACCCATGTGCATGCCATGCTGCAGGACACATGCAGCAGTAGTGTACAGGGGGCATATGTGGGCACTGCGTCACTAACACACCATTTTTCTCTTGCAGCACCAGCATGCCTCCATGCAGAAGATGGGGTGCCGGTAGCAGCAGCAACAGTGGATGCTGGTATGGCCCCGGAGGACCAGCCATCCACATTAACTGGCATCCAGGGGCTGCAGCTCAGCAACATGGTGCAGGCGGATGTCCTGGACCTGGGGTTGGATGAGGCCCTGGATGTGGTTCTGCAGGATGCTAGCCTTGTTGTCTTGTGTGTGGAGACACAGATCGGGGCGGGGTCCGACTCCAATGAGGACTACTCTCAGCTCTTGGACAGCATATGTGACATTGTGGGTATGTTGCTCCTGCTGGCACCTGACACAGGCACCACACCCAGTGTCCTGCCAGCGGTGGACTGCTGTCTGCCACCACTGTGGGTGCAGCAGTGTACGCTGCCATGGATGTGCCCTACAATGGTGGTGGTGCAGCCGTGCAGGTGCAGGGCAGTGTACGGCAACCACATGGGTGATGGCCGCAGGCTGCGGGTGCCACAGGGCAGCCAGACACAGGGTCTACCACCGGTGTGCCTGCTGTGCCCATTCCCCCTGCAGACTCTACTGTGCAGCATCCACCAGAGAAGGACGGTGACCATCTAGCTGAGCACACCTGGTTGCTGCTGGTGTCCATTCAGCAACAGGTGCTGCTTGCCTCTGAGGTGCATGTACTGCATGCGGAGGTATACTAGTTAGCTGAGCAGCAGGAAAGGGGCACTGCGCAGATCCTAGCAGGGATGCAACACATGCAGGAGACAATGACTGCATCCTTGAATTGCATTTCCAATGTAATCATGGATGGCTTTGCGTTGCTGGCTGCCACAGGGCATGGCCGTGCACAGGTGACCCCCCATAGTGCGCTGTCCACCCCATGGTCCCGGCGTTGGGTGACCCCAGCACAGTTGATGCTGGGCTCTGATGTAGGCATCCCAGGCATGCCAGGAGCTGGCCTGTTTGGGCACCTGCACACCCCTGCGAGGACACAGTCGTGGTCCCGTGATTCCACCCTTGGGGGGCTGATGGAGACCCCCCCCAGTTGATGCACAGCCTATGGCTGCCGATCGGCCCCTGCGTGACCACCCCCATGGCCATGGTGGCCATGGTACCGTGCAGCAGCCCTGATCTGTGGGCAGCCCTGACCGCAGTCTGCAACTGTTACCCTGTGCACACATGGGCTGTGTATGTGTGCCCACCACTGGTGTTGCGTCACACACTGCCTGTGTGTGCGCTTGCCAGGCTGCTGGACTGTGTGGCATGGGTGTGATGAAGGCAGTCTAGCACCGGTTGCGCCTGTGCACTGGTGCAATGCATCTGATCCATGCCACATACCAATGCCTGGGTGTGTGTGTGTGTGTGTGTGTTGCTGTGTATGATTGTGTGCAACTGACTCCCCTGCCCATGCAACACCTGTGTGTGTGCATGCCCACTGTCATGCATGCCCCTGCATGTGTGCTATACCTGGTTGTGTGGCCCATGCTTGTGTACCACTCCACCTACCTGTGTGCACCGCAGTGCTCCTATGCAATGGTGTCCCGGTGGTGTCGCACCTGCTGGAGCAGCCGGGGGTCCCTCTGCCCAGGGGGTGGCTGTCCACCACCCTCTGGCTCATTTTCTCCATAGTCCCCATTACTGTCACTCTCATCAGCCTTGACAGCTATTCCACGGTCAATGGCCATGTTGTGCAGTATGCAGCAGGCCAGGAATAGGCCACAGGCTTTTGAGAGGCAGTACTGTAGGGCACCGCCTGACCTGTCTAGGCAATGGAACCATGCCTTCAGCATGCCAAAGACCTGCTTAATAATGTTGTGCATACTGGCATGTGCCTCGTTGTACTGGTCCTCTACTGCCGATGCCAGGCGCCAGTAGGGGGTGAGCAGCCAGGGCCTCAGTAGGTATGCACTATCACCTGTGTGGAAATTGACAATGTTAGCCCTCTGCTATTCTGTGCTGTGCCCCTTGCCTGTCCCTGGCACCCATGCCACCATGCACACCCTGCCCACCCCCATCCCCAGGTCTGGTCTGCTCATCACCCCTTACCCATGCCATACTCACCCACTTGGTGGCCCGTGGGGATGTCCACATTTTCAAACCTGTGGCACAGCACAGAGCTATGACAGATGAATGCATCATGTGCACTCCCAGGGTGTGTGGTGCAGACATTGGTGATGTGCTCCATGGCATGCACACCACCTGGCAGTTGACACTCGGCCTCCCCTTCCTGTTGATGTATGCCACACCCTTGGGGACAGGTGGCATGCCAATACCCACTTGGGTGAAGTCAATGTCCCCAATCATGCCAGGCATGTGTGCCACCCTGTGGAAGTCCTGCATGGTTGCTGTATGCTCCGTCTGTGTGCTGGGGAAACAGATATATTCTGAAACATGTAACAGCAGTGCATTGAGGAACTGTGTGAGGAGGCAGGACATGGCTGACTGGGTTATGCCTGTGGTGTCCCCTGTTGGTCTTTGGAAGGTGCCAGTGGTGAGCAAGCACATGACGGTGGTCAACTTCATCTCCACGGACATGGCGTGGCTCTGTCTGGTGGGTGCCTGCATCTCCTCACTACACAGCTCACAGAGCTGCCTCAGAATGGCCCTGTTCAGGCGGTACCAGCCCATGATCTCCGTGTCACTGTAACTCTCAAAGGTGATGCAGGCACGGTACCACCTGTCAGGCATACCACTGACGGGCTCTTCCTCAGGCACATCGCTGTTCCTCTTGTCCCCTCACACCCCTCATTATGGCCTGCATCATGAAGAGTGCACTGTCCATGGCCCTTGCTGTCCACTGTCCCCCCTGGTCGGTTGGCTGCTGGTTGTGTGGCACCCTGGCAAATGGGATATGTGCATGTGTGTGTGTGTGTGTGTGTCTCTCTTGCTCTGCCCCTCTCTCCCTCTCCCAGCCACCTTTCTGTCCCTGTCTCTGTGTGTGGTATTTGTCCGTCTGTTGGTGTCTCTGTCTGTCTTTCTCTGTTTCTCCTTCCCTCTCAATCTCACCCCTGGTGCAAGTGCTGTCTGTGTGTTTGCGCCCTGTATTTATAAGAACAGGTCTGCTTGGAGCAATTTCACTTTGCTCCACACTTGCACCATGGTTTCACAGTTGAATATGTCACTGCGCTGGATATTCATTGGAATGTTCCCTGCTCTTACGCCTGCATTCATTATAGTTGTGCATTGGCACAATGGATTTAGCACTGCGCACTGGCTCCCGCTGCATATGGCTCCTTGGCGCAATTATGCACTTGCACTGGCGCAATTCAGTTGCAACTGCTCTGAATATCTGGGCCAGAATATTTCTGAGTAATAAATTATCTATGTTATTAAATTATACTGTAATGGTAAAAGTCCTCTTCCACTATGACACACATAAATTAATTAAAAACAATAACATTTAAGTATAAAAATAAAAATTATTTGTCATTATAAACAGGAAGCTTTTTTCTATCTGAACTTATTTCTACTGAAAGTAATGCAGCATGTAATAGATAAAATTAAGATCTTGAAAAGCCACCTTTTTAACTGGAAGTTGTTTTTTTAAATAAACTTTCCAATATCTGTAAATAATAACAGGAAGATTATTAATAATTGTTGGTGATGACAACATTATAAAAGAAGCAGAAAAGTGAATATAATAGGGCTGTCTGTTCAGCAGTGCTTTACATGCCTTTTATCCCTATTATTTTATTACAGTGAGTTTGTCACATGTATGAAAAGTTTGAAAACCATAATATTTAGATAGATTTGGGGCCCCATATTCAGAAGAGATGTGCGGTGCAGCCCTGGATGCACAATGCATCTCTGGCTTACGTGGGCCATTGGGGCATGTGGCCATATTCAAAGGCCGCTGCTGTGTCCCACACCCCTGACTGTGTTGCTGCTCACAATATTGTGATGTGCCTATGCAAATGAGGGGTCCCTCATGCATATGCCAAGTATCACAATTTTAATCCCCCCCCCAAAGTGTAACTATGGCTGGCTGCGCTGATGCATAGTTATGCCTCTGAAACCATACTTTAGCTATGCGCAGGGTTGGGTGGTGCCCTGTGGGTTCTACATCGTAATGGTGATCACAGAAAAGTGATCACCATTAGGGTGAGTGTACATCACTGAAAATCTGTTTTGGCGATGTACACTAGTGGCACAAAGCGAAAGGGCACCGAAGACATAGATTTTTTTGTTTATGTGAGGGGCTGCACCCCCTGCACCCCCCTACTAAAGGATTCTCAACTTCGGGGGGGTGCATGTCAGGGGGTGCAAAACAAAAAGAAAGGGAAAATCACTGACTGGATCAAAAAAACAACATGCCCAGAATCGAACCTGGCACCCTCCCAACCCTAGCATGCCACCAGCCCACCACACCACATTGCCAGCTCTGCAGCACACCACTGTGCTACACCTCACAAACCCTCCCTCCCCTTCCACCCATCGCATGGCGTGCTTGCCCCCCCCCACACGTTACACATATAGCGACATCCTTTTGCTATATTCGTGGACCCCACATCCTGGTCACCCTCCCTGTCCAGTAGTCCTGTGAACAGGCACCGATACTGAGTCACCCTTTTTGAAAGTGCTCAATAGCGGTCGCCCTCATCACAGGATACCTGCCTTGTGCACACTCTAGGGCTGGCTACACAGATCCACCCATCCAAGCCCTGAGCACTGTAACAGTGCAAAACACAACTGTGATCCTGTTTCCATTGTGTAGCATAGAAACTTTGAAACATGGAATCTGTCAGCAGATAAAGGTGATGCAACCCACCTAGTCTGCCCATTTCCCTACTCATTGCTGCAGCCCAAGATCCTATTTGATCCATGGCTCTCCTGCTCTGCACATCTCCAGGATACCTTTATGTCTATCCCATGCACTCTTGAACCCCTGTATTGTTTTGGCACCCATCACTTCTGCTGGAAGGCTGTTCCATGGCTCCACCACCCTCTCAGTGTAGGGACCCCCACCAAAGCCCCGATCACTGTATGAAATAAGCAAATCCCCAATCCCTATTTCCTGGTGTCCAGTTGTCCCCCACACCCCAGTAGGCAGTGTTCAACCACCATGCACCCCTCCATCCTGACCCATGCCGGTGACTGGCACAGCCCTCCTCACCCTCCCACTGCCAGCCACTGACTGATCGGTATCTGAGTGCATACAGTAAATAACACATGCTCTTTGGTTGTCTCAACAGCCAATGAGTGCATACTATTTGCTGTGCATGCTTGGGTAATGATCATTTGACATCTGGCTATGGCATGGTGAGGAGGGTTATGCCAATCACCAGTATGGGTAGGGATGAGAGGTGCAGGTTGGTGGGGTGCTGCCTACTGGGGTGGGGGTCCACTAGACACCAAGAAACTGGGATTGGGGATTTTCTTATTTCATACAGGGATTGGGGCTGGGGCAGGGGTCCCTACACTTGGTAATGGGATTGGGGATGTAGTATTTATTTTACCACTGAGCAGGGCAGGGCAGGGGGGTACCTATGCAATGGAAACAGGATCAGGATGTATTATTTGTTTTAACACTGCTCAGGGCTGGGGGGGGGTCACTACACTATGGAAACAGGGACCAGGGTTATTTTGTTTATTACTGTGCTTGGGGCTGGGAGGCGGGTTCCCTACACTATGGAAACATGGTTCAGGCTTTTGTTATGTATTACTGTGATCGGGGCTGGGGAGGGGAGTTCCCTACACTGTGGAAAATGGATTGGGGAAGTCTTACATATGTTACGATGATCAGGGCTTAGGGGTCTTGCCTGGTGCATTCTGCCAGGTGCAGCCATGCAAATGAGCCCATTATGGGCATGCTAATGGCCACTTTGTGCCCTGCATGCCCAATGAGCTCATCTTGCATGTTTGGGCTGAATATTGCCCATGGTGACTGTGGTGCATACAGGTATGTGCCACACATTCCCCTAAGAGCAGTCTTCAGCCCCACACCCTGGATGCACTGCACCATACATGGTGGCCACTTGCTGTGCACCATTCATCCAAGGTCTGATATTCAAGCAGATTGCTCAGTTGCTCAATCTGTTTGAATATGGTGCCAGAGCTCATCATTTTGTATGTGAATACAGCCACTCTTAATATGTCCCTTGTGGTCTGCATTTCTCTCCACTTTGTTCTTTGTTCTTCATTAATAATTTAATTTGCAGGGAGATAGGGTCTTTGTTCCCAAGAAAACATCTGCCTTTGCTGCTTAACCATTTGCTGAAGTCCTAATTCTCTGTTTGTAACATCACTGTTTGTTGCTGTGTAAATGGTCATTTGATGTAACAAATATATATTTATATATTTCAAAGTTTTACCAGGAAGGACATGCTAAGCTTATATCAGCTTATTTCCAGATGCCACTATGGGGGAGAGGGAAGAGAAAAGAACAGTGCAAATACATAGTACAATGTTAAAAAATGCAATAATTGGAATAATTTAATAAAATAATCAATTACCAGCAATGGTTCTGAGCAGGAATTATGCAATACAATCAATTACAGATGTTTGTTTTTTAGTCTAGTCCTGAGCATTAAATCTGTATATATTGTAAATGAGCAGTACTGTGATTTAATGTGTTATGTGTGTTTACATATAAATGTTTTATTGATCATGATAATTGTATGTTTAAGTGTTATGTCTGCATCTGGATCAGTCTTGTAAAAGGGCAATGTGGTCCAGTGCTTTTCTACCCGGTTAACAAGAGTAAAAACAAATAAATAAATACATGCATATAAACATACATACAGTACATACATAAAGAACAAGAATTACAATATACAGTAAGCAGCAATGAAATAATAAAAGGGATGGGGTAGTGGTTGAAAACTGGGGAAGGGGAGCTGGACTAGTGACAATGTAGGGTGGAGGACAATGGACAAAGTCCAAGACCCATTGTCAGGAGCAACTGCAGGACTTAGTAGTGAAATCATGGAGGAGAGACTTCAGAGTGTGAAAGAAAGAAGTAGAGTGAATAGAAGGGGGAGAGAACCCCAGAGTTTAAGAAAACAGAAAGAGAAGGCAGCTTGACCAGCAGAGGATTTCACCAGGAGTGAACAAGAGATTGACAGTAAAAGTAGCAAAAGAAGTAAGAGGTAGTGAAGGGAAGAGAGGATAGAAGTAAAATAAGAGGAGTGGGAGCAAAACCAAGAACTGTTACAACAGCAAAGCAGTGAATAGCAGGAGCATCCAGAACATGGTGCAGTAGTAGCACTACCACTGGTGACCCCGCTGACTGAGGTTTGGGAGTGAACCTTGGTCAGGAGCCAACCAGGGGGCAGAAGGATTGACTATCCCAGGAGGCACTCCCCTTCTCCTAGGAGGGAGGCATGCATAGTCACCACTATACCACCACTTGGGAAACCACAGGTGGTGTTACAGGCAAGGGCACACCAGTCATAAGGTAGAAAAAATGGGCAGACTGGATGGGTCTTGCAGTCCTTATCTGCTGTCAACATCTAGGTTTCTATGTTTCTATGGAGTGATGTGGGCCAATGACATGCAGCTGCACACTCTGTCTTCATGCACTTGGCATCAATGAGCTGGCATCCCAGTGAGAGGAGAAAAAACTAGGAGGAAAATGGCTCCCTGCTGCCTCTGATTATGGACCCCGGTAAATATGGGCACCGTGCCTCTGTCACCCATCACCTGACACCAGTCATAGTTGGAGGTAGATCCCTCAAGCCAACCCCACTTTGCGGGTTCTCTAAATACTGCACGGAGGCAGGTGAGTGTGGCTAAGGAGCATGGGGGATGGTATGTGCCTTGGGTCTACTGAGAGAGTCAGGCAAAGGAGGAGAGAAAATCTACAGATTAAAAAATAATCTGCAAGTGTAGGTCAAGCCACAGGGAAATGTGATCATGTTGCCATGTAAGAGAACCTCACAACGTGTCCTCAATCGTGAACAAAAAACAAGGCCATGCTGTTTGGAGCCAGAAAGCTGGGTCTTGACCGAAGTGAGCTCTTGCAGATTGTCACCTTCAGGGATGCATGGCTGGAGGTAGTAGACATTATAAAATATGTAGGCACTTGGCTTGACCAAGGGTTCTCATACTAAATGTGCCTGTAAGCTCCTTATTCAAAAGTTGGGGCTGCTCTATAAGCTCAAGATTTACCCAACTATAGTATAAGTCACATTAAACTGTTCCTCCAGTGAGTTGTTTCAGCATTTCTGACTGAGTTGCGTAAGTGTTGCTGGATCCAGCACAAAGCTCTGTATACACTCTTTGTTAAGAGTTAAAAATAATTTTTGCATTGCATTGCATTGTGACTGGACTGCAGATGCATTCTAAATGAGCTACAAATACATTTTGCAAAGATTGCTCTTGAGCTGGTTAAGTATTGAAAAACAATGTACTGTGAGTTGCCAATGCACGTCCAACTGTAAAAAATAATGATAAACCAACTCATTGGTGAAACAGTTTAATGCAGCTTGTACTGTACTGAAGTTCATTGGTCCATAGTCAGCAGTGTTCTTCTCCCAACCATACTGTATGGGGCCCCACATTCTATCCTACATGAAGGGTGTGAAGCTAACTTAACTGAAAACCCTGTACCACTAAAATGGCAGGTTTCCATCTGAAGCAGGGAATAGAAGGCACCACTGTGATGTACTTGCCTCCCTTAATTGGCCCCCACTTGAACAGCACCTCCACCACTCAACTGTTTATCTGGCCTACAAGACATTAAACTGCTGCCATTCTAGTCATAGAGGTGTACTACCCTGGAAGTCCATGAGAAGGCATCTCTGCTCCTCCTCACAACCCCTGCTTGAGGTCCCCAGAACATGGACCTCTTTCAGTTAGTGGTCCTTCTCTTATAGGGTGCCCCTACTCTAAAATTAGCTTCCATTCCCTATCCAGGAAAGCTGTACTTACCAGTCCTTTGAGAGACAACTGAAAGGGCAACCCCCTCAAACACAGCTGTACCTGTTTCCACTGAGTCAGTATTAGCACAATTGTTTTGTAAAATCCTATTTGTAACTAACTAAAATTGTATTGTTTTCCATATGTATCCACTGCTATATCTATGTTCCATGGCTCTGCAATTGAATGTTGTCCTTAATGTACCTAGCAGTGAATTAAAATTTTGCCGGCGAAGTGAACGCGAAGTGGGCAGTTTGCATTGCCACTCCACTACGGGGAGGGGGCACGCAAAGTGCTCACTTTGCCTTGTCATTACCACTTCGCATTAAGGTGGAATGGCAATGCGAATTAAGGCAAAGTCATTGTTTTTAATGGACTTCACGTTCCTCATTATGATTCTAAGTGATCCACTTGGTGTTTCAGATTTGCCAGCTCCCCCCCCACTAATCACATGGCTTACAGTACTGTAAGTCACATGCTCTTTAGCTAGGTAGGAAGAAAGTGAATCATATAAGCAGACACATTTACTTTTTCCTGTGCAGACGGAGAGAGAGACGAGTGTGTTTTGTGACTGCTGATACTTTGAGATCAGAATGAGGAGGAGATTTAAACTTAGATTTAGACCCAACAGCTTTTTTAAAAGCTACATTTTTTGTCTTTTCTGTCTGTACTCTTTTTTACTTAATTTGTTCTTTCTGTAAATTTTATTTTTCTTACATAGAGGGACATCAGTTGCAAATTATGTCCATGCTGGAACGGCTGCTGGATCACAATGGGAACCCACATTAGTTTTTTTTCCTCACTCCATGTGCCCCCCCATACCTTCCTTGCTGTGTTATAAAATGTATTCCTCCACCATCCCCGACCTCTGTATGTAATTATGCCCTTTTTTGTTGTCTTCCGTATGTATTCTGAGCAGTTCAAGTATACTGTGCTAAACTGCATGGGTGCAGTTTTCTTTCCAGTCTGTTTATGTACTGCAGACACTGTCCAACTCCCTGACTTAAAAACACTTATTAATGAGTACAATGACGGGGCGGTGAAGCCTGGAGAGATACTACAAAACAGGCTTACAATACATCCAAGTAACTAGTAAAAAAAATGACTGTTGTGGTTCATGACGTGATCGTAAATTGTAATTTGTGACTGCATTTGTGACCATGATGATGAAGAACGTGATTTGTATCACGAGTGACTTCTGATGATGGTCCTGACTTAAAAACACATATTAATGGGTACAATGTTCATGCCGAATTATGCACCACGCCTGTCCAGTACTCTGAAGGGAAGCCAAAGAAACAACTGTGACTTAAGTTAGAGATGGAAATTGGGCCCTAAAGAGATGCAAATGTACAGACAGATTAAGATTATGTTGCGCACTGAAGAGATGCAGATGCAAAGGCATAACACCTAACCAGTGCCCACCATCAGAAATTCAAATCTGGAAAAGAATATCTTTGCCAGTTGGGGTGGACCGCGGGGGGGGGGGGACAGTGTACTCCACTGCTGCAGAAAGAGTCACTAGTATGAGTACCACTAGAGATACCACAAAGAATTGCAAAAAATTACACAGCTGCAGTGGATAGCAGGTTCACATTGCTGAAATTATGTGGCACAATAAAAGGTGTCTGATTTGATGACACACGTCACACACATACTCACACACACACTAAGTAATGAGTAGCAAATTGAAAACTTCAGTAATATAACCACATATTTTAAACAAACTAAAATTATGCACTGCTGCACCACAACAATCAGCAAAAAAAGACAAGAATTATTGAAAATATTACTGTGTGTACATTAACACAATTATACAAGAAAAATATCACCAAAACAGAAAGCACTGTCTTTTTCTCCAAGTTAATCTACCTACACCACAGATACACCCCTTCCCCAAAGCATACTTCCACTGTCTCTCAATACACAGACTGAATGTTGTACATTAACATTCAAAATACACACCTAAACAGTAAACACTCGATTATATGAGCACAGGAGAGTTTCCTATAATCGATGAACTAAAGTTTCAGAAAAAAAAATGACTCAAAAAGGCTTTTTTAACAGCTTTTAGAAGGTTTGAATCACAGAGAGCTCTCAGAGTAGATTGTCTCCTACAGCTTCCCACACATACTACCCCAAACTGAGGCTGTGCAGAACAATCTAGAGCCCATGTGACCCGAGATCCCATGAATCATTGCAAAATTCGCCTTTGAAGCTTAAAAACAAGGTGCAGTAAGGCGAAGTACATTGTTTTCAATGTACTTTGCCTTAAGGATTAGTGGAGTAGTAGTTTGGGAAGGTGGAGTAACGCGAAGTCATTGTTTTCAATGGACTTCGCATTACCCATTAATAATGCTAAGTACTCCGCTTGCACGGAGCACTCCATCGATCTCACTCAGGCTCCACTGCTGGAGTGAATTGGGGCCACTTCACCCACCTCTAGTACCTAATTCTGGGTTGCCCTGAAAAAGGATCACTTGTCTCAGTGGGCTTACCCAGTTAGCAAAATTCAGTAAATAAATTAGCCAATACTGAGCCAAACAGCCTCTGTATCCCCAAACCTGTATACTGTGAAACTGCATGGCAGCACTTTGTCCTATTGAACTGTATGTACAAATTGTAACTATTCCTCAAAGTGAAGACTGCTGTACAAATTGTAACTACCATTTTTCTTGTTGTCTTTATTGTACTCCTGTATCTGCTGTTGCATCATGTGAATTCCATTTATTGTATGTAGCTTATCCCAGATCACTCCTGAAAAAGGGACACAAGTCTCAGCAAGCCTACCCTGTTAACAAAATCCAATAAATAAAATAAATAGATGAAGAATAAAACAAATAGAAATACAGAACATTTGCAAAATATAGACTGAACTGTGTGTACAGTAAATAGTATGTATTTCAGAGTTTTCCTAAAAGTAACAAAAACGCTTTAATGGGAGTGTTCACAGGAATTGAAATACAGTATTGCGGTTTCAACTGAAATAGGTCCCTGTGTCACCAATGGAATTTTTTGATTATATATTTTTCTATAAAATATGTTAAGTTAATGTGGGAGATATGTGTGGAGCTTGAATGGCATTGTCTTTCATATTTGCTGTCCTATGTATTCCTGTGTTCTCACATAGAGGGAACATGCTGGGTGTGGATAGCTGACCCACTTTGATCTAAAAACTCTGTGCTTTGGGTGTCAACCAGTGGCTGAGCCTTTTTTACATAAAAGAGGCTAGTTGTTTACGATAAAAAAATGTCTCAGCTCCTTTGATCTAACAGAGGCTAATTGTTTACTATAAAGTTTATAAACAAATGGCTGGGCCTGTCAGAAGCATCCTACTGAGCCATGAGTCATGGAAACAATGGAAACTACTCTAAATCCATATGACTGGTTTGGACCAGCTCTATCTTGAAGGAGGACTCAAAAATCAATGAAATGTTCAGGGTTTGATAGAAAAGAGGCAGGACAGATGATGCAGGTGAAGAGGCTGGCCTGTAAGGTGTTGTTCTGTCCCATTATTCTCCAATGAAAAGTCAGTCCTGTCTTGGGATCTGGAAGCTATGACATCACTGTATGTTCTGCTAAGAGTCAATACATCACAGTTAGAATAAGCTTAAACTATCTACCTAGAAGTTAGCTTAGTGAGGTTATTCTGTGTGAATTCTATCTGTTCAAATTATCTGTTTTTTTTTCATTTCTGTAGTGTGCTGTGTTCCCTAAGGCTTTAGAGTGTATAATCCTGTACCACATGCAAATAATGTGAAGCATTAATATTATTTCTACATACTTTATGCTCTCTGTGACTGTGTTTTTAGTGGTATAGATAATCTGGGGTAATTGGCAAGTCCGTGATCCATTTCCGAAGAGATGGGATACTAAACAATCCAAATCAAAGTGTATTCAGCTGTGACTTACTGGGTTGGTCATTTGCCCTTTGCCCTATGGAAGCAGTCACTGTGGTGTGATTCTTACCTAAAAATATCCCCAGTGTGAGTCAAGCTAGCTGGTGGCAGTATATTGAGGTGATCATTCAGGCATCTGAAGGGTCATGAGAACTGGAAGCACAGTGCAGACTGAGTTCTGAGAGGACCAGTCTGTGATAAACTGGTTGGCAGCGGCAGCATCTTAAACTGATCATCAAAAAAAAGGTATCTGTCTAGTCACGGAACAGGATATGTAAACGGGATACTGTATGTACTACCCATTTCATTTTATTATTTATTTATTTATTTGAAAACTGGTAACCAGGAGAGGCTCACTGAGCCAAGACTCATTTCCAGGTGCAACTCAGGAGAGGGTAATTTAGAAAATAAGAGCAGAACAATACATATAAGCAAAACATATGAACAGCTCTTGGTACAAAATTAGTACAAAACTGGAACAACTAGTAAACATTCATATGTGCAGAGAGTAATGTGTGGTGCAGCACAGTAGGAAATGCCTGACAAAAGCATATGGATAAGTGGCAACAAATACGAGGTGAACAGAATAAAACTGAACAACAAATGAATGAATGGAGGGGTGAGTTAATTGCCCAGCTTCATAATGGAGGGAGAGAACAGAAGAGATGTGGAGGTTTAATCAAGACAGGAGTGGTAACCCAGCTGGCAGTTTACAGTGATGGATACAACTCAGCCATGGTTGTGTCAGGGAGGAGGGTAACAGGAACAGGTGTAGAGGGGTTGCAGTTTCAACTGGTGCCTGAAGGAGCCCAGGGATTTGGAGAGGTGAAGGGAGGAGGAGAGTTGGTTCAAGAGTGAAAGAAGTCAATAGTAGAAGACAGACTGCCTAGCAGCGGATCAGGGTTGAGAAGTGACAAAAGCGCGATGGTCTCTGGAATGAAGGGTACAGAATGCAGGGAGAGTTAGTAGAGGAAAGAGGAGAGGCAAGAGCAAAGCGAACCAAACTAGAATTTGGAAATGAAGGAGGTACAGTGAGCCTGGCAACAAGAGGACAGAGGGAGGATGGATAGGGTTGAGTGAAGTGAAACATGGTGTGTCTTGGAGGGAGTTTTTAGTAAAATGGCAAAAGGAGTTGCAGATCATGTCCATTTTGGTTTGTCAAGTGTGAGGGGTGATGTCATAGACCACATCTGCATAGTCAAAGACAGGGAGTACAAGTTTGGTAACAACCTCTCTATGGACATGTAGAGATAGGCAGTCTTAATTGCACAGGAATCAGACTCCAGCTTAATCAGACTCCTGGCTTGATCTTGTTTTAAAGAAGAGTAGTTAGCTAGAAGCAATATGTCTGAGCCATGTGAAAGATATACAGTGGCACACAGTTAGGAACTATGCAAGAGAACAGGGCTTGTGTTTAATGAAGACCACCTATAGGGCAACCTCATAGACATCCTTAAGGAATATGACCAGGGAAGCAGTGCAAAAGTGGTGACTGCTGGCCAAAGTCATGAGAATGAGGCTAGTGAAAAAGCTTACGAGCCAGAGTCTATAACTGGGGCAGCAACGAAAGCAGATCAGTTGGAAATTATGTTTCTAAAGCAAACCCTGTTTAAGGCAAAACAGATGCTGATTGGCAAATGGCAAATTGTGAGCTGCAGAGGATAAAGCTTGAAGTCAAGCATTGAGACAGAAAGAGAGAGAGATGAGTGAGAAAGGCAGTGCCACCATGAGATTCAGATGAGAGGGGAGTGAGGGCATGAACACAAGATGGAGAAGGAGATTCTACTCCATAATGCAGTGCCATAATGCAGAAGTTCTGGCATCAGGGATTTGACTGAAAAAAAACAAATTAATTCCAAAATGTTTCCCAGCCATTAAGACATGGATGATCTTGATTTGATTTTCAAATGCTTTGAAAGAATGTGTTGGCAATTTGAATTGGACAGAGATTATTGGGAAGCTCAGCTTTTGCCACTCCTTATGAGCTGGGCATCAGAAGCCTTCACCAAAAAGGACAATAAGAACTGCATGGACTATATCATTGTGAAAAATGCATTGCTAAAGCATTTTGAATTGACTTCTGAAGCCATTCAATAAACATTTAGAGGGTTAAGGAAGACATTGGGAGATAGCTATTCAGAAATGTGTGTTCAACCAGGCAATTTGTTAGAACAACAGCTAGAGGTTGCAAAACATATCTCCATGAAATAGATCAAGGATTGGTCTTCATGGGACAGTTTATCAAGACAGTACCAGAGGAGATGAAAATATGGTTGCTGAATCAGATTCATGGCTCTACGAAGGAGGCAGCTGAGAAGACTGATCAGTTTGTGTCTAGGTGACTATACACAGTGCAAAATCAATGGGAAGGGACATCAGGTGGTTTCAAGGGAACCCTGAGGGGGGCAACCTAAGTGAAGCTAGCCTGTGCCCAAACAAAAATAGAAGCTGAATAGTTTCAAAATTAAGGAGTCAGGGGAATACAAGTGCTATATCTCCCATAAGTGGGGGCACCTATCATATAAATGTCTGAAAAACATAACCAAAGTGGTGAGTGCAGCTGGAGGGGGTAACACAAGAAGCCCCCAGCAGCTAGTGACCTGTACCCGGAGTCCAATTCCCATTAACTCCACTGTATACATGCACCTTGTGTGAGTTAATGGGATGGTAAACCAGGGATTGAGGGACACAGGGGCCTCCATTTCAATGGTGAAGCAGGATTCAATTCTTCAGAAACAGATCCTAGTATTCCAGTCTGCCAGAATTAGAGGTGTAACGAGTCTTGGGGTATCAGTACCAGTGGCCCGGATCATTTTATGCTGGGAAGGTGGTCAGGATGTATGGGAAGTGGGTGCTGTACTGGACATTCCTGTGGAGTAATTATAGCTAATGACTTTGATAGTTGAGCCAACACTGTGTGAATAACTACTCATAGTCAGGCTAGGGAACAAGCTCCTTAGGACACAGTGGAGCAGTGCAGCTGGAAGCAACCCCTGCCTCTGCAGCAGGGGAAGTATTGCCTGAATGATGGGCTGGGAGCAGCAATTCTGAGCCACAGCTACAGACTGGTAAGAGACCAACCATGGGCTGTTCTTCTACAGGATAGAGTGTTTTAGGGAAGGTTGGGCATGTGAAACTGGAGAGAGCTCAGCAAGTCAATCCATCTCTACAGAAACTCTGAGAGCTGGCCACCAGGGTGGAAGGTGACTCTCAGGGTTCAGAGAAAATAGAAGTATACTGATAGTATGGGCTCCTATATCAAGAGTGGTTTCCAAAAGGAGGACCAGGGGAAGGGGTACTCTGGAAGGGAGTACAGAGAGCAGATTCTGGTGCTAACTGATGATATGCCATTTTCTGGACACTAAGGAGTCAGCTGTACAAAAAGGCATCTGACTAACAATTTTCACAAGCTTAGTATCTTTAAGAATGTGGCAAACTACTTCTAAACTTGCCCATAGTGACAGAGGGTGGGAAAGTGTGAGGACAAGGCTTTGACTCCCCTGCCTATAATCAAAGAACCATTCTGGTGAGTGTCTGTGGACATTGTGGGGCCACTCAGCATTCCAAGTTCACACAGACAAGAGGTACCATCTGGTGGTCATTGACTACACCACCAAGTACCTGGAGGTTGTACTTTGTTCTTTTGAGGTGGAAAAAGTGGCCAACAGTCTTCTGAGGATACTTAGGCTGGTGGAGTTTCCCCAGGAGATTCTGTTTGATCAGGGCACCAATTTAATATATGCCCTAGTGACTAGTCTATGGGAGAGGTGTGGGGTGCAGCAGCTTAGGACCTCCCATGCTACTCCTAGACTAATGGTCTTGTTGAACATTTTAAATGCATTACATAAAGCCATATTAACAGCATTTGCCAACCAGAATATGGGAAAGTGGGAAAAGTACTTACCCCATCTCTTAATTGTATATAGGGAAATTCCTCGGGAGTCCACAGGGTTCTCACCCTTTGAGCTCCTGTTTGGCCATAGGATAATAAAGGGTCCTTTAGATCTGTTAAAGGGTAAATGGAAGGGTGAACTTGCTCACCAAGTGGAATCTGTTAAGATGTACATCCTGAACTTCATGTCATGGCTCAAGGAGTTTATGGAGGTTCACCCAGGAGCACCTGACCACTGCACAGCAGAGCCCGAAGACATGGTACAACTGTGGGGCCAGAGTCTCGGATTACAAGATCCAGTAATGGGTGATGGTATTCATCCCTTTCTGAAAAGAAATAGCAGTTGACTTGGGATGGTCCTTACTTGATAGTCCTGAGTGTAAATGATGTTAATTACTGTACATGCTGGAGTTACCTGACAGGAAATGCAATCATCATATCTACCACATAAATATGATGAAGCTCTACCATGATTGGAAGAGATGGTCCTTGCTATGTGCAGTTACCCACAGGAGGAGGCAGAAACAGACACACTGGTGGATCTCCTTGAAGAGGTTAAGGGGAAGTCCTTAGTGGATGGTGTCACCCTCTTGAATGGACTGAAACCAACATAAGCTGCTGAAATATGTGGCATGCTGCAGACATTTGGGGAAATGTTCACAGGGAAACCAGGATATGCCACACTGGTGGGGTACCATTTGGATGCAGGGTCCCGGGCTCCACTAAGGCAGCCACCCAACAGAGTCCCTGAGGGATTGAAACATGACATTAAACCTGAGATCAAGGAATTACGGCTTCTTAGTGTAATCCAGGAGTCCAATAGTCCCTGTGCCTCTCCTGTGATACTAGTTTCCAAAAATGATGGGCCCACAAAATTATGTGTTGACTATTGCAGGCTCAACAGCTGTATAGAGTTAGATGCATATCCCATGCCCTGGACAATGAGGTCCCAGAGAGGTTAGGGTTAGCCATGCAACTTAGCACCACAGACCTGACAAACTACATATTGGTAGGTACCATTGACCCTTGAAGCTAGAGAGAGAGGTCTGCCTTCCTCAGTTAATCTGACCTATTTAAGTTTTATGTAATGCCATTCAGGATCAAGAATGTGTTGGTGACCATTTAATGGCTCATGGACAGCATTCTGTCTGTAGCAGGAGACTTTCTGCTGGCATACGTACATATGAATATACAAAATGCCAACAGAAACAGGCCTCATGGTCTATCATGACTGCTCGACTGTGCAGCTAGCCCCTCAACTTGCAGCTTCCCCACCTTCCCCTCCCCTCCCCTCCTCTTAACAACCCCCCTCACTCTGTCCCATCCAATCTTAAATCCCCCCACCGTTCTACATGATACTACTTCCTTGGGCAGAGTATTTCACTTGTCTACCACCCTTTCCATGAAAAATTGTCTCCTGATTTCCCTCCTGGATCCCCCCCCCAATCTTGGCTGATGCCCTCTCGTGTCCCTCCCCCTTCTGATCTGAAGAATCCCTTCTGTATTGGTCCTGTTTACTCCATTCAAGTACTTAAAGGTTTTGATGATATCCCACATCCCTATTCTCTTCCAGGGAATACATACAGTATGCAGCTCTCCCAGCCTCTCCTCATAAGAAATTCTCTCCAGTCCATGGATCATCTTGATTGCCCTAAGCTGCACCCCCTCCAGCAATCTGATGTCCTTCTTCAGGAATGGACGCCAGTACTGCACACAGTATTCCAGGTGCGGCCTGACCAGTGACCTGTACGGGGGAAGGATCACTTCCCTGTGCCTGGAAGAGATTCCCCTCAATATGCATCCCAGCATCTTCTTTGCCTTTGCATACATCAATGACATCACCATCTACAGCCAGACATGGGAGGATCATGTCCGGCATATGACAGGGGTGCTCCACAACTGAAGGCTACAGGACTGACAGTCAAGGTGGAAAATTGCCAAATAGGAATGGCAGAAGTCTCATACTTTGGGCACAGGATTATGGAGTGGGCACATCTGGCCTGAACCAGTAAGAAAAGGCTATAAAGTAATGTGGCATTTCCCACACAATGAGGAAAGGTACAGGGATTCCTAGGAGTGGCAGGGTACAATGGAAAGTTTTCACAAAACTTTAGTAGTATAGCCAAACCCTTGTCAGAGCTCACTAGGATGAAAATACCAGAATAAGTTCAGTGGATGAATTACTGTGAGATAGCATTCTGTCAACTGAAGGAAGGAGGCAATGTGTTGGGCAACCATGCTTGAGAACCCTGACTATTCTCTAAAGTTCTTTGTGCACATGAGCACATCCAGTCATGGGTTAGCAGTGGTTCTGAGTCAGGTCTTGCACACTGGAGAGGAACACCCAATCATGAACCTATCAAGAAGCTGCAGCCCAAAGAGGAGGCCTATTCCACAATTGAAAAAAAAATGTCTGGACAGAATCTGGGCTCTTAAGAAGTTGCAACCATATTTGTATGGGAGGGCTTTCATGCTGGTCATGATCACAACCCCCTCAAATGGCTGCACAGGACCAAAGAGCAGAATCCCAAATTGTTAAGAGGGAGCCTGGTTCTGCATTCCTATAACATGAATATTAGGCACCACAATCAGTTATAGCATGACAATGCCAACCGTTTGTCCAGGCAGTAACCAGTGTTTCAGTGAAGAATGGGATGCTTTAAAAAAATTAATAAATAATTAAATAAGTGAGAGAACTGAGGTGTAGCAGGTAGAGCAAACCTGCTAACATGAAAAACATATTCTGCAGTCACCAAAAGATGCCATTTCATTTTTCAGAGGGATGGAAATGTGACACCAATGCAATGTTTTTTTTTTTTTGATCCACTATTTCTCTTTAAAATATGTTAGTCGATGCTGTAGGCATGTGGGGAATTGAAATTGCGTTGTCTTTCAAATTTGCTATCCTAGGCATTGCTGTGTTCTTACAGAGGGTAGCAGGTTAGGTGGGGGTTACTGATCCCGTTTGACCAGAAAGACTTTCATGTTTTGGGAATCAATAAGAATCTCTCCGTTTTTCAACTAAAAGAGGATGCAGTGCAAGCTGCTTATAACCGACATATCTGTGTTAGCAGATTTTGCCCATTATAGAGAGTGGGCACTGTAATAAAATGATTTTTTTTTTAAGTAAAAGACGTGCTAGTGGACACAGAGCTTCAATATACAGTACAGTGCTGTACTGTACTGGATTGCATGATACAGGAGGTTCTCCTTCCTCCCTACTGTTCTTGTCTTAAACCTCCCTTGATTCTTTCCTTCTGTGATTGCATTGCAATAGCAACAACATTTTTTTTCAGTCCAAAGTGAAGTGGAAAGTGTTCCTACCCTAAACCTCCCCTGATTCTTTCCTTCCTTCTGCGATTGCACTACAATTGCAATGGTAATTTTTTTCAGTCCAAAGTGAAGTGGCAAGTGTTCCTGCCCTAAACCGCCCCTGATTCTTTTTGCATTACTGTACCTTATAACATTAATAGTTTGTGGCATATGCAGTAAACCTGTCCCAATTCTTTGTGGCATTTGGAGGTGCTGTCTGAGATGTGGCTGTAGCTGCTATGAGGATAGAGAGCCAGACATCTGGTGAAGTTACATGGCAGGTAAAAATGCTTACAACTCTTTTATTATTATTTTGAGTTCCATTTACTGTGATGTTCTTTTCCTACAACTGAGCCCCAGCCCATTCTCCATGGCCATGACAAGTTATAGCATTCCATGCCACGCCCTTTCTATTTTGGGCAGATTAGCTGCCAATTAGTGTCAGTTCACACTTTGGCAAGCTCTGCAAACTGCATGCTGAAGTGTGAACTGACATTGACTAGCAGCTAATCTGCCCAAAATAGAAGGCGGGTATATTACGCTATAACCAAAGGTTTTAACATAAGAGCCTATGGAATTGGCAAATGGCAAATGACATTTGCCCCCCAAAAATGACTGCCCATCTAAAGCACAAATGATGTAAGTGGCGTGGACTGTAGTTGTTTCCTGTAAACAAATGGCTGGGCCAGACTGACACACCTTGTTGAGCTGTCAGCTACGGAGACAATAGAAACTACTCTGAATCCATACGATCAGTTCAGACAACTTCTGTCTTGAAGGTGGGCTCAAAGATCAAAGAACTGTCTAGGTTGTGATGCATTTTTATTTTATTCTTTTGGTAACCAGGTAAGACCCACTAGGCACATCTGCTTGTTATCAGGGGTGACCCAGGAGCACTGGGGTGGTTAAATGACTTGCTCAGAGTCACACAGTATTTAAGTGGAGGTGGTGGGAATCAAACCCAGGTTTGCTGCATGTACCAAGCTCATTTACAGCTCATTACTCTAACCTCTATGCTATACTGCTAGCCCCAAGTGAGGCTGACTGATGTAAGAGTGGCCAGTCAGATGATGCAGGCAAAGGTTCTGGCCTGTCAGGACTTTTTCTGCCCTATATTCTCCTCTTAAAAGTCTGTCATCTTTGGATTTGGAAGCCATGCCATAACTGTTCAGTCTGCTAAGACTCAGTAGATCCTAGGTGAGGTAAGCTTAAACTATTTACCTTGCAGTTAGCTTCGCGAGGTTATTCTGATGAAGTTCTATCTGTTTAAATGTTTTGTTTCCCATTCTGTAGTGTAATTTATTCCCTATGTTTTTTAAAGGGTATAATCCCATACCACATGTAACTGTCATGTATTGTTAAATATTTTTATATAATTCATGTTCTCTGTGACTATGTATATTTTTTTTTGGGGGGGGTTGTATAATATTACAGCCATATACAGTAAATCTATGCATACACAAAAATGAACAACCAACGTTTATGCTTTATTGTAATAAAGAAATGATCCAGTCCATATCATGGTGGGGAGGCAATCAAAAAATAGAAACAACATCAAATACTAGAGACAGTATATGTCTCTAAGAAGACACTGCATGCTGCAATATACTAATGTATCTCTCTGTTTGTCAGGTATGAAGAATTATTCCCCATTAGCAAAACAAAAGACAAAAAACTAGAAAAAAGAAACAGCTCAAAGCTGTAATTTGGACTGATCGAAATTAATACACTGAATTTAACAATAATAGTTCATAGTTGTAATCCATGTTTAAAGTCCAAAACTGTCTTCTCAAAAACATAAACCTTGCTGGTAACCATAATCCTAACTTGTATGCTACATCAGTCATGTTCATCCTTTCCGCCGAGGCAGTAATGTCCTTATCAGAATCAATTAGGGAGCCAGCAGTTTCCCTTTCTGATGATGTGGAGTAATGCTCCTGTAGGAAACACACAGGTTGGTCCACTTCCAAAAATATTATGGTTTTCCCATCTTTGATGACTCTTACTTTTGCAGAAGGTAGTAGAGACAACTGCATGCCACTTTCAAGTGCTTTATGGTGATAAGCCAGAAACTTTCAGGAACTTTTTTTTGCATTTGGTAACAATAATCAGGGAATAAGTAATACTAGCTGTATTTGAACCCCAGGACCGTTTCATATGTGCAAGCTTGACTTGAATGTGAGGGTAGCAAGGACTGTAGATTTTGCAGAGGCATTATGTGTTTTTAAAGGTATAGATAACATGGGATAATTGGCAAATCTGTGATTCATTTCTGAAGAGGCAGGCTACTAAACTGTCTGAAACAAGGTGTTCTTAGCTGTGACTAGAGCGGTGGGTCATCCACCCTTTTGGAAAGATCACTTTACTGTTAAGATTCACTTTAGCAAAGGCTGTGATGGGATTCTGACCAAAAGATATCCCGAGTGAGAATCAAGCTGGGTGGTGGCAGCATATTGAGGTGACCATTCAGGCATCTGAAGGGTCATGAGAACTGGTAGCACAATGCAGACTGAGTTCTGGAAGGACAAGTCTGTGACAGTTCTGTACTTCTATACTGAACAGTCACCAAGCAAGAAAGGGACCTTGGGGTAATCATATCTGATGATCTCAAGATGGCTGGCCAGTGTGACAAGGCAGTAGGCAAGGCTAGTAGGATCCTGGAGTGCATAGGAGGGGGATTTCTAGCAGGGGAAAGAAGGTGCTGTTGTCACTGTATCACTCACTATTGAGACCCCACCTGGAGTACTGTGTTCAATTCTGGAGGCCGCACTTATGCAAGGACATTGACAGAGTGGAACTGGTCCAGAGGAGGACTACCAAACTGGTGTGAAGGTTGCACAAGAAGTCATATGAGGAAAGGATGTAGGATCTCAACATGTACTCCCTCCCCCCAGAATAGGTTATATATACAGATAGTTCTGTTAGAAGAGTGCATATCCAAGATACTGTACAGTTAAAATCTCACTGGGAAATGCTCTTAGGTCACTAGTTATATGAAGAGGAGTGGGACAGAATTTGATCTAATACATATGGTGCATGCAGAGACACCTCTGGTAAGCTAATTCAAGCTAAAATACTGCACCTTTTGTATAGGACACCAGTAATACTTCATAAGATGAAATTGTTATCGTCCCCTCAGTGTTGGCGGTGTGTAACAGAAGAAGGCATATTTCACCTCCCTCTGTAGACTGGATTGTTGCAGCCCTCACAGAAGCAAAAAGTGTTGTGCTGCACTGCTGGTGGATAGCTATTGTCTCTTCAGTACATTAATTATTGGAAGCTATGTTTATATTGGTGGGATATGAATGTCTAGCTTACATAGATGCATGGAAACCTTAGAAATTTCAGCAAGTCTGGGGTCCCTTCTTGGAAGCTGCAATGACTGCAGAAGACTTAGGTAAAGCCTACTTTAATCCAGGCACTCCAGGTATGTCATAGGGTGGGGGATGGTGCAAGGGAGGGTGGCCCCGGTCCCCCCCTTTCGTACTGGTATTTGGATTGTTGGGTTCAGGTCCTTCCTAGATTCCCTCCTTTCACCTGCCGTAACCTCAAGTTTAAATTTCCTGTTACTGTTCTATTTTATGGCTTCTTGAGAGTTATTTAGCCAATTGTTCTTTTAAATGTTTGATTCAATTATATGTTTTGGGCTTTGGTGATATTCTCCTTAAGATAAATATCCTTTGGTGTTTTTTTATCTAATGTCTTATTACATTGAGATATTAGGATTGTGGCATGCAACTATGAATATCGGTATTCATTTAGGCATCACTTGATCTATTATTAAATTGGTATTTTTCTCAGACCCTTTTAGATTGCAACTCATGGAGTGGATTGTGCTCTGGCTAAGTTCTGAGATGGCACATGTGTAATAACTTTGTACCTTGATTTTCTGGAAAAACTCAATTAAAAGTCAATTAAAAAAAAAACATGTACTCCCTGAAGGAGAGGAGAGTGAAAGTAGACATAACTGAGACATACAAGTACTTCACAGGGATGACAATGGTGCAGGTGATCAATCTCTTTCAGAGAAGGAAAAGCTCCAGAAGAACACAGGGGAATGCAAAGAAGCTTGGGGAGAGAAGCTTAAGAGGGATGTGAGGAAATACTTATTCACAGAAAGGGTAGTGGGTGCCTGGAGCAGCCTGCCTGAAGAGGGTGGTGGTGGTGACAACAGTGGGGAGCTTCAAACATGTGGGATGGGCACATGGGCATAATAAGTAGAGGAAAGGGAGACAGGAAGGATGCCCATGACCAAATAGGGTCTGCGGTGTTGGTAAAAACAAGGAGAAATAAGACAGACTGGATGGGCCTATTGGTCCTTTTCTGCTGGTAAATCATATGTTTCTATGAACATGCAAGCGTAATCAAGTGCACACACTTAATGAGAAAATTTAGAAATATTTTTATTTTTTGTTGGCTATAGAAACAGAGTAGTTTAATGTGACCACACATTATAATGTACTTGGCTTTTCACAGCACACAGAAGAATGTGTGGGCTTAACAACTAAGCTGCTGGGTGAAATTTGTGTGGAGGAACACAGCACATTTTTATATGCATCTATTTATTTTAATCAGTGATAAGGTAACTATTACTGTTGTGTTCTGTTTGGCACTAGCTCACCAGAAATTCTATGTCTCATTGTAAACTTCTGGTTATGTACTTTGTGAGGTAAAAGGTTCAGAGGTGTTTAATAACAATGAAAAAATGTGTCATTTTGTTACAAGATAACTGCAGTACTTTCTTGAAGGTAAACTGTCTTCTCTTGGCACTTGTTAAAAATTATGATCTAGTCTTTTGAATAGGGAACAAATTTAAAGACAATAACAGACTACTTGGCTTCCAACAACTACTGTAATTTGTTTACTGTCATAAAATTACCGCAGAGTGACTTGGCAGTGCTGTGTATACAGCTCTAGCCATTTGCTACTGGATACTTAATGAAATCTTGTATCAAATTACTAATTATATAATTCTAGTGATTTCAGCTCTAATCCCAGCAGAGTGCAATTCAGAAGTCACAAAGAATTCACCATCATTTGACAGAAAAGCCTGTCTTTGCTTTAAGCAACAGAGCTAGATAAAAAAATCAAATCTTTTGCAACATTTTGTTCCCTGTGCTCTGCTGAGCACTTACCTGATAATCTTTCTTGGTTTTGCTGTACTATTCCCCCCCACCCGTCAATTTGCTCTGTTTTTCTTTGTGACAACATTTCTCCCACTCATCATGTTGAATTGGAACCCTTTGCTGCCAGTCACGCATGTGCATGACTCACAGAGTGGGAACATGTAGCACAGGGTCCCACAGCAGTAAACAAAAAGACATGATGCAATGTGATGGTGAGCTCGGCTGCCAATTAGGCACCAGCCATATTTACTGTGGCGCCACAAAAATGGAAGTAAACTTTAAATATTTCAAAAATTAAAGCTCGCTAGAAGAAAAAAATATTTAGAGATATGGAAACTGGAACTATGGTTGCATGCTTACAGCCGAAAAGCAGAATTTTAACATTCACTTCCTGATTATCCAGTACTGCTGCTTTAAAACAAGTGCAATATAGAAGAAGAAGAAGCAGAGCCAGGACAGTATGAATTGCCAGGGTGTCAGTCTGACTACTGGAGCCTTGTTTCTTTCAGTAAACAAGTTTTCTTCCACAACGAGTATGGACCTATTGGTTCAAACACTGAACTGTTACACAGCTGATAAGTTGTGTGAAATCATCACATACAATAGTTCAATGCATACAATTGAGCAAATCCATTGGCCTCCCTAGTCTTCAGACTATCTTTCATAAAACTGGGTAGAAGCAGGAACCCATAGAAAACAAGATGTAGTAGTAGAAGTAGTTGTAGTAGTAGTCAATTTAGTGACTGTCAACAAGCTAGGGATTGGGTAGACCAATGAATCAACAATAGTCCCTGCCCAAACTGTGGGGTCTAAAAAGAAACAACACTTATTAAGTATAAAGTCAGTGGCTCAGCAGGTTGCACACTTGCCTCTGAGGTCGGAAGATCAGAAGGCTGTGGGTTCTATCTCCACACCAGTCACATGGGTTAAATACCAATACTGACACTGCAGTGCAGCACAAGGAGGGGTGCTGTCTTTTGGATAAAATGTTAAAATGAGGTTCCATCTGCCTGTTCTGGTGGTAGTTCAGGTGGATGTTAAAGATCCCTTGGCACTTCTCCAAAAGAGTAGGGGAATTGTTATTATAACTTTCAAAAACAATGTATACAAACATATTAAATTGACATTACAAGAAAATAAAACATTAAAAACAGAAGTAAATAAGTATTTCAGTCATACAGTCTATACAGTATTTCATAATAACTCTTTCAATTTAAAAATATTTATCATTTTTGAAAATATGTATGCCCCCAAAAAAGGGAATAAGGACATTTTTCTAATAACTTCAAAGCAAAAAATAGAAAACAATACCTGTAAATAATCTGAAGGTAAACCATATTTGGATCATATACTACAACCCTATACTACAAGGAAAAATTAAGTATTGTAAGCATACAAAGCGAAGAAAAAACAGAAAGTGAAAAATAGCTTACAGTATTCAATTCATATTGATAAAAATAAAAGGCAATCCCACTTTATAATAAAACAAAACATAAGAAAAAAACATATTGTGAAGATGTTACGAACTGCCTTCACTTTTCCCATCTCCTCTCTAAGGAAAGTGGATGAGTATTTAGCACTTTACACATAAAGGCAAAAAACCTAAGGTGTGCATATATACAGGATGAAAAAGAAAAATTATGTTTTCAAGACCACCTTCCAAACATATGCAGTAGTTTTATTATTTTTTTGTGGCATAACTAACCATTCAGCAACACCTAAGGTATACAATTCTTACTGCCAACACAGAGGCTTGGTACCTCTAGTCCCATCTGTAACTCTGAAAAAGGACTCAGAAACAATCTAAATTCCTATCCTGTCTCTATCCAGTCCATATGACTCCACCAGGATTGATACAGGTAAGGAGAAACAGCTATTTTCTCCCTGTTCCTAACTTTTTACACAGCTTTGTGGACAATCCAGAAAATCTGGTCTGCAGTGTGTTCATGTGTATAGAGGGTAAATTGACACCTAACATACTGTACCAAATGTGGTATTTTATTAAAAGGAGAATTAGGTATATAGTACATCTATCATATCTGGACCAAGATTTGGGTAGTGTCCCAGAGAATAAAATATCCTTCATCAATAATTTAAATGGTGAATGGGCCCATTTGGAACACAACTGAGACCAAAAAGGTAAAATAAAGGCACATTCAAATTACAGATGTTTCATAGTTTCTAATAACCCAGGGCAACACTCGCTCCTAGGACACAGTCTCTCAGATTTATCTTTATACTTCATTAAGATTTCATGGGAGCATAGTCATAACACATCCCACAATTTGTCCTGTAGCATATTATTACTTAACATAGTGCCTATTTTTATTTATTTATTTATAACTTTGTGCACTGGTCCAAGGGACCATTTAGAGGCACGACCTGGGCAATTTGTCTGGTTTCTTCAGGTGCTCTTTACCAGAGAGAAGGATAATCTATGAAGAATTTGGTTAGCACATGAGAGTAAAATTCTTTGTGTGACAGGCTTAACATCAAGCTTTTAGGTATAGCCCATGTTTTTGATTTCCCAAAGAGATACACCATATAATATGGTAAACCCTTCGGGGATTTCTGTTTAGGGATAGGGGAAGCTGCCTCCAATGTAATTACTCAAGGGTCGACATGGTTTAGGTGCCAAATTTGCCAAATCATATCACTATTCTGAAGTGTGGGTTTAAGATTATGGTACAAAACATAGAGATAAAAACCACTAACAGTTAAATCATGTTTAATCCCCCTTTATTTATAGGTAGATATGTAACACCTCTGTTACTAGGGTTCAACTGACTCCCCCAAACACATTGAAAGAAACAACTGTAATACAATGTCTCTAGCTGTTTGGGTGGAGGAAATATTATACAGAGATGCAAAAAAAAAAAGTGGGAGTAAACAGATTTTGATCATATAGATCCTTTTCTTTTTTTTTTTTGCTATGGTATTTCTTCCGGTGCTCCGGAGGCACTCCTGCCATCAGCTGTCACCTAAGCACCAATCCTCAAAGGTCAGACCCCCTCCCTTAAGAACACATAACTTACCCTTTGTGGCAGTGTGGTGGGGATCGACTTGACCCACTCCATGTGGATCATTGCCAGGGAGGTGCCTTGTCGGGGTTGACACTGCGGGGACAGCTTCATTAATCCGGGGCTATTTTCCATTTTACTTCCCTGTGGAGGTGGGGCATGCAATGGCACCTGCGGAGAGAGCGCGCATGCATCCACACATGCTCTCCCCAAGCTTCAGCCCCCTCTCTACCCCTTAGCTGCAGCATTGGCGCGCTGCCCCCCAGCAGCTGCTAGGGGCCAGTCCAGTGTCTGCAACTGGAATCCCCCCTCCCTGGAGAAGGAGAGCAGTCCCATGGATGCTCAATCCTTCTCCTCCCTGCCAACCCCCGACGACCTGTGCTCATTCCCGAACACAGGTTGCCGGCGTGGCTTGAGGTAAGGTGTCCAGCGCCTCAGCCCTCAGTGCCACCAGGCCGGCATATAGATCCTTTTAAGTTTTGACATGTGCCTATTATTCCACCATCAAACTTTGATAAGGCCTTCAGTTAATAATATATTCCAGTTATGCATACACATATCACCAGAGCCAAAATAAATGCCTAAAATTTTATGGGACCTTGCTGAACTGGGATGTTAAAAAATTCTGTCTGACTATGACCCACTGTCCCTATAGGGAGGCATTGACATCTGTTAAGGTTATTGTCTGAATATGTCATTTCTAAAAAGAACTGAACTCTGTTGGCAGCCATCTTCAAGATGCCTGATCCGCCAGCAACAGGCACACATCATCAGCATAAGAGATGGATTTAACTTCTATATCTTTACTATGAACTGACAATCCTACAATGTCTTCAAATTGTTTTAACAAATACAACAAATGGTTAAGTGCCAATATACAGTATATAATGAAGGGCTCAATGGACACTCTTGTCTCACACCTCCAGCCACTGCACACTGTTGCCCTAACCAACCATTGACATATGGTTTTACTACTGATTGAGAATAGTACAACCTAATCCAGCCCATAAACACATCTGGAAATCCATGGGCTTTAAGACACAACCATAAATACCTATGACTAACCCTATCAAAGCTTTAGCCTGATCTAGACAGATCAGAAAACCTTGTAACTCTTCATTTTCCCCTTTCTCCAGTATCTCACATAGAAGTATGAGGGCATCATGTATTTTTCTTTCAGGAACGGAGCAAAACTGAAAAGGAAAAGTGATGCTGTCTGGTGTTACTGCTAACCTATTGCATACTAATTTCCCCATGATTTTGCAGTCATCATTAAGTAGAGTGATTGGTCTCCAGTTGTCTAGTAGTGTTCTATCCCCTTTTTTATACAGGAAGATAATTAAGCCCTCATACATACTAGGAGGGAATGAGTTCTTCTCTAAAAAATGGGAGAATAGAAGCAACAATTATTTTTTAAACAAAGGAAACAAGTATTGGTAAAACTCAGACGAAAGCCCATCCAGACCTGGGGTTATATTAGACTGCAGTGTGTGTGTATAACCGACTGCAGTTCTAGCTCAGTAACAGTTGTGGTTAGGGAACACAAAACATGTTCTGGAACTCGTGGGAGGTTGCAAGAGATCAACCACTCTATGACCTTTGAATCTGAAATTAAGGCTGGTTGAAACATATTGCTAACATAACATTGCATTACTTCCAGAATCTCTGTTTTCTCATATACCTCTCTCCCCTCATGATTTTTTTAAACAAGAAACAGTTTTATTCTGCCTTTGTTTGTTATCAAATGGATTGGCACTACCTTGGGCCTCATTTTGTCCAAAGTGTTGTTCTATTTCTAAAGTTTTCATTCTATTATATTATAAGTCTACCATCTGGTTCTTAATACAGTTTATTTGTTCAGTTAAGTCTTCTCCAGAGTCTTGTTGAATTTGAATTAAGATAAATAATTGACCTCTAAGGTCAAAATATTGATCTCTCTTCTGTTTCTCGTTAAGTTGTCCCATGAGTTTAAAGTAAACCTGGAAGTAATGTTTACTATCTTTCCACCATTCGGCCAGGAAATCATAAAGAAACAAAGCAGATACTTAAATCCTTGCATAATGTCTGGATTGTCCAAAAGTCCAATATCTCCAGTACCCCCTACCTTTAGCGGTACCCTCAAAATCTGAAATAGTTGCAGACACAATACAGTGGTCTGAAGTGGCAACAGGTACTACACACTTATGGAAGACTGGTATTGAGGGAGAAACAAACTAGAAATCAATCCTGGTGGAGATGGAGCCTCTATAGTAAGTATGAGGAGCCTGGCCTATTGTATCCTCAAATATGTTCACTAACCCTATGGTATTCAGAACGTAATTCAGATAAGATGCATCACAATACAGTTTATTTGTTTTTAACCCTCAATCTGAAGAAAACGACTGATATTAAAGTCACCTCCAAAAATAATGTTTTTGGACGTATAAAGATATGGCAACATTTTATTCAGTAAGTCTATCCGAGTGGATTTTTGTTGTGGGGCATATATATTAATCAATCTAAAGCCAATACCCTGAAGCTTGACATCTAAAAGCAGTGCCCTGCCTAGATCAGTATCTACTAAATGGGTGACATACTCATCATGAGCCATAAAGCAAGTGTCTTCCTCCTACAAGTATCTGGTGTCTCAGACCAGAAACTAGAACCCCACACCCAAGCAGTGGAGGCAGCAGTAATATAATTTGGGTAAAACAGGCAAGTGTCTTGCAGAAATACCACATTGAAAGTGTAGTCAGAAAAAAGGGCAAAGGTTGCCAGCCTCTTCTTCTCTTACAGAATACTATTAGTATTCAGTGAGGCTATCCACACCTCATACTGCCTCATTTAGATACAAGAGAGAGTGGAACATCTCAAGGAACTTTTCTGGATGAGGCTGTAGCACCCATCCATCTTTTCTTAGTTCTGGATGATATAGAATCCTGAGTCTCTTGTTTGTCAGGATGGGATTGGGCATCAGCCTGAGAGGATTCTAAAGACACGGAATCCAAGTTTCTATTCTTTTCTGAGGTACCCTCCTGTAACACCAAGAAGGGGTTTGCCAAAGTTATGTTGCTGGCGGGGGGGGGGCACCCCTCTTGCAGCTTTCCCTTTCCCCTTGGAATGGACGACCTTAAATTCAGCAGCTTTGTTAGTCGTCAGGAGTGGAGGAGGGGGGCATAACCCCAGGATCAGTTGTTTCCTGGGTTGGCACTGGGGATTCTGTTGGCTAATTACAAGAAGGTGCAGCTGTAGCTGAAGGTGGGTTACAGGTGGAGTTTTCTGAAGGATCATGGGTTTGTGAAGGCCTTCTAGGAGTAGCTTGCCCCGGGGCCCTAAACCCTGAAGCTGTTTTAGATTTCTGGATATAGAAATCCTTGACCCCATAGTCAGCATCTTCTGTATTATGTGAGTCTCAGGGGCAGTCAGTAAAGCAGTGACCTTCCTCATCAGAAAGGTTACATCTCTATGTGTTCCGACAATGGCAGTCTGAGTGGCCCACCTCTCCACATTGAGTATTTTTTTTTCTATTTCTGTACAATTATGTCTATTTATTATCTGTACATAAAAGTGTTATTCTTGGCCTTGTGTAATTCAGGTCCACTGTGTAAATGAGCATGATCAATGGTGTTCACCTGGATAAATAAAGACTTGATTGATTGACTGATTGATTGAGTACACTTAAGTACTTCACAGTTAGGGCTAATGTGTCTAGCCGAGCCACACTTAAAACATCACCTGGGTTGACCAGGGTAGAAAATAAAGCCCTTGTCCTTCCCAATATACATACAGTTTGGGAGGTGCTTTAAGTCATTTCCTTCATAAAAAAGCTAAGCCTGATCCACAACCCCCCATTCCAGAAGCCTTTGTTATCCAAACTGGGCTCTGGAATGCCCTGCAGAGTACATTTTTTCTCTAACCAATACATAATATCAACTAGGTTCACTCCCTCATTACGGAATAACATCGTGATGGCCCAAAAAGATTGCTTTGTGAGAGGTATCACTTGGAACGGGGTCCACAGAGGATTAGTCCTTAAAGACATGTATTTACCCCAGAACATTTCCAGCAAGTCTGGGGTATGAAAACTGACATCAAATGTAAATTCTCCAGGGGCATGGATAAGTGCATAAACATCTGCTGGAGTAAACCCCAGGGACATTTTTAATAATGTTTTACTCACATTAAAGCAGTCAGGAGGAGACTCCATGCCCCCAAGTATCTTAGGTGGACTGCATTCCACCTTTTGCCCAGTTCAATGGGCTTTCTGAAGAAACTGGCATAGATGTGTGTCAGGACAAGGATTCTCACCCTGTGGAATGTCCTCTATCTCTGATTTATTTGGAGAGGGGTCTAGATCCATTGCCTGTGGTGCTTCAGGCTCATCTGTATGCAGTGATGGGAGAAAATGAAATAGTACCTGATGCTGACTCCATCAACCGAGATGCCTCTGTAACAATAGCCGGAGGAGTCTCTGTGTTGTTTCTGTTGGGTGCTCTGTTTGTAGATGCAGGGCCCAGGGTGTCTGTGTCAGCAGTTGGGTCAGGAACTGAGACCCTGCAGCATCCTGTTTCCAGCCCACTCATTCCAGTGCTCTTTCTGGCAACCAGCACTGTGTGACGTCTTGCTGCTCCGACGAAGTTTCTGTGGATGTGATCCTCTGATTAAGCACTGGTTGTGTCGACTCTGTTGTTGAAATGAACACCTTGGCTGCTGACTCCACCGTGGAACTGGGTGAAGTTTCCTGTGAATGTTTTCTCTTTTGCTCATCTTCTTGAAGCTTTCAGTTAGCTTTTTCTCTTTCTCATTCAAGCTGGGATTCAATAGACTGGAGTTCTTGCTGTAGAATAGCTTGCTTTTCTGTGAGCGATAATTCTTCCTGTTCGGCAACTCCCTGTTCGGGTGATTAATTACTCAGGTCCGGGTCACAGCTCAGATCCTCGGAGGCATCCATAAATACTTCTGCTGTTTCTGTATAATGGACATCGATATCAATATGGGTGTCGACAGCACCCTGCAGCACTGCAGGCCCACAACCTGCTTCCATCACGACCACTCCTAGACTGGATTCCTCCATACTGGAGACAGCAGTTCCCCCTACTGAAGGTAGGGGTATTTTTATTGGAAATTTGGACTTCATTACAAACATAAAATAAAGCAAATACAGAAAGTCATACAAAGAAGGAAAAGAAATACCAGGAAAAACATAACATAAGAGGCTCATACATAAGAATTAAACAAAAACATAACCTTAGAAAGAAACTTTATAGGTGATCATCCAAAAACACAAGACTATCTTCAATGTCATTAACAAATTAAGATATCCATTCATCGCAGTTGACCCATTGATGTTTAATGTTTTCTTCAGGGAAGCATAATATGTCTAACTGAAAAGTTTTTTGTACCGTCTTCTGTATATTAGTAAGCAGTTCTAAATGGGATACCATTCTTTGCTGGAGAACCCTCATACAGCGGGCCTGCCAAATAAAATATCTAATGATGGTAAAAATAACATATAACGTGTCATCATGTTATTTACCCCAGGACCGGCTTGTGGTCCATATACTACAACTGAATATGATAGAGATAAAAAAGAATCTCCTTCCATTTAGTGGCAAGAAATGCCCAGAAGTCTTTTACATAAACACATTCAAAAAATAAATGCTGTTGTGTCTCAAAAATTTGCCCACAAGAGTCCTTAGGGCAATACCTGTCTGAGATTTGTTTGTGCTTATTATTCCCTCTGACACTCAATCTACCATAATTGCCTAGCCAGATACAGTCCCAAGTAAAGGGCAGGCTTCTATGATTATTCAGTTGTTTAAGACCCCCCTGGACATGAATATTCTGACAGAGTGGGAATTCCACAGTAGTCTGACATTCTGTCTGCAATATAGCCTTATAGATAGACTTCCTAGCAGACAACTGAAGCTGATTTGGGGTGAAGCCCCATTTTATAGCATTCTTGAAGCTGTCTAGGCCATACTGTGGGACCACCATATTTCTGCCTAGTAACCTTGTCTTACCCAATGCCCATGGTGACAGACACGGCTGTAGCCATTTGTCCACCAGCGGTTTCCATCCTTTTGCCCCAGGATTCAACATTAGACCTATATCATAGCACAAAGAAATGCTAAAATAAAAGGCTTCAGGGTGTACCATGTTCAACCCCCCCCCCCCACAATTGTGCGGTAAGTGAACTCCCATTTGATTGGGTTCAACCTGGATCCCCAAAAGGCTTGAAAAACACTGTTATAATGTTCTGAGGAGGGGGATAAATAACAAACATATACAAAAATATCAACCAAAAGGGTTTTGATCAGAACAACCATTTGTTTCTTTGAGAGCTGTTGCCCCATCCACCCACTAACCAACTTGTTAGCCCAAGCTACCCCCTTCTCCCAGTTCTGGAATGCAATATCACCAGGGCCACATTCTATCCCCAAAACTAAAATAGGATCCTGTGAAACCTTAATGCCTGCAATAAGACCTGAGGGGGGTAGAGGGAAAGGTCCCAGGGTAACCCCTTTACTTTTTCCCAAATTACTTTTGGACCCAGACATAGCCGAGAAATCTTGCAATGTGGTAGCTAAGGAAGCTTCAGAGGAAGTAGGGGCTAATGTTAGAACCAGGTCATCTGCCTAAGCCAGAACTTTTACAGGTGGGGAATCTGGAGTAGCTGTGATCTCTTTTATACCCCTGTTGGAGACCAAATGTCGAATCAAGATGTTGATTGCAAATAAATAAAAGAGGGGACTAAGAAGGCATCCCTGCCTGACATCTCTACAAATCTTAATTTTCCTACCATATCACCATTAACATTAGATACAATAAACACACCTTTATACATATTTTCAATCCAGGCTACAAATACCTCAGGTATACCAAAGGCAAACAGAGTAGAAAACAGAAACTTTTGTGATAATCTGTTGAATACCTTTTCCTGCTCAATTCCTATAACATAACCTTGTACTGTATATCCTCTTGTGCCCCTTAAAAAAAGTTCTCTCAATACAATTAAGTTGTCCTGTTGCTTTCTATAAGGAATAGCACAGGTTTGGGAGGGTCTAATGAGATATTTTGAGACCTTCAACAATCAAGTCAGCAAAATCTTGCTCAAAATCTTGAGGTCAGTATTAAGTAGACTAAGTGGTCACCAGTTACCTATGTCAGATCTGGGACCCTTCTTGTGCAGGAGAACTAAAACTGCCTCCTGCACGGATGCAGCATAATTGGCAGTGGCCAACATGTGATTAAACAAGATGGCCAAAGCAGGGGCTATGTCAGAACTAAACATTTTGTACAGACCTGACCCCAGACCATCAGAACCAGAGGCCGTGCCAGAAGTCAGCTGAGAAATGGCATGAACTACCTCCTCAGTAGAGATGTCCTGAATCAAATCTCTTGCTTCTTCCTCTGTAACCTGGGGCAGACCCAGGGAATTTAGACAATCCCTGGCATCTAAGTTAAGGGAGTCTTCCATAAAGAGATCTTCTACGTGATGATCAACCATCTCTACAATCTGTTGTGGTGTCATAACTATTTGTCCTGTAGGGGTCTGAAGCTCTTTAATCACCCTACTGTCTATCCTGGACTTGCATTCTTCATAGGGATCCAAGGATTCCTTCTACACATATGTGCCAAACCTAAGCTCCTGATTAAGGGATTTGGCACAGTTGTACTGTATGTCTGCCATTTGTTTTTTTATATTACTAATTTGGGAACCAAAGTCATAGTGTGTCAGTTCAGTTTGTGAGATCAAGTGTGGTGCCATAACTGTAAATAATGTAAATAGTCTTTGTTGACAATATACTGTAGTTGGCCCTGTTTTGAAATAAAACTTGCCAGGATGTTTTTGTGTTTTCCCACCAATTTGGAAATGTTATCATAGCATTCAGCTACAGTGAGCCTGGCAGCCCATTCCTTTCACCACATACGCAGTACTTTTGGGTCATCTAACATAGACTCATTAAGCCTCCATTTGTTTTTTTTACAACGTGGGACAGAATCCCATGTAACCTGCATTTTGATAGCCACATGGTCTGAGAATTCACTTGGTAAAGTACTAATGTCTAAAATCCTCAGGACTGGAGATATAAATCTAAAATCTATTCGGGTCTGAAGGGGTCCCCCAAAACAAGTGAATCCCCCTGAGAGGTGCAACTTCTGGTATGCATCAACCAGACCCGCAGTGTTTAATATTTGCTGCAAGGTCATGGAGTCACAAAATAATTTAGCAGTTTGTAGTCCCCTATCAGTTTCTTTTAAGCCACAGTTAAAATTACCCAACCAGACCAAAAGGTGTGATGTATGGAGGAAGGGCTGAATTGCCCTAAATAAAGCTACCCTCTGAGCCTTTGTCTGGGGGGCGTAGGTGGCTATCAATTGGAACCTTTCAGGGAAAAAGGAAATATCTAAAAGAAGGGCTCTACCTGGGTGAATATCTACTAGCCAAGAGACTTTGAGGAAGGGGTTATTCAGGAGGATGCCTTTACAGGTATCGACACCAATAGACCAAAATGAAGGGTCCAGAGACCATGTTTTAGAGGCCAGCTGAAGTTCAAAATGGGTTTTGAGACATGTGTCCTGGATGCACAGAATGTCACTATTGTGTCTTTGCAGTGAAAACAGAGCTCCCGCATGCTTCCATTTGCTCTTAATACTGATGGGCCCTATATGCCGGAGGCATGTAACCCACCAGCATAGCTCCACACCTGCAGACGGGTGAACACCCACCGTTATTCACTAATGGCTGCCACCTGTCCATGGCACTGTCCCCCAGGTGTTCAGGACCGCCACAGGGTGGCCGTGGGTGGATTCGCAGACTCAGCCAGGCATCTAATCAGATGTCTGGCATGGGTCCCAGAGTGGATCCTTTGTGCAATGGCGGGGGTAGGGGTGCATGAATGCCTACTGCAGGAACTCGGACCCATGCAGCATGTACCTATCACCCTGTGGACTGCTGCACCAGCCATTCAGAAGGGCACCCTCCCGGCACACAGATGGCCCCCGATGGAGTAACCCCATCACCAGCCTGTAGGCTCCCCCCTAGCACAGCAGTGCCTGTAACCCACAGTATCAACCCTCTCTGACCCCAGTCCTGTGCCCAGCACCCCTGAGCCCTACTGTGAGCAGCTTCAGCCCCCCCACTCACACACAGAGCCCTGAACCCCGGTGCATGCTGCCAGCCCCCCAGTACCCCTTCCTCACATTGCTGACCAGTGTACCCCACCCACCCACCATAGCACCAATCACCCCTGCCCCCATACCATCCCTCCTGTGCCACGGCCAGGACCAGACAGTGGATCAGCCCACCCATACCTCCATGGCCGCTGGCCATCCAAGTGCTGCAAGGAGCGCAATGCCTGTAAATAGGCAGAGCACTTCCGGCAGCACTTGGACAGTCGGCAGCTGTGGAGGTGTGGGTGGGCTGCACCACTGGCAGGTACTGACAGTGGCACTGGTGGGAGGGTATATGGACAGAGGGGGTTCGTTACTGCTGGGGTGGGTGGAGGGGGTATACTGGCCACCACTGTTGGGGTGGGGGCAGTACTGATGGATCTTTGGTACAGGACAGTACCCATAGGCAGACATGGGGCAACTGGGGGGGCAGCAGACATGCAGACACACTGAATGGGGCAGGTGCTCCACTTGGGGGGTGTGTGCTGCCATGACTGGTGGGTGCTGCCTTGTGTTGGAGTGGGGAGCACAGAACCATACAGGGGCGGGATGCGATGTGTTGGTGGAGGGGGGGTTGCCTGTGCACAAACTGGGTGGTGGGTGTGGTTACAGAACGGCAGCACCTTGTGTCATAATTTTCAGGCACTCACCCAATCAGCTGTCCCTGCCCTCCCCATCTGCCTTGTGGGCTGGGGTGGCATGGACAGCTGCTTTATGGTCCTGTTGCATCCAGCAGGTGGTTTCTATGGGGGCATGCAGTGAGTTATGGCAGGGTCACTGCTGCCATAACCTGCTGCGCACTATGCCAACCTGTGGATCACATTATGCACCTTTGTGACTGTCGCGTAGTGCCAGCCCACCCCTGGTATGCCCACCACCCACCCCTGGTGCATTGCTGTCTGCGTGGCCAGGGGATTGGGCATGCAACTGTCATGTGCCTGGGTCGTGAATGCCACTCAGGGTCCATGGGACACCACTCCATGACATTCACACATTATTGATGCCAATGTGCCTGGTTTATGTGGTGCTTTGGCATAGTGCATAGGGCCCATTGATGTTAAGCATGGATACAGTGAGGGTATGCGTCAGGAAAAAATAAAGTAAAATCAGAGTCATGAATATTGGGGGGACAATTACGGTGTTCTAGAGGTCCGTCTCTGCCTTGTTCCCTTGGCTATTGAATCTTCTCCCCCTCCTTCCTCAATATCCATAGTGGAGGCAATAGAGGAGGTATCAGTGCCTTCATCATCAGATTCTCTTTCTGTCCCTTCAAAATTAAGAACTGCATACTTGTTCCCTGCCTTTCATGAGTGAGAGTCTGCAGCCTTAACTGATCTTTTGGGAACAGCTTTTCCCAATCTGGTTCTCTTTTTCTGGGTTACCAATCTTAAAGGGTCTGTCCTTTCTGGCAGGTGGGGGGGCACATTTCAGAGACCATAGTGCCCTCTTCACATACTGGAGGGGTGACTTCTTCATCGAAAGTAGTAGTTATCTGAACTGGGGTTGTTGGTTCTGCCTCCATAGGCTGGGGGTTGGGGTCCTGTGTCTCGAGGGGTACCTGTAAGGGGGGGGACCTGTGTCCTCAAGGTGTCATGTGCTGCTCTTAAGCTTTGCTCTGCCACTCTTTTTGCTTGCTGTTGCTGAGCAACATTAGTAAGATCTTCATGGGAGCAACAGTCCTCCTGGTTGTGAGAGGCCCATGGGCAGCACCCATATGCATGGCCAGTGCACTCACAGAGATTGCATTTAAAACGGTTTAAGCAAGAGGAGGCTTTATAGCCATACTCCAAGCAATGGCTATAGTGGGAGGTGTCACAAGCTGAGCTGAGATGGGAACGGGACCCACATTTAAAACAAGAACATGGTTGCTGTATATAAAATATAGAGCCTCTGTCTTTACCTAGAAAGAAAGAGCTAGGGAGGTGGACTGGCCCAGAGTTGGTGAAATACAGTTTAATGCAAACCCTCCAGCCCCCGTCCCAAATCTGCTCACTGTTCGGGTTGGGGTGGGTCTACCTAAAACCTCACACCTCTGTCTTAACTAGAAGAGGATATCCTCAATGTTCACCCCTTCATTTTTGAACATGACTATAATGTTCTTGACCAGGGGTTTTGTCAAGGGAACAGCTTGAGAGGGAATCTACACAGGGTTGTTCCTTAATGCTTGATACTGTACCCAAAAGCAATCCAAACTAGAAACATTTTTAAAACTAACGTCGAAGATAGAATTACCCAAGCTAATAAAGGTGAAAATCTCTGATGAAAAGAACTTCATGAAGCCTTTCAGCAACACTCTTGCGACATGAATTCTGTCAGGGGGGTGCTCTAGACCACCTTTACATAATAACCTGACAGTGTTACATCTTGCAGCTGGTTCTCCTTTGTTTGAAAATAAATCAGAGGTTAAACATTAGGTCTAACCTTGTCCTACCTTATGGATCTTGCTGTATTTCTTCAGAGGGGCCTAACCTTACAGGCTCCTCTTCTACCTGGGCACTAGTAGGGGGAGCGTTTTCAGAGAGGGCCTCATCTAAATCATTAGCAATCACCTCAGTGAGTACAGGTATAGCAGAGATATTTGTAAGTACAGGTAAAGCAGTTATTTGTATTAATAACAGTAGAATCAGAAATATTACCCCAGAGTATGTTGGAGCTTGGACAGGTTCCAGCAGTGGCGGCCACATTACTTGATGTAGCAGCAGTCAGTTGTTGAAAGGAGGGATCCAAAGGATCATTAGTCCTTTGACCAGAAGGCCCCTGAATCCAGCCTATGTCTTCTAAGGCATGGACTGGGGACCAATTCCCTTCCCCAATGGTGGTGTTTTGTGGGGCTGATGATTGCACAGTTTTCGGTGGGACCTTAGGAAGAGGCTTTCCCCAGCCAGAACAGTTCTGTTTTTTCGGAAAGGAGTAAACAATGTCAGAGAATTCACATGCACAGGCCTAGTAGAGGAGACATTCGTGTTGTTATGTAAGCTGTGGGCCTGCTGACCAGTTCCTAAATGCTGCTTAACAGGTCTTTTGTCTTGAGGTGATGGAGAAGAAGCAGAGAGAGTTGACTGTTGGCACAAGGCTTCTGAGCCATTTTCACTTCCAGCCGCAACTTGCACATCACTCGGTTCGTCCATAACAGCGATCTACGTTCATGAAGTGTCAGGCTTTTATGTCTGTGCATCTGCTGAAGGCTGACTCATCCTACTCTTGACAGCCGATGCAGGGGATTTGACTGCAGCCTGCCTGGAAAACGTTACCAGTTCTGCTTCCAACTCTTTTGCCTTTTGTAAACATTTAATCTTTTCAGACTGCAGAAATTACAATCAGTTCATGCATGGCTCTTTCACAACTGCATCTTTTAAAACTTTAGGAGACTGTTGAGTCAATACCTTTTCATTTGAAATAGGAAAGGTTTCTTCCTGAATAAACTCAGAGGAAAAGAAGCCATTAGTAGCCGTGTCATCTTCTGAAAGCTCAGCAGCAGCCATTGCCAGGTTGACAGCCTCTTTAGTTGAGAGATTAGGGAAGAGGCTTTCTCCCCTGCCTCATCAACATCCATCTTGTCCACAGGCTCCTCCAAAGTGGCCATCTTGGGAAAGATGGCCAAGGGTTCCCCCTACAGACAGGGTAGGGCAATTTTTATTATAAGTGGAATTCATTACACATAATAAAATACAACATACAAATATAAAGACATGAATTTCAAAGAAAAATCTAATTAGATACATTCCTCATAGCATTTAACAACAAAAGGAAACAAACGTAAGAATATAAATAAAGCTATTACATAAACCAAAATTAAATTCTTTGAAGTATATTGAAATTGGCACTTCAAACCCTGTAACTCAACCAAGTTATACTATTTAACCATAAGTGTTGTGCTTTTTCCCATGGATATCTTTACATATCCGCTGTCCGTATACTTTGCAGAGAGTATCTTATATTCCACAAAAGCTCTTCATATGTACCTGTTTTTTGCTGCAGAAATAGCAGGCATCTTGATTGCTATAGAAAATACCTAATTAAGGCCAAAGCAATATACAAGGTATCCTTGTGATACTTACTCAAACTATTATCATCTGGCCCATACATAATAATTTGATAGTCAGGGGCAGCTAAATGAGGTTCTACCCAGGAATTTCACAGATAACTCCAAAAGGAATGAGCATAAGGACATTCTAAAAACAGATACTGCTGAATTTCCACCTCCTGTACACATTTTTACCTTGGGCAGTATCATTCTGATATCTGCTTATGTTTGCTATTCCCTTTGACCCCTAATCTACCATAATTACTTAACCAAGTAGTATCCCGAATAAAGGCTGAAAGTCTAATACTGAACAATTGTTGTATAATTTCAGCTTTTTTATTTACCGGATACCCTGGAAATTCCACCTCTGAACTGCTTTCAGCTGCTATTATTACTGCATAAATACTTTTCCTGTCCATAGTTAATAATTGTGTAGAAGTAACACCCCATCTTATCACATTTTTAATACAATTTCTCCCATGATCTGGGGTTTTCAAGGGGAGGAATCTCATCTTTTTACTGTCCCATGCTGGTTTACAAAGGAATAGCCATTCTTGGACTAGAAGTAGCCAATATTTAGTGCCTGGTCATAAAGAAGGGCTAATATTGTAGGACAAAAACAAACTAAAGAAAAAAGCAATGGGATGTATCATTCCAACCCCTCCCTTATTAATAGGGAGATACATGAGCTCCCTCTCAATAGGGTTTGGTCTTGAGCCCCAGAAGGCCTGGAAAAAATCCCCAATAGGCTTGTACTTATAGACTGTGGAGGAGGAAAGATGTAACTAAGGTGCAAAAACTGGGGACTCAATAAGGACTTAATCAACAAAACTCTCCTTTTTTTGGATATTTGTTGTCCTTTCCAACTGGCAACCATCCTATCTGCTTGTTATACCTTCATTTCCCAATTCAAATGAGCTATATCCCCAGGTTCAAATTTGACTCCTAATATAGTTCTAGGATCTGCTGTTACTGTGATGCCTGCCCATAAACCTGTATTTGGCAACTTTGTGTGTCCCAAAATAACTCCCTTACTTTTCTCAAAATTTATTTTGGATCCTGATAAATATGAGAACTGTGCTAACACTGCTGTTAATGCCATTTCTGATGAGTTAGCTGAAAGGGTTAAAACGAGGTAATCAGCATAGGCCAATGCTTTGACCTGAAAAGACTCCATAAGTGTGATCCCCAATAACTCATCATGAGCTAATACTAATCTAATTAACACATCAATGCAAAAAGCATAGAGGAGTGGGCTGAGAGGACAGCCTTGCTCCCCCCCCCCCACAAAACTTTACCTTTCTCCCAAACCAACCATTGATATTAGGCCACAAGAATGATGCATTATACATTGCTTTAATCCAATAAACAACAGTTTTTGGAATACCAAACCCCAAAAGTGTGGAAAATAAAAAGTGGTGAGAAAGCCTATCAAAGACTTTTTCCTGGTCCAAGCTAAAAATATATCCTGTTTTACTCTCTACATTCCCTTTGAAGAGTAGTTCTCTTAATGTAATTAAGTTATCATGTTGCCTTCTACCCTGTAAGGCACATGTTTGGAATGGACTAATCAAATATTGAGCTACAATAGAAAGTCTTGCTAGCAATATTTTACTCAGAATTTTCAGGTCTGTTTTTAATAAATTTAGAGGCCTCTAATTCCCAATCTCCTTATGGGACCCCTTTTTATGGATAAGTACAAGGACTGCATCCCTCATCAAAGTGGAGTACTGAGAGGTGTTCAATATATGGTTATACAGAATTACCAAAGCAGGGGATAAATCCTGTATGAAAGTTTTGTAAAATCCAGAACTAAGCCCATCTGAACCAGGGGCCGTATTAGAAGATAACTGTATAATAGCAGCCTTAACCTCTTCGAAGGATAGTTCAGTCACAAGGCTCTGAGCATCTGCTTCTGGAACCCTAGGTAATCCTAGGGATTCCAGAATATCTAGTACCTCGGGTTCCGGGGGGGGGGGGTGGTGAGACCAAAGGTCTGTGTCATCTGGTCCTCTACTACTTCCAGTAAATTTTGCGGGGTGCTTACAATTCTCCCTTTAGGGGAGGTTAACTCAGTAATTACTCTTTTCTCCATCCTATCCCTACTCTTCTTATATGGGTCTAAAGACCCTTTCGAGATCTGTGTATCAAACCTGAGTTCTCGCTGTTAGGTCCTGGCCCTATTGTACTGAAAGGATACCATTTGAGATTTTAAGGTACTAACTTGTGTACTTAAATCCTGTCCTGTGGTCTCCATTTGGGAAATAACTCTGTGCAACTGATGTCAAAGCTGTAAATATGTTAAATAGTCTGATGTGGATTGAGAATGTGCGCGTTGCTGAAAACAGTGGCACCAAGAATATTTTGTGTCCTCCCACCATTCCAGAACGTCCGAATAACATTCTACCACAGATAATCTGGCAGCCCATTCCTTCCTCCATGCCTTCTGAAGAGGGGGTCAACAAGGACAGATTCATTCAACTTCCAGTAAGATTTCAAACATTGTGAGTTAGATCCACATGGGGGTCTTAATGTAATAAACATGTGGTCTGTGAATTCACAAGAAGAAAGAAATACTTCTTGTATTTTTAGCACCAAAGACACAAAAATGAAGTCAATTCTAGTTTTTAGAGGGCCCCTATGGTAAGTATACCCACCCTTAGTATGCTGCTTTCTGTAGGCATCAACTAGCCCTGCATGACTTAACATTTTCTGTAAGGCAATGGAATCAGAGAACATTTTCTCTATTTGTTGGCCCCAATCTGTTTTAGTTAGGCTGTAGCTAAAATCCCCCAACCAATACACAGATCTAGAAGTGTGCAAAAACGGTTGTACCTCTTTAAATAAAGTAACCCTCTAAGCCTTTGTTTGAGGGGCATATACCGCAATCAACCAGAGTCTATTAGAGTGATAAGAAATATCCAATAAAAGGGCTCGCCCTGGATGGATATCAACCAACCGGGATACCTTCAACTGGGAATTAGCAAACAGAATGCCCACCCCATCACAGACATCTGTGCTGGAAGACAAGAAGGATGGGCCTAAAGTCCATGATCTAGACGCCTGTTGTAATTCATAAGTGGTTTTCAAATGGGTATCCAACACACAAGTGATATCACTATGTAGATTCTGTAAATACAACATAGCCCCCATTCTTTTTTTTTTTTTCATTTTTCACTCTATTAATTTTGATAGTGCTGATGGTGAGTTGGCTCATCTAAAGAGATCTGTAGTAAACATAGCATACCAAAAGGAAAAAACTTATGGGGTTCTAGAAGTTCTACATTGCCTGATACACTTGGCTATAGATCCCTCCCCACCCCCTTCTGTATCTGTGTTAGAGATAATGGAGGATGAATCTGAGTCATCCCCCTCTGAATCCCTATATGTACTATCATTGGGAAGAGGAGAATATCTATTCCCTGTTTTCCAAGACACTGGGCTCTGCCCAGATTTTTTCAAGTTTTGTTTGGATCTCTGAACCCCTGACCTCCCAGATCTAGGCCTTTTTTTTCTCAGTGACTGCCTGAAATTCTTCATCCTTGTCTGTGGTGGGGCATAGCCCTTTGTTCTGCCTCAGTTTCCTCCAGCCAAAAGTTTATGTTTGGGTCAGGACGTTCTACCACTACCTGTGATGTTGTAGCCTCTTGTGCACCTTCTGATGCTTCCATCAGCTCTACTTGTGGTATCACCACCTGTTGGGGGGAGGGTTGTGGATTTACCTCTAATGTTGCCTGCAAATCCTGAGCTACAACCCTTTTTGCTTGCTGGTGCTGTGCAATGTTAATCAGACCTTCTTGATAGGGGCAATCTTCTCTCTTGTGGGATGTCCAGGGACAACGCCCATAGGCATGTCCTGTTTGTTCACACAAATTACACTTAAATAGGTTTAGACATGCAGAGGAAGCATGTCCAAACCCCAAGCATTGGCTGCAGCATCGGCAATCACAGGCAGGGCTAAGGTGAGCTCTTGAATTACATTTAAAACAGGACCTTGTTTGTCCACTATAAAAGATGGACCCTTGGTCTTTGCCTAATAAAAAGAACTAGGAAGTTGCATAGGCCCAGAATCCATGGAATGTAATTTAACCTTTATGCGCCAGCCCCCATCCCAGATTTGCTCACTGTCTAGTGTAGGCAGAGGTTTCCCCAGAATCTCACAGCATTGGCATAACCAGAACAGTATGTCCTCCACATGGACCCCCTCATTTTTAAACATGACTGTAATTGTCTTTACCAGTGGTTTAGTCAGTGCAAAAGCATGGAAGGGGATCCAAACAGGGGTATTCTTAAGTACCTGATAGTGTTACCAAAAGCAGTCTAGGTTAGAAACACTCTTAAAGCTTGCATCATAGTTCCCATTCCCTAAGCAACAATCTCATAGGAGAAGTAACGCATAGACATTTTCAATAAGTTCCTAACAATATACACTGTATTAGGAGGCTCTTCAAGCCCCCCTTTGTACAGTAGTCTAACCGCATTGTGCCAAGAGGCCAGCTCACCCTTGGTTGCAAAGAGGTCAGTTATCTTAAAAATGGGATCTGAGGTAATACCTTCTACCTGCCTAATTCCCTCTACCTGCCCAACCCATTCAGGTTCTGCAATACTGGGAGGTACAGTATCTGCTAAATCAGATGTAACCTGTGCATGTACATCATTAACATCAACAATATTTGTAACTTGCATTGAGTCATTTTAAGAATTACCCCAGGGTATAGAAGAGCTCTCTTGAGGAACCTTGTCGGTGGCCACTGGAGAAACTGAATTTTTCAGTAGAACTTGGTATGAAGTATCCGTAGGATCAGGCGACCAGTTTCCAGAGAGGTCTTGTGACCATCCTGCACCCTCTAATGCTGCTTTGGGGGACCAGTCTATTGCATCCAGTTCTGTTTCTATTATGTTCCCCCAATCTCTTGTGCATGGTCTCTCCTACGAACATACGAACATACAAAATTTGCCACCAGATAAAGGCCTAGAGGTCTATCAAGTCTGCTCGAATGTGCAGCTAGCACCCCTTATTCTGCAGCTGCCCTTAAATGAAAAAGTACGTTCCATTGAGAGACGAGTTGCCACTGGTGCTGGTGGAGGCTTTTTTTACTTCAGCCTGAGACCTCATAACCATTCCTGGTCTCAAACGCTGTCTTTGCAGTCACAGGGGGTTATTTTTTACATCTTTGTTGGGAGGCTTTAGGCACACAGCAGGATCTCCATTTTAACTGCTAGCTTCTAGCACTTCAGCAGATATCCTCCCACTGTCCACCACCACTGTTTCCTCCACCTCTGGAGTGCTTATTGGGTGAATCATTACTGCTGACTCTTTCAATTCTATTTTGACGGAAGTACCAGGGAGAGTGTCAGCCGCTAGCAGGTTTTGCAAATTAGATAGAGCTTCGTCAAACTCCTGCAATCATTTAAGCTGTTTCTTTTTCTGATTTGTTTTAAAATTCCAGTTGGGTTTGTATATTAACAGTCTGAGCAAGGTCTATAGTAGAAACAAAAAGGCCAGGTCCAGCCCTACCATTCTCAGTGTTTGCCAGTGGTGAATCTGGTGTCATTTCTAAATCTTCTTAAGCTGTAGGTTCCATATCAGGCTGTAAATTCTTGTTTACCACAACAGTGTTTAAAGCTTCAGAGCCCAGTACTGTAGAGGAATCTTGGGCAGTGTTATGACCCACTTCCACCATCATTGAAGTCTCAGATGGACTGGCCAGAGCACTGGCCAGCCCAAGGGTTCCCCCTACAGGTCAGTAGGGGAATTTTTTTATTGAAATTAAAATAAATTATATACAATTCTGTATTTCATCATACAAGAACATAAAACAATAAAGAAAGAAAAAAACTTTAGATAAATAATACACCATATCATTTCTCTAAGCACTCAAATCCTACTATTAACATCCCCTCCCTCTCCTTTTTTTAAGTACAATAACAGGAACATGCTAAATTATATACAAGGCAGTATTACATCATTCAAACCTTTTACATAGTATACATTTTCATTTTAACTTGAACTGACTATAAAATACTTAATCTCATTCAAAAATCATAGCAAGAATTCTGGAATAAAAGGGGATTAAATAAAATCAAATTGATTCCAATATTTAGACCAAGTCTGTAAGTCATATTTCCTAAATTCTCTTTGTTTCAAGGATCTCAAATCAGATTGTAAAATATAAAACAGTTCCATTTCTGATATCATTTGTTGTTGCAACACTAAGTGACATCTGCATATCCAGAGCCAATATAACAAATGCACATGTATCAAACAGAAAGTTCTTAAAACCCTCTGTTCCATTGTCTTCTAAGGAATTCCATAAAACAAAATGTTAGATGCTGGAGGAAAGTCTATTCCTTGCTTCCATCTATTTTTTAAAATATCCCAAAATCAAACCACATAAGCACATTGAAAATATAAATGATCTATTGTTTCTAATTTCATAATACATTCCGCTCTCGGGCAATATCTTTCATGTAATGCCTTATGCTTTTGATTCCCTTTTATGTTAATTCTATTATGAATACCCAACCATACAGTATCCCACATTGGAATGGGAATACGACTATCCATAGTGTATTCTGATATACATGCTTGATTTGCCTTTGAAAAGGTTGCAGATTGGTATTCAATAAAATATGTACTCAAAATATGTTTATATAAAGCTTTGCGTGTCATAGTTTGGACTTGTTCAAAACCAATTCTCCATAATTTAATCTTATCAAAATAAAACTCTCATCTTTTAGCTAATCTTGGACTTCACTTATTTTTGTGTAAAAAAACATTTCCCTTCCATTCCTGCAGTATGCCTGTTAAGGTTAAATAACCCCATTTCCCCCACAACGGTTTTGTTTGGCCTATAAGAGGTACCAAGTTAGAATATAAAAAATTAGAGAAGAAAAACAAAACCGGATTTAACATATTAACCCCTCCTTCTTGTAGCCCTAAGTATACTACATTCCTCTTAACTGGGTTCAGCCTGCTCCCCCAAAAACAACTAAAGAACAATCCTAATAAAGAAACTTCTAACATCTTAGATAATGGAAAATAAGACTGATACATAAAAAGAGAGGAACCAAAAAGGTTTTAATATTATACACTCTCTTTTTTTGATACCTTCCATTTATTCCAGGCTGCTACTTTTATTTTCCCTTTATTTAATGCCTTATCCCAATTATAATAAGCCATATCATCCCGGCCTAAATATATCCCCAATACACAGCATGGTTCCATGGCTACCAGGTACTCTCTCACCCACTCTTGAGATGCTGGGTATCCAGCTATCCTCATTACTTTTCTTTTAGTTAAATTGAGACGTGCACCTGAAATTCTTCCCACTGTTTGTATTACCGCACAAGCAATCTGTAAAGAAGATTCATCTTTTAATATTAAACATAAATCATCAGAATAAGCTAAAGCTTTACACTGATGTTCATCATAACCATTTATGCCATAAATTCTTGGAGATTTTTGTAATATCCTTAATAAAGGATCCAAAGCAAAAACATATAGACTCGGGCTCAAGAGGCACCCTTGTCGAACTCCTTTTAAGATTTTATGTCTATCCCCCCCGCATTTTCATATGGAATTACATATGCTAGAGCATAGCACAGACAAATCCATTGAATGAACTCATTTGGAATTCCATAAGCACTCAAAGTTGACCACAAAAAGAAATGTGAAACTTCATCAAAAGCCTTGCCTTGATCTAAACTAATCAAATTACCTTCCTGCTTCCTTCCCAGAGTAGCATTATTTGTGGGTTCCATAAGTTCGCGTAATAAAAAAAGGGTGTCAGAAACACATCGTCCTGGGACCCCACAAAATTGCCTAGGGCTAATCAAATCATTCATGACATGTGACAACCTATTATTTAACAATTTAGAAAATATTTTAAAGTCAGTATTAAGCAAAGTAAGTGGTCTCCAATTCCCAATTACTTCTCTATTCCCATTTTTGTATGAAAAAATAATCAAACCCTCATAGAATTGAGTAGGTAAGCTATAATCCAATAGAAAAAAATTATATAGTTGTACTAATTCTATATGCATTAAGTCCCACAATACCCCATACAATTCATTCGATAACCCATCAGAGCCTGGGGAAACTCCTTTATGGAGGGAATGAATGACATCTTGATTTCTGTCGTTGTAAAAGGACACACAAGAAATGCCTTCTGTTCAGGTGTTACCTGGGGAAGATCTGCAGCCTGCAGTAAATGTGTTACATCCTGTGAATCCTCTACAGGGTAACTAAAGGTATCCTGAACGTACTTATTCAAGGCCTCAATAATACCAACATTTTCTCTCTGAACTGTCCCTTCATCTGAAATTAGGCCTGTAAAAATACATTTATCTGTTCTACAGTAGCTTGCAAAAAAAGGGTTGACTTGTTCGGCTTTCCCTTGCATACCAAATTGCTGTTCTTTTTGCAAGGAACAAAATCTATTATATTGTAGGTCCCCATCTCTTGTTTAACTGCCCTTATTTCCTCACTTAAGTCTATTGCTTAATTTATCTGCCGAGTCAACAATACACCTAATTCATTTCGGAGTTTGTTATATTGCTCCATTTTCATAGAAGCTTTGTTTTCCCCATCTGAGAGAGAAACCCAATTAAACATATTTTAAAATCCTCCCACCAAAGGCTTATGTTCTCATATAAAAACAAAGTAGTTAATTTATCTTGCACTACTATTTGTAATTCTGTTCTAATATGTTCCTCTTCCAACAAAGAACTATTCATCCGCCAGTATCCTTGTTCTGTCTTCCTAGCTGGAAAGGAAGTAATAGACATACCTAACAACAAGTGATCCAAATATTCAATAGGTATAACTTTAACAGTATCTATTTTTAATGTTTTTTTAATGAACATAAACTCTATTTGTGAAAAAAGTGCTCCTTTAAAAAAGGTGAGTTTTGGAACTTGCTTAATACTTTCTTGTACATAGTGCAATCCAGCCTGATACAAAACCTGTTTAAGAAAGGTTTTATCACAATGCTGTTTCTCTCTATCTGTTTTGGAGAGGAAATTTTATTAAACCTCCCCCCAACAAAAATTTGTCTTCCTGTATGTAAAAAGGATTGTATTTTTTACGTCAGTTCTATTCTAGAACATTTTGTCTGCGGATTATACACATTTAATAATCGACTGGACAAACCTCTTATCTCAACATCTAGCATAAATACTCTTCCAGGCGCTATATCTACTTGTCTATGCAACTTTCCATTTGTTGGTGGAAAAACAAAACCTCACTCCACTACAAGTCTCTTCCCCTAGTGACCAATAAGATAATCCTCGTCCCCAATCTTGAGAAGCTTGAGCACTTTCTCTTACTGTATGCAGCCTAGTATCCTGCACAAAAATCACATCATAAGACAAGGATTGCAGTACACTAAAAGTTGTTAACCATTTCCTAGCCGATTTAATACTATTTACATTCAACTAGCAAAATGCGAGTTAAAGGGCTCAGGGAGGTTTTTTTTTCACTTTACCACTGGATCGAGTAACCCTCTTTTGTGCTGGCAAGGCCTGTAACTTGTGAGTCAAAAAATTCTTATCTGTTACCAATGATTCAGAATCCAATTTTTGTGAATGAACATTGTCCTCTATAGGGTGTTCTAAATCAACCTGCTCTCCCCAAGATTCAAATGGAGCAAATCTGTTTGACAAAGGCAATGGAGATAAAGGAACACCTGAGCTGGTTATGCCCATAGACCCACTTCTGAAGGGGACTATCTCCAATCTAGATGGTAAAGGCAGTTCTACTAATTCTTCCCCATCTTCTTTGTTAGAATTTTCAAAATGGATACTACATGGGGAGTCCTGGAGTGAAACATTCCCTCCTCTTTGTGGAGAGCCCAGGGGAGTAGCATATGGAGTGACTTGTGACACCAAAGGAGTCTTCTGTGATTCTGAGATAATAACTCCACTTTGTGAACTCCTAGAGTTTGTTGTAGAAGCTATCAGTGGAAAGTTTATACTGGGAGTGGAGGTTTGACTTCTAGCCCCAATATTACCTCCTGAACCTCTCCCCTTCGTCGCACCCAGACTCCTGACTCTGGCCTGGGGTTGGAGGGTATATCATATGGGTTCTTGGCTTGTCTAAGAAAAAACTCTTGATCTGAAGCTTCATCATTATCATGTACAGCCCAAGAGCAATTTGCATAGGAGTGACCTAAATCACCACATAAGTTACATAGTGGTTGGGCCTCACATTTTGCTATAGTATGTCCCAACAATCCACACCCAAAATATTTTATTTGATCACAATCAGTGTTTAAATGATCTAAAGAACCACATTTGTAACAAGTTTTTGGCTGACCAGCATAGTAGATAATACCCCTATCACAGCCCAGGTAAAAGAAGCTTGAAAGATGCTGTATATCAGAGTCAGTATGAGTTAATTGAACCCAAAGAGTCCATCCCCCAGTCCAGAACCCATTATCATCAAGAATTGTTTGGGTCGGTCAAATAAAGTACATTTCTTCTCTAGCCAGTACATAATATTAGAGATGTTCACCCCTTCATTATGGAACAAAACTGTAACTGTTTTAATCATAGGCTTTGTTATTGGAATAACCAAAAATTCTTTCTAATTCTCTGTATCTTTCATTGTATGATAAAGTTTCCAAAACTTATCCAATAACTGCATTGTACGAAAACTTATGTCATAGTTGTGATCTCCTGGGGTGTGTTTAAATGCATATACATCAGCTGGGGTAAATCCCATGCTGTCCATTAGTAAGGTTTTGCCCACACAAAGCCAGTCAGGAACTACCGGGGTCTTACCCTAATATCTTAAGCGTACCAGAAACCTATGCTTAGCTGCTTCGGCTGGCTTATGAAAAACACCAGCATAGGACTTTGGACCCGGAGGCCCTTGTTATGGTCAGGGCCTAGTCCCATCTCCTGAAGTGGGTAATGAAATATCCGGGATCACCTCTTTCTGTGGTATAACAGTTACCTGAGCCTTATCCAAGCAAAGTTCTTCTAAAACAGGAGCAGGTATCGATATTACTGATTCAGGTGTAGGACTAAATTTCATCGTAGCCCTTGGGTTTGTGTCCAGCGTAGGAATGCCTCTACCCTCATTCCCATTTGGTTGCACAGCCTCTGTTAGATCATTCTGGGACTTAGAAAAAAAATCGTTTAATCTCATTAATTGGGACTCTTTGGCAAGAGCTGGAACATTTTTATTCAAACATTCATACTCTGGGAAACCAGGTAAAGGTATTAATGGATCAGGGATCCATATCCCATTCTGTAACAGCCATCCAGCCCTATGTAGAGCTTCTCCTGTGGTCCAGTCAGGAACTGATTCACACGAGAAATCAGCTGTGCAAACAGGGTTATCTATAATAGGGTCACTCGTATGCAGAGATACAGTTTCAGTATTGGGCAATTTACTCACTGGCAAATGTTTATGCCCCATTGATAAAAGGCTTGCTCTTGAACATTTCCTTTTCTTCTGTTCATCTTCCAACTTTTGTTGGCATATTGCAAAGTCTCTTTCCGCCTCTGATATCATCATAAGTAATTGAGATTTCTTTAACTCTAATTCCTCCTGCAATTTTTCTGTCTCCATTGGTACCTCTACCTCTAGGTCTGTCAAACCTTCCATCTTTTCAGAATCCAGAGCAATATCTTGGGCCGTACCCAGCAGATTTCCTGTAGGCAATGTAGGCATATCATCCAAGAGCTCTGGAGCTCCAGCAACAGATCCTTCTCCTTCAACCTCCACAGTTGTACTGAGGACCTCCATCTTTCCAACCACACATTAGCTCCCCCACTGGAGAGTAGGGGACTTTCCCTTGTGTCCTAGCCAAGTATTCCCCATTCACAAAAAATACCACCAACTGCTTAATCTGGTTCAATGTCAGTTGTCATCCATCCATATCCCTCTCCCCTGGGATGGGGCTGAAAACAAGCAGAATTGCCTAGTCCTCCTTTCCCAGTCAATAAAAACTAAATAAATAAATACAGTCAACAAATGAAAGTAGTAGTAGTAGTTATACAGTAGTTGTAAATTAGTTTATTTGAAACCAAGGCAAGATTCTTTGAGTAATGACTCGTGTTCAATAGCATCCTCAAGGTGTTGCATCTCAGTGGGCACACCATGGGAAAAAGAATAAAAATGGTATAGTGAATTAACCTCTCCTGCTAGAGAGGACATTCATTCAGGTCAATACCAAACTGCCTTGATGAAACAGAGTAGGAAAGACTTCCATGCCTGGTTGTGCTATAAATGTGATGTTTGTAAAAGAGTTCCTCATCTTTCACTTTTTCCTTTCAACCAGAGACAGTAGCAATAAGAAAAGCATATCTATTTTTTCCTTATCTAGGACTCGTTAAATTCTGTTCATCCCTATTTCTCACCTTCATATATTCCTCCCTAACCCTCACTGAGCTGTGTTGCTGCAACTTTTCCTGATCTGCATTCACTAATGTGATTTTTGCACTTGGACTGGTGTACAGTATACTGGTAAAGGCTTCCCAGATCTTGCCCTTCACCACTTAGGAACTATTCTGCTGTGAAACTATCTCTGTTAGTGGGCCAATGTTTAGCCTACTCCATCCTTCTCTTGCTTGCATCTCTAAGTCAGAAATAGACACCGAGATGAAGCTAGTAACAGCTGATCTCTGTCTGCGTAACTCTGATGGCATGTGACACCATCTCATTCCCTGAATAATGAGTGCATCTGTATGAACTACACACCGGGTCAAACCTGATTCCCCTGCAAATGTGTAGTAAGCAGTTATACTTCTCATTACACCATCAGCCAGCTCCCCTAAGACCTGCCTCTTTCTGTATCAAACCGTATCTTCCTATAAACATCATAAATACAGTAAGCAGGATAATTTAGTTTACTGTAACCCAAATTTGGCCTATATTTACATTGGAAGTCAGATGTGTTGGGGAGGGGAGTAACCTACAGTATTTTATTTTACACTAACCCAAAGGTCAGATCTTTGATCTTAGCTTACAAGACCACATATATATCTCACAGTCATGAGATTTTGGAATAAGAAGAAAATAGAAAAAGCTTTATTGTATCACACACTGAGAAAGTTCAATTCAGTTATGTTTATTCGAGCAATACATAAATAACAGATATCATATAAGTAAATCTGCAAATAATTATGCTTAAATCTCTTTCAAATATGTTAGTGACAGTCTCTGCTCTTCCCCTTCCAGGAAGGGGTGGGGGAGTGACTGGTAAAGTTGCATTCTGTGAAATGTTCCTTTGTGAAAAATACAAATTTGTAATAGCAGACCTGCATAAAATAATGGAAAACAACTTTGTAAGTAGACATCTGTAATTGTTGCCTGCTGGAAAACACTTGGCACACACATATAGAAGGTGATGGTGACAGTTGAAACAGTTCTTTGCAATACATTCACAGTACATACAGATATGGTAACAGTTCCTACTGATACATTCCTGAACACATCTTAGCCGCTTGATTACCCTGCAGCCTCATAGTAAAACCTCATTGCAGTCCTTTTATTAATTTATTAAAGTTGGGGTATTAATTAGGCAGGTGGTATTAGGGAGTAGTCTTTGGCAAGGCTTTTTAGTCATTTATGAAAAGATTTTTACCTAAACTGCTGTGGGTTTCTAAGATTGATGTCACTCATTCTGATGTTTCATTTGGTTGGTTGGTGTCTGGAGCAGGTGGGTCTTTCTTCTGGCTGCTTGTCTTGCTTCTGTCAGCATGGTAGGACAGAGAACTGTTCTCATGTTTCTCTTTTGTGTTCTAATAACTTGGTGGTTTTCACGGAGATGGTATCTGAATGTTTATTTGTCTGTTTGTCTATCTAAATATCTATCTATCTATCTATCTATCTACAGTATCTATCTATCTATGGACTATCTATCTATCTACAGGTATCTATCTATCTATCTATCTATCTATCTATCTATCTATCTATCTATCTATCTATCTATCTATCTCTTGTACCATCCATTTGTTAACTGGGTAAGTACAATGGGCCAAAGTGTCCTTTTCAGGAGCAATCCAGAGCTGTGGACTGTTTCCGCCACCTCTGGAGTGCTTATTGGGTGAGTCATTACTGCTGACTCTTTCAATTCCGTTTTGATGGAAGTACCAGGGAGAGTGTCAGCCACTGGCAGGTGTTGCAAATTAGATAGAGCTTAGAGAGACAAATATAGCTACAGTTTGCATGCATACAGGAACATAATACAAAATATGAGTATAACAGTAAAAGAAACAAAAACCATGCAATATACAAGCATGCAAATATTTACAAAATAGCACCACAATGATGCAATTACTAGAAACAATTACAGGTTGAACAAATCTATCAAACACATCTTCAAATGTTTCTTGAAGACCATATGACTCTGAGCTAAACAAATTGTAATAGGGTAGGGCTGGGCAAAATTAGAGAAAAATAAACAAACAAGAAAAGATACACTTCTGGTGACATTTGCTTCTAAGACAGCTGGCTAAGATTGGAGTTCCATCTGGTACCCGACGAAATTCCTCCTTTAAGTGATTTCATTTCTTCAGTTCAAATTTTAAACATTGTGGGGTGGTTATCTTTTTGGATGGAAAAACATAGGAAGGCTCTTAATTCTTATTTTTCTGCAATGGTTCCTCTCTCTTCTGTACCTGCTCCATGGTGGGACCCCCCCCACCCCGCAGGTAGGATGGTGACTGGTTCTGTAGATGATCAGTGTCAGCCCTCTAATGCTGCCTTTCTGGTGGAGATCAAGGATTTTTGGATGGAGATTCATTCTCTATTGAGGTGCGTACTAGCCCCCTTGGGCAAAGACCGCTGCTGCGGTCAGGATTCAAGCCATAGTGCCTCCATGGTGCAAGGAGCCTGATCTACCCACCCCCAGAGACTAAGAATCTGATGCCTACTAGCCCCCTTGGACAGAGACCGCTGCCGCAATCAGGAGTCAAGCCATAGTGCCTCCACGGAACAAGGACCCTGATTTACCCACCTCCAGAGACAAAGGAACAGGTATGGAATTTGACACACAGCCATGGCTCTCCCTAGGCTGTGTGGATACAGAATCGGACCCCCGCTTTTTTCAAAATTCTGTGCTTTCTCAGAGTTAAGCTCCCATTGCCTGCCTGCCTGCTTAGAGCTCCCTGATTGGCTGGCTATATTTGCTCAAGACCTTAAGCCTTCTAGCCACACTGCAAAGCTAAATCTTGTATCCCTGCACTGTTTATAATTTTTTTTTCTTTCCTTAAACTTATCCTGTTCTCCCCTTTGGATTTTTTTAGCTTATTTGTCCCTTCCCTTCACTGCATCTGACCTCTTGGACATGCAATGATCCGCATTCAGCTAGGCGCTGATAATTACCTACATCTCGGCTCTAGCTGGATCCATGGCCATATTCGTTCAACTTCACTTTACAGATACAGTGCTTGCCATGCAGACTACTGTGTATTTTTTGGCTCACCCCCACCCTTCCCCCTTCTTAGGCCTCCTTTAAATGCTTATAATCTCCACCTATTTCTACCAGGCTATCCGCTGTTGGCTACTTATTGTCAGCTCCTATGGTGACTCCAGGAAATTCTGGTCCCACATCAAGCTCTTCCTTAGCTCAAATTTATCCTCCACCCCTAATGAAATGGTGCTAAATGGAATCCATTGCAGCAATTTACACACTATTGCCAACTTTTTCAATGACTATTTCTCTGATCTAACTAACTATACCTCCACCTTCCCCTCTAACCTGACCTTAGCTTATCCAGCAAATGCCTCTGGCCCAAACTTTTTCTTTAAATCTGTCTCCAGACTGGATGTACTAAAATTGCTGAATAATGTCTCTTAGCATATGGCTGCGGTTCTGACAATCTTGAACCCAAACTCCTTAAACTAGCTGCACCGTCATAGCTGCTCCCTTAGCCAAAATCTTTACCCTCTCCTTATGCCAGGGACATGTCCCAGATATCTGGAAGATAGCAAGGATTACCCCTGTTCTTAAAAAAGGTGACCCAAAGGACCACTCAAACTACAGGCTAATTGCTATCTTGTCTGTTCTCAGGAAAATCCTTGAAAAGCTTGTAGCTAACCAAACTGTTGAGTTCCTCCAGAAAAATGACCTATTAAACTCTGCCCAGCATGGATTCCATAAGGGCCGTAGTACCACCACTGCTCTACTCAAATTCACATACGAAGCCCTGATGGCCATGGACTCTGCTTCTTTCACAGGGGCTATCTTCATTGATATGACCAAGGCCTTTGACCTAGTTGACCACTCTATCCTTATTGACACACTTCAATCATTAGGTTTCTCACCCAACGTTATGAGCTGGTTCAAAAGCTACCTGACTGACCGAACACAATTTGTGAAGTACAACTCCACCATCTCTGACAAGACCATGACTAACACTGGAGTACCCAAGGGGTCCATACTTGGCCCTCTGCTTTTTTCTATCTTTATAAACAACATCAACTTAAACCTTATGAACACCAGCTCCCTGCTGTATGCAGATGACATAGTGCTGTACTCTAGCACCAAATGCATCAAGGATATAAACCTGAAGCTCTCCCACGATTTTCAACTACTCCAGCAATGGCTGGTCAGACACAAACTTGTACTAAATGAAACAAAGACCCAAGTTATGCTTTTCAGATACAATCTTAAACTTAAACACTCCCTGCACAAGTTTAAAGTCTCCACGATCAGTGGCACCTCGGTAGAAGTTGTTAACTCTTTTAAGTACCTGGGGGTCACACTGGATCCATCACTAAACTATGATCTTCATATTCAGAGGATCTGCAAACCAGTAAACTATAAACTTGGAGCTGCCTATCGAACCAGCTATGCCCTCACCCCATCTGCCAGGCTTGCTGTAGCCTGTGGAATACTACTGCCATCACTTAACTATGGGGCAGCTACCTATATTTCTGCAAACAAGTCAAGTCTTCACAAATGGGATGTTACCTATAATAATATATGTCACTATGCATCCTCCTCTCATTGGCTGAAACACCACTGCCTTCTCTACTCTGACCTTGGTTGGCTTCCTCCTCAGGCATCAAGGCTTTATTCTTTCGGCTCCCTCACTGACAATATAATTAGGACCCAGATACCAAAACCCCTAGCGGTACTCTTCCAAAGTCAGGCCTCCTACTATGACCTTCGCTCTGCAGACAATGCTCCTGTCGGTATCTCTAAACATGCTACCACAACGGGCTCTAGTGCTTTTGCCTGTCAGGCCCCCCAGTACTGGAACTCCCTCCATCTTACCATCTCAATCTGGCAGGGTTGCTCCCTCACCTGGCTGTATTTGCACTTCCTAATCTCATTCCCTTCACCCCCCCTTTTTTGCCCCTCCACTCCAACCTGCTGCTTCTTACTTCCCTTACTTTCTTCTTTCTCTCAGACCTGCTCTGGGCATAGAAAGATTACTTTCTTCATTCCTTCCTCTCTAATCTACCTAATCATTGTCTAGTAAAGTGACACTGCATTTTTCCTTTTGTAATTTATTCTCCTCCTAATGTTAGTATAAGCCCTAACTTTTCATTAAATTGTCTGTACTGCTTACACTTACCTGTGATACTGTATTACCTATGTATGCTACCTGCTTGTACGTACCCATCACTTTGACTATTTCTAGAATGTACTGTTACTGTTGTTTATCCAGAAGTTTGTTTTTTATTCTCCCGGGTTGTGCCTGAAAATAGTCATTGCTATGACTAGCGCACTTACCCGGTAAACAAAAACTAAATAAAAACATTAGTCCCTCTTCCCATCACCTTTAGGTAGTATAGCCTGCTATATGCTTACTGTTCTATCATGTCTTACTAATGGCAAAATTTAATTCAGGTACCCTTTGTTACATTCTTATATTTAGACTCTCTAGGAGATGCAAACAGGTAAACTGCTTTTAAGTACTACTACATACTGATAAAAAAAGGAACTGGCATACATATCCTATATATTACTTAATTATCAAAGGAATTAGTGCACATTATCTTCCTCTGAATAATCCCTTCCTTTGATAATTCCTAGTAGTGCATGCTGGGTGTTAGTCTCATAATGAGGGCACATTATCTGTTCTCTTGCTTGTCCTTGATCATCTTATGTTCCTTGGATTCAAACTCATATCCACAGATAACTCCTAGGTGGAGTGTGGCTCTCATGCTATGGTGGCCTGCCTGGACATTCCCAACCATGTAGAACAGCTTATATGTGCTCTACAATCCCCCATCCTGCAGCTGATCCTTCATCTGCCATGGCACACAGGAACTCTTTTAGAGTTGGTCCCTAGGGGCACATCTCTTTTTACCTACTTTACCCAATTTCTCTTGTCTCTCTCTGCTAAGGTATTACTGTACGCAGCATTAGGCCTGCTAGGAACTAGCCTTAGGTCTCCCTATACAAATTCTGATGAACCCTACAAACAAAAAAAGGCTCAACTATCCAAACTCCTCCCAGGTCTCTGCAGGAAACTCTTGTTGTTACTACTGTTGTGCTCAGGTAATGTTGAGCTTAATCCAGGCCCTCCGGTAGCCATTGAATTCTCAGCTGAGTTACAAAATCTGAGGGGCTAAGCTTTTTGCATGTTAACGTGTGCAGCTTATTAAAAAAAATTACATCAGTACAGGCTTGGATATGTCATACTGCCCCAGATGTTTTGGTAGTTACAGATTCTTGGCTCTGACCGGCAACAAGTAACAATGAAGTAAACATCCCCTCCTACTCTTTGTTTAGAGCCGACAGGCAGACTAGAGGTGGTGGAGTAGCCATTTATGTCAAGGATAAATTTCCTGTTTCAATCATTGACTCGACCTCTGTCCCAAACTAATTTCAAAGCTTGTCCTTCAGAGAGAAATTGCAGCCGGAGTTTCACTTTGTATAACAGGTTGCTAAAGGCCACTGTTGGCTGGATTACAGTTGTTGAAACATCTTGATAACATCCTGGGTCCTGCATCTTCAGCGTATATCATACTGGGGGACTTCAATTTAGACTGGCTTTCCAGTGCATCCACTCCTCTTAAAATGTTTTGTGATTCCCTAGGGCTGTCACAGCTGATAAACGAAATTACTCATCAATAACAGTACTCTGTTGGATATCATTTTAGTTAACAAACCCCATTCATTTCCCACATTGGTGTCTTTTCTCTGACATTAGTGACCATTGCTTATTGCATGTAAGATCTACCCATAAATCTACAACTGCATCAAAATTTTCTATTAAAAGGTGTACACATAATTTTGATCACAGTGGGTATATCACTGAGCTAAGAGACTCCCTGCATTGGCAGGACTTTTATCTAGCTAAGTCCCTGACTGCTGCATATGACATTTTCTCTGAAATTGTGTTAGGGGCTATTAACAAGTATACTCCTGTAGTGAAAGTCTGTACCAGAAATAAACCCTGTAGGTTCATGTAAGACCTGAAAGATGCTCTGCAGAGTAGGGATGTGCTCTGAAGAACTGCCAGAAAAACTAATCTCACAAATGACTGGAATTCATTTAGGAGGGTGAGGAACCTCTGCACCAAGATGGTCAGAGAAGCAAAAGCTAATTTTTACTGCTCACAGCTGGAGCACTCTTCAAGATGTTCCTCCAAATTTTGGAGAACAATCAAAGATATTAAAGGCCATACTACAGGTAATCCCCTACCTACTAAAATATTGATTGGCAACACTGTAATCTTTGATCGACCAACTATCCTTGACTCTCTCAATAATCACTTTGCTACTGCAGGGCTAGCCTTTGATTCCTGTCCCGCCAATACTCTCTGCCAACAACTTGGAGAGGACACTCAAGAAAAACTTATCTTCTCTAGCCTGTTATTCTCATACAGCCTACATCTCTCAAAGAAGTTGAAGATCTCCTCCTACAGTTAGATACTAGGAAAAGAGCTGGAGCCAATCTCATAAACTTACATTTCTTAAAGGTTGGCCACTGTGTCCTTGCAGTCCCAATCACACATCTTTTTAATCTATCCCTGTCCTGAGGAGACCTTCCACCCATCTGGAAAACTGCACATGTGGTCCCTTTGTTTAAGTCAGGAGATCCCAGTGACCTCAATAATTACAGGCCTAACTCCTTACTTCCAATCCTGTCTAAGGTGCCGGAGAAAATTGTGAGCACTCAGCTTTGGAACCATCTGGAATCAGAAAAGCTGCTCAATCCATTGCAATCAGGCTTTAGGGCACAGCACAGTACAATCTCAACTCTAGCCAAGGTGACTAATGACTGGCAGCATGAACTGGATAATAAAAAATTTGTTTGCACAGTATTTTTGGACTTAAGCAAGGTGTTTGACACTGTTGACCACAGTCTGCTTCTTTCGTCCCTCCAGAACATTGGTTTGGATTTCCTATCCCTAAGATAGTTTACTTACTACCTCTCTGGCCGACTTCAGCAAGTAAAGGTGGAAAGGGAAGCTTCTTTTCTAAGACCCCTGTTATGGGGTGTACCGCAAGGCTCCATCCTAGGTCCCTTGCTCTTCGCCATTTATATTAACAATATTGATGCCTCCAACAAAGAAGCAGAAATACATCTATTTGCGGACAACATGGTGCTTTACGCTAGTAGCCTCACCCCTGATGCTGCCTGCAAAGCCCTTCAAAGTGAATTCAAACTCCTGCAGCTTCAGATTCTAAACCAGAAGTTACTCCTAAATGTCAAGAAAACCAAAGCAATGTTCTTCTCGACCTTCCCTCATGTATCAAATCCTGCTACTGCTGGGACGCTCCTGCAGATCACCACTATTCTAGGTGAACAGTAAGAATATGTAACAAAGTTCAAATATCTGGGGGTCTGGTTAGACCATAGACTCTCCTTCACTGTCCACACAGAAGAGCTGACAAAGAAACTTAGACAAATACTTGGTCTTTTCTTTAGAATCAACAATCTCCTCACAAGAGATGCTAAGTTAAAACTGGTCCAAACTACATTTCTTTCCTTACTAGATTATGCAGACTTCCTGTATAGCCAGGGTCCTGATGGTGCACTAGCCAAACTTGACATGCTTTATCACAGAGCTTTAAGATTCATCACAGCTCTTCCGTACTCAACCCATCACTGTTCCTTGTATACTGCAGTGGGATGGTCATCTCTTATATATAGACAACATAGAAATGCTGCAGTTTGAACCTACAAAGCTGTTATAAATAAACTGCCCCATTATATCTCTGTCTTGCTACAGTTTTGCACCCTTGAGAAGTATGCCCTGAGAAGTACCGCCTATATTTCTTTATATGTATACAAAGCAAAGTCACGTATTGGCAGAGCAGCCATAAGCTACATGCTACCTCAAATGTGCAACAAGCTGCAAAAAACTTTGAAATTAACTCACCCCATCAGGTTAGCAGGTTTTAAATCACTATATCTATGTCATAATAAGGAATCTTGTGCCTGTTTCTCCTGAATCATGACCTTCTAATTATTCTAGTGCACTCCGAGTTACTACTGTACAGAGTTTGGTCACATCTAACAATTGGCTCCTTTCCTTCTCCCCTTCCTTATTCTCTGCATCCATCATTTCCACATTCCCTTGACCCTGGATCCAGCTTTGAATTCTAACCCTTCCTTCCCTCTCTTATCTCTTTTGAACCCTCTCACGGACTGAGCCATCTAATCTGTAGTTCTTGTGGCTGTCCCATATCTTAAGCCTTCTTGCCTTCATCCTGTACCATCCCCCCCAGCCCCTTATCTCGCTGGTAACACTAATCATTCAGAATCCCTCCCCTCTTAAAATGACCACCTAAGCTAGCCTTGTGATATTTGACCCTTATCCTGGATCACTATATTTATTTATTTATTTATTTTATTTTATTTAAACAGCAGTTTGGAAAACCTTTGAGCCATAGGCTCATTTACAAAGGTACCTTGTCACAGTAAGACAAACCAAAATACACAGTATAGCAGTACAACACATAGGTACAACAGTAAATTAAGACATAGATACAAACAAGCTGGTACAGGTAGGATGGATGCAAACAATACCAGAGTTATGTTGTCCTTAGCAGCTTAGTAATAAGCTTTGTCATAAGTATTGAGTACGGCTTTGACTAGCGACAGTTACAGCATCGGGTGTTAATAAGGTGGTTACGTAAGGAAGTTTTGAAGCACTATATAGTTGGAGCTCGGAGATGGAGGGGCAGTGTGTTGAACCAGGAGGGGCCTAAAGCTGAGGCTCTTTGGCGTGAGAGGTCTAGCTCTAGGGATAAGAGAAGTTTTCCCAGAGGTCAGTATGAACTAGTGGGACAGGCGGCGTATGGTGGTGGTCAATCCTGGTGGGGAAAGCCCAAGGAGGGTCTTTTTGTAAGGGTACAGGTAAGATATTTGAGGCGCTCGTCGAGATCAAGTACCAGCGCTTTAGCATACAGTAGACAGGTGTGTGTCATCCTAGGTGCTCCAGTAATTAACCTACAGGCCTTATTCAGAGTAGTGCGAATTTTATGGAGTGCGGTCTGATCAGCAACACCATACACCGGCAGTCCATAGTCCACTAGGGACAGGATAGAGGAGGTGACTGCGAGTCGAAGAGCCTCCAGGGGGAGGCAGTGTTTATACCGATGTAAGATGCCCAATCGGATATTAGTGGCAGTGGCTGGTGCCACGATGTGACCATGGAAGGAGGAGGGTCAAAATGGATCCCTAGGTATTTATAGGAGACAAACTTGTTCAGTGGGAAAGAGGACCCAGAGTGAATGAGAGGTTTGAAGTTGCAGGACTTGTTTTGGGGATGAGAGAAGAACATGGTTTTTGTTTTTTTAAGATTTATCACCAATCTATGTTCCTTGAACCAGCCCTCGGCTTCAGTGAAGGACTTCTGCAGCGAGTCCTGGAGGGCAATAGGGTTATGACTTGAGGCAAAGATGACTGCATCATCAGCGTACAATAGAATGTTCCCCGAGCAAGAGAGTGGAAGGGTATTAAGGTAAAGGGAGAATAGTAAGGGGCCCAGAATGGAGCCCTGGGGAACCCCAGATAAGATGGGACAGATGTCTGAGTAGGTCCCATTAATTTTTACATGCTGTGAGCGGTCAGACAGATAACTGGTGCACCAGGAGATAGGCCCAGCAGCAAAACCAGAGAGACTAAGGGCATCAAGAAGGAGGGGGTGGGAGACAGTGTCGAAAGCTTTCGAGAGGTCAGTGAAGACAGCACCAGCCAGAGAACCAGTGTCTAGGAGGTGGAAAAAGTTGGAGAACTCTAGGAGGCTGTGTTGGTACTGTGGCCTGCTCAGAAGCCATGCTGCTCAGGACAAGGGACATTGTAGGTGGAGAGGTAGTCAGAGATTTGAGAGGCCGCCACTTTTCCAAGGCCTTGGAGAGAGGAGAGAGAATGGAGATCGGTCGATGGTTTCCAGCACAGTCCTATCACCACCTTTAAAGATAGGGGTGACAGTGGTGACTTTCAGGCAGTTGGAACCTTCCCCAGGCAAGAGAGTGGTTGATGAGGCATGTGATCAGGGTAAGGACTGTGTCTAAGACCAGCCGTAGGATACACGGATCAGGGTGTCACTGCCTGTACTATTACTCTTGAGGGCAGTGACAAGGTGCGCCTAAGTTCTTGGACATAAACACGGCAGAGGAGAAATAAGGCTGAGAAAGATTTATGGCAGGTGCTGGGGAGGAGGGTCAAAAATTTGTAGGAGGATAGGGCTAAGGTCAGTGAATGAGGTGTTGAGGTGGTTGGCTATGAGGTTGGGTCTGAGAGATCACACCATTAATGTTGATCTGGGTGGGTGGGGAGTGCACTCCCATTTAACTGTTTAATGTTATCCCAGAAGGTTCTGGGATTCCCCATGAGGCAGTAAGTGAGGACCGATAGTGCTCAGACTTGGCCTTTCTGATGGCCAGTACACTTGTTAGGCGGCAGCATATAACTGCCTGTCATTGGGCGGCCAGTCTCAATGGCATGGTGCCATAGGTTGTCCCTATGTTTGAGCTGGTGGATCAAAGCTGGGGTAACACAGGGGGCATTCTTCCTTTTAGAACGGTGGGTCAACACTGGGGCAAAGATATCACAGGCATTATTAAAAGTTTGGGTAAAGAAGGAGAGAGCTGTGTCAATGTCAGGGGTTGCCAGTATAGGAGACCAGTCAATTTGGGACAGAAGTTCCTTAAGTTTTATCAGTCCACCAGGTATTAGACGCCGCCGGCATGTGGACTGTGCTATGGGTTTGGGGACTGAGGTTGACCAGTGGAATAGAATGGGGGAGTGATCACTGGAGAGTCTGGGAGGACTTGTACATTGGGGATCCGATTAGGGCGGTTGGTGAATACCACATCAAGCAGGGTACTGGAGCCTCTCTTGGGGTTAGTCCTGGTAGGGTGGGCAACTAGTTGCGTTAGGTCTGTGCAGAAAGGAGTCTCGGGTAGAGGGAGGAGGGGCTGAGCCAGTTGACATTTAAGTCACCCACCAGAGATTTGATCAGCGGAAGGAGGTAGAGAGGTGAGTATTCTGTAAGAGAGGCAATGGCCTGCGTTTGGTCCCTAGAGACACGTATGCAGTAGTCAGATAAAGGGGTCCCTTTAAAGGGTCAGGGGTTAGTTTCAGCATAGCGCCTGGGCCCTGGAGTCAAGGAAAGGAGGCGGGCAGGGCTAGTGCGGGAGAGATTCCTTGACATAAATAAGCGCCGCCACCCTGTCTCCCAACACGGTCGGACCGGAAAGGGTGAAACCAGGAAGGGAGACTAGGGAGTCAGGGGAGGATTTCGACAGCCAAGTCTCAACCAGGGTGATGACATCAGGGTTAATTGATGTGACCAGGCATTGTAGTGAGTCAAACTTTTTTAGGAGGCTACAGATATTCATGGAGACCATGCATAGGCCTGTGGTGCGAGTTGGGGAGCTCCTGGGAACCAGGCCAGGGTTTGGATGAATGTTCCCTGACAGGAGTAGTAGCATGACTAAGACCCTGGCTGGAAGATGGTGAGAGGTTTTCCTACGATTGACATGAGTGGGGGGGAGGGGAGGCTAAGGGAGCAGGGGTGGGCAGGGAGGTACAGGAGGGAAAGCAAGAATAAGACACCCAGATGTGCCTGAGGTGAAGAAAGCTATGGGGAGGCAGGAGGACAGGGACACACAGAGGTCCCAGGGGCAGGAGAGGAGGTTCAGGAGCAAGGGAGGGAGGGTGCCAGGGCACAGTGTGGACTAGCAGATGGGTAAGTGGGTAAGTGCACTGCTAGTGGGGATAGGCACAGGAAGAGGCGTGATGCAGGGCCAAAACATTGTGGTGAGCAAGATCCAGGAAGTAGTGCTGTACAGGTAGGAGTAGGAAGCAGTGAGGAGCATAGGTCCCTCTAGTGGCCAACAGGTATAACCTGCAAATGAGAAGTGGGGAGATAGGTTCTGGGCAACAGGACGTGATGTCACGGATGTGATGTCAGGGTGGATCCTTAAATTGACAGCCGCCCCTGGGTGGGAGGTGGTTGGGGCAGGCGGGCGGGGCAGATGGCGCAAAGCGCCGTCAGGCTAGCACCCCTCTGCAGGCGTCCAGATGAAGAGAAGAGGCTCTCTTTACCTCGAAAGTTATCAGGCTGGAGATTTGGCTTCCTCAGCTACTCAGGTGAGCTGCTTGTTGCTTCAGTTGCTTGATTGTCCCGAGTGCCTAGCTTGGGGGTGGGAGCTGCCTTGAAAGTTATCAGGCTGGAGATTTGGCTTCCTCAGCTACTCAGGTGAGCTGCTTGTTGCTTCAGTTGCTTGATTGTCCCGAGTGCCTAGCTTGGGGGAGCTGCCTATGTAGTGGAGAAAACAAAGCCTCTCATTACTATGCAGCGGGAGAATATGTTGTGACTTACACAAAGGAGCTCCACTCTAAGCAAACAGGGCTATTCCAAAATGAGGTCACACTAGGACCCTGCTAACCTAATGCCTTCAGTTACAAGCACAATTAGCTCAATACTACCATATTAAACAAGTCTGATCTATATTAGCTGCTTGGTATATCTTGCTTTAAAATGTAATCAGCAATTAGCTCCAAATACCACCATATTAAACAAGTCTGATCTGTATTAGCTGCTTGGTATATCTGGCTTTAAAATGTAATCAGCAATTAGCTCCAAATACCACCATATTAAATAAGTCTGATCTATATTAGCTGCTTGGTATATCTGGCTTTAAGATGAAATCAGCAAGGCAACTCTAGAAAAACCAGTGAGTCCCTAGCTTTACACTTCAGCATTACTAGCACAAAGAGAAGCAAATAACAAGCCCACCCAGTGGTGAACAGGGACAAAGTTCATAAAATATAAGTGTTCATCATACTGTATAATTGTGTTCTGTTTATAATTGTATCCTTTGACTTGTATTTATACATACATGTACCTTTGTGTTCTACTTAAAATTTGCTGTATCCTCTGACCTATATTTATACATACATATCTTACTGTCAATGCCTCCTGCTGATACTTATTGTATATACTGTATTTTGTTGTATTCTGTTGTATATTATTCTTATTGAGGTCTACCTCAAAAATGAGCATTGCTCAATGGTGATCGCCTGGTTAAATAAAGATTTTGATTGATTGATTGATTGATTCTATACTCCGAACTGAAATCTTTGGTTACTTCTATTGAACGGAAACTGGGAGAGCTGGAGCAACATGCATCTGTATCTGCATGCCGGGTTGGTCGGTTGGAATGGCTCTTTACCTGCTTACTTCAGGAGACCCAACAACTTACTGATAAGTGTGATTATTTAGAAAATGCTCTTAAAGGAACAATTTATGGCTCTATGGGCTACCTGAGGGGCAGAATGTAAAGGAGACTTGATTGATTTTCTTCAGGGGGTTTTATCCTCTGTATTGGATATTGGTGACCTCCTCCCTTTGCCAATTGAACATGCACACAAGGCACTCATCCCCTCTCCCAACTATGGAACAGAACACTCGCCCCCATTCAGTTATCATCTGATTTTTTTAAATATGTGGTCAAACAAGCCATTTTGAATGAAGATTGCAGGAAGGGCCTGATTAATTACCAGGGTCACCAGTTAGTGCTTGCAAATAATTACTTGCCAATGGTTCAACAGAGGAAGGGGCATTTGTTCCACTTTTCAGTATCCTTAGGACTCATAATTTAAAGTTTTCTACTCACTACCTGGCTTGACTACAAATTTTCTTGCCTGACGGTGCAAAGATGTTCCAAGATTATGACTCTGCTTTGCAAGAGCTCTGTGTTTGAAACTTGGTCTCAGATGAATCTACAGAAGTATAAGAGCTCAAGGACAAGTGGGCTTTTCAAAAAGAAGTTTTGACCAAATTTTCTCCAGAGGGCAAGAAAAGAAGGAAGGAACAGACAGCAAATGAAATTAGATCGCTTTTATAGACTTTTCACCGGGAAGATCCTGAATAATTCGAGTACTGATATTGGACTGATCTAGTAGCCTGGTTTAGTTGTTTACTATGTGCAGTATTGAAAGATTTCATTTTTGTCTTACAGTATTTTTGCTACTGTTAAGTAATGAAGGGAGTTTCCCTCATTAAGGTGTTACTTTGCTTTTTGGCATGGGCGGAGGGTTGGGGGGTTGGATCGAGGCAGGTACAGTTTTCTTTTTTGGGTTGCTGTTCCTTTCATTCCATACTACATTTTTCATTTCTTTCTGTATTAATGGTTCTTGTATTGCTGTACTCAGCATTTAAGGCATTACTGTGGTGGGAATGGAAGATTTTTGTAGTGAGTTTTTTGTTCTCTGTCCCTGTTATGGCTACATTATAATGGTGGCTGCATCAATGTTTCTGGTATTTTCTTCTGCCGGGGTTTTTGTTCCTCATGTTGCTCCAGTCAGCCAGCCATTCTTTGCTGGTCTGATATTAAGGTGTGCGGTAGGTTAATATTCCAGTCCCCACTCATAGATTTGATTATTGTTATAATGGGAAATGAGTCAACGATATAGGGCTTGATGTGTATTCTGGGTTCAAATTCAGAGGGGGGGGGGTTGTTTAATTAAAATGATAATTTTGGGGTTAGCTTTTGACCCTCTTCTTTCACTTCTTTCTGTGGTTTATATTCTGGAATACTGAACCTAATATGATCAGTTTGCATTGTTTTTAATATGTTCTTTTGGAGATGTGGGTGTGTGTGAGGGTTAAAGGCTTCTTGTAGCAATTAGTTTTATTAGAATTTGTTTATTTTGTTATCCTTTTTATTCTCACCTTTATACTTTGGATATCTGTTTTTTTTTTTTTTTGTTATGGGATTTCTGTTTGTTTTCTTAATGCTTAACTAGTTTGCTGTTTACTTTTGCAGATCCTAGTTATGTTTAGGTTAACTTCTGACATTTGCAAACCTCAAACCTTGCTGGTTGCAATTTTCTCTCTAATAGAGGAGAGGGGAGAAGTGGATAAAGTCTGCCTGGTGAATTCATCCATGAAACCAATGAGGGTCGCAAAGCACAGGATGCCAACTTCACAGAGTTTTTGTATGGTGTAGTTGCTTCTTTGTTGCTGAGAGGAATGACTTTCATTTCTCTAAATTTGCTGGGCTTCACCTGACTTCACCTAACTTCACCATTTTTATGGGCAGGGGTGGGCGAGGTTGGATAAAGTTGCAGTGGAAATATCTTGAAGTGGTTTATGAGGCAAATTTTGCTGCATCATTAAAATTTCTCTGATGAGGTAACACTTCACACCATCTATATTGGTGGTGGATTCTGGTTGTAGTACTGCTGTTAGTAGCCACTGATACACTTTTGTGCTTATTTGTTTTTATTATTGTGGATGTATATCTTTCCCAACAGGTTTGTCATTTTACTCACCACATTTTTTGAGGCCATTCTCTCTGCTGGAACTGAGGTTACAGCCCATTAGTTATATTGAGTCTACCATTTGTGAAGCCCCTACCCCATTTGAAGAGTTGGTAGACTTTTTACAGGGGGTTTTATATCAATCAATCAATCAAAATCTTTATCTATCCAGGCAAACATCATTGAGTGAGGCTCATTTCCAAGATGGACCTGGATATAACAAGGTCATGTACAAGAAGGGAAAAACCATACATAAGTGTACATATATTTATTTAGTTGTTTAACCAGGTATAGCACACTAAGCTGAAAGCTTTTTTACAGGAGCGACCTGGGAGCACAAGGAGGTTAAGTGACTTGCTCAGGGTCACACAGTATGCAAGTGGAAGCTGTGGGATTCAAACCCAGGTCTGGTCTGCTGGATGTCACCAGATTTGCAGCTCAGAGCCTTGAGACCACTACGCTATACTGCCTCTATAATATATATATATATATATATATATATATATATATATATATATATATATATATATATATATATAAACACAGTGAATTAATAATACATAAAGAATATGGTGCAACAGATAATAGCCATACACAAGAGAACATATCATAGGAGAATCATATACAAATTTCAATACCATATACAGCTATAGTAATGGAGCATGACCTGAGAGAGCCAATTTCTAAATACTGCATGAAAACAAGTACATCAGAGGGCAGGGAAGGGAATAATGAGTGGGTGGAGGGTAGTAACCCAGTTTGAATGAGTAAAGTTAGAGTCTTAGGGACCTGAAACCAGGAACCAGGATCAGGCAGCATAAAGCTGATAGGGTGAAGGAATATCCACAAAAGACAGGGCTATCCTAGATCTAGTATGACTAACGGGGAAAGGATCACAGATCTCCAGGTAGAAGGTCACCTGGGGGCCAGTGACCATCACATGGTATGGTTCAATTTGGCCACTAGAACTAAATCATCCCATTCCAAGGCAAAAATATGGAACTTCAGAGGAGCTGACTTTGATAAGATGGCCAACAGAGTTAAGCTAGCCCTGGCAAAAGAAATACAGGTGAGGGGGTACAGACAAAGTGGGCAAGCATTAAGGATGCAATACTTGAAGCAACATCCATTGTGTTAGAGAGAAAGGAAGTGCAAAAGAAGAAGGAAACCACTTTGGTTCTCAAAAACAGTAGCAGAAAAGGTCAGAGCCAAAAGGCTGGCCTTCAGGAAATATAAGGGAACACAGAGGGATGAAGACAGGGAGGCATACTAAACTTCCCTAAGAGAAGCAGGGAAGGCAGTAGGGCAGGCACAGGCCCAAACTGAGTAAACACTAGCACAAGCAGTAAAAGAAGAAGACAAGACTTTCTATAGATACATTAGTGAAAGAAGAAAGTCAAAGTAGGTTTACTAAGCTCAAAGGAGATAAGGGGCATGTGAGGAGGAGGAGGACCATGTAAAGCATTTATCCTAAATAGATACTTCTGTTCAGTATTTACTGAAGAAGGTAGAGGAGGACCCACAGCTCAGCACCATGGACACAGGGGAAGGGGGTGTGTACTAGTCCCTTCACAAAAGAAAGGGTCCTACAAGAGCTCGATAAGCTCAGGGTGGACAAGGCAATGGGACCTGATGGCATATATCCCAGGGTACTAAAGGAGCTATGGGTGGAACTAGCAGAGCCATTAGCAGAACTGTTTAGTGAGTCATAGAAGATTGATTAATAAGTTGGGTAGTTCAGGGTGGGTCAGAAGTTGGTCAACTGGGTGGCAAACTGGTTGACAGGCAGAAAACAGAGAGTGGCGGTAAACAGTATACAGTCAGAAGAGATGCAAGTCACAAATGGGGTACCTCAGAGATCAGTCCAGGGTCCAGTCCTCTTCAATATCTTCATCAGTGACATTGCAGATGGACTGGAGAGCAAGGTTTGTCTGTTTGCAGATGACACCAAGATCTGCAACAGAGTACATGATCCAGATGGGGTTGGCAGAATGAGAAGAGATCTGGATAAACTAGCAAAATGTTCAGAAGAGTGGCAACTGGAGTTTAATGCAAAGAAGTGCAAGATCATGCACATAGGGAAGAGAAACCCTGAAGCCACCTATAGGCGGGAAGGGGAGTTGCTGGCAGTCACAAGGGAAGAAAGAGACTTGAGCATCATCATCACAATGACCTGAAATCATCAAGCAGACCATTAAAGCAGTAGGTAAGGCTAGGGGATGTTGGAGTGTATTAGTAGGGTATCACAAGTCAGAAGGGAGGTAATAATCCCTCTTTACAAGACACTAGTTAGGCCTCATCTGAATTACTGTATTGCAGTACTGGAGGCTACACCTTCTCAGACATTAATCAAATTGAGGCAGTCCAAGAAGGGCAACCAAAATGGTGCAGGGACTGCATCAGAAAACATAAGGACAGATTAACGGAGCTCAATATGTATACCTAGCAAAGGAGGAGAGAGTGATATGATCAAAACATTCAAACACCTTAAGGGCATTAACAAGGTGAAAGAGTCTAACATGTTTCAATATAAGAATAATAGCAGGACAAGTGGACACAGCATGAGATTAGAGGGAGGCTGATTAAGAGGCAATGTGAGGAAGTTCTTTTTCACCGAACGGGTGGTGGTGGATGCATGGAGTGGCCTACCTCAGGAAGTGGTGGATATGAATACAGTGCAGGATTTCAAACAGGCATGGGATAGGCATAAGGGAGCAATACAGATGTGTATGAATAGATAGGCCATTGACAGAGCAAAGGCCGATGGAACATTTATAAGGTAGAAAAAGAAATGGGTAGACTGGATGGGCCTTGCGGTCCTTATCTGCCATCAACTTCTATGTTTCTATGTTGCTATAATGGTATAAGTACAGAGGAAGGCATCCAGAGTGAGAGATACTAGGGGTATACTATGGGAAATAGAGTGATAGAAGTAGGGACAGGAGGGTGGTAAAGGAGAAGCCAAGGAAAGGGACATGCAACTCAATCCGTTATCTGAAAAGGAACATCCACCATATGGGGGAAGAGGGGATAAATACGCAGGATATATATGAGGGCTGGACAGGGAAGCTAGAAGGCAGGAACAAAATTCACATGAAGAATGAGTTTACAGAAATAAGTAAGAAGAGAGTAAGGAGAAAGGAAACCTGCAACACAGAGTAGGCAAAAAAGAAAAACAGTAGCAGGCAATTACAAGATTAGGATCAAGGGAAACAGTTGCAAGACTCCTTAATGAGACGAAAGTAAAGGGTCATAAGTAATAACGCTGACAGAGCTTTCAGCTTCAGTGCTTTCTGAAGTTTGTTCCATAGAGAGGCAGCACAAAGCCTATGGTCAGCTTCTACCAAAAGTGAGATTTGACTTGTGGACTGTCAAGGAGATGAATGTAAAGCTTCTCAGGGCATACTTACCTAGCTGGTTTAAGAGGCAGTCTGCAATGTATTGGGAAGCTTATTGGAGATCACTCTAAGGGTCCACAAAGCAACATTTCTATTCCGTCTATACTGGAGGGCCCGTAATAAATCTCAGAGCTCTGTGATACAGCATGTCCAGTTTTGTGAGGTAGAGGCAGGACAATGACTGTACAGGAAATCCACATAGTCAATCAAGGAGAGAAACGTTCTTTGGACCAAACATATTTTAGCATCCCTTGTTAGAAAGTGGCTGATCCTAAAAAAGGCCTAGTCTTTGTCATAGTTTTTTAGTAAATCCTCTATATGTTCTATAAAGGAGAGCCTATGATCCAGCCAAACTCCTAGGTATTTGAATTTCAAAACAAATTCCAATTTTTCTCCCAGAATTGTAGAACTTTGTGGCACTAATCCTGCATCAACGGGTTTGCTGCATGTACCAGAGAAGAACATCACTTTGGTTTTCATAGCATTGAGCAAAAGCTTTTTGTTTAAGAGCTGATTTTGTAATAAATTAAATTCAGCTTGCAGGTCATTACATGCAGCTTCTGTGGTTGAGCAGCTCAAGTAAAGTACTGTATCATTTGCAAACAGATGAATGTTGGCCCTGGTTATACAGACATCAATGTTGTTGATATAAATAGCAAACAAAATGGGACCTAATATAGATCCCTGAGGGACGCCTCTTAGAAGTGGTTTGAGGGTTGAGAAGTCACCTTCGGCCTTCACTTGCTGGAGATGGTCAGAAAGGTGGTTGTTAAACCACTGCAAGGATAGTGTATGCAACCTTATTACTTGCAAGGAAAAGAGTAGCAGACTATGGTTGACAGTGTCGAAAGCTTTGCTTAAGTCTAAAAATACAGCACAAACGTAGTTTCTATTGTCCAATTCTCTTGCCAATCATTGGTCACCTTTGCAAGAGCTGTAATAGTGCTATGTTTCGCTCTGAAGCATGATTGAACAGGATTTAGGAGATTCATAGATTCTAAGTATAGTCTCAGCTTATACTTACAATTTGTTCCAGTAGTTTGGACAGGATGGGAAGAATAGAAATTAGACTATAGTTGTTAAGATCACCGGGGTTTCCTGACGTAAACAGAGGAATGACGAGTGCTGTTTTCCAGATGGATGGGATGATCCCTTGGGACAAGGATAGGTTAAACAAGTGAGTTACAGGCATGGCTATCATGTGCTGTGCCACTTTCAGAAAATATGGATCTAGGGAGTCGGCACCAGCACTTTTCTTTGTATCCAGCTTCAGTAGCAAATCTTCTACCTCTTTGAGAGAGGTAGGATGCAGGGAGAAACTCGAGCCAACAGCACAAGGTTCCACATCTTGGGCACCAAGCTGTAGGCATAGTAGGTTTGCAGGAGAGTTATCAAATACCAGGCCTGCAGTCACAAAGTGGTTGTTGAAAGAATCCAATACCTCCAGCCTGTCACTAATAGTATCAACGCCAGAGGTGATCTTGTCCAGTAGAGAGTTTCCAGGCAAGTGGCCAGACAGATCCTTAAATGTTTTCCAGAATTTAGTTGGATTCCTGGTGGCAGCATCAAATTCAGTGAGATAATAGGCCACTTTTGCATCTCTAATCATTTTGGTGCATATATTTCTTGCCCTTTTAAATTGGCACCAGTCTGAAGGGGTCTGAGTTTTGTGTGCTTTTTTCCATTACTTGTCCCTCTCTAATAGTGCAGATTTAAGTTCCGGAGTGAACCATCGACAAGTTTTTTTTGTGTGTTGGCTTAGTAATTTGTTTTGACTTATCCCCTATTTCTGAAGATCTTACATCTATATGACTTCTTTGTTGTTTGCTTTCTTTCTTTCTGATATTTTTTTTTTCTTCTTTTTTAGAGACGGTTTTCTTTATTATTAATTGACTTTTCACCTTTGCTGTTTGTGTATGTTCTCAAGCCTTTCCTTTTGTTCGGTGAAAACTATGCAGGAATCCCTTTTTATCTATATTTATATCTTTTTTGTGCTGGGTTAAATATGCTTTGTGGGGCTGGGCTCGGTGGACTCAGTGAGAGGGTCTTGGCTTTAATGTTGACAAGAACTGGCTGCCCCTTCACAGGGTGGTTAGTGTTCTCAAGCCTCCCCATCTCTCTTTTTTCCTTTTTTCCCCCCTCCTTCCTCCCTCCTTTTTCTCTTTTCTTTTTGCCTTCTTGTGTTTTCCCTTACTTATTTTGTTTTCTTCATGTTCGTTCTTTACTAGTCCTCGATGGGTACTTTTCCATTAAGCGTTTACTCACTATCCTCAAGGCAACTTTAGACTTGGTTCTGTGTGAACCTGGGGACCTCTGCTAGAGCCAGACTTTCTCCCCTGCAGCATTGGTGTATATCTCAGCACTGCCTCAGAGCCTGATTGTTGGTGGGGCTCCCAAGTTTGAAAGTCTACTTATTTACTGTTCTGATTGTGACTGTTTGAATGTTACATTTGTTGCCCTATTAGCAGGTGTTCTTTCCTATCTTTTGGGACTTTGGTACATACAGCTTTCAGAGTTTACTTCATATTTTTGGATTTCCTCGCTGGCCTCCTTTTTTGGGAAATATTTGGAAATTGGTTATTTGGGTTCCCTTTTTTGGCACACACATTTTTGAATAATTCTTGTCTTTTTGCTATACAGGGCTGTTTAGTATATTTGGGTTTTTAATAAGTACTTTGCCTTTTAAGTATTATATTCCATTATTTATATTTATGGGATACCTAGATTCCCAGGTCTTAAATTACCTAGCTTTTGGAATGGAGCACAACTTACCTTTATAATTATTTGTATTGTTTGTGGTATTATTATACGTCATTGTAAGATGGGAGCAACTACTGTTTTTTGTTTTCTTTGGTTAGAGGTTCTTTTTGGAGTTATATTTTCACTGTGCTTTGTAATTCTTGTGTTACATTTTAGATTCCAGGATTGGGACAGGGCTATATTGTTTGGCAGGAGGCTGATGTTCAGTCAATTTCATTTATATCATGGGGCATTGTTGTGTGGGATTGTTAGACCTATTCAGCTGTTGCTTTTTACTTTGAACTATTTTTACTATGGTTGTTTTTACTAAGGTTATCTCGTATAATGTAAATGGCATTCATAACCCTATTAAACACTATTGTCTCCTACACTATTTTAAACATCAGCAAGCGAGTTTTATATTTTTGCAGGAAACTCATTTATCACCTGAAGAGCATAATACATTTTTTTTAGATTAGTATTTATCCTCCTTTGGCCCTCTCTTCATCCCATTATTTCCTTGCATCCTGCCGGGGATCTGTCCGCCATCCATCTTGACCGGGACTGCAGGCACCCTACAACTCCTACAGTTTGCCCCCTGCAGCAGGTTGGCAGGGAGCCTCCTAACTCCCCACCCTTCACGGATCCACCTCAGGTGCCAGTTCACGATGAACACTCACAGACTGCCATCAAGCCACGTGAGAGGTGCCACTTTCCACTGTTCGTAATTTTCCCCAAGTCAGTGGGCGTGCAATGATGCTGGTGGCCAGGAGCATGCACACATCCACACATGCCCCCATCCTGGCATCTGCCCCGACTCCTCCCCAGTCTACTGCATGGGTCCCCGACCCTCAGCCTCCGCCAAGGGGCAGTCGGGCACTGACCATCTTGAACCCCCCCTCCCTGGAAAGGGAGAGCAGTCCATTGGATGATTGATCCCTCTCCTCCCCTGCCAGCACCCGGTGACCCGTGCTTGATCCCGAACCCTGGTCCCTGGCATGGCGTGAGGTGCAGTGACCAGCGCCTCTGCCCTCAGTGCCACCAAGCCGGTTCTAATAAATGTTTTAAATTTGGTTTTGATCATGTGCTTTATTCCTCTCATAAGTCAGGCCACAGAAAGGTTTTTTTTTTCTTTTATACCACCGTGGATTACCCTTTGTTCCCCACTTTTTTGTTAGTGATAAGGCTGGTCATTATGTGCTTGTTACTGGTCATCTCAGAGGCCACCCTTAACTTTGGGGAACACTTATTTTCCTCCTGGTGTGGGTCATCAGACTTTTGTTTCCTTCTTTTCTATTTTGTTGGATCATTTGCCGGGACAGTTACTTTGGGGAGGGGATCTTAATCTTACTTTGTCTCTGGAATGGGATTCCTTTAACCCTGAGGCTTTTTGCCAGTCTGTGGCTACAAAATAGTTGACTAAAATGCTTCAAACATTACGAATAGTGGATGTTTGGCAGTGTTGCCACCCAATAGACAGAAAATTCACTCATTATTCACCCAGGCATGGTACTTTTGCAAGGCTTGGTTGTTTATTTACAATGGTAGAACATGCTGATTTGACCCATGTGGTGGAGCATGGTTTATTTCATCTCTTGGATCTTGCTCCACTATATGCCTCTTTTGTTTTGGGAGCTCTGAACACCACACCTTCTGCCACCTCCATCTAGGCCTCTCAACTCCTATTATATAAATAATTGGTTCAGATCCCCCAGTTTTGCAACAAAATGACATAGACTAGGTTACTCCTAGTATTTTGTGGGACACCCTTAAGGCCGTTCTTGGAGTGGGTACAGCAATAGCCCTTGTGTCTGCTTTGTGCTGGGAACATGAACAGAAATTCTAGGAATTATATTTTACCCTTCATTCATATTAGACATGTTGGGTGCAGGGGGGTCATTCTGTTAAACCATTAATTTTAGAGGTCCAGGCACAGGTCCAGAAACTACTTGACTAGAAGGTGGAGCAGGCTTTGTTTTACCTCCGTCAGTGGGCTTTTGAAGGAGGACCCCATGGCATCCATCATTTAGCTTGTCGTCTTTGGGCTTATAGAGTAGTTGCTATGATTGTTAAATTATGAGAGCCTGTCACAGGGTGATATACTTCTAACAGTAAGGAGATTGCCTCTCTTTTCTAGTCTTGCTATCTCTCTTTGTATACTCCAGATGCTTGTTCTCCCTGTCTGTCATGAACGCAATCATTTCTGTTTCTTGTAGGGCCTCCCAAGCTTTCTCCTGAACAAATGCAGTGTTAACTTTCTCCTATCTCTGAATTGGAACTATCACATTGTATTCAGTAGAATAAATTAAGGAAGTCTCTGGGTATAGATGGCTACCCGTCTGAGTTTTATAAATTGGCCTCTTTTACACGCTTTTGATACCAATTCTTTTGGGTCTTTCTTTCTCTCTTCAAGGAGGGAACCTTCCATCCCCCTTCATGGCATTATGCACTTACTGTGGATCTACCAAAACCTGCAAGGATCCTTCATTTCTGACCTCTTATTGCTCCATTTCTGTACTTAATACAGATTACAAGCTGCTTATGTCTATATGGGCACATTGGTTAGAGGACCTTCCCCCACCTTGCTGCACTAGGACCAAGCAGGTTTTGTATGTACTAGACAAGCATATGATAAGGTGCATCATACCCTTCTTTTATTGGATTATGTCTCTAGATGTTTTATACCTTTGGTCCTGGCCAGCCTGCATGCAGAGAGAACCTTTGACTGGGTATCCTGGGCCTTTCTTTGGACTACTCTTCAAGTTTTTGGTTTTCCTTTACAGTTCATCTGTGTGTTGCTTCAGTTATACCAATCTCCTCTTACTTTGGTTAAGGTTAATAGGCTTTATTCCCCCCATTTTCTTTGGGTAGGGGCACTAGGCAAGGGTGCCCCCTATCTCTGCTTCTGTTTGCTTTTTAAATTGAATTGTTAGCTGCTCTTGCCATGCTTTCTTCTTCTATTCATGTTGTCCCATTGGGCAATCAAGATTATAGGATTTCTCTATTTGCTGATGATATTTTGCTTACTTTGACTGAACCTAGTATTTCTATTCCATCACTTTTTCAGTTGTTAGATCAGTTTGAATTCTTGATATGTTTTTCGTTTAAATAAGGATAGAACCAAACTACTGGTATTTAATTATACTCTCTTGCCTCATATGGTTGCATTGCTTCCTCTTCATTGGAACAGAAATTCATTGAAGTATTTAGGGGTTCACATTTCTATAAATCCTGATCATCTAGAGTTAATTAATTTTGAACCTTTGACACTGGCCATCATGGATGATGTAAGTAATTGGTCTGCTTATTACTTTTCTTTTGGCCGGTTGATGGAACTCATCTGTCTTAATGTACTTCCTTGAATTTTATATTTTCTTCAAACTTTACCTATTTAGATATATAGATACATAGACACTGTCAGCAGATAAGAGCATGTGGCCCACCCAGTCTGCCCATTTGAGCTTGTAAGTTCACTTTATGTTTTTCTAGAAGTCTGTTGCCCCTTACCCCTGACCTCCAGAATTCCAAATGTCTATCCCATACATTCTTATCCTAGCTCCTTTTATATTCGAGATTGGCATCGGATGATAACCTGTTTTATTTGTGGTGGTCGGAGGCCTAGGATACAACTTTTGTTATTACATTTGCTTTGCCTTGGGGAGGCCTTAATCTCCCCAATCTTTATTAGTATGTGATGGCCTGTCAAATACAGATAATAGGGCCTGTTCTCAAAGGTGTTGAGTGGGTACACATGTGAGTCCAGCGTGTAGCCAACCCTGCACCTGCCATGACCACTGGGCCCCCTATGCAGGATTCTTAAAGCAAATGTACCCCACTACACACCTGATCCCTGGTTGATCACACGCTCCTCAAATGGGTGGGCTGTGAGGTAGTGCAGCGCAGGTGCCAGCACTCTGTGTGACTCATGAAAACATGAGTGCAGTGGCCAGTGGCTATGCAAACTCAGGAGATGCAACCCTGAGCAACCAGTTATGTGACCCAAGGGATGCAGTGGTGATGGTGGGCATCCATGGATCCCCAAAATGGATGTCTCAGTCTTCAGGGCACTCATAGTGATCTGGGGTTGCCAACCAGGAAGAGTCCCCCCCGTGCAGTTGGTGCACTGTGTGCCAGCTGCCATCATGGTGCCCCACGGGCACAAGTAATCTACTGTTGTGACCCAGGTTGGGCAGCTGATTGGCTGCCTTTTCTGGGTCCACCACTCTGCACCTGGCCACCCCCAGGGATCCTGTGCACCAGGGGGGCAGGCTGGAAAGGGAGCTGCGAAGTGACCAGTGTTAGTGAATGCGGCCCCAGCAAGGATCTCTTGAGGGTGTGGAGTTGCACAGGTGGAATATGCACCTTTGGTGAGTAGTTTCCATCCATTTGTGAATAGCCCCCAATATGTATTTGGGTATCAGATTCTTTCCAAGTCATTGGAAAGACATTGAATTTACACTTAATGATTTATATGACTTTAGTTGTATTTTATTTTCGTTTACACCAGGTTATCTCCTTTTTTCTAATTTTGTTCAGTGCATACAGGTACGCCTTTGGATTTGGCACATAGAAGCATAGAGACATAGACTTTGACAGGAGATAAGGACTGCTTGGCCTACCCAGTCTGCCCATTTCCCTACCTTTTAGATAAACATCAGATCCTAGTTAACCAACAGCCTACTTCCTCCTAACTCCCCACTAGAATAACTTTAAGTCTGTCCCATGAATTCTTGAATTCTCCCACTGTTTTTTAACCCACAACTTCCTCAGGAAGGCCGTTCCATGCATCCACCACTCTCTGCATAAAAAAATACTTCCTCACATTGCCCTTGAGTCATCCCCCCTCCATCTTCAAATTGTGCCCCCTTGTTCTTGCACATCTCTTTTTCTGAAAGATGTTACCCTCTTGGACTTTGTTGATTCCTTGAGGTACTTAAATGTTTCTATCTATGCCCCCCTCCCTCCTTTCCTCGAGGTATGCATATTAAGCTCCTTTAGTAATTTAGGCAACACATTCATTTGTCTATTTCATCTACTGAATTAACATTTTTGACAGTGTTAGTGTTGGATTATTGTAACCCTTTTAACAAATTGGATTTTTTTTATGTCAGTGGGCTCAAACTGGTTTAATTTATTATCATAAGGTCTTGGAGTCTAACGGTATGCACCTTTTTTCCAATCTGCGGGTTGTGTATGCTCAACCTCTTCCAGATTATTACAGATATTTACAGTTATGTGCCTTTTTCTATAATTTCTCGTCTGACAATAGGCATCTCCCTGATCCTTTTTCACTGATTACGATGTTAATTTTAGTACATCAAATAGGGGAGCTTCTCCCTCACCTTGTTGGTTTTATTTATTCTGTTTTGTGGTTCCAGTCAAAAGACTGTACGTTTTCCATTTTAGCCCACTGAAATTCAGATTTGCAATCTACCTGTGGCTTTTCTGTTTGGGAAAAATATTCCTTCCCAATGGTTAAATTGACAATTTCTTTGTATTTAAAGGAGTTTGCTTGGGAATGCGGAATGCATTTTTTAAAGACACCAGTAAGTACATCTCTGTTTCCAGAGAATGTTGGAGGGAGTGTGGGGCACCCACAGCAGATCATGTCCATATTTTTGGGAATTGTCCTCCTCTGGGGCCCTATTGGAAGGAAATCTCATGAGTTATCACTTCACTATTTGATATATCATATCCTTTGTCCCTACAATTGTTTCCTTTGCATATTCCTTCTCAGGATAATCAGATTGTTGGATGGCAATTAAAGTTACTGATAATTATTTTGGCGTGTGCCAGGGAGATTATTACAAAACTGTGGTTAACTCCGCATCTTCCATCATTCTCTCATTGGATGAAGTTGGTTGAGTCTACTTATTATTATGAGAGATGTACTTACTGATATTTAAACTGTTTAGTGACTTTTCAGCTTATCTGGCAGAAATGGGCACATTATAGATTACAATTTGAACTGGCTTTCGTCCATTTTGCTGATATTCTCTTACTATTGGGGTCCTCTCTGTTTACTGTTAGAGACATTTTCTACTTGGTTTCTGGAAAATGTGTTGTATTAGATTTCCATTATTTACTGGTTGCCCTGTCCTATCCTGGATCTTTTAACATTATTTATTTGGTTTCAATTCTTTTTTGTGCCCCTATATTTTGATATGCTATTAAGGTTGTTATTATTAATTTATAACGTCCATGCTATTTTGATGTGTGTAATGTAAGCTGCCCATCTGTTTTTGTTTTGTAGGTTTTTCATGAATGGGGTGGTTTAAGTACATGTTTAAAGTTTTCAGTTTGTTTTTTATTGATTAATTCTTGTTGATGGTATGCAAATTGTCTTAACAGTTTGTGCTTCATTCTGTATATTTAATACTTTGGACTTTTGTTTTTTTAATCTTTTAATAAAGATGTTATTATAAAAACAAAGGTAAAGATGCAACCCTCTGCAGCCACAATCAAAACATTTGCAAAAGAAATAAAGGGTGTGCACACCATCTATAATATACCAGACACTACTTTATTACAAAATGCATTAGGATGCCAAACACCTCCACATACTATAGTGCCTCCTTCCAGAGGCTTCATCAGTGAGCAGTACTTGGATGCAAACATGCTGTATTTATAATGCATTGACTTACAGAATCAGTTACAGATTTGGTATAGCCTGCATTTGACAACCCTAAGGCACCCCCCCACACACACACCTGTTGCTGCTTGCACTGTGTGGGGGGGGTGTTAATGCTGGAAACCCTTACAGCACATTTCCAAGCTTTTGATGCTGGAACCCTAACTGATGCATTAACAAGGATTTTTGCCAAGATATGATAAATAGGTAAACTACATTCAGAATCGTAAGGGTCAACCTGATGCTCAACATGGTTGTAGAAGAAAATTTTGCACAAGAACGACTTTACAGAATTCACCAAATTAAAATACGATGCCTTGGACAGTGTGGACATGGTAAGGATGATCTATATTGGCCTAGGGATTTTGACTTGATGAGTCATACACTGTTGTTAGATAGATTGAGTGAGACAGGTTTGGCATTAATTGCACATAAGTGGTTCAGAAATTACTTATTTGAAAGGACACAGAAAATCAAAATAAATGGCATCATGTCACTTCTCATGTTATTTACCATGAGGGTCCCCAAGGGATCCATGTTGAGACCCCAGTATTCATTTTATTCTTGAGCAATCTTCCATCTGCATGTCAAATTAGTAAAATAGGCACACAGAAACATAGAATTTTGTTGGTAGATAAGAACCACTTAGCCCCACACAGTCTGCCCATTTTTTATCAACTGTATCACCATAGAGCCTACATGACTACTAGCTCTTTCTCCTTCCCCCTATTCCTTTCCACTAAGATTCCCTTGTGCCTATCCTATGCATTCTTGAACCCCACTACTGTCTTTGTCCCCACCATCTCGGCTGGTAGACTGTTTCAGGAATCACCACTCTTTCTGTGAAAAAGTATCTCCTCACATCTCTCCTGAGTCTGCCCCCCTTCAACTTCATAGCATGTCATACTAGGATTAATAAACACTTGACTACATGGCAGCAGTCTAAAAAGATTAGCACTCAACCAGTACATTTCTAAAGTTCTTTTAAACAATGTTGCTTGATTTATTCATTAAAAATGGTTAAAAGGCATACCACCACCAAAATTCTCACAGCAGTTTACAAGTTCATGTTCACATAGCCAGCAGTAATAGTCTAGTATAGCATCTGCTGCACAGCTGTCATTGTCTTGTCAATTCTGGAGAACTGGCTTAAATTCATGTGAATATATAGAATAAAACTAGCCAAACTGGCTTACAAAATGCACCCACCAAGGCTTCAAACTGGTGTAGCCAGTGATGTAGCCATGTCCTAACATTTCTATGTCACTAATAATGACTTCATCAGAGTGGCATGCTCTCCAATACACAGGTGTTTAATAAACCAGCATTTAAAGAAAGGGCTCAATTCTCAAAGCCCTGGATATTGCGCAAGGTGCCTGCACCAAACATATATGTTGCAAGTGGCACTTTGTGCCAGACAATGACATCAGAGCTATTCTCAAAGGCAGTCTGCATAAACTGCAGGTTGCCTGCCCCAAATGGAGCTTGCACTACCAGTGCACCCAAGAATGGGCTACAAGCTGGTGTTAGGGGGCATGTGGCATATGCAAGCTGCCACATCCCCGAAAATGGTATTTACAGAACTCTCCGATAGGTAAAATTTCTAAGTACCCTTAGACCAGCCAGGGCTGGTCTACGGGTACTTACGCAATTCTCCTCTGGGAGAGTTGCTGGTGTGTGGGGGGAACAATGTGCCATGGTTCCCTTCCCCAATGTCCCAAATACACACATGTATAGAGTACAATAAAATCACTTTCTATCTAGCCACTCTATTCCTGATCCCCAATGTCCCAATAACTATACTGTACATAGTAAAATTTGTTATCCAACTGCCCCCTCAATACCCAATGTCCCAATAACCATACTGTATATAGTAAAATATGTTATCCAGCTGCCTAATCCCCAATGTCCCAATAACCATACTGTTCATAGTAAAATATATTATCCAGCTGCCCAATCCCCAGTTTCTCAATAATCTTATTGTACATAGTAAAATATGATATCCAGCCACCCCCTCCCTGATCTCCACACCCCCGGCATCCTTCACAAATATTCATGCAGCAGTCTGATGTACACCCCAAGCCCTGAACATTCATAGTGTTGAAATCCTCATTAGTGGTTGAGTGCCATCAGGTGCCATCTACCCCACCATCCTGAAGCAGGCGTGGGTACCAGCTCAACCCTCCTCTCACCTCCGCAGCCAGCACCGACTGAATTGTCAATCAGTGCTGTAGTATGCAATGCTCGTATACGATACAGTACAGAACTGATTGACAATTCGGTTGGCGATGGCTCTGCGGAGGTGAGAGGAGTGTTGAGCCAGTGCCAGCTCTGCTTCGCCATGGAGGGGTTGTTGGCACTCCCTGCTGGGGTGGTGGGGCCACTAGACCACCACTGAGGATTCCAGAACAATGGATGTTAGGGTCTGGAGGTGTCCACTAGACCACCAGGTGTATGAACAGTTGTGAGGGATGCTGGGGTGGGATTGGAGGAAAAAGCTGGATATCATATTTTACTATCTATTATGGTTATTGGGACATTGAGGATTGGGGATCAGGTATGGATAATATATTTTAATATTTACAGTACGGGTTATTGGGACATTGGGGATCAGGAAGGGGTGGCTTGGATATCATATTTTACTATTTACAGAAAGGTAATTGGGACATCAGGGATTGTGGATCAGACATCTGGATAAATGTAAATGGTGTACTATGAGCATAATTCCATACATGTTATTGGGACATGAGGGACTGGGAGAAGAGAACACTGGATCACTAATAGAATTGAGCACGTGTTTTTTTTTCATGACGGGGACATCAGGGATCAAGGTTGGGGAGACTGCTTGCATTTGCTCCAGGAGCATGTAGCAAACCCTTCCCATGCTCCCTGTGTTTGTCACAGGGAAGAGGTTGCCACACATGTGGGGACTTAGGTGCAGGGATCCCTCTTTTACCAGAATCTGGTACAGGGTCTCTGGTGCACCGGGCTTCGGCAAAGCTGCTGTTTGCCACAGCTTGTGTAACTCAAAGCCGCCATTGAGAATCAAGCCCACAAGTTCACAATGCTGCTTAGCAGGAATGAACAAGACAGCAACGGTTGTGCTGTGGATACTATAATAAACTGTTACCACTGCCTATGTAAACATGAACTTGTAAACTACTATGAGAGTTTTGGTTGTGGTATGCCTATTAATCATTCTGAATGAATAAATCTAGCAACACTGTTTAATGGAACTTTTAAAATATATTAATTGAGTGATGATCTATTTGGATTGCTGCCATGTGGTCAAGTGTTCAGATATGTAGCCCTGGGTATGTGCACCTAGTTCATATTAACTGCTGCAAGCTTTGCGTGTTTTTCATACTAGGATATGTTAAGAGCAAGTAGAAAGTTAGCCCCTGATGCTCCACTTAATAGCTGTAGTAAGCCAAATTTTCACCATTTGTTAGAAATTTGTAAAATTTATTTCTGAAGTCAGTTTTATCTATGCTTATTATTGTGACTAATGGTAAGGAATTCTATAGATTTATAATGCACTGAGTGAAAAAAATATTTTCTTTTTGTTATTTTGAAATGACTTCTGGTTAGCTGTAAGGGTTGACCTCTTGTTTCCTTGTCCATATGCTTGAATTCAAGAGATATTAAATTTGGATCTTGCATTAAATTATGTAAGGTTTATAAATCACCTCTCAGGTGTCTCTGTTCTAATTTAATTACATTTAGTTTAGTCTTATTGCATATGTTTTATCTTTTAGGTAGTGTACAGCCTTGGTTTTTCTCCTTGGTACATTTTGTATTCAGTCTATGGCTTTCCTTTTGTGGGGCACCATACAGGTGTTGCAAAATCCAGATGTTGGGGAACTTAAGCCCTATACAGTAGAAAGAAGACTGCTGTGTCCCTACATTTAATATTTCTTTGTATTATCCATAACACTCTATTAGCTCTTGCAATGGCTTCTGTAGTTTGTTTGGTTGCTCTAAGTTATCAGTAACTGTTATTCCAATGTCACATTAATTGGTGGTAGTTTATAGCAGTGCCACAGAAAAAAGCAGTTATTAGTGTTCTTTTCCCCAGATGCTTCACTTTGCACTTATTTATATTAAACTTTATTTCTCACTGTGATGCCCAAGCTGTGATTCTGTCTAGGTCATCTTGGATAAAATTTATAGTCATTATCTAGTGCACAGTGTCTGCCAAATTTAGTATCATCGGCATATTTTATACACCATGGGGCCGATTCTAGAAAGGTTACACATGGCACAAAGTGACTTGTGTCAAAGGAATGATGTAAGTAGCACTTTGCACCATGAGTTGCACCATTGGGGAGTCTCAAAAGCAGCCTGTGATATGTTGCAGACTGCTTGCACCAAACTGGACTTGTGCCATGGATTCACCATAAACGTCCAATGCAACATGGCGTAAGGTGGTTTATGGCAGCAGCTGCACCCTATTCTGTGGAAGTGCAGCTGCCACATCCCCTACTTTGAGATTCTACAACAACCCCTGGAGGACATCTGTCAAAGTACAGTTACACCAGCTATTAGCTAGTGTAAGTGTACTTTACCTCCACTGGGGGTTGCACCAATGTGCCCCCAAATAATTCCACATAGGTGAGGCAGCCCCTCTCATCCCTGATCCCCAATAGGTATGCAAAGCCCTGCAGGGCTATGGTCCTCCCAAGTCCCGGTCTCCAGGAGTAGTAAATGTCAAAACTCTGCAGGGCTATGGCCCCCTCATGCCCCATACCCCAATGTCTCAATCCCCAATAACATGTCTTGCAAAGCCCCTGTGGGCTAGTGGCCCCTCATGCCCTGATCCCAATCCCTGATCCCTATTCACCAATCCCCACACCCTGCAAGTGTAACAGGTCAGTCTGTGAAAAATGTACACACATTTTGTAGTCCCTATGAGCCCTGGTAGTCTAGTGGACACCAACCCCTCACCCGGCAGTGCCAGACCACCCTGCTCCCCTCCATTTGTACCCAGCTAGTGACTGGCACTGCCCACTTCTCTCCACCATGGCCAGCCACCGACTGAGCTCTGTATGAGCGCATACTACTGCAAATAGCATGCACTCAGTGAATGACAGCTGCTGTCATTCACTAAGTGTGTACTATTTATAGTAGTACACACTCATACAGAGCTCATTCAGTGACTGGTTGTGGTGGTGAGAGTGAGCTGTGCCAGTCACCAACTGGGCACGGTTGAGGTAGGGTGAGGTCTGACAGTGCTCGGTGAGACCGATGAACTACCAGGGCTTGTAAGAGACTATTAAATGTGTTTAATTTTTTCACAGACTGACCTATTAGCAATTGAGAGGTGAGGATCGAGGAACGGGGATCAGGGATCTGGATCAGGGCATGGGGGCTTCTGGCCACAGGGGCTTTGTAAGACATGTTATTGGGGATTGGGAGATGGGGGTATGGGGCAAGGGGGGACCATAACCCTGTGGGGCTTTGACATTTATTATTCCTGGGGACTGGAACATGCTGGGGCACTTTCGCCCTTTCCATACTCTATGCCACAGGCTTGTGGCCACCTGTTTAGGTACACCCTCCATTTGGCATACTGGTCAGATTCAAACAAGTCCCAGTACTTAGCTGCAGGGACCCTGCATGATACAGAATCAGTGCAGGGCCCCCGGCACAATTGCATTTGGTGCAAGTCGCCTTTGGTGTGACTTGTTCCAACCCTTCATGTATTTAAATCTCTGGTTAAGTCCATAACAAAATTATTAAAGAAAGTGGGACCTAATACTGACCCCTGCGGTGCTCCACTGGATACTTTCCTGTTACTGGATTTGTATCCATGTATGGGTACACACGGGATTCTATTTGAAAGCCAGTTTGATGTCCATTCAATTGTTATTTATTTGGGTTGCTTCCACTTTTTAAAAATTGCCAAATGAGGCACTAAATTAAAGGTCTTGGAAAAGTTAAGGTAAATGGTTTCTCAAGGTATGCTTTTATATAATGAAACACTTTATTTTTTCATAGAAACACAACATATTTGTTATGCAAGATTTTCTGGACATAAAGCAATGTTGGCCATTATCTATGTTATTAGGTTCATTATTGATTAGTTGTTGTTTTTATAATATCTCAAGCATTTTCCTAGACATAGAGGTTAGGTTTATGGGCCTGTAGTTATTAACGTCTTGCTTGCTAACTTTTTGTTTTGTTTAGAAATAAGTACAACACTGGCTCTTCCAATCTGCTGGAATGTTTCAGTATTAATTGATTACTTGAAGATACGTTTTAGTGGTATTGTTGGAGATAGGTTTTAGCATCTTGACAGTTATAGTGAGTGGATCTGGTGATGAATCTTGTTTTAGTGTTTTTGTACTGCCCCTTATTGTTTCTTCAGTGATGGTTAATTTGTGGGAGTTCTGTGTACTGCCTATATTTATATTTTTATGTTTTTTTTTTTTTTGTATGTCTTTTGTTTGTTAAACATATTGGCCATTTCTTCCACTTTGCTTGTGGTCATTATCCTGTCAGTGACTGGGCTGATGTTTTTTCTTTCATTTTTTGGTGCATTAATACAACGAAAAAAGCTTTATTATTGGATTTATTTGCATTCCTGGCTATGTTAATTCCATGTCTCTTTGCTTTCTTCATTGTGTGTTTTGTTTTCCTAACTAGGCATTTATATAGTAACCATGTCATTATTTCTTTTTCAGGCATTTGTCATCAGCTCTATTCTTTTGTTTTATAATACATAACCTTTTCTGTTAGCCATTTTGGTCTTCAGTCAATGTTGCTATTTTTTTTTTAGAATATATGTAGCACTAATGCCATTTATCATATTGTTGAAAGTTTCCTATATGTTATTTACTTCTTTGTTGGCTAGCAATGTAAACTGTACAAGTCAATACTGTTTAATTCTCTGTTTATGCTGTCCATATCCACCTTACTGTATAAGAAAATTTCCATGATGCAATTTATTACTGGTCTTTTAATAGTTGTATTGTATAATAGTGTGTTGAGGTCACATGTTGAATGATGAGGCTCCAGTATTACATTTTGCTATGTTTATGTTTTCTGAAGTGAGCAGTATGTGTAATATTTTGTCTGCTCTTGTTGGTTTACTTACACGTTCTTTTTAAATGAAGTTGTTCTTATGTATTCAGTAGGTTCTTCCTAGCTATACACTGTGCTATATTTTTCCCAGTTTAAGTCTCCAAGATTTATGACCCCCATGAAGACAATTTCACCATTTTCACTTGCAGTTTCTATTTCTGCAAGTATTTTCTGTTGTAATATCAAGATTGGAGCCAGGGGGTTTATAACATAATCCTACAGTCACTGGTGCCATTGTAGTCTCAGTAAATTTAACCCAAATGGTTTCAATTTGGGCATTATTGTTTTATATTTTGGACAATATCTCCACAAGTTTCAGATTCACATTTTTATGGCTGCATTGTGTCATGTTGCTATGCTGACATATTGCTATCAGAAGTCGGGGTCTGTGACCAGAATTCCTAATGCAGCACAACTTTTGTTGTTACTAGGGAGTGGAATCGAGGCACAATTTTCTGAAAATCTCTCCATGTCCTCCCATTCACAACAATGTATTTTCTTTTTCTCCCCTCCCATCTCCCCTGCTGTACTATTCTCTCTCTCTCTCTCTCCCCCTCCCTCTCCCTCTCCACTGCACTGTTTTTTTTGTCCTGACCAAAGGGGCTGGTGATTAAAAAATAAAGAAGAAAGAAAAAGAAATGTCCTGACCAGCACAACTAGACCTCCTCCATGGCCAGCCACCGTTCAGTGCTCAGACCAAACAGCACTCAACACCTGGCTTAGTTGAAGTCCAGGTTGATAGGTTGGGTTCCAGGTTCCAAGATTCTTGACTCTCTTTACTGACAGTAGTGTCCCATAAATACTGTGACTGTGAATCATCTGATCCTGAATAAGCTTGCTGTTACTGGAGATATGGGAGTTACAGTGTTGTATTGAGATCATTCCCTACTGCCTTCACTGCTCCCTTTGCTCCAGAGCATAAACATGTTATTAAATTACTGTCCTGTTTTTTAACAAAAATAAGCAAATGAATCAATACATACTGTAAGTACTGTATGAACTGCATTTGTGCTGAAACTGTTAAAACACACTACCACTCAAGCAGTCTGCTACAGTACATCTGTGCTCAAACTGATTCAGCTTCTGCCCGACGATACAGAATCGCTTACATGAAAAGCCTGCTAAACCACATAATAATGACAGAACAGGACCTAGTTGTCTAAGCAGGTTTGTGTGTACTTCACTCTACATAATGAAAATTGGCAGTCCATTAATTCCTTGGCACCAATTAATATAATTTAACATTTTGGGGTGGGGGTGGATCACACAGCATCTATACTATAAACACAGGCTGTGGTATCTCTTCTCATGGCTGAAAAGCACAAGCAATCAAATCACACACACCTGATTAAAGCCTCATGGGCATGCAGACTGATAAAAGGACGTAACATTTAGCAGAAAAATACAAACAGTATCCCTTTAAACAAATTGCTTAGAGAAATCCGGTCTTGAATCTTTTTGAAAAGATGTTTGCATGTGTTGTACTGTTCAGCTGGCTATAATGTGAGCTCATCCTACAGGTTCTGAGAGAGCACATTTTTGTCTGCTTCCTCATTTTTTTTCCATTCAGTGAAAGACAGTCAGCGATATCATGGTCTGTTCCTTTGATGCAATGTCTATCTGCTCTGATGCTTCTTCTTTGTAATGCCCATGTGTTTATTCATGTTTTGAAGTAAAGTCATGTTCATTTATCTCATACTGTCTGACTGTGGTTTTAACTGTCCTTTGGAGCCATTATAGGGGTATGTGTAATGAAATGGTAATTTAAACTATCTGAACTGCCTTATAAGGATTGATTCAGTGAGTTGCTGCTTACTTTTGCTAGACAAGGTCATGTTTATTTTGTTCTATCAGTGTGAGTGATATGTTTTATTTAAAATAAATGACTTGAAATACTTGTCTTTAGCGACAGATGCTTACACTTGTAGCAGTACACAATACAACATTATGCTTGCTACTACACTGCAATATGAGAAATAGAATGACACCTTAGAGAATGAGAAGCATCCCTATCAAAAATACTAGAGTCCCCCAGCTGCCAGCAGTTGATACAGAATCGCTTAAATGCAAAGCAACAGAGTTGATGCACAAGGTGGGATGGAAAGGATGAGAAGGGACTTGGCAAGGTTAGAGGAATGGTCAAATGTATGGCAGCTTAGATTCAATGCTAAGAAGTGCAAGGTAATGCACCTGGGAAACAAAAACCCAGGGGAAGAGTACACAATTGGGGGTGAGATACTAATAACAACAAAAATGGAAAGGGACCTGGGGGTAGTCATATCAGGTGACCTAAAGGTGGGCAAGCAATGTGAGAGGGCAGCAAGGAGGGCTGTGGGGATACTGGGATGCATAGGGAGAGGCATCACCAGTAGAAAACAAGAAGTTGTTATCCCTCTGTACAGACAGCTGGTGAGACCCCATCTGGAGTACTGTTTGCAGTTCTGGAGACCCAATCTCTGCAAGGACATAGACAAGATGGAAACTGTCCAGAGGAGGGCAACTAAAATGGTGCAGGGTCTACACCAGAAGACATATGAAGAGAGACTAAAGGAGCTTAATATGTATAGCCTCGAGGAAAGGAGGGAGAGGGGGGACATGATAGAAACTTTCAAGTACCTCAAGGGAATCAACAAAGTCCAAGAGGGTAGCATCTTTCAAAAAGAGGTGTGCAAGAAGAAGGGGGCACAATTTGAAGATGGGGGCAGCTCAGAGGTAATGTAAGGAAGTATTTTTCACAGAGAGGTTGTGGATGCATGGAGACGGCCTTCAGAGGAGGTTGTGGAGTCAAAAACAGTGGTTGAATTCAAGCATGCATGGGACAGTCATAAGGTAATTCTAGGGGTGGGTGTAGAAAAGGTAGGCTCATGGGTTAACTAGGATCTGCAGCTTATCCATTAGGTAGGGAAATGGGCAGACTGGGTGGGTCAAGCAGTCCTTATCTGCCGTCAAATTCTATGTAAAGCCTGTTAAACCACATAACAATGACTGAACAGGACCTATTTGTCTAAGCGGGTTTGACTGTTCTTCACTCTACCATATAGAAAATTGGCAGTTCATTAATCCCTTGGGACCAATCAAAATCACACAGGGAGAGAAAAGGAAGACACGGTAAACTGTTCTGTACCATCTTCAGATCCACATTCCCAGCTCCGTATACATGGCACAGCATATTGGGTGAGCCTGAATGCATAGCGCAGTAAGTTCAGAAGGGGTGAGGGTACTCAGAATAGCAAGTTTCAGGTGGGTATAAAGTACAGAAAAATTTAGGGGTGGTGGTACACAACATTGTGAGTTTTAGTGGAAGGGTACACAGCACAGTGAGTTTGGTGGAGGTAGGACACAGCACAGTGAGTTCAGTGGAGGGAGTACACAGCACAGCAAGTTTCAGGGGTGCGGTACACAGCACTGTTTGTTCAGAGGAGGGGTATAAGCACAGTGAGTTTTGGAGGTATGAGGTGCACAGTACAGTGAGTTTGAAGTGAGGGGAAAACAGCAGACTGACTTACCAGTGGTGCGGTACACACAACATGTAGAATTACCCAGCAAGCTGAGCCTCCCTGATCCTAGCTGCTGCTGGTGCTGATGCAGCTGATGGTACCACACTAATGGTCCTGGTACTGCAGCAAAGGTTAGTCCCACCTGTCACTTGACACAATGGCCCCTCTACGCTTAGATTAGCAGTCAGCAAACTGCAGAGCCCCCCACCCCACCCTGACTGTTGATGTTTCTTCCACTCTCTCTCTTTCAGCATTTTGGTGCTACTAGGAAAAATAAAATATGGCATTGGGGTGATCTGTATATCCTGCCAAGCAACTCCCCCAACAGTTCTGTGGCACAGCTTGCTGCATTTCTTGTGCACTTGGACCAGGACACAAGATCTGGTGCTGATTTCTCTGTGTATTTTTGAGAAGGAATAAAAGTGCAGTTTGTGTTTCTGCATCACTAGTAATCTCTGGGCTGTATTCGTACTTTATAAGCTGCTGACCCTTCATGGGGGGATAAAAGATAAAGATACAGTTTCCAGTCACTGGGGGGAAACACAACCTAAGTTCTAAATGAAATGGTACAAATTCTGAATTATCAACAAAACCAATCTCTCTTCTTTGATCTACCTATGTGGAGCATTTACTAAAATGCTGAAATGTTCATATTTTACTAACAGATTTGAGTCACTTTCATTTCATGTCATGCACAGGGTGCTGTTGACTATATCATTTGCATGAGTTGTGACCTCAGGTTGATTTTTATGGCTCTTTCTTTCATTTTCTAATAAATGTGTTTCAAACGTCTTTCATTTTAATAGGGGTTGATGTTTACTGTAGGCATATGTAGAATATGCAGTTTGCATGATGTGGAAAATGACCATACTTTACATAGCGGTCCCCCGTCCCAGTGTCCAGTGGTCCCCCTTCCCTATCCTCAATCTCCCTTTAATATAATAAAACCCTTCCCGGGTGCCCAGTGGTCCCACCACCTTATTCCCAGTCTTCCTTCATTATTATACAATCTCTCCCTGGTGTCTAGTGGTCCCTCCAACCCAGCAGGTATTGCCCCACTGCCCTGATTCCCCCATCCCATCCACAAGAAGGTGACTGGCAGAGCTCTCCTCTCACCATCATGGCTGGCCACTGACTGAGCTGTCAACAAGCACATACTATAACAGCTGATTCTACAGTATGTGCTCATTCACAGCTCAATCAGCAGCTGGCCATGGTGGTGAGAGGAGAGCTATGCTGGTCATTGTATTGGGGCTGGGATGGGGAGCGTGTTGGGAAGTCCTGCTCAGGTGGGGGTTGGGGACTGCTAGACACTAGGAGGCTTTATATTACAATCAAGGGAGACTAGAGATAGGGCAGGGGGACCACTGGACACCAGGGAGGCATTTTATTATATTAAAGAGAGAGCAGGCATAAAGAGGGGGCCACTGGACACCAGGGAGAGGTTTTATTATATTAAAGGGAGACTGAGGATTGGTAGGATGGACCACTGAACACAAGGGATGGTTTTTATTATATGGAAGAAAGATCAGGAATACAGTGTGGGAGGCAGGGCTGGATTTATCATTGAGCAGAAGGGACAATTGCTGGCCTATCCTGGGTAATACATTGTGAAAAATTGGTAACAGCAAGACCCCTACTGAAAATGAGCTATTGCATCTTTGCTATGCTAGCCTGGGTCAATACAGCGTAAACATTTGTAAAAGCAGAACCCCCACTGAAAACAAGGTAGTGCATCTCAGCTTTGTTATCCTGGGTAAATAAATCGGTGCATAAATTGTAAACATAGGTACTGTTATATCTTCACTTACAGTTTTCTTTATTTCTATTATTGTGATATAAATCTGGAATTTTTATATCACAACTTATTATATAAGTATCTCTTCTGTGCTTACAGGGCTAAAATCAATTTTAAAATGTGAGGTTCCACATGGAATACCATTTCCCAAGATTTGGTATTCCATCTTGAAAACTGCTATACAACCTCTTTTTGTTGTATACCATCATTTGTACCCATTATACAATAAGAAATGTTAAGAGAATGGTTACCACAAAGATGCTTAATTTCAGAAAACTAGAATTTTACTTTTTAAAATACTTGCCACAATTACACTCAGACCCAGATATTCAGACTACGCCTGGCAATGGCCCAAGCATGGGTGCAGTGCATCTGGGATGCACTGGGGCCAGAACCAGGTGATATTCAATGGTGATGCACCATGGCGCAGCACCATTGAATATGGCATGGACTGTGCTCGGCTCAGTGACAATCCGCTGGCGCAAGCCACAGATAGGGAGGACAGGGATGCGCCAGCACAAATGTAGTTGCGCTGGGCGCAGCCCCTGTGATATTCAGAAAAGGGCATGCAAATGGGGCCATAATATATGCAAGGCACAAATGATTCCATTAGCATGTCATTATGGCCCCATTTGCATGTGTTGCACAGAGCAGCCCGGCGAAATGCGCCAGGCACCCTGCATTGCTGCTTGCAGCAGGTAGATTCCCTGGTGGGACAGTGCACCCCCCCTCCTGTATGCCCATTCATGGGCTTATGTAAATGAAAGTATAACCTGGTGGTCTGGTGTTCCCCCCTCCATCATGCCCCATCGTGGGCATCAGTGAAATAATATCCCACCTAGTGGTCTAGTGCCCCCCCATCATGCCTGATCATGGACATCAGTAAAGGAATTCCTTTACCTGGTGGTCTAGTGGCCCCCCATCATGTCCGATCATGGGCATCAGTAAAGGAATTCCTTTACCTGGTGGTCTAGTGCCCCTGTATGCCCAATTGCGGGCACTGGTAAAGGAATCCCTGTACACAGTGGTGCCCTCTCCTCCCACCCTCAGAGGACCCCTGGACACCCAGCTCCCCACCCAGTCATCGGCAGGCAGCAGCACCACCCTGCATACCACCTGGCCACCCACGAATGCCAGTGTACAGTATGTACTGTATATCTATTGGTCCACGGTGTGGACTAGTAGTCTTGCAGATCATGCTGTACTACACAGAGCATGAATATGAGAATGAACGTTCATTCACATATTCATGCCTGTGCTTACAATATGGTCTGCAGGCCCATTGGCCAACCCTGTGGACCAATAATCGCACTGCCGATACTGTATGCTGGCATTTGGCGGTGGCAGGTGGTATGCGGGCGGGTGCTGCTGCCTGCTGATGATAGGATGGGGAAGCTGGGTATTGGGGGTCCTCTGAGGTGGAGGGAGGGGATCACTTGACCACCAGCTGGGATTTTATTTCACTAATGCCCAATATGCAGCATGACGGGGGGGACCACTAGACCATCAGGTTATACTTTCATTTATATAAGCCCACTAATGGGCATATGGGGGAGGGTGCCACTAGACCACCAGGTTATACCTTAGTTTACACAAGCCCACGATCAGGCATACTGGGGGAAAAGTCACACTGGGCAACAGGGAGGGTGTGTGTACTACTAGACAGTGTCCCTGCTGGGCGGATGGCCACCCACAGCTGGTGGGTGCTGTGTTGCACCCTGCAATGCAGCAGAGTGCCTGTGGGTGACCAGGGCTGGTCCTCCTTTTCACAGGCTCAACTTTGCACCCCCCTATGTGGTGCAAAGCAGGGTTGTGCCAGCATATGTGCCATACATCCCGGGCAGAATATCGGGGTGTGCCGCATATGTATGGGCATGCCCCCTGCATTTGTGCTGCATACGTTACCATTGCACCCCGGTGCATCGGGATTTGCGCAGCTCAAGTTGTCCCTTTGAATATCATGCTGGGGTGCAATGGGGGGTGGCACATGGTGCAACCCTGTTGAGCCACGCACAACCCCTTTGAATATCTGGGCCTCAGACTGTAGCTGAATGAAATGGAGCAAAAGACTCTGGTGACTTTTTTTCTGCAGTCTAACCCCCAAATGTTTTCTCAATAAAAAGAATTTGCTAAAACTGTTGTCTGCTGTTTTATTTAATTGTGGTGGTCCATGCACAACAGCTTTCATAACTTTATTTTCAGCCAGTCCTGAGGGAAACTAATAAAATAACTTGCAGTTTTTTTACCTAAACTTGGGAAATAAAGAAAGAAACAAGTGAAAATACTGTGTAAGTTATATGATTAATTTAACTCAGGGCTGGTTGCAACTAAAAACTCTAGAAAGCTGCTTTTCCTGGACCATAAAGACTTGAGCAGTAGCCTTTTTTTTCTCTCAGAGTGGCTCAATTACAGTACGGTTGTTTGTTCTATAGTCTTTTTGTTTTCTTTTAACAGCAAGCACCAGGTTTTTTTTGTTTGTTTTTCCAGCCCATTTCATTCTGTAAAACAGGATGTGGGCATTATCTCAGATTAGAAAGGGCTGATTTTACCTGACAGGATGTGAAATATTTTCAGTTAGGGACTTGCAGGTCTTCCATGTTTTTTGTCTTGATCCCACCTGATAGTTCTTTTCTCCTGGAGTATAATTACTCCATTTGCACAGCATCCAGGACAGCATGGAGGAGGCAAGAGATGGTCCCATGGCTGCAGCATTGGGCTCACACTGTGTAAGTGAAGTCAGTTTGAGGTGAGCGAGAAAGAGAGTAAGACAGAAGCAGAGAGATGTTCTTCACTGTAGCATGTGACTGCAGTCCTGGGGTGAAGTTTTGCTTACAGCAGCCAGAGGGTAGAGAGAGAGGGATGGACAGGCATGCATAGAGATAAGATCTCTTGGCTGTAGCATTGGGCTCATACTGCTGTGAGTGAAATCAGAGGTTAGTTGCTTCTCTGGAATTTATGTGCAGTTTACACGCTCTGTAAAGGGGTCTGATTTCAACTTTAGCTAGAACACATAAAAAGAAACAGGATTCAGGACTGTGACCGCTCAAATCAGGGACTGAAAACTGGTATACAGCACGGATCACCAACTCACAATA